>JAJHSY010000141.1:1145556-1745556 GCA_020800305.1 Porphyrio hochstetteri | reverse complement strand
TCAGGATCTTGAACTCTACCATTTCATGGTCACTTTGTCCCAAGCTGCCCCTGACCTTCACTGCCCTAAGGATCCCATCCTTGTTGGTTAAAATAAGGTCCAGTACCCGCCTTCCCCTTGTAGATTCCTGCACCAACTGTAGTAGGAAATTGTCTTCTACACATTGCATAAATTGTCTGGACTGCATATGACTGGCGCTGTTGCTTGCCCAGCAAATATCTGGGTAATTGAAGTCCCCCAAAAGGACCAGCACCTGGGATCTTGAGGCTACCTCTAGCTGCTTGTAGAATGCATTATCAACTCTCTCCTCCTGATCAGGGGGCCTGTAGTACACACCCACAACAGTGTCACTCAGACTAGCCTGCCCCTTCATTCTTACCCACAAACTCTCAACTGATGGATCATCTTTCCCCAGGTGGAGCTCAATACATTCTAGCTGCTCACATAAAGAGCAACTCCTCCACCTTGCCTCCCTAGGCTATCTTTCCTAAAAAGCACATAGCCATCCATGACAGCATGCCAGTCATCCAGGCTGTCCCACCACGTCTCTGTGATCGCAATGAGTTCGTGTCCCTGCGACCGCACAAAGATCTCTAACTCTTCCTGTTTATTATTATCATGTTTTTATTAGTCACTAAACAACTATTATTATCATGGTTTTTTTAGTCACTAAAACTATAAGGCAAAATTCTGAAAGGGAAAACTGTGTTATATTATTTCCCCGGTGGAAAAAACTTGAATGAGACCTTGGAACAATAACTAGCTTGAAATTACAATTTCCATCTCTCCTACAGTTAAACCAACTGTGATTACCATTGTGTGCAGGCAGTTTGTTTTGGATGTTAACATTTTTAAAAACTCAATTATTATTTTCAAGGAAACCAACCTACAAAATTAGAAATCACCTTAAAATTATTTTTAAAGGGTTTGAAGAAGCCAACTTCTTAGGCCCGCAGTAACCATCTACAGTGATGGGGGGGTATGTAAGGGAACATAAGAAATCACATTTATAATAAATAACAGATAAATAAGAGTAAATTCAATTCCTAACTACTGCAAGATGCTTGGGGGGAAAGCCAATAATGGGAACAAAGTAAATGAAACCAAGATTTTGACTCTTGACCCAAGCATCCCAAGGAATGTAGCACCTGTGACTGATAAGGAGGAAGCATCCCAAGGAAGGTGGTGCCTGGAGGATAATCCTGCCCAGCTGGAAGGATCACAACTATGCATGTGCCAAGGGTGAAGGTGAAAGGTCCAACCTGATGAAGACTCTGAGCCTTCATCCTGAGAACCCCGATGACCAACACCAGGAGACAGTGCGCAGGTGCAATTAGAGGGAGTTTATGGAAATTACTTCCTGGAACTAACTTTAATACGAAGCAGGGACAGGTTATGCATATGCCCCCATGCTGGGGCAGCTGGTGAAGAGTTGGGAGATACAGCTGTAGAAAACGACTCACTTTGGAGAAGTTCATAGAATCATAGAATCCTAGAATGGCATGGGTTGGAAGGGACCCCAAGGATCACAGAGCTCCAACCCCCCTGCCACAGGCAGGGCTACCAACTTCCAGGCCTGGATCTACACTAGGTTGCCCAGAGCCCCATCAAACCTGGCCTTGAACACTTCCAGGGACGGGGCATCCACCACCTCTCTGGGCAGCCTGTTCCAGCACCTCACCACTCTTTCTGTAAAAAACTTCCCACTAATATCTAATCTAAACCTTCCTTCCTTTAGCTTTACTCCATTCCCCCTTGTCCTGCCATTGTCTATCCTTTTAAAAAGTTGAATCCCCTCCTGTTTATATGCTCCCTTCAGGTACTGGAAGGCTGCAATGAGGTCCTCCTGCAGCCTTCTCTTCTCCAGGCTGAATAAGCCCAGGTCCCCAAGCCTCTCTTCATAGCCCTCTAATCATCTTTGTGGCCCTCCTCTGAACCCTCTCCAACAGTTCTACATCTTCCTTGTATTGGGGGCCCCAGATCTGGACACAGTACTCCAGATGGGGCCTCACAAGGGCAGAGCAGAGAGGGACAATCACCTCCCTGTCCCTGCTGGCCACCCCTCTTCTGATGGAGCCCAGGATACCATTGGCCTTGCAAGCTGCAAGAGCACACTGCTGGCTCATGTTAAGTTTCTCATCCACCAGAATCCCCAAGTCCTTCTCAGCAGGGCTACTCTCCAGGAGCTTTTCTCCCAGTCTGTATCTATGTCAGGGATTCTTCCGGCCCAAGTGCAATACCTTACACTTTGCAGTGTTGAACCTCATTAGGTTCACCCAGGCCCACCTTTCCAGCCTGTCAAGATCCCTCTGGATGGCTTCCTTTCCTTCTAGGGTGTCAACCATACCACTCAGCTTGGTGTCATCCGCAAACTTGCTGAGGGTGCACTCAATTCCATCATCGATGTCATTGATAAAGACGTTAAAGAGAACCAGTCCCAAGACAGACCCCTGGGGGACACCGCTTGTCACCGGCCTCCACCTGGACATAGATCCATTGACCACCACCCTTTGTCTACGTTCTGTTAACCAGTTTCTTATCCACTGGATGGTCCACCCATCAAATCCACATCTTTCTAATTTAGAGATAAGGATGTGATGGGGGACTGTGTCAAAGGCCTTGCACAAGTCCAGGTAGATGACATCGGTTGCCTTCCCTTTATCTACTGATGCTGTCACTCCATCATAGAAGGTCACCAGATTGGTAAGGCACGACCTTCCCTTGGTGAAGCCGTGCTGGCTGTCCCAGATCACGCGCTCATCCCTCATGTGCTCCAACACGTCAGCCAGGAGGATCTGTTCCATGATCTTCCCAGGCACAGAGGTGAGGCTCACCAGCCTGTAATTCCCTGGGTCTTCCTTGCTCCCTTTCTTATAAATGGGAGTGACATGACCTTTTATCCAGTCCCCAGGGACCTCTCCTCACAGCCACAACTTTGCAAATATGATGGAGAGCGGCTCGGCAACCACATCAGCCAGCTCCTTCAGGACCCTGGGATGCATGTCATCCGGCCCCATAGACTTGTAGACATTCAGTCTCATGAGGCGGTCACGGACTTGCTCTGCCCTTAAAGTGGAAGGGGATTTACTCCCCCTGTTCCCACCTAGAGGTCTAGGGATGCAAGGTTCTGGGACTTGAGAATTATGAGAATCCTGGCTGCCAGAGAAGACCGAGGCAAAGAACTCATTCAGTACCTCAGCCTTCTCCTCATCAGTTGCAGCCAATTCTCCTTTCTCATTTACCAAGGGGGGTACGTTCTCTTTGGCCTGTCTCTTCTGGCCAATGTACCTGTAAAATCCCTTCTTGTTGTTTTTAACATCCCTCGCCAAGTTCAGTTCCATCTGCGCCTTGGCTTTCCTGATCCCGTCTCTGCATGTCCGAACAGCATCCCTGTATTCATTCCAGGCTACACACCCTTGTTTCTAGAGCTTGTATTTGCCTTCAGTTTGGCCAGCAGGTCCTTGCCTAGCCATGCTGGTTTCCTGCCCCTCCTGCCCACTTTCTTATTCAGAGGGACAGAGAGCCCTTGAGCTCTCAGAAAGGCATCCTTAAAGAGTAGCCAGCTGTCCTCAACATTTCTGTCTCTAAGGACCACCTCCCAGGAGATCTTGGCCAACATGTCCTTAAACAGCCTAAAGTTTGCTCTCCTAAAGTTCAGGGTCCTGATCCCACTCTTCGCCAGGCCCACATTCCTTGAGATCGCAAACTCAACTACGGCATGGTCACTGCAGCCCAGGCTGTCTCCAACCTTAACACCTTTAATGATCTCCCCCACATTGGTGAGCACCAGGTCCAGCAATGCATCGCCTCTGTTTGGTCTATCCACTATTTGAACCAGAAAGTTGTCATCTACAGACTCCAGGAGTCTCCTGGACCTCTTGCAGCTCTCAGTGTGGTTTTCCCAGCAGATGTCCGGGTGGTTAAAGTCCCCCATCAGGATGAGTGCCCTCAACCACGATGCCTCCTGCAGCTGAAGGAGGAAAGCCTCATCAGTAGTCTCACTTTGATCAGGTGGCCTGTAGTAGACCCCTATCACCAGCTGTTCTTTATTAGTCCCATCCCTAATTCTGACCCACAGGCTCTCAACCTGCTCCTGGCCACTTCTCAAAGAGACCTCCTCACAGTCTATCCACTTTTTAACATAGAGGGCAACTCCACCACCCTTCCTACCTAGCCTATCCCTTCTAAAAAGGCGATACCCTTCTACAGGGGTATTCCAGCTGTGGGAATCATCCCACCATGTTTCCGTGATTGCTGATCATAATTTTCCAGTGACATCACGGTTTCCAGTGTCTCCTGCTTATTACCCATGCTGCATGCATTCATGTAAAGAGACTTCAGCTGGGCTTTCTGGCTCACTACCTTTTTTGAGGAGCCCTCCCTCAAACCTCTGGGAGGAATCTGAAGTTTTCTCCCACTGCCTCCTAGAGGGACATTAGAAGGTTATGGAAGGGGGGTCAGCAATACTACCTCCTCTGAGGAGTCCCCAGAAGTTCCTATGGGACACTTCAGAGGTATTTCCCTACAGACTTGTAGAATTTCAGCATCCCCAAGCCCTTCTCTATCTTGTTGAAATTCACCCTCTTCACCCTTCAAATCTAGTATAAAGCTAGAGGCTACTTGCTCTACCCTAGCAAGCCTCACTATATCCCCTTCCCAACTAGTTTAAAGCCCTGTCAATGAGGCCTGCCAGCTCTTGAGCTAGGATTCTTGTCCTTCTTGGAGACAGGTGGCACCCATCCGCAGCCATCAGGCCAGGTGCTGAGTAAACCACCCTGTGATTGAAAAACCCAAAGTTCATAAGGCAGCACCAGCCTCTCAGCCACCTATTCAACACCTCTGCTTTCTTGGCCCACTTCATGTTCTTTGCTGCCCCAAATGGGATACAAGAAAACACCACTTGTACTCCCCCTCCCTCAATCAGCCTCCCTAAACCCTTGAAGTCTCTTTTGATACTACTCAGACTTCTTTGAGAGATTTCATCACTGCCTGCCTGAACAATGAGTAATGGGTAGTAATCAGAGGGATGAACCAGATCCAGGAGTTTTCTAGTTATGTCCTTGATCCGTGCCCCAGGGAGGCAGCACACTTCCCTACAGGTAGGGTCTGGTCTCCATATGGGGGCCTCTGTTCCCTTGAGAAAGGAACCCCCAACCAAAACCACCTTTCTGTCTTTCCTGGAGGAGGCAGTCCTGAAGCATGGAGTTGACTTCCTCACTCTTGGCCTCCTATTAGGGGGACTGTCCCCCACCTTCCCATTTGTCTCCTCTTCAACTCCCAGCACCTCAAACCTATTGCTTAGAGGGACCTGGGGAACCAAGGTAGGCAGGAAGGAGGTTTTCCCACGGTGCCGAGCCGGGACTATCTTCCAACCCTCTCCATCTTTCTGGTCACCCACTTCTCCCCATTCTGCCTGATAGGGCTTGGGATCCATCATTTTTTTGGGAAAATTTCCCTGGTGACTTTCCTTCTGGCATGCCAGCGAGTTGCTCCACCAATCAATCTCCCTCTCACACTCCCTAATGCTTCTCAGTCTCTCCACCTCTTCTTTGAGCTCTGCCCCCATGCTAAGCAGATCTTCCACCTGCTCACATCTCACACAGGTGGAATTGCTGCCATCATCCACCAGCAGGAGCAGGCTCAGGCACTCCTTGCAGCCAGAGACTTGCACAACCTCACTCCTGGACAGGCCCTCGGGCTGGGTCGCCACACTCTTAATTGGGCAAGCCCTCTGCCTGGTGGAGGCCATGGTAATTTGTGGTCTCAGAGACTGTCAGTAGGTGAGACAGTTCCCCGGGTGATGAGAGACAGAACTTACTTGCCCAGCCACACGAGCTACAGGGTCAGCACTGCGCACGCTCTGACCTCCCCTGTCTGCGTCAGGTGGGCAGCGACAGGTCCCTACCCTCCCTGAGTCTTTTTCTAGGCGATGGGCGGTGCTGGAGCTGGCGTTGCCCTGGCAACACCTACGCCATGTCTGCCTCTCTCGCGATAGAGCTACCGCGTACTGCCGGGTCTCTCTGCTTTCCCAGTGGGTTCTCCTGACAGAGCAATCTCTCCAAACGCTCTTGCAGTTCACGATCTATCGCTGCAGCTCCGGCTGTGCTGGTTCCGAGCAGTCGACCTCGTGGAGGACTGTCTCCCATGGGTGGGACCCCACACTGCAGCAGGGGAAATGTGTGAGGAATGAATGCCCCCCCAGGGCCAAATAGGAAACCAACTTGTAAGGAACTGACCGAGAACCCCATTCCCCCAGTCCCTGCCCCTCCCTGTGCCACAGTGGGGGGGAAGAAGGGAGCAAAATCATGACTAAAGTGAAGTCTCCTAAGAAGGGAGGGGTGGGGTGAGGTGTTTTAAAATCTGGTCGCGCTTCTCATTATCCGACTCTGGTTTCACTGGGTGTGTAGTGTAGTATAATAAATTAGAGAGTTTTCTTTCCTTCACTCTGTGCTGAGTCTGTTTTACCCATGACGTTAATTACGGAATGATCTCTCCCTGTCCTTATCTCGACTCCTAAGACTCTCAATATATATTTTCTCCCCTGTCCAACTGGAAAGGGGAGAGATAGTCAGTTTTTGGTGGGCGTCTGGCTTCTAACCAGGCCTAAACCACCACACATAGCCACACCTTACATGCTTTAAGATAAGCCACTTTAAAACTTTGTTGCTTGGTGTCATAGGGATGAGGTTTTATGGTGATTGAGAGAAAGAGGGGGGTAGAGAAGAAAGAGAGGGGGCTACGGATCTGTCTGTGATTGTTAAGGTATATCTCTAGTACCTTACACACACGTGCAAGTTCTTATCTTTTGCAAGTTGTTCATGTGCGATCAGTAGTTCACTGATAGGGGATTGCCTTGTGTTCACATGCTTTAAGCTGAAAATATGTAAGTAGGAACCCAGTTCAAACAACCGCAGAAGCATGTAGCAGTGTAGGTCTCAGGGTGCATGGAATGTCACAGCATACTCGTAGCAGGAAGCAGCACTGATGAGGGCTCTGTGCTGTGTGAACAGATAAGAGATCTCCTCAGCTAAGCGGCATACCTGCAAGACGAGGCGAATGTGCTCAAAGGCAAACTAGATAGACTCATGAGCATTAGGGAGGCTGATGGAGATAGATCGGTGGAGCCAGGTTCTGTCCTCCCAGCCACAGAAATGTGAGCACCCAGTAGGTAGAATCCAGGATCAGGGTGACTCTGTACCCTCCCCCAGACAGGATAGACTAAATGAAAGGAATGAATGGAAGCAGGTATGTGGCAAGGGCAGTAGGAGAGTGCCTTCCATGCCTGTCCTTCCTCCCCAAGTTCCCCTTAGTAATATATATGAGGCCCTACTACAAGGGGACCGGCCAGATAAAGAGATGGCTGATAGGATAACTGTTCCGGAGGTAGCGTTCCCTAGGACAAGACCCCCTAAGCAGACCATTAAAACAGCCTCTGTTAAGAAGAAAAGACGGGTCATTGTCTTAGGAGATTCCCTTCTGGAGGGAACTGAGGGCCCAATCTGTAGGCCGGACCCATTATATAGGGAAGTCTGCTGCCATAAAGGAGCCTCAGTTAGGGACTTAACAAAGCAACTCCCAACCTTGGTCAGGCCCACGGATTATTATCCACTTTTAATTTTCCAAGTAGGTAGCAATGAAATCCATAAAAGAAAATTGAGGACCATTAAAAAGGATTTAAGGGCCCTGGGACACATGGTGCAAGGAATTGGAGCACAGGTAGTTTTTTCCTCCATCATTCCTAATACAGGGAATGGGGAGGGATGGAATGAGAAGAGCCAGGAAATTAGTACCTGGCTCTGAACATGGTGTGAGAAGCAGAACTTTGGGTTCTTTGACAACGGGCTGGCTCAAGCATCACCAGCCTTGCTGTCTAGGGATGGGGAGCACTTATCCCCAAGGGGCAGAAGGATACTGTCAAAGAAGCTAGCAGGGCTCATTAATAGAGCTTTAAACTAGATGAGAAGGGGGAGGGGGACAGGGCCAGGCTAGATGGAAAAGAGCCTGGGAATGGTGGTCCAGTTACCGAGGGATGGTGTGCTGGCAGTGACCTGGTCAGCCACCCTAGTAAACCAGGGTGATGGTGCGTTAACTCAGAGTGGAGATGTAATTATTACTGATGGGCTAGGTAACTTAACCAGCTGTCACTTGGGAAGCAAGGCTTCCCTTAGGAGTGTAACAAGATCAATAGATCAGCTGAAGTGCATCTACACCAATGCACGCAGCATGGGCAACAAACAGGAGGAATTAGAAGTCCTTGTAAGTCAAGGAGACTATGATGTGATTGCCATCACAGAAATGTGGTGGGACAATTCACATGACTGGAGTGCTGCTATGGCTGGTTACAAACTATACAGGCGTGACAGGCTGGGTAGGAGAGGAGGTGGGGTAGCCCTGTATGTCAGAGAATGATTTGACAGCCTGGAGCTGGAGTATGGTGAAGACAGGGTTGAGTGTCTCTGGGTAAAAATCAGAGGAGCATGAAATCAGGGAGAGATAGTGATGGGAGTCTGCTACAGACCACCTGGCCAGGATGAGGAAGCTGATGAGTTGTTTTTTAAACAACTGGGACAAGTCTCGCGATCACCAGCCCTCGTCCTTATTGGGGACTTCAACTTACCGGATGTCTCCTGGAAGTACAATACAGCAGGGAGGAAGCAGTCTAACAGGTTCCTGGAGGGTTTGGAAGACAACTTCCTGACCCAGCTCGTAAATGAACCCACAAGGGAAGGTGCCCTGCTGGACTTGTTGTTTGTAAACAGAAAAGACCTGGTGGGGGATGTGAAGGTTGGAGGACGCCTGGGGCACAGTGATCATGAGCTTATAGAATTCTTAGTACTAGGAGAAGTAAGGAAGGGAGACAGCAGAACTAGCACCTTAGACTTCCGTAGGGCTGACTTTGGACTGTTCAGAAAGCTGCTCGATAAGATTCCATGGGAGGCAGCCCTTGAGGGCAAAGGAGCCCAAGAGGGTTGGATGCTCCTCAAGAAGGTAATCTTGGCGGCACAAGAACGGGCTGTCCCAGTCTGTTGGAAGAGGAGTCAGCGAGCTAGGAAGCCAGCCTGGCTGAGTAGAGAGATCCAGGCTGATATACGGGAAAAGAAGGAAAAATATGAGCTTTGGAAGAAGGGGCAGGTGTCTTGGGATGATTATAGGAATTTAGTGAGATCATGTGGGGAGAAAGTCAGAAGGGCTAAAGCTGAACTGGAACTCAGACTGGCCAGTTCTGTAAAAGATAATAAAAAGTCCTTCTATAGGCATATTAACAGTAAAAGGAGGGTCAAGGAGAATCTCCAGCCCTTATTGGATGCTGATGGCACATTAGTGACAAGGGATGAGGACAAGGCTGAGGTCCTTAATTCCTTCTTTGCCTCAGTCTTTAACAGTAAAGAAGGATATTCCCTGAGTCCTCATCCTCCGGAACTGGCTGACAGGGAGGGGAAGAATAACGAAGTTCCCATGGTTCAGGAGGAAATGATTAGCGACCTCCTTGGCCAGTTAGATACCCACAAGTCAATGGGGCCAGATGGGATTCACTCAAGGGTACTGAGGGAGCTGTCAGGCGTGCTTGCCAAACCCCTTTCCATCATCTATCAGCAATCCTGGCAGACTGGGGAAGTTCCACTCGACTGGAGGCTGGCAGATGTTACACCCATATACAAGAAGGGTCGGAAGGAGGATCTGGGGAACTACAGGCCTGTCAGTCTGACCTCAGTCCCAGGGAAGATCATGGAGAGGGTCATCTTGGGAGCTACCATGCAGCACATGCACGATGGCCAGGGGATCAGGCCTAGTCAACATGGGTTTACAAAAGGTAAGGTAGATCCTGTCAAACTAACCTGATCAACATCTATGACAAGGTGACCCGCTTAATGGATGAGGGGAAGGCTGTGGATGTGGTCTACCTGGACAAAAGGTAAAGCATTTGACACCATTTCTCACAGCATTCTGACTGAGAAACTGGCTGCCACTGGCCTGGACAGGTGGACCCTCAGCTGGGTTAAAAACTGGCTGAATGGCCAGGCCCAAAGGGTGGTGGTAAATGGAACAAAATCCAGCTGGAGGCCGGTCACGAGTGGCGTTCCCCAGGGCTCAGTCCTGGGTCCAGTCTTGTTCAACATCTTTATCAATGATCTCGACGAAGGGATTGAATGCTCCCTCACTAAGTTTGCAGATGACACTAAACTAGGAGGAACTGTTGATCTGCCTGAGGGTAGGGAGGCTCTTCAGAGGGATCTGAAGAGACTGGACCGATGGGATGAGACCAATGGGATGAAGTTTAACAAGGCCAAGTGTAGAGTGCTGCACATGGGACATAATAACCCCATGCAGCGCTACAGGCTTGGGGAAGACTGTCTGGAGAGCTGTCAGGCAGAGAAGAACCTGGGGGTGTTGGCTGACTGCAGGCTGAATATGAGTCAGCAGTGTGCCCAGGTGGCCAAGAAGGCCAATGGCATCTTGGGATATGATTTAGTTTAGGATGCGAATGGTTGGACTCGATGATTTTAAAGGTCTTTTCCAACCTTGTGATTCTGTGATCACTGGGTGTGAGTGTAATTGGCCATTATTGTTCATGGTGATTTTGTCAGTAAACTGTCCTTATCCCAACCCATGGAGGCTCTGTCTCTTTCTTCTCTGGGAGTGAGCGAGCGGTGTGTGATGCTCAGCCACTGTTTGGGGCTGAATCACCACAGACATATGACTGGGAAGAGGTTGCTCTGACTTTGCAGCTCCCCCAAAGTAACACAGAAGCAGCAATTAAACTTTTTGCCTCAGCCGTGGCAGTGTAATAAATTCATTTTCTTGAATTCATTTTCTGCTTAGGGGGTAATTCAGACTGCATTAGGAAATCACCTACAATACATTGATGACATCACTGTATGCGGCAATACAGCAGTGGAAGCTTTTGAGAAAGGGAAGATAGTCCAAGCCCTTTTGATAGCTGCTTTTGCTATAAAGTGAAGTAAGGTCAAGGGGCCTTCTCAGGAAATCCAGCTTTTAAGAATCAAATGGCAGGATGGATATTGTCACATCCCGATGGACATTATAAATAAAATAGCTATGTCTCCACCAACCAACAAAAAGGAAACAAGCTTTTTTAGGTGTTGGGTGTCTGGCAAATGCATATCCCAAACTACAGTCTCATTGTGAACCCTCTCTACCATGTAACCCAGAAAAAGAATGATTTCCAATGTGGCCCTGAGCAGCAACAAGCCTTTGAACAAATGAAACAGGAGACAGTCCACACAGTAACTCTTGGGCCAGTCTGGACGGGGACAGTTGTAAAAAAAAATGTTCTATACTGCAGCCGGGGAGAATGGCCCTACCTGGAGTCTCTGGCAGAAAGCACACGGGGAGACTCGAGGTTGACCACTGGGGTTTTGGAGTTGGGGCTACAGAGGATCCGAGGCCCATTACACTCCAACACAAAAGGAATATTGACAGCATATGAAGGGGTTCAATCTGCTTCAGATGTGATTGGCACTTATGTCCAGCTCCTTCTGGCACCTTGACTGCCAGTGCTGAGGTGGATGTTCAATGAGAGTAAGTGGGTTGCACTGATTACATAGCAGGTTTGAATATGAAACCCCAATCACCCAGGGATCCTGGAAATCATTCACAGCCTGGCCAGAGGGCAACAATTTTGGAATATCACTAGAGGAGGAGGTAACACACAATGAATTAGCCCCACCACATAATAAACTGCCAGAGAATGAGAAGCAATATGCCCTGTTCACTGATGGGTCTTGTTGCAGTGTAGAAAAGCATCGGAGATGGAAGGCTGCTGTATGGAGTCCTACAGTTCGAGTCGCAGAAGCCACTGAAGGAGAAGGTAAATGGAGTCAGTTTGCCATGATGAAAGCCATCCATTTAGCTCTGTGTCGGGGAAGGCAGCAAGCACTGTTAGCATTCTGCACTGCAAGAGACATGAGCAGAGGCTTGCGTGCAGCGTCTGGAATATTAACTTTTTCACTGCTTTCTCTCAAGCGGTCCAGGAACCTGAGATATGGCTCCCCAGGCTCCTGGACTACTTTTGTATAGGGCGGCACAAACTTCCCATCCTCTGGGAGTCATCTTAACGCCTCTCTGACCACCTGGGCTGACTGCCCTAGAATTTGATTGTTTAATCGACTCTGCATGTGAGCGTCAGCAAATTGCCCAGTTCCGACCAACATATCAAAAGTTGCTGTTCTAAGTGGATCCCCCTCAGGTCTGTCTATAGTTTGCATAGAGAGGGTAGTACAGATATCTTGCCAACGAGATTGCCAGAGCACTTGCTGCATGGGGGTTAGTAATAAAGACATTAACTGCCTTGAATCCCACGGAGTCATAAGATAAGAGGCAAAAATATTAGTAATAAAGGTTTGAGTGTAAGGATTTGTTAGCCCATATTGTTGTACTGATTTACGGGCTACTTTAATAACTTCCTATTTCAGCGGCTCCCAAGTTCTACAACTTCTACCATTGTCATTCGGTTGTCCCAATACTACTGGATATGCATTTGCAGCAGGGAGAAATTCCCCTTCAATCAGCGCATTTTGAATAACACCCTTCCAATTTGTTAATTATGAGCATGGCATCGGCCCTCCATCTCCCACCGCCCCACTATTAGCTGTTTCCACCACCCGGTCGTCCCCAGGGTTCCCTTCAGTTTTAATCAAAATACCCTGATTAAACCATAGATGAGTGGACAGTGAGGTGGGTTGAGAATTGGCTGTCGGACCTAGCTTAGAGGGTGGTGATCAGTGGAACAAAATCTGAATGGAGGCCTGTGACTAGCGGTGTTCCCCATGGCTCGGTGTTGGGTCCACTCCGGTTTAATATCTTCATTGATGACCTTGAAGAGGGAATAGCATCCACCCTCAGCAAGTACGCTGATGATACAAAGCTGGGAGGGGTGGCTGACACGCAGGAACACTGCGCTGCCATTCAGCAAGTCCTCAACAGGCTGGAAAGCTGGGCAGGGAGAAACCAGATGAGGTTTAATGAAAGCAAGTGTAGAGTCTTGCACCTCGGGAGGAATAACCATCTGTATCAGTACAGGCTGGGGGATGACCTGCTGGAGAAGAGCTCTGTGGAGAAGGACCTGGGGGTCCTGGTTGATGACAGGTTGGCTATGAGCCAGCAGTGTGCCCTGGTGGCTAAGAGGGCCAATGGGATCCTGGGATGCATCAGGAAGAGTGTGGCCAGCAGGTCAAAGGAGGTGATCCTCCCCCTCTACTCTGCCCTGGTCAGGCCCCACCTGGAGTATTGTGTCCAGTTCTGGGCTCCCTGGTATAAAAAAGACAGGGATCTCCTGGAGAGAATCCAGAAGAGGACTACGAAGATGATTAAGGGCCTGGAGCATCTCCCCTATGAGGAAAGGCTGAGTGAGCTGGGACTGTTCAGCCTGGAGAAAAGAAAACTAAGGGGGGACCTTATTAACGTTTATAAATATCTTAAGTATGGGATGCAGGGGGAAATGGCCAGCCCCTTTTCAGTGGTCTGTGGGGATAGAACAAGGGGCAATGGCTGCAAGTTAGAGCATAGGAAGTTCTGCACCAACATGCGGAAGAACTTTTTCACGGTGAGGGTGACAGAGCCCTGGGACAGGCTGCCCAGGGAGGTGGTGGAGTCTCCATCTCTGGAGATATTCAAGAGCCGTCTGGATGCCTATCTGTGCAATATGAGTTAGGGAGCCTGCTTTGGCAGGGGGGTTGGACCCGATGATCTCTCGAGGTCCCTTCCAACCCCTATGATTTTATGATTCTATGATTCTATGATCCAACCTGGCCTTAAACACTTCCAGGAATGGGGCTCCCACAAAATCTCTGGGCAACCTGTTCCAGTGCCTCACCAACCTCATAGTAAAGAATTTCTTCCCAACATCTAACCTAAACCCCTTGTCCTATCACTCCACTGCCTGATGAACAGTCCCTCTCCCACTTTCTTGTAGGACCCCTTTAATATTGGAAGGCGGTAATTAGGTCTCCCCTGAGCCTTCTCTACTCCAGGCTGAACAAGCCCAACTATCTCAGCATGTCTTCATAGGAGAGGTGCTCCAGCTCCCTTATCGTCTTTGTGGCCCTCCTCTGGACTCGCTCCAACAGTTCTATGCCTTTCCTGTACTAGGGCCCCCAGAGCTGGATGCAGTAGTCCAGGTGGGGTCTCAAAAAAGCAGAGAAGAAGGGCAGAATCACCTCCCTCAACCAGCTTGCCACGCTGTTCTTTATGCAGCCCAGGACACGGTTGGCCTTCTGAGCTGCTAGCACACACTGCCGACTCATGTTGAGCTTGTCATCCATCAGCACCCCCAAGTCCTTCTCCTCAGGGCTGCTCTCAATCCATTCTCCACCCAGCCTGTAACTGTGCTTGGGATTGCGCCAACCCACATGCAGGACCTTGCACTTGGCCTTGTTGAACTTCATGCAATTCACATGGGCCCATATCTCCACCCGGTCAAGGTCCCTTTGGATGGCAGCCCTTCCCTCCAGCGTGTCGACCTCACCATACAGCTTGGTGTCGTCAGCAAACTTGCTGAGGATGCACTCTATCCCACTGTCCATGTCATCAACAAAGATGTTGAACAGTGCTGGTCCCAGTACTGACCCCTGAGGAACACCACTTGTCACAGACCTCCATGTGGACATTGAGTCACTGACCACAACTCTTTGAGTGTGACCATCCAGCCAGTTCCTTATCCACTGAGTGGTCCATCTGTAAAATCCACGTCTCTCCAATTTAAAAAAAAAAGGATGTCATGCTGGACAGTGTCGAATGCCTTGGTCAAGTCCAGGAAGATGTTGTCCATCATCCTTCCCTTGTCCCCCATCACTTTTACTCGATCATACAAGGTCACCAGATTTGTCAGGCATGATTTGCCCTTAGTGAAGCCATATTGGCTTTCACCAATCATCTCCTTATTCTCCATGTGCCTGAGCATAGTCTCTAGGACGATCTGCTTCATGATCCATTACTGAAACTGGGTGGACCATTTCTGAAACTTAGTGGGATGAATCCCATGACTGGAGTGTGGCTATTGATGGCTACAAGCTGTATAGAAGGGACAGACGAGGAAGGAGGGGTGGAGGCATTGCCCTCTATATTAAGAAATGGATAGAGTGTGAAGAGATATGCCTAAAGAATAGTCATGAGCAGGTTGAAAGCTTATAGGTAAGAATTAGGGATCGCGAAGACAAGGGGAGCCTTGTGGTTGGGGTCTACTACAGGCCGCCTGATCAAGGGGAGCCTGTTGATGAAGCCTTCTTACTCCAGCTCCAGGAGGCATCGAGCTCCCAGGCTCTCATCCTGCTGGGGGATTTCAACCACCCTGGCATCTGTTGGGAAAGTAGAGTGGCAAGCTGTAGGCAATCAAAGGGACTCCTGAAGTGCCTAGAGGACAACTTCCTGAGACAGGAAATAGACAGCTGTACTCAAGGGGAAGCAATATTTGTATCAGAAACAGTGTGGCCAATAGGTCTAGGGAGGTGATTGTGCCCCTGTACTCGGCATTGGTGAGGCCACACCTCGAGTACTGTGTCCAGTTCTGGGCTCCTCACCGTAAGGACATTGAGGTCCTCGAGCGAGTCCAGAGAAGGGCAACCAGGCTGGTGGAGGGGCTGGAGGGCAAATCCTATGAGGAGCAGCTGAGGGAACTGGGGATGTTTAGCTTAGAGAAGAGGAGGCTGAGGGAAGACCTTATCACTGCCTACAATTACCTGAAAGGAGGTTGTAGCGAGGTGGGAGATGGTCTCTTCAGCCAGGTGATAGGACAAGGGGAAATGGCACGAAGCTGCGCCAGGGCAGGTTCAGATTAGATGTTAGGAAAAAATTTTTCACTGAAGGAGTTGTCAGGGCCTGGAACAGGCTGCCCAGGGAGGGGGTCGAGTCACCATCCCTGGATGTGTTTAAAAAAAGGGTAGATGAGGTACTTAGGGATATGGTTCAGCTTAGGATGGGAATGGTTGGACTTGATGATCTTAAAGGTCTTTTCCAACCTTGTTATTCTGTGATTCTGTGATTCTGTGAATATTGGACCTGATGGTCACCAGTGTGAGTGAGCTCATCAGGGATGTCAAGATTGGAGGCAGCCTGGGCTGCAGCGATCATGTACTGGTGTGATTCAGTCCTAAGTTGTATGAGCCAGATGAGAAGTGTGGTCAGGACCCTGAATTTCAAGAAAGCTGACTTCCAGCCTTTCAAGGATTTAGTCATTAGGAATCCCTGGGAAACAGCCCTCAGGGAAAAAAGGGATGGAACTAGGCTGGCAGATCTTTAAGGACGCTTTCAGCTCTCAGTCCCCAGGTGTAAGAAGTCAGGAGAGGAAGGCAAGTGCCCGGCATGGCTGAGTCAATACCTGCTGGTCAAACTAAAAGGCAAGATGGTACTACACAGGCAGTGGAAGTGGGGACAGGTATCCTGGGAAAGGTACAGGGATGTTGCCCAGTTGTGTAGGGATGAGGTCAGGAAGGCCAGAGCTGAACTTGGCAAAGGGATGCCAGGTAAAACAAGAAGGGCTTCTAGGGGTATATAAACCAGAAAAGGAAGGTTAAAGAAAGCGTGCCCCGCCCCCATGAGAGACAATGGTGAACTGGTGACAACAGATTAGGAAAAGGCTGAGGTCCATAACAACTTTTTTTACCTCAGTCTTCACTGGCAACCTCTCTCCTCACAGGGTCTCAAGTTGATAGCCCGCAAGATGGGGACCAGGGAGATAAAGTCCCTCCCACTGTAAGTGAAGATAAGGTTCATGACCATCTGAGGAACCTGAATGTATACGAGTCCATGGGACCAGATGTCCTGAAGGAATTGGCTGATGTAGTTGCCAAGCCACTCTCCGTGATATTTGAAAAGTCATGGCAGTCAGGTGTAGTCCCCAGTGACTGGAAGAGAGGAAACATCACGGCCATTTTAAAAAAAGGGGAGGAAGGAGGACCCTGGGAACTACCGACCTGTCAGCCTTACCCTCGTGCCTGGGAAGATCATGGAACAGATCCTCCTAGAAGCTATGCTGAGGCACATGGAGGACAAGGAGGTGATTTGAGAAAGCCAGCATGGCTTTACTAGGGGCAAGTCCTGCCTGACCAATCCTGTGGGTTTCTACAATGGAGTGACTGCATCAGTAGAGAAGGGAAGAGCTATGGATGTCATCTATCTGGATTTTCTGCAAGGCCTTTGACACGGTCCCCCACAACATCCTCCTCTCTAGGTTGGAGAGATATGTATTTGGTGGGTGGACTCTTCAGTGGATAAGGAATTGGCTGGATGGTGGCTTCCAGAGGGTGGTGGCCAATGGCTTGAAGGCCAGATGGAAGACGGTGACAAGTGGTGTTTCTCAGGGGTCTGTGCTGGGACCAGTGCTGTTTCATATCTTTATTGATGATATTGACAGTGGGATTGAGTGCACTCTCAGCAACTTTGCTGACGACCCCAAGCTGAAGTGGTGAGGTTAATGTGCCACAGTGACGGGATGCCATGCTGAGGGACCTCGACAGGCTGGAGAAGTGGGCCGAGGTGAACCTCATGAAGTTAAAGAAAGCCAAGTGCAAGGTCCTGCACCTGGGTCAGGACAACCCCCATTATCCATACAGGTTAGGAGATGATGTGCTTGAAAGTAGCCCTGAGGAAAAGGACTTGGGCATACTCCTGGATGAGAAGCTGGACATGAGCCACCAATGTGCATCTGCAGGCCAGAATCAGAATCACAGAATCACAGAACATTAGGAGTTGGAAGGGACCTTGAAAGATCATCTAGTCCAAACCCCCTGCCAGAGCAGGATCACCTAGACTGTCACACAGGAATGCGTACAGGCGGGTTTTGAATGTCCCCAGAGAAAGAAACTCCACAATCTCTCTGAACAGCCTGTTCCAGTGCTTCATCACCCTCACAGTGGAAAAGTTTCTCCTTATATTCACACGGAACTTCCTATGGTACAGCTTGTACCCGTTGCCCCTTGTCCTATCCCTGGCCATCACTGAGAAGAGCCTGGCTCCATCCTCCTGACTCTCGCCCTTTACATGTTTATAAACATTAATAAGGTCACCCCTCGGTCTCCTATTCTCCAAGCTAAAGAGGCCCAACTCCCTCAGCCTTTCTTCATAAGGAAGATGTTCCACTCCCTTAATCATTTTGGTGGCCCTGCGCTGGACTCTTTCAAGGAGTTCTATGTCCTTCTTGAACTGAGGGGCCCAGAACTTGACACAATATTCCAGGTGCAGTCTCACCAGAGCAGAGTAGAGGGGGCGAAAGACCTCTCTTGACCTACTAACCACACCCCTTCTAATACACCCCAGGATGCCATTGGCCTTCTTAGCCAGGAGGGCACATTGCTGGCTCACCGTCATCCTGCTGTCCACCAGGACCCCCAGGTCCCTCTCACCTACGCTGCTCTCCAACAGGCCAGTCCCCAACCTATACTGGTACCTGAGGTTGTTCTTCCCCAGATGTGAGACCCTACGCTTGCCCTTGTTAAATCTCATTAAACTTCTCCCTGCCCAACTCTCCAGCCTGTCTAAGTCTCGCTGGATGGCAGTACAGCCCTCTGGGGTGTCAGCCACCCCTCCCAGTTTTGTGTCGTCAGCAAACTTGCTGACTATATGCTCTATTCTCTCATCCAGGTCATCAATGAATATATTGAATAGTACAGGTCCCAGTACCGACCCCTGAGGGACTCCACTAGATACAGGCCTCCAGCTAGACTCTGTCCCACTGATCAAAACTCGCTGGCTTCTTCCCTTCAACCAGCTCTCAATCCACCTCACTACTCGACCTTCCAGACCCCACTTCCTCAGTTTAGCCACAAGGATGCTGTGGGAGAGGGTGTCAAATGCTTTACTGTGGTCAAGGTAGACCACATCCACTGCCCTACCATCATCTATCCACCTGGTTATATCCTCATAAAAGGCTATTAGATTAGTCAAACATGACTTCCCCTTGGTAAAACCATGTTGACTGCTCCTTACAACCCTCTTATCCTTGATGTGCCTAGAGACAGCACCAAGGATAAGTCTTTCCATCACCTTTCCAGGGATGGAAGTGAGGCTGACCGGTCTGTAGTGACCCGGGTCCTCCTTCTTGCCCTTTTTGAAGACTGGAGTAACTTTTGCTTTCTTCCAGTCCTCAGGCACCTCTGGAAGGCCAACCACATCCTGGGCTGCATCAAAAGAAGTGTGGCCAACAGATGAAGAGAGGTGACTCTGCCCCTCTACTCTGCTCTGGTGAGACCCCACCTCGAATACTATGTCCAGCTTTGGAGCCCACAGCACAAGAAGGATATGGACCTGTTGGAGCACGTCCAGAGGAGGGCTGTAAAAATGACCGAAGGGCTGGAGCACTTCTATGAAGATAGGCTGAGAGAGTTAGGCTTGTTCAGCTTAGAGAAGACAAGGGTCTGGGGGGACCTTATAGCAGTCGTCCACTACCTGAAAGTTGCCTATAAGAAAGCTGGGGAAGAACTGTCCACGAGGGCATGTAGCAGTAGGATGAGGGGCAATGGTTTTAAACTAGAGCAGGGTAGATTCAGGTTGGATATTAGGAAAAAGTTCTTCAATATGCGGGTTGTAGATCACTGGAACAGTTTGCCCAGAGTGGTAGTGGAAGCCTCATCCCTGGATATATTCGAGGTCAGGCTTGATGGGGCTCTGAGCGACCTGATCTAGTGAAGATGTCCCTGCTTACTTCAGGGGGTTGGACTAGATGACCTTTAAAGGTCCTTTCCAACCTAACGCATTCTATGATTCTATGATTTTGCCAGGCACTGAGGTGAGACTGACTGGCCTGTACTTCCCTGGGTCTTCCTTTTCCCCCTTTTTAAAAATGGGTGTTATTTTTACCCTTTTCCAGTCAGTGGGGACTTCACCAGACTGCCAGGACCTCTCAAATATGATGAGCATAAGAAATATAAGAAAGCTTAGATATTGTAATATACAAATATAGTAATTTCTATCTATTACTTAACATGAAAAAATATGTTTGAAAGTATTATTTTTTATTTTATTTCAAAATTTTAATACCAAATTTCACCAATAGAGAGAGGCTTCCAACCCACTGATTACTCTATTGTTAACAAATACAAACTGCAGGCAGTCACTTTTATTACCAGGTTGTATTTAGAGAATTTAATTGATACCATATTTTTTCATCCATTGCTGTTTTACTGAACAGTTTTTCTGTATATATACCCTGTAATAACACGTCTATATTATATCTAATCAAAACCTGCACAGCCATGTCAATGTCCTCGCTAATCTGAATTTTTGAAAGACATTTGCAGTATTAAGCAAGTACTACTGCAAGAGGGTAACTGGTGGAGGTATGAATTAATTTAAAATTACCTAATTTGCTGAATCTGTATATTAAACACAAGAAATTGTTAATTCATTTATCTCATGGGCAAGAAATGCAGTAATAAAAGGAGACTGGGGTTTCCCATATTCATGTTGTAAATGTTTCACTGAGCTGTATAGCCGAGATGACATTTTTGGATACCATAAAAATCTACCTTTTTGAGAAATGGTTTAGAAGACCCAGGAGAGAAAGGCAACTTTGCTGAGTCTATGAATAACAGAAGAGCTGCCTGTAACAGTGACCAAAACATGCACAAATACAATATCTTTGCGGAAGACAAAAAGGCAGAAGTCCATCACACAGCATTCAGTTTTAAAAAGGGAAAGTACCTGTACTGGTTCCAGCTAGGACAGAGTTAAATTTCCCAAGGAGCCAGCACAGGTGAGCTGAGCTGGCCCAGGCTGTTTTCCACACCACATGACATCATGCTCCTCATAAAAAGGGGCTGATCATGGGGGGGGAGGGTCTGCCTGGCTCCAGGATGGGCTGAGTGTGCTTGGTTGGTAGAGTGTTTTGTGTTCTCACTGTGTATTCTATCACAGGCTCTGTTGTTCCCCGATCAATGTGCTGTGTCAGTAAACTGTCCTTATCCAACTAGTGGGGGCTTTGGTCTGTTTCCCCTCCTGTGGGAGGAGTGCGTGAGTGGAGCATTGTGCTCAGCTGCCAGATGGGGCTGAACTAGGACGCCCAACATGGGGCTCGAAGTGTTAGCACAATGGTAGATCTGAGCTGATTGGTTCAAAAAGCTGTGATAAGTGTTTGTCATGTTATTCAAACAGGTTCTGGTAACAATGACATTTTGTTTGGTCACCTGGCTGTGGTATGTGAACCCATGCTTGCTTTATGTAATCACTGCCCTGTTGTTTATTACTTCACGGAGGGGAGTCAGGATTCTCATTCTGTGCTACTGGGTGATATTGACTAATGACAAGATATCATCTGTGTTCATGAGCCTCAGCTGGTATTTATATGTGGCATTTCTGTCATGTCCATATATCGTGCAACATCTCTCAGCAATGTTTAATAATTTCAACCAATTTATGGGGAAGGTGGGGGGGAACGCTTTCTCCTCCCCTTTTCCCTTCAGGTTGTTACAACTGCCTTTGAGAACTTTGAATGCCAGTGGGATGTTCAGGCCAGTATGTTCTGGTTGCTCAGTCTCCTGAATGTTTCTAAAGTCATATTTGTGACAAAAAATTGTTTCAAGAATATTGCCAAGAGATCTTCCCTGGGGCTGAATTTTCAGGGGTTGGCATGGTGTGTGGGGGAGTATGGGCAGCTATCTAGAGACTTTCTCACCCCCAGTGGTCTGGAGATTCACCCCTGAACAGCTACAGGACCCAGAAAAAGTGATAGACTATTTGAAAGGGAAATGTTGTGGCTATTCCCTGGAAGCACAACTCACTGCACTGTGCTGAGCCCTGCCCATTACCTATCAAATCCTGCTAAATGGAAGGCAGCGTCATTAGGGGGAAGAGTAGAAAAACAGATCCACAGGCACTGCAGATCCTCCACCCCCCACAACAGGCACTGTGGCTACTCAAACCACAGACACCAACACTGTAGCTGAGCCAGAAAGCCAACCAGTATGAGGAAAGATTTCAGCTGCCTTCCGGGTGAGCACACTATCAACTGGCTACTCCGATGCTGGGATAACGGGGCCAGTAGCCTGGAATTAGAAGGCAGGGAGGCCAAGCTGCTGTGATCCCTGTCCAGAGAAGGAGGCATTGACAAGGCGATTGGAAGAAAGTCCCAAGCCCTCAGCCAATGGAGGTGACTTCTATCAAGCCTAAGGGAAAAGGTACCCATTCAGTTAAGACAGAGAAACTGTCCCAGAAGGTCCAGCGACTTGAAGAAAATTGGTCCTACTGCACACCTGTGCAGACCATGATTTCAGCTATTAGAAGTAGGCATTGCCCTGTTCCAGACAGAGCTTATAAAAAGTACACAGCATGAGGCATCCTGTGGTGCTATCTGCACGACATGAGGAAGTGGAATTGGAAACCTATTTTAACCCGTCGAGCACAAGTAAATGAGCTGCAAGGCAAAACCATTATAAAAACAGATTCTTTCAGAAGAATGTTGCACCAGTTTCAAGTAGGCAGCCCATCAGACTGTGTGATTCTAATTGTACCTGTGATCCTCATGAAGGGACCTCTAGGTCTTTTTTGCAAGAAGCGAAACACAAATATGATGAGCAAGATTAGAAGGGCCCTGCCTGCAGCCAGGTGGAGGAAAGGGACAATCGGATTTATTGGACTGTGTGGATCCAATGACCTGGCATATCAGATGCACAGAAGTACCAAGCATTAGTAGACACCGGTGCCCCATGTACCTTAATACCATCAAACTATGAAGGGTCAGAGCCCATCTGCATTTCTGGAGTGATGGGGGGATCCCAGCAGTTGACTCTAGTAGAAGCTGAAGTGAGTCTAACTGGGAAGGACTGGGAAAAACACCCCATTGTGACTGGCCCAGAGGCTCCATGCACCCTGTGTATAGACTTCCTCCAGAGAGGGTATTTCAAAGACCCAAAAGGGTACTGGTGGGCTTTTGCAATACCTGGCTTAAAAACAGAGGACACTGAACCACTGTCTCTTCTCCCCAGACTCTCAGAAGTCTTTTCTGTTGTGGGGCTGCTGAAGGTCAAAGAACAGCAGGTACCAATTGCTACCATGACAGTGCACAGATGACGCTACCACACCAACAGAGATTCCCTGATTCCCATTCAGCAACTGATTCATCAACTGGAGACTCAGAGAGTGATTGGTAGAAACTGCTCACCCTTCAACAGTCCAATATGGCCACTACAGAAGTCCAATGGAGGGTGGAGGCTGACAGTGGACTATCGTGGCCTGAATGAAGTCACTCCATCTATGAGTGCTGCAGTGCCGGACATGCTAGAACTCCAATATGAACTGGAGTCAAAGGTAGCCAAGTGGTACGCCACAACTGACATTGCAAATTCCGCCTTCTCAATTATTTTGGTGTTGGAGTTCAGGCCACAGTTTGCTTTCATTTGGAAGTGAATCCAGTACATCTGGAATCGACTGCCCCAGGGGTGGAAACACAGCCCCACCATCTGCCATGGACTGATCCAGACTGTGTTAGAACAAGGTGTAGCCCCAGAGCACCCGCAGTATACTGATGACATCATTGTATGGGGCAACACAGCAGAGGAAGTTTTTGAGAAAGGGAAGAAAAGAATCCAAATTCTGCTAAAAGCTGGTTTTGCTATCAAATGAAGAAAGGTCAAGGGAACTGTCGGAGAAGACAGCAGGCCTGCTAGTGGCCTAGCTCTCTTCTCCCAAGATTTAGGCACTGACAATATTCTTCTGTTCCCATGAGAGAGGAAAAGTTACTCATGCTGAGAGTATCTTCATAATCACATTCTCAAAACACAGCGGCCTTGATGATAAGGGGTACAGGCTGCCCTAAACCAAGAAGCAGTTATGGGAAGGTACTTGGGAGTAACGGAACATGTTAAGAACCAACCATAATAAGAGGGTCAAAACAGCAGGTGTGCGGATACTTTTAGGCATCAAAGGTAAACTAACGATATTTAGCTATAAGATATGTTTATCAAAACTCGTTATAATTACTAACCAATCAGTGTGGTGTGAACAGTGTGTGTAACCAATTAGCAGTTTTTTAGCTTGCCACGTTTGCAGTAATAAAGGTATATAATCTGTGTGATTTCACCCAATAAACGGCTTCACCTGAAATTCATATTGAATTGCGTGTTGCTCTCTGCTGTTCGCCGCAGGGAACTGCTCAGGAAATCCAGGTTTTGGGAATAAAATGGCAGGACGGATGTCGTCAGATCCCAATGGATGTTATCAATAAAATAGCAGCTATGTCTCCACCAACCAACCAAAAGGAGACACGAGCTCTTTTAGGTGTTGTGGGTTTCTGGTGAATGCATATCCCAAACTACAGTCTCCTTGTGAGCCCTCTCTACCACATAACCCCGAAGAATGATTTCCAATGGGGCCCTGAGCAGCGACAAGCTTTTGAACAGATCAAACAGGAAATAGTTTCTGCAGTAGCCCTTGGGCCCATCCAGACAGGGCCAGATGTGAAGAACGTTCTCTACACCACAGCCGGGGAGAATGGCCCTACCTGGAATCTCTGGCAGAAAGCACCAGGGGAGACTCGAGGCTGATCGCTGGGGTTTCAGAGTATTGGTTACAGAGGATCTGAGGCCTATTACACTCCAACAGAAAAGGAAATACTGGCAGCATATGAAGGGACAGAAAATATGCCCTAGATTGAGAGAGCTGCACGTGGTACTCAGCCGCTGCCTGGGGCTGAACAACCAGAAGTCAGAATCTAAGCCCATCTGCCCCCAGCCCCTCTGATATCTGAGAACAAGCTGGAACGCAACAGGCTTTACATTCTTACGTTCTGCCAAATTTTGTTACACATTTAAATCAACATCTCCCAACATAAAAAGGACATGGACCTATTGGAGCAAGTTCAAAGTCCTCCATGGGGGCCACAAAGATGATCAGAGGGCTGGAACACCTCTCTTATGAAGACAAGCTGTGAGAGGCCCTTGCAGACAATGGTGAAGCATGTTTTCCCCCTGAAGCCCATTCAAGATGATGGGGACAAGAGATCCCACCTACAGCCCACTTGTGACTCCATGGGGGCCTGGCTGGAGCCTCTGGGCCTGAGAGACTGCACCCCATCGAAGTGACTCATGCTGGGGCAGTTGGTGAAGAGCTGAAGCCCCATTTGAAAGGACTCACATCGGAGAAGTTCATGGAGGACTGTCTCCCATAGTGGGACCTCACACTGGAGCAGGAGAAGAGTGTGAGCAGTGCCCCCCCTCCCCGGCTAAGAAGGAAAACCACTCATTATGAGTCCCCTCATTCAGCAGGGGACCCACATTAGCCCTAGTCTTCCTCTTACTGTTCTCATACTTTAAAAAAACCTTCTTATTAACCTTTATGTCCTTTGCCAGCTTCATTTCCAGGTGGGCTTTAGCCTTCCTCGTTGCATCTTTCCAAGTGCTTTTTCCACAATTCATGGACCTTCTGCTTCCTTTTGAGTTTATGCATGAGCTCCCTGCTCATCCACACAAGTCTTCTGCCACCCTTTCCTGATTTCTTACTCATAGAGATGCACCGATCCTGAGCTTGAAAGAAGCGCTGTTTAAATGCTACCCAGCTCTCACAGGCCCCCTTACCTTCTAACAGCCTAGCCCATGGGACAGCTCCTATTAGGTCCTAGAAGAGATCAAAGTTTGTTCTCCTAAAGTTCAGGGCAGCAATCCTACTTTTTGCTTTGCTTCTTCCACTCAAGATCTTGAACTCCACCATCTTGTGGTCACTATGTCCCAAGCATCCTTGTTGGTTAGAGAACAAGATCTAGTACCCACCTCCCCCTTGTCGGCTCCTCCACCATCTCTATCAGAAAGTTGTCTTCAACACATTGCAGAAACCGCATGGACTGCACATGCCTGACCCTGTTGCTTACCTAACTAATATCTGGGTAATTTAAGTCCCTCATAAGAACCAGCACCTGGGATCTTGAGGCTACTTCTAGCTGCTTGTAGAAAGCATTATCAACTTTCTCCTCCTGATCAGGGGGCCTGTAGTACACACCTACAACAGTGTCACCCACACTAGCCTGCCCCTTGATTCTCACCCACAAGCTCTCCAATCCCCAGGTGGAGTTCAATACATTCTAGCTTCTCTCTCACATAAAGAGCAACTCCACCACCTCACCTCCCCAGCCTATCTTTCCTAAAAAACACATAGCCATCCATGACAGCATTCCAGTCATCCAAGCTGTCCCACCATGTCTCCATGATCACGATGAGATCATGGCCTTGTGACTGCACAAAGATCTCTAACTCCTGTTTATTTCCCATGCTGCGTGCATTAGTATACAGGCACTTTAGGGAGGCAGCAGGTGCGGGTATCCCTAAAGGGACGCAAGAAGATTTCGGGTGGGGAATGGGCAACAGTGCCTCCTCCGAGGAGTCCTCACAAGATCCTAAAGGACAAATCAGAGATTTTTCCCTGCTATCACCTAGAACAACATCCCCAAGCCCATCACTGTCCCATTGACCTCTACCCTCTTCCCCCATCAACTCTAGTTGAAATCTCTGAACTACTCACTCAACCCCAGCAAGCATCATGTTATCCCCTTCTTACCTAGTTTAAAGCCCTCTCAATGAGCCCCACTGTCCTGGTTTCAGCTATGATGGAGTTAAACTTTTTTTTTAGCAGTGAATGGAATGCCGTGTTTGGGTGTTAGGATGGGGGCAGTGCTAATAGCATCCTGATGTCTCCGATTTGTTGCAGGGCAATCAAGTACCTTTCTCAGCTCTGCATACTTCCTTACTAATGAGAAAGGAGGGGACGCAGCCAGGACAGGTGACTCGAATTGGCCAAAGAGCATATTCCATGCCAGTTACGTCATGTTCAGTATAAAGGGGGACTGGGGGGAAGAGGGGGAGACAACGCCAGGACGTGCAGTTTCTGGGGACGGTTGGGTTCGGTTCTAAGCTGTGCGGCCTGAGTTGTGTGGTTTGGTGAGAAATTGCATTGTGTATCACCAGTTTCATCTATTTTGTGCTTTAAACTTCTGTTATTGTTATATCTAGTTTTCTGTTATTGTTTAGTAAACTATCCTTATCCCAACCTGCGGGGTTCTGGTTTCTAGGTTGTGGTTTCTTTTCCTCCTTTCTTCCTTCCCTTTTCCCCCTCCCCCAACTTTCCTTCCCCCTTCCTTTTAAAAGTACAAGCGACTGTGTGGGGTGCGGCCCCCGGCTGGGGCAAAACCACGACACCCACCAACTCCTGGGCTAGGATCCACTTTCCCCTTGGAGACAGGTGAGCCCCATCCACAGCCATCAGGCCAGGTGCCAAGTAAACCATCCCATGATCAAAGAACCCAAAGTTCCCATGGTGGCACCAGCCTTTCAGCCACTTGTTCAAATCCTGGGTTCTCCTAGCCCGCTCTGAATCCCTTACCTCACCTGAAAGGATAGAGGAAAATATTACTTGTGCTCCCCCCACCCAACCAAGCACCCTAGACCCCTGAAGTCTCTTTTGATAGCACACAGGCTACTCTTAGTGACTACATCACTGCCTGCCTGAACTATCAATAATGGGTAGTAATCGGAGGTATGCACCAGACATGGAAGTTTTCTGGTGATGTCCTTGACCCGGGCCCCAGGGAGGCAGCACACCTCCCTACAGGTTTGGCCAGGTCTGCATATGGGGCCCTCTGTTCCCCTGAGAAGGGAATCACCTACCATGATTATCCTTCTTTCTTTCCTAGCAGAGGCAGTCTCAAGGCATGGGGTCGACCGCCTCACTCTAGGCACCTGCTTCCTCTGAGGCAGAGGGTCTTCCTTTGCCTCCTCACTTACCTCCCCTTCAATTTCCAGGGCCCCAAACCTATTGCTTAGGGGAACCTGGGGGAGTGGGGTAGGCAAGCAGGGGGTGCGCCTAAGATGCTGAGCTGGGACTTTCTTCCAACACTCCCCACTGCTGAGGTTGCCCTCTTCTGCCCAACAGGGTCAGGGCAGGGGGTCCGTCACCAATTGTGGGGTATCTCCTTGGCACGCTTCCCTCTGGGACGCCAGGGAGCTACTCCACCACTCGATCTCCCACTCACAATCCCTGATGGCCCTCAGTCTTTCAACCTCCTCTTTCAGTTCAGCTCCCATGCTGAGCAGATCATCCACCTGCTCGCACCTCATGCAGGTGGAATTCTTGCCGCTCTTCCCTGGCAGCAGCAGGCTTAGGCACTCCCTGCATCCAGAGACCTGGACAGCAAAATCTCTAGGAAGGCCCTCCGTCTGGGTTGCCACAGTTTTGTTGGGGCAAGCTCTCTGTCTGGTGGAGACCATGGTTAACCCTCCTGGTGCCCAGCAGACAGGAACACCCTTTACTCACCCTGTGTGCTCTGTGGGCGGAAGCTCATCAACTCAACTTCTGAACCATGAGGGAGACCATGCACTCTCTGATCGCCTGCCTGCGCAAACTGCCCTTCTGACGTGCCACGCCCTGTTCGCTGCACTCCTGGTTGCTCACACTCCCAAGGGGCAGCTCTTGTACTGAGAGGGGTTGGTGCTGTCACCCTTAGCTCCACCTCTGATGAGTCACCACGGCATGCAATCTGTGCAGGAGGTCATGCATTGTTTCACCAGCTGTTGATGGGGGGGGGGATAATATTGCAATAAAGGCAATCCGCAAGATCCCAGAAGCAGGACAGTAGGTTCAATCATTTGTTAACATCCAGCAGGGTGCCAATGAACCCTTTATGACATTTCTTGATTGGTTGCAGGAAGGAGTAGATAAACAGGTTGATAATCCCACAGCCAGGAGCATTTCGTTCAATTAGCAGTAGAAAATGCGAATGTGGACAAACAAAAGGTGTTGAAGCCAATGCAGAATCAGAATCCCTCTGTAACCAAGATGCTAAAAGCATGCCAAAGCGTCAGCTCCACATCACATAACATGAATCTCATGGCTCAGGCATTCGCTGCACTCAAAATGGGACCGAGTCAGGGTTGGTGTTTTGCCTGTGGGAAAGAGGGCCATATCAAGAAGAATTGTCCCTGAGCACTGAAAAATGCTCAGCCTCCAGGGGTGTGCCCTCGTTGTTGGAAAGGACAACACTTTGCCAATCAATGCCGCTCTAAATTTGACAAAGACAGGTGACTATTGTCATCGGGAAACCAAAACCGCCACGCACCCAAGGGCCTCACTATGACACAAATGCATCTCAGGAACCTTGCAGCAATGCCAATCAGCTCTCCACCAGTACCGCAGGAAGCATCAAAGTGGATCTGGCCACCACCTGCGACACAGAATTAAGCAATACTAAGGTTAAAGTCATCCCCATGGGCGTAAAAGGGCTTCTGGGCCATAGAATCATAGAATCATAGAATGGTATGAGTTGGAAGGGACCCCAAGGATCACAGAGCTCCAACCCCCCTGCCACAGGCAGGGCCACCAACCTCAGGCCTGGATCTACACTAGGTTGCCCAGGGCCCCATCCAACCTGGCCTTGAACACTTCCAGGGACGGGGCATCCACTACCTCTCTGGGCAGCCTGTACCTCTCTGGGCAGCCATGAAATGAGTGCCTTGTTGATAGGCAGATCATTGATCTCTCTGCAAGGACTCTTTGTAATTCCAGGACTCATTGACACTGATTACAAAGGGGAAGTAAAAATAATGGTTTGGACACCTAGTCCGCCATGCTGTATTCCTAGTGGTACCCGAATAGTGCAATTGATTTACTTTAAGGCAAATCCACCCAAGGTTGCCAAGCGAGCTTGAGGTACTGGGGAGTTTGGTTCTATTGGACCTCCTCAAATCTCCTGGGCCCAACAGTTGCAATTGCAGCACCCCATCTTGACTTGTAAACTCCAGCATTCTCGACTTAAGGCCACTGTTACACTCTGTGGTCTCATGGACAGCGGTGCTGACATTACAGTCATTGCTGCAACAGCCTGGCTGACATCCTGGCCTTTGATACAGTCTACAGCCACCTTGGCTGGTGTGGGCGGGGTTGCCACCCCGCGACAGAGCCAGGATGCAATAGTCATCCAGGCAACTGTCAGATTGTTTTTGCTCCCCCCCACCATCCTCTCTGTGGGGTCATGATGTACTCGGCCAATGGGGGATGAAGCTTGGAACGAATTTACAATAGGGGCTGCTGATGTGCAGCAAACTCCTGCCCTTATGTGGAAAACTAATAATCCTGTCTGGGTGGATCAGTGGCCTTTATCACAGGAGAAGCTGCGAGACCTTAGGATTCTCATAGCAGAACAGCTGCATGCTGGTTGGATTGTTCCATCCACCAGCCCATGGAATACTCCAGTTTTTGTCATCCTGAAGAAGAGCGGGAAGTGGTGTTTGCTGCAGGATCTCAGATGGATCAATGCTGCCATTGAGCCCATGGGAGCCCTGCAGCCTGGGCTACCTTCCCCTGCCATGGCAGATGATGGTAATCGACTTAAAGGACTGGTTTTTTACCATACCTTTAAACCCCTTGGATGCACCACGCTTTGCATTTTCTGTCCCATTGGAAAATGCAGCAGAACCACATCAAAGATATCATTGGACTGTCTTGCCACAGAGAATGTGCAACAGCCCTACCATCTGTCAATGGTTTGTTGCTCAGGCATTGGCCCCTGTGTGCCGAAATTATCTGGAAGTCCTGATTTATCACTACATGGACGGTATTTTGGTTGCATCTCAGACGCAAGAAGAAAACACAGAAACTGCACATGCTGTTTCTCAGGCGGTTATGGCCACCAGATTCTGTGTTGCTCCAGAAAAGGTCCAAATGGTGTCCCCTTGGCAATACCTAGGCTTGAAGATCTATGATCAAAACATTATGCCACAGAAAGTGAAATTCATCCCTCAGATAAAGACACTTAACGATCTACAAAAATTATTGGGAGCACTTAATTGGGTTCGGCCCCTGATGGGCTTGACCACGAAAGAACTACATCTGTTGTTTCAACTATTGAAGGGGGATCCTGATCTCACATCCCCTTGCCGAATTAATGACACAGCAAAGGAAGCATTAGCCTTGAACGAGCGACAAAGCCATAGAGTACATGAGGATTTGCCTGTTACCTTTTACATTATACATTTGCACTTCCAACCCTTTGGACTGTTAGGGCAGTGGGATACTAGACCCAAAGACCCCCTTTTGATCTTGGAATGGATTTTTCTTCTGCATCAATTTATGAAAACAGTTGTAGCCAGACACGAATTAATAGCAATGTGGATTCAGAGGGGGCGTTCTCACTTGGTATCTCTGATGGGGTGTGATCCACACTCAATCATACTGCCAATGACAAAACATCAAGTAGATTGGCTTTTACAGTCAAGTCAATCTCTTCAAATCACGCTGGCTGATTTTAGTAGCTGCATTTAAGTACACCTTCCACGTCATCAATTACTTGTGACTTTAGGCTCTACTGGATTGATGAGGGATTCCAACCTCAGTTTGACACCTATTCTCAATGCCTTCACCCTGCTTACAGACGGCTCTGAAAAACAGGGCATTCAGTTATAGTATGGAGGAACTCAGCGGGGGATTGAGAAAATGATATCAGGAAGGTGTCCGGGTCCCCACAAGTTGTAGAGCTTGTAGCCATGGTCCGGTGCCTTTGTAGATTTCCTCAACTGCTCAATATTGTTTCTGACTCAGCATATGCTACTGGCCTAGTTGTTTGCTTAGAGGGGTCTTACCTCAAGGACGTAGGAAACCCCTTTCTTTATGCTTTGCTTAGAGAACTTCAAAATCTATTGAACCAACGACGTCGCCCCTATTTTATAACAGACATTAGATCACACACAGCCCTGCCTGGACCCATGGTGCAGGGAAATCGATTGGCTGACGCTCTTGCTGGAATGGTTACACTCCCTGATGCATTTCAGCAAGCACGTTTGTTCCACACCTTTTATCACCAAAGTGCAAATGCACTGCATCACATGTTCTGCCTTTAACAGGATCAAGCATGACAGACCATTCAAGCTTGTCCTGATTGCCAATCTGTTGCAATTGACCACCAGGGTTTTCGAGTCAGGGCTACAGAGGATCCCGAGGCCTGTTACTCTCCAACAGAAAAGGAAATACTGGCAGCAAATGAAGGCATTTGAGCTGCTTCAGAAGTGATTGGAACTGAAGGCCATCTCCTCCTGGCACCCCAACTGCTGGTGCTGGGCTGGATGTTCAAATGAAAGGCCCCTTTAATGCACCATGCCACCGATGCTACATAGAGCAAGTGGGCCATGCTTATCACACGGCGGGCTCAAATAAGAAACCCTAATCGCCCAGGAATCCTGAAAGTAATCACAGACTGGCCAGAAGGCAAAGATTTTGGAATATCACCAGAGGAGGAGGTGACACGTGCTGAAAAGGCCCCTCTGCCAGAAAATGAGAACAAATATGCCCTGTTCACCGTTGGGTCCTGTCGCATTGTTGGAAAACATTGGAGGTGGAAGGCTGCTGGATGGAGTCCTACATGACAAGTTGCAGAAGCTGTCGAAGGAGAGGATGAATCCAGCCAGTTTGCAGAGGTAAAAGCCATCCAGCTGGCTTTAAACATTGCCAAATGCAGAGGCAAACCCATCTGGACTCCTACATTGTGGCAAGACATCTCTGCCCAGTTAGAGAACCTAACTGTAAAAGCAGGTCATGTAGATGCCCACATACACAAGAATCAAGCCACTGAAGAACATCAAAACAACCAGCAGGTCGATCAGGCTGCTAAGATTGAAGTGGCTCAAGTAGACCTCGATTGGCAGTGTAAGAGCAAATTATTTATAGCTCGCTGGGCCCATGACACCTCAGGCCATCAAGGAAGAGATGCCACATATAGATGGGCTCGTGATCTAGAAGTGGATTTGACCATGGACACTATCTCACAGGTCATCCACGAATGAGAAACATGTGCCTCGATCAAGCAAGCCAAGCGGTTAAAACCTCTGTGGTATGGAGGATGATGGCTGAAATACAAATATGGAGAGGCCTGGCAGATGGATTACATAACTCTCCCACAGACACGCCAAGGCAAGCGATATGTGCTCACAATGGTAGAAGCAACCACCGTCTGGCCAGAAACTTATCCTGTGCACCATGTCGCCACCTGGAACTCCATCCTGGGTCTTGAGAAGCAAGTCCTTCTGTGACATGGCACTCCAGAAAGAGTCGAGTCAGACAGTGGAACCCATTTCCAGAATAATTTCATAGACACCTGGGCCAAAGAACATGGCATTGAATGGGTATATCATATACCCTACCATGCACCAGCCTCCGGGAAAATCGAGAGGTACAATGGACTGTTAAAAACTACTCTTAAAGCGATGGGTGGTGGAACCCTAAAATCCTGGGATATGCATTTAGCCAAAGCTATGTGGCTAGTTAATTCCAGGGGATCTACCAATTGAGCTGGCCCTGCCCAATCAAAAGTCCCACAGACCGTGGAGGGGGATAAAGTCCCTGGAGTAGACATGAAAAACCTGTTGGGGAAGACAGTCTGGGTTGTTCCTTCTTCAGGCAAAGGCAAACCTATTTGTGGGATTGTTTTTGCTCAGGGACCCGGGTGCACTTGGTGGGTGATGCAAAAGGATGGGGAAGTCCAGGGTGTACCTCAAGGGGATTTAATTCTAGGTGAGGACAGCTGCTAAATTGTTGGTGTATAACACAATCAGTCCATGGCAGATGGTCTAAATAATAGATAAATGATGTTATGAACTTCCCAAATACTCTGAAAATGTAAGATCTGGGCATGATGTAGCTGGTGTGGAAAAAGGGGTTCTGGCCAGGCCAGAATCAACTTCCCCAAGCAGCCAGCACAGCTGAGCTGAGTTAGCCTGGGCTGTTTTCCACACCACCTGACATCACTTCCCCATAAAAGGGGCTGATTGGGGAGGGGCATGGGCTTGGTGCCTTCATGATGGTCTGGGTGTGGCTGGTCCTTGGGTTGTGCAGCACTGTGTAATCATTGCGTTTGGTGAGGTGCTCTGTGTTATCATTGGGTGTGGGTGTAATTGGCTGTTATTGTTCTGTGTTCATGGTGATTTTGTCAGCAAACTGTCTTTATCCCAACCCGTGGAGGCTCTGTCTCTCTTCTGGGAGTGAGTGAGTGGTTTCTGGTGCTCAGCCACTGGTTGGGGCTGAACCACCACAATGGGCTTGTTGGGGAAGTAAAGATTGGGGTCAGCTTGGGATATAGTGATCGTGGGATGGTGGACTTCAAGGTTTTGAGTGGAAAAAGCAAAGTAAAAAGTAGGATTTCTATCCTGTGCTTTAGGAGAGCAAACTTTGATCTCTTCTGGCGCCTACTAGGAACTATCCCATGGGCTAGGCTGTTAGAAATAAGGGAGCCTGTGAGATCTGGTCAGCATTTAAACAGTGCTTCTTCTGAGCTCAGGATTGGTGCATCCCTGTAAGTAAGAAATCAGGAAAGGGTAGTAGGAGACCTGTGTGCATGAGCAGGGAGCTCATGAATAAACTCGAAGGGAAGCAGAAGGTCTATGAATTGTGGAAAAAGGGTCTGAGCACTTGGGAAGGTTATAGGAATGTTGTTAGGGCCTGCAGTGATGTGATGAGGAAGGCTAAAGATCACCTGGAAATGAAGCTGGCAAAGGATATAAAGGATAATAAGAAGGGTTTTTAAGTATGTGAACAGTAAGAGGAAGACTAGGGCTAATGTGGGTCCCCTGCTGAATGAGGGGTGTTGTGTAGTTCAAGGAATGCAACTAGGTTGAAGGTGTAACTTATTTGTGAATGTGAATTATGATAGTTAAGTGCATGGAACACAACCAGAGTTATAATGGCAAATTGGGCATATCATTACCCTTAATGTAACAGTAAATTTGGTGTAGTTGGCAGGATTGCCATGGATAAACTGCTGCAAAAATACAAATGTGCCCCTTCTCAGGCTGGGAAGGAATGGGCTCAGAAGTTTTGGAAAGATGAAGAGGAAGCAGTAGAACAAATCGAGCGGTATCAGGCTACTCAAAGGGTTAGAGCAAATAAGGGTCAAGGGGTGATTTGTGCAGTGTTAGAAGCCTGTTTGTCCCGTGCCCAGGAAGAAGCTAAAAAAGCAGGGGAAACTCCCATTCCCAAACTAGTTTCTAATGTGGAATATGTTGCTTTGCAATCGGAGAATGAGATGTTAGTCATCCTTAAACTTTGAGAGGGAGAACCAGAAATGATAAACTTGTGGTGGAGAACTATAAACTTGTATGTGAAAATGATAAACTCCTGAATGAGAACTATAGACTTGCAAGTGAAAATTATAAACTTGTGACCAGAAATGAGAAACCTGCAAGTGACAATGATAAATTGGTGACTGAAAACATCCACCTAAAGCAACTACTCAAAAAGACAAAGTGCAGCCATCTGCTCTAGTTAAACAGACTCGTAAAATAGTGTGTGGTGCAGACCCTGAAGGCTGGGATAATGATGTTTGGTCTAATAGTGAAAATGAGGGTAGTGAAACCCCCAATTCCAAATCCCAATTGATTTCAGTATGACCTTTAGTTAAAACTGGAACTGCTGTTGATGATGATGACTAAGTTTGCACTGTAGTGTGAATGATTCCCTGGTCACTGACAGAGGTGGTAAAAATGCAGGAGAAATTATGCAAGCAACCAGGGGACTCAGAAGTTGAGTATGTGCGGTGAGTTTCTCTTGTGGGGGTAGACTGCATCATGTTAAGTGAAGAGGAAGCAGGTTTTTGGGGACCGGGAGTGTTTTGTGACTACTACCCCTGGAGAGCATAATTACTCCTTAATTGCATGAGCTGCATATTGAGCAGGTGGTATAGACCCCCAGGAGAGAGGGGAACTGCTGGAGATGAAAGCCACAGGATATTCTGACCTGGCTGTGGCAGTACAGAAAGCAGCCTGTATACAAGCAATGTATGAAAGGGAGGAGCTAACTCCCCTCATTCCTGGCCTCCCTGTCTGTCTCAAGACGTTTGTGGTGAGCGCCCAGGATTGCATACAAGATGCCTGTAGAGATGCTGATTGTGGTTGTAGGTGAAGTCAGTACTCCCACATACCTATGTGGGGTGATTTTTTACAGGATACAGGTACAGATGCTGTATGGGCTGGGTTAATTTGTCCAGTACTAAACCACTCCCAGAAGCTGCTCCGTGAGTGTGCCAGATTCACACTCAAAACCCCAAATATTCCAAATTCAATGATAAATTCATGCTCCATAATGAACAGGGTGAATTGTGGCCTTAGAGTTAGGTGTATCCAGATGGATTCTACACAGTGTCTCTACAGAGGAACTCCGCACCTTGGTTCAGACTCTGAACAAGCAGATTACCTTAGCAAGGGAGAATTGCCTAACTGGGAAATCCCCAACCTGCACTGCATCGCATATTCTGCCTTTAATAGGACCAAGCACAACAGACCGTCCAAGCTTGTCCTGATTGCTAGTCTGTTGCTGTAGCACCTCCTATGGGGGTCAACCCTTGAGGCCTGGCACTTTGTCAAATTTGGCATATTGATGTCACACACATAAGTGAATTTGGCTGTTTAGGATATGTCCATGTTGCTATTGATACATTTTCTGTGTGTCTTTTTGCATCAGCACATACAGGAGAAAAGGCACAGGACATCTGGCATCACCTGTAAGCTGCATTTGCAGTATTAGGAGTCCCTGCACAGATAAAAACTGATAATGGGCCACCATATGTTTCATACACCACTGCCGCCTTTCTGCAGCAGTGGGGAGTAAAGCACTGCATAGGTATCCTTCATTCTCTCACAGGTCAGGCTATTGTGGAACGTGCTCATGGCACCCTGAAAGTGATGCTTGTAAAACAAAGGGGGAGTGAGGGATACTCCCCCCAGGAGCAATTACAGAAAGCTCTTTGTTTTGAATTTTTTAAATTGATAAATCAATGATATGTCTCCAGTAGTAAGACATTTTTGTCGGCATTCACAGGGAAATCTAGTCAAGGCCTTGGTAGAGGTCTGCAACCTGGGAACTCAACAATGGGGTCAGGCCTTCCCTTTAACATGGAGACAAGGGTATGCTTGTGTCTTCACAGATAATGGCCTGCAGTGGATCCTGGCAAACTGGGTCCATCCAGTTCTCTCTTCAGCATCCTGATGAGCGTCTTCCTTGCAGGTGGACTAACAATGCCACAGATCCCTTCACAACTGAAGCAAAATATCAGGGTAATGCTTGCCAATGTAATAGGGCAAGATACATTACACTTATCTACTAGTTCACCCATGAATCTATTTAGCACCTGTCTGATGGGCGTTCCACTAGACAAGTGGGTGATACTGTTGACATTGCTAGTCCTCAATGCTCCTGTTGACAACTGGGATGGGTGAGTACCGCTCTGCCTGCTGGTGGTAGTGGAGCCCCAGGAGCTAGACTTGTTTGGATCAATAAAAATGGATCTCTGTTTACATTTTAATTGTATGAGGACAAACAGTTCTCTGAGAACTGATGTAACGCCATCATTGCCAGTGTACTGGAAAACATCACTATGGTGCAATTACATCACCAGGAACATTTTGCAATCCACAAATGCTCCAGTGACTTTACCATGTGGAGTTTTTTGATATGCAGGGACAGCACTTGAGGTGCAATCCTGTCCCATATAATGGGGGGACCCTGTGGTCTTGGACAACTAACCCTTTTAACACCCAATACTTCTATGATACTGAATCATACCTGCACTCATCACTATCATTGGGCAAAAAGGGTGATGCATGTCTTTGAGGAAGACTGTGATTCTAAGGTTCGATTTTGGAATCCCACTCAAATAATAGCTGCTGTTTTTCTTGTACCTGGTGTTGCAGCAGCAGGGGCTCTGTCATAACTCAATAAATTGAGTTGGCTTGTACAGCAGAACAATGCCACTTCAAGTGCCTTGTCTGGCTTGTTGTTAGATGTAGATTCAGTTCCACATGCTACCTTGCAAAATAGAGCAGCTATTGACTTTTTGCTTTTATCCCAGGGACATGGGTGTAATGATTTTGACAGGCTTTGTTGTATGAATCTTTCCGACCCTTCAGAGTCCATTCATAAAAGTATACAAATGCTAAAGCAATTGACACAACAGTAGGAGGTGGAAATGGGTTGGAACCCCTTTGCAGGATGGTTTACTGGACTAACGGCCTGGGTCAGAAAGCTGTTGGTCATGGCTGTGTTACTACAAAAAAATAAGTAACAGTATCTTATGTGTTTCATGCTTATTGAAGCTAATTCACTTGGTTGTTACTAATACTATCAAGCAGGTGTTGCAGGTATCTGTGCAAAACAAAGAAGGGGGAGATGTGGGTGTTGGAGGAGCAGATGATATCAGCTTGCCTTCCCTGATAAGACCTTAGGAAAGCCACAAGGCTGTAATGAACAAACTGTGGGAATAGTGCCTGCAGGAGTAGCGAACAGGAAGAACTGCTGACAGGGCAGCATGTGGACAGCTTGTGAGATGCAGTGAAAAAGTACAAAGAGGAATTGTGGAAATCCCCAAAGAGACTGGAAGGAGGGGCTTGGGGGTATAAATATGCTTGCAGTATGTAATAAAGTTGTTTCAGCATCCATGTCACAATACACCACACCCCCTATAGAAGTGATCCACGCTGGGACACTTGATGAAGAGCTGAAGCCCTGTGGGAAAGGACTCAGATTGGAGAAGCTTGTGGAGGACTGTCTCCTGTGGATGGGACCCCACACTGGAGCAGATTCACCCAAGGGTACTGAGGGAGCTGTCAGATGTGCTTGCCAAACCCCTTTCCATCATCTCTCCCAGTCAATTCAATACATCTTTTCCTGATTTTTTTAATCATGTCCACAATCAATTCAAACAATCCAGGTGCTGTTTTTTGAGAATGGAATGGTAAAAATAACCATTCTAAAGCATTCAAAGGGTCAGCCCATTTTTTGTTCCAATGTGCCAATAGAGAAAAAGGTATTAACTTATTAACACAAACACTTGTACTTCACATGACAAGTCAATCCTGTTCACAATTCTATAACTCAGGGCCTGCTCAAGACAAAAGGGGTGAGTGCTGCTGCAAAAGATATAACCTGTAAATGCTGTGGAAAGTAAGGGCACTTTGCAAAACGGTGCAGGTCAAAATTTCATGTGAATGGACAACCTTTGCAAGGAAATGGCAGGAAGAGTGTGAAGGGTAGGTAACTTAACCAGCTGTCACCTGGGAAGCAAGGCTTCCCTTAGGAGTATAACAAGATCAATAGATCAGCTGAAGTGCATCTACACCAATGCACACAGCATAGGCAACAAACAGGAGGAATTAGAAGTCCTTGTAAGGCAAGGAGACTATGATGTGATTGCCATCAGGGAAACGTGGTGGGATAATTCACATGACTGGAGTGCTGCAATGGCTGGTTATAAACTATACAGGTGTGACAGGCTGGGTAGGAGAGGAGGTAGGGTAGCCCTGCATTTCAGAGAATGCTTTGAAAGCCTAGAGCTGGATTATGGTGAAGACACGGTAGAGTGTCTCTGGGTAAAAATCAGAGGAGCATGAAATCAGGGAGATAAAGTGATGGGAGTGATTCTGACCTCAGTCCCAGGGAAGATCATGGAGAGGGTCATCTTGGGAGCTATCATGCAGCACATGCGTGATGGCCAGGGGATCAGGCCTAGTCAACATGGGTTTACAAAAGGTAGATCCTGTCAAACTAACCTGATCACCTTCTATGACAAGGTGACCCGCTTAATGGACGAGGGGAAGGCTGTGGATGTGGTCTACCTGGACTTTGGTAAAGCCTTCGACACAGTTTCTCACAGCATTCTGACTGAGAAACTGGCTGCCACTGGCCTAGACAGGTGGAACCTCAGCTGGGTTAAAAACTGGCTGGATGGCTGAGCCCAAAGGGTGGTGGTGAATGGAACAAAATCCAGCTGGAGGCCGGTCACGAGTGGCGTCCCCCAGGGCTCAGTCCTGGGTCCAGTCTTGTTCATCATCTTTATCAATGATCTCGATGAAGGGATTGAATGTTCCCTCAGTAAGTTTGCAGATGACACTAAGCTGGGAGGAAGTGTTGATCTGCCTGAGGGTAGGGAGGCTTTTCAGAGGGATCTGAACAGACTGGACCGATGGGCTGAGACCAATGGGATGAAGTTTAACAAGGCCAAATGTAGAGTGCTGCACATGGGACATAACAACCCCATGCAGCACTACAGGCTTGGGGGAGACTGGCTGGAGAGCTGTCAGGCAGAGAAGGACCTGGGGGTGTTGGTTGACTGCAGGCTGAATATGAGTCAGCAGTGTGCCCATGTGGCCAGGAAGGCCAATGGCATTGTGGCTTGTATCAAAATAGTGTGGCCAGTAGGTCTGGGGAGGTGATTGTGCCCCTGTACTCAGCATTGGTGAGGCCGCACCTCGAGTACTGTGTCCAGTTCTGGGCTCCTCACCACAAGAAGGACATGGAGGTCCTCGAGTGCGTCCAGAGAAGGGCAACGAGGCTGGTGAAGGGGCTGGAGGGCAAATTCTATGAGAAATAGCTGAGGGAGCTGGGGATGTTTAGCCTGGAGAAGAGGAGGCTGAGGGGAGATCTTATCACTTCCTATGATATGCAGAAAAAGACTAAAACCCAGAGGGTTGCACAGTAGGTATATTTATTACATGTAGATGCACGGGGGATCGCTCCACCACAAACATGCACACCAACCGTGGCAATTCACCTTAACTATATACAGTAGAATGTTACATATTCATGGTATTTTGCAATACACCTATACATATGCATAACCTGTCCCCACTTCTTATTAAAATTAGTCCCAGGAAGTAATTTCCATAAACTCCTCCCAATTGCACCAGCACACTGTCTCTTGGTGGTGGTCGTCTGGGGTCTCAACGATGAAGGCTCAAAGTCTTCATCAGGTTGAATTTTTCACCTCCTCCCCCTGGCACATGCGTAGTTGTGCTTGTTCCAGCTGGACACAGTTATCCTTGGGATGCTTCCTCCTTGTCAGTCCTGGGTCTGTTTTAAGAACACCAATCACTCAAGACCAACTACACAAGAAATGAGTTGTTCAAATAAGACATTGTTTATGCAAGGTCATCTCTGAAATAACCACTATGGCACTTTAAACCATCCTGTTAGCAAGCCCCTGTGGAGTACGGCAATGAGCAACACGCAATTCGATATGAATTTTAGGTGAAGCCATATTATTGGGTGAAATCACACAGATTATATACCTTTATTACTGCAAACGTGGCAAGCTAAAAAACTGCTAATTGGTTACACACACTGTTCACACCACACTGATTGGTTAGTAATTATAACGAGTTCTGATAAACATATCTTATAGCTAACTATCGTTAGTTTACCTTTGATGCCAAGAAGGAAACTTGCAAGGAAGCCCCATTTCCCCAGTCCCTGCCCCCCCGCCCCACCCCCCCCCTTGCCACAATGGGGGGAAGAATGGAGCAAAATCATGACTAAAGGGAAGTCTGCTGAGAAGGGAGGTGTGGGAGAAGGTGCTTTAAGATCTGGTCGCGCTTCTCATTATCCTACTCTGGTTTCACTCTGTGTGTGTAGTGTAGTGTAATAAATTAGAGAGTTTTCTTTCCTTCATTCTGTGTTGAGTCTGTTTTGCCCATGATGTTTATTATGGGTGATTTCTCCCTGTTTTTATCTCGACTCCTAAGCCTCTCAATATATATTTTCTCCCCTGTCCAACTGAAAAGGGGAGTGATGGGCTGACTTTGGTGGGCATCTGGCCTCCAGCAAGCCTAAACCACCACACTTACAGTATCCCCAACCAACCTGTCTTCAAAAACCAAATATCAAGATACCCAAGTATATCAAGTACAACTGGGTATACACCAAAATAGAGCGCTCAAAGAAGTTTAAAAGAATACCTTAATAATCAGAGGATGTTTTTTGTCTGCTCCTGTAGTGAGTTGAGCAGGGAGAGGAATTCCTCCAGGAAATCCTGGGGTGTGTGTATGGAGTCCTGTTCCTTACCAGACCCTGCAGTTGAGCAGACAGGGTCTCATCTGGGTCACCAAACTGAAGCCTCGAAAAGCCAGAATAAAAACTCACTCACTAGCCTTGGTGACTATGAAGCAGCTATCCTTTATTGCAGTGCTGGGCACACAGGGGATCATTCCTCCATGTGTGTATGCCATTTAAAGCAAAATTTCTCATATTTGTACAGATTAACACTACATATTCATTATAATTTCTAAGAAAAGGCAAGGTTATGCAAATTATCTCCAGGAAGTCATTTACATTAACTCCTCCCAGATAGAGCATGCTCAGTGACACTCAGGGGGTCTTCTGGTGGTCTTCAGGGATGAAGGCTGGACATCTTCCTTTCGGTGAACTTTTTTACCTTTTCCTTCAGCACATGCTCTTTGATGGTTTTCTCCATAGTCTCAAAAACACATTCCTGCACAAACTAGTTAGGAACCCCTTCTAGCTGAAAACAAGATATACTCTGTCTGGTTGTTGGTCTCATTATTTATTATTCCCCTATCACAGAATTACAGAATCACAGAATCGTAGGGGTTGGAAGGGACCTCGAGAGATCATCGGGTCCAACCCCCCTGCCAAAGCAGGCTCCCTAGCTCATATTGCACAGATAGGCGTCCAGACGAGTCTTGAATATCTCCAGAGAAGGAGACTCCACCACCTCCCTGGGCAGCCTATTCCAGTGCTCTGTCACCCTCACTGTGAAAAAGTTCCTCCGCATGTTGGTGCGGAACTTCCTGTGCTCCAATTTGCAGCCATTGCCCCTTGTCCTATCTCCACAGACTACTGAAAAGGGGTTGGCCAATTCCCCCTGCATCCCATACTAAGATATTTATAAACATTAATTAGGTCCCCCCTCAGCCTTCTTTTCTCCAGGCTGAACAGCCCCAGCTCACTCAGCCTTTCCTCATACGGGAGATGTTCCAGGCCCTTAATCATCTTCATAGCCCTTCTCTGGATTCTCTCAAATAGATCCCTGTCTTTTTTAAACCCGGGAGCCCAGAACTGGACACAATACTCCAGGTGGGGCCTGACCAGGGCAGAGTAGAGGGGGAGGATCACCTCCTTAGACCTGCTGGCCACACTCTTCCTGATGCATCCCAGGATCCCATTGGCCCTCTTAGCCACCAGGGCACACTGCTGGCTCATAGCCAACCTGTCATCAACCAGGACCCCCAGGTCCTTCTCCACAGAGCTCTTCTCCAGCAGCTCATCCCCCAGCCTGTACTGATTTAAGCAGTTATTCCTTCCCAGGTGCAAGACTCTACACTTGCTTTTGTTGAATTTCATTAGGTTTCTCCCTGTCCAGTTCTCCAGCCTGTCCAGGTTTCGCTGGATGGCAGCGCAGTGTTCCTGCATGTCAGCCACCCGTCCCAGCTTTGTATCATCAGTGTACTTGCTGAGGGTGGATGCTATTCCCTCATCAATGTCGTCGATGAAGATATTAAACAGGACTGGACCCAACACCGAGCCCTGGGGAACACCGCTAGTCACAGGCCTCCAGCTGGACGCTTCTCCACTGATCACGACCCTCTGAGCCCGGTCCGACAGCCAGTTCTCAACCCACCTCACTGTCCACTCATCTATCCCATACTCTCTCAGCTTTTCTATCAGGATGTCATGGGAGACAGTATCGAAAGCCTTGCTGAAGTCAAGGTAGATGACATCCACTGCTCTCCCTCCATCCACCCAGCCGGTGATGAGATCATAGAAGGCTATGAGATTGGTCGAGCACGATCTCCCCTTCGTGAATCCATGCTGACTACTCCTCATGACCTTCTTCTCTTCCAGTTGGTTGGAGATGGCATCCAGAACAAGCTGTTCCATCACCTTTCCAGGGACAGAAGTGAGGCTGACTGGCCTATAGTTGCTCGGATCCTCCTTCTTGCCCTTTTTAAAGACTGGAGTGATATTGGCTATCCTCCAATCCTCAGGCACTTCTCCTGTTCTCCAAGACCTGTCAAAGATGATAGCGAGTGGCTCCGCAATCACTTCCGCCAGCTCCCTCAGCACACGTGGATGTATCCCATCCGGGCCCATGGATTTGTTTGCATTAATCCCTTTGAGCCGCTCCTGGACCACCCCTACCTCAACTAGAGGGAAGCTCTTCATTCCCCAAACAGTCCGACTTTCATCCAGGATCTGCGGGTCCCAAGTGGCCTTTGGAGTGAAGACCGAGGCAAAGGTGGCATTCAGTATCTCCACCTTCTCATCATCACCCGATACCAGGACACCTGCCTCATTCAGCAAGGGACCTACATTATCCCTGGTCATCCTCTTACTATTCACATCTCTGAAAAAACTCTGTTCATTATCCTTTATGTCCCTTGCTAGCTTCATTTCCAAGCAGGCTTTAGCCTTCCTAGTCGCGTCCCTACAGGGCCTGACTACATTTCTATATTCCTCCCAGGTGCACAGACCCTGTTTCCACAGTTCATAAACCTTCTGCTTCCCTTTGAGTCTACTCATTAGCTCCCTGCTCATCCACGCAGGTCTTCTGCCTCTCAAAGATGAAATAAGCTTGCGCTAGGATGGGGTTCACTCACGGACACAGTGAGGAAGTCTATCGACGACCACCAGAGGACCCCCGCTCAACATAAGTACGCATGCGTGGAGGACATTAACATATGATAATGATTTCCAGGAAGTAACATGAATATGCTAATCATTACCCTCCCCTCTTTGTATTTAAAACAATCAGCATAGTTAACCAGTGAATTTTATAGAATAAGAATATAGATAAAGTGAAGCAATCAAAAGCCAATCATTGCAAATGTCAAGCTAAGAAGCGAGCATCTTTGCTAAAAATTGTATAAATATGTTGTGCTTTGTACCTTTGGGTGAACACGTCTTTGGTGGAGCCATCCCCCCGTGTTCTCCAGCGCTGAAATAAAAGAAGTGCCTGCTTATCTGCTTTGTGTAGATAAGTTCTTCGCGATTGCAACCGCTAACAGTATCGCTTGCCACTTGAGAACCAGTGAGGCAAAGGGCTTCAGAGTGGAGAATTGTGACATCAGTCCTTCCTTGAATGGCTAGAGCTGTGGCAAAATATTACAAAAAGCCTAGGGGGAGAGAGGATTTCCCAGGGACACCCCCCTCCCCAGAGAGCTCCTGAGGACAGGCATCTCTGACAGCGTGGGCAGCCAAACCTCCTCCCATACAAGTGCAGCACCAGGGAGTGCGGGAACAGGATGGGCAAACAGGGCATGGCATGTCTGAAGGGCATGGTGTGAGAAGGGCGTGGCACAGCATTTTGCACTGCAGTGGGGAGGGTATAGCCACCCTACTGGCTCAGCAGGTAAGTCTATCAGTGTTCATCCCCACCTCGGAAGGAGCCTAGTCATGACATCCACCCCGTGGAGGGCCCAAACCTCTCTGCTTGCTGGAAGGAATGTGGCAACCCAGACAGAGCTGACATAAAAACATGAGACTGCCCAGACCTCAGGCTTCAGGGAGTGCCAGAGCCTGGCTCTGGTGGCGGGTAGCAATAGTGAGAATGACTGCGTGAGGTGTGACCAGGTAGACCATCTGCTCAGTCTGGTGGTGGAACTTTAAGAAGTGGAAAATTTGAGGAGCACCAGGGAGGCTGAGAAAGAAATAGACTGGTTGACCCAAGCTCTGCTCTCCCCAAAACAGAAGCAGAAGCAACCAGCAATCAAAACCCAAGGTGGAGGGGACCTTGTATCATCCCCCTGCCAGGCAGAAGGCAGCAGCTCAAAAGGAGAGGGTGAATGGAGGCAAGTCCACACTTGGTAAGGAAAGCAAACCTCCTTCTCCTCATTCTCATTGCCCACCTTGCTCTTCCAAGTGCCTCCGTACAACATGTATGAGTTTCTGGATGTGGAAGGCCATTCAGTGAAGGATATGGGTGATAGTCACACAGAATCACAGAACAATAAGGTTGGAAAAGACCTTTAAGATCATCAAGTCCAACCATTCACATACTAAACTAAACCATATCCCTAAGTACTTCATCTACCCTTTTATTGAACACATCCAGGGAAGGTGACTCGACCACCTCCCTGGGCAGCCTGTTCCAGGCCCTGACAACTCTTTCAGTAAAAAATTTTTTCCTAAAAGCTACACCAGAGGTAGCATCAAGGTCACAAAGGCCTGCACCCTGTATCGTGACCATCTTTATCAAGAAGAAAAGGCGGGTTATAGTTGTAGGGGACTCCCTTCTGAGAGGAACAGAAGGCCCGATATGCAAGATAGATCTTTCCCTTCGAGAGGTCTGTTGCCTGCCCAGAGCCCATGTTAAAGACGTCACCAGAAAACTCATGAGGCTTTTGTGGTCCTCAGACTGCTAACCACTGCTGCTTCTCCATGTGGGTGGGGGTGAGGCTGCAACGCACAATGCCAAAACCATCAAAAGGGACTTAGGGTCTTGGATGGTCACTGAAGGGATCAGGAGCACAGGTTATCTTTTCATCCCTCCTTCTAGTTATGGGCACTGACATTAAGAGGAACAGGTGGACGCAGTCCATAAATGCTTGGCTATGTGGCTGGTGTCACCACCACAACTTTGGGTTCTTTGACAATAGGATGGCCTAATGTCCTGGTTTTGGCTAGGACAGAGTTGTGCAGTTTGGTGAGAAACTGCATTGTGTCTCACCAGTTTCGCATATTTTGCTATAAAGTCCTGTTATTGGCACCTCTCTCTTTGCTGTCCCAATAAATTACCCTTATCTCAACCTGTGAGGTTTGGTTTTTTTTGTTTTCTTTTCCCTCCTTTCCACCCCTCCTCCCCACAATTCCTCCCCACACCCTCTTAGAGAGAGCGGTTGTGTGGTGCTGCTGGAGGCGAAACCACAACACTTACACAGCACTGGGTTTAATGATCCCTGATGGGAGTCACCTCTCTCAAAGAGGAAAAAGGATCTTTGCCCAGGAGCTTGCAGGGCTTATTGACAAAGCTTTAAACTAGGCTCAAAGGGGGAGAGGGATAGCAGCAACCTTGCCCGTGGCAGGCTGTGGAACATGCCCAAGTTGGAGTGATTTGCGGAAACCAGACTCCACAATCTGTAAGACTGTAAAGTAGGTATGTTTATTCGGCTCTGGGTGCACAGGGGATCGCTCCACCACAGACGTGCACACCAAATGCGGCAATTCACCTTAGTTATATACAGTAGAATGTTGCATATTCATGGCATTTTGTAATACGCCTATACATATTCATAACATGTCCCTGCTTCTTATTAAAATTAGTCCCAGGAAGTCATTTCCATAAACTCCTCCCAATTGTGCCTGCCCACTGTCTCCTGGTGGTGGTCATCAGGGGTCTCAACGATGAAGGCTCAAAGTCTTCATCAGGTCGAACTTGTCGCCTCCTTCCCCTGGCACAAGTGTAGTTGTATTTGTTCCAGCTGGGGCACAATTATCCTTGGGATTTTTCCTCCTTATTAGTCTCAGGTGTCATCTTCCTTGGGATGCTTCCTCCTTATCAGTCCTGGGTTTCATCATCTTTGGGAGAAGCTTCTTCCTTATCAGTCTTGGGTCCGCTTTAAATTCTTTCAAGAACACTAATCACTCAAGACCAACTACACTAGAAATGAGTCATTCAAACAAGACATTGTTTATGCAAGGTCACCTCTGACATAACCACTATGTCACTTCAAACCATCCTGTTAGCTGGCCGACCCCCTTGACAAGCATCCTGTTAGCAAGTGCCCTTTAACAAACATCCTGTTAGCAAGCCTTTTAACTCTTTATAAGCATCTTGTAAGCAAGCCCCCTTTATCAGGCGGGGCATGCCCAAGTTGAGGGTGCTGGAGAGGATCCTCAGCCTGTTGCTAAGGGACATACTGGACACAGTGCGGCATGTTGGAAGTCTAGGGGAGATGACACAGGGCATGAGAGATGACTGAGGCAGCAGGAACCAAAAGGGAACCAATGGGAAAATTCCAGCTAGTAAGTCAGCCTCATTTGGGACCCAATGAAAATGCCTCTATGCAAACACAAATCGAATGGGGAACAAACAGGAGTTGGAGATGTGCGCATGCCTGCAGAGCTATCATCTTATTGGCATTACAGAGACATGGTGGGATGACTCCCTACAACTGGAGCATCAGGATGGAAGGATAAAGGCTCTTTAGAAATGACAGGCAGGGCAGGCAAGGAGGGGGTGTCTCCCTCTATGTCAATGACCAGCTGGATTGCATGTAGCTCCCCATGGGCATGGATGAAGAGCTGACCAAGACCCTATGGGATAGGATCAAAGGGAGCACAGGGGACACTATAGTGGGGGTCTGTGACAAGCCACCTGACCAGGGAGACCGAGTGGACGGGGCCCTCTATAGACAGATAGGAGCATCCTCACATTCACAAGCCTTGGTTCTTATGGGGGTGTGGTGGTTTAGCCCTGGCTGGAGGCCAGATGCCCACCAAAATCAGTCTATTGCTCCCCTTCTTAGTTGGACAGGGGAGAAAATATATATCAAGAGGCTTAGGAGTCCAGATAAGGACAAGGAGAGATCATTTTATCAGCAACGAGACGGGCAAAACAGACTCAACACAGAATGAGGAAAGAAACTACTCTAATTTATTACACTACACCAAAAAGAACAGTGAAAACCGGAGTCGGGAGCGCGATCAAATCTTAAACAAATGCAACCAGATCTTAAAAACACGTTCCCCCCCACCACTCCCTTCTTAGCAGACTTTAGTCAGGGTTTATTTGGTCCCTTCTTCCCTCCTGTTCGCAGTACAGGAGGGGCAGGGACTGGGGAAAATGGGGTTCTCGGTAGCACCTTCCCCCCACCCCTCCATTCTAAGCAGACTTCCCTTTAGCCATGATTTCACTCCCTTCTTCCCTCCCTGCTCGCAGTACGGTGGGGGGGGCAGAAACTAGGAAAAAATAATGGGGTTCTCGGTTACTTCTTCAGGAGCTGTTTTCCTTTCCCAGATCTTAAAACACCTCTACCTCTCTCCCCTCACTCCCTTCTTAGCAGACTTCACTCTAGTCATGATTTCACTCCCTTCCTCCCCCCGATCACAGCACAGGGGGGCAGGGACTGGGAGATGGGGGCTTCGGTCAGTTCCTTGCAAGTTGGTTTCCTTCTTGGCTGGGGAGGGGGCATTTATTCCACACACCCTCCCCCTGCTGCACCGTGGGTCCCACCCACGAGAGACAGCCCTCCATGAACTTTCTCCAACGTGGATCTCTTCCCCCAGGGCTTTATCTCTTCATCAGCTGCTCCGCCTGGATCACTGCTATGGCGGGCAGCCATAAATCACAATGTCTCTCAGTCCCAGTCCTCCATGGGGTCACCAGCCTCCCCCCAGAAAACCTGTTCCGGCGTAAAACTCTCTCTCTTGCTCATCTCTGTGTCTCTGATTCTCTTCATGGGCTGCAAGTGCTGGCAGGGGGTCACAACGTAGGGTCACAGCATCTTCTCTGTCTCCACCTGCTCCATCCAGCGTGGAGCCCCTCCACGGGCTACAGGTGGGGTCTCAGCCTTTTCCGTGGGGTTGGTTTCTCCACGGGCTGCGGGGGGGCATCTTTCTCTCTGGCACCTGGGGCGCTTCCTCCCCCGTCCTCCCTGGCCTTGGTGTCTGCACAGCTCATTACATCTCTTCACTCCCTTCTCCGGTGGCAAAATGCAACTGCTTCCGGATTGTTTTCTCCTATGTGTGATTCTCAGAGGCGCTATGACTATCTCTCATTGGCTTGGCCCTGGTCAACAATGATTCTGGCCTTGAACTGTTTATACTTTGGAGCTGCGGAGAATTCCAGCAGCTTCTCGCAGCAGCCATTTTCTGCTCCCCTGTTCTTTTCCAGCACCCAACCACGCAAAACTGCAACAGGGGGACTTCAGTCACCCTGATATATGTTGGAGGAACAACGCAACTGGGCACAAGCAATCTAGGAGCTTCCTGCAATGTGTTGATGATAACTTCCTCCTCCAGGTGACAGAGGAGCCGATGAGGAGAGGTGCCATGCTGGACCTTGTTCTCACCAACGAGAAGGGGCTTGTAGGGGACATTAAGATCAGGGTCAGGCTTGGATGCAGTGATCATGAAATGGTAGTTCAGGGTCCTCAGGGCAGTGAGGAGGGTGCACAGTAAGCATGCTACCCTGGACGTCAGGAGAGCAGACTGTGGCCTCTTCAGGGAACTGCTGGGTAGAGAAAAATGAGAGAAAGCCCTTGTCACAGTTTTGCGTAGCTGGGTACTGGTAGAGAAGGGGGGGCTGCAGAGATGGCTGCTGCAAGAAGCAGCTAGAAGCTCTCTGCAGGCACCAGAGAGTAAACATCAGCCAATTCAAGGCCAGAGTTGCTGCTGACCAAGGCCGAGCCAATTGGCGATGGTCACAGCGCCTCTGGGAATCACATTTAGGAGGAAAAAAACTGCAGGCAGCTGCATTTTGCCACCAAAGAAGGGAGTGAGAAGATGTAAGAAGCTGCGCAGAAACAAAGACGAGGGAAGAAGGGGGGAGGGGGAAGAATGAGGCGCTCCAGGTGCCAGAGAGAGAGATTCCCCTGTAGCCCGTGGAGAAGACCATGGTGGAGCGGGTGTCCCCCCGCAGCCCATGGAAAATGACAGGGAGCAGAGATTCCATCTACAGCCTGTGAAGAGATCGACCCATACCACAGCAGGTTTGCTGAGGGACTTGTGACTCTGTGGGGGACCAGGCTGGAGCAGTCTGGGCCCGAAGGTCAGCACCCCATGGAAGGGAGCTGTGCTGAGGCAAGTGGTGAGGAGATGACTTCCCAATAGAAAGGACTCACACTGGAGAAGTTTGTGGAGGACTGTCTCCCATGGGTGGGACCCCATGGTGCTGCAGGGGAAGGGTGTGTGTGTGGAATGCCCCCCCAGCCAAATAAGAAGGAAAACAATTCGGGAGGAACTGACTGAAAACCCCCGTTCCCCCATTCCCTGCCCCTTCCTGTGCCGCCAGGGGGAAGAAGGGAGTAAAATCATGAATGAAGTTGTCTGCTGAGAAGGGAAGGGTGGGGGGAAGGTGCTTTAAGACCTGGCCGCACTTCTCATGTTTCAGTGGGTGTGTAGTTGTAGTGTAATAAATTAGTTTTCTTTCCTTTATCCTGTGTTGAGTCTGTTTTGCGCATGACACTAATTGCAGAGTGATCCCTCTCTGTCCTTATCTCGAATCTTAAGCCTCACAATAAAAATCTTCTCCCCTTTTCCCGGGGAAAAGGGATATGTGGGCATTTGGCCTTTAGCCAGGGTCAAACCAGGCCTTTTTGGCACCCAACATGGGGCTTGAACCAACAACCCTGAGGTTAACTGTCTCATGCTCTACCAACTGAGCTAGACAGGCAGCTGAAAAGGGAGTGATAGAGCAGCTTTGGTGGGCATTTGGCCTCCAGCCAGGCCTAAACCACCTCAATGGGGAAGTGGTGTCAGGTGGTGTGGAAAACAGCCTGGGCAAACTCAGCTCACCTGTGCTGGCTGCTTGAGGAGGTTAACTCTGGCCTGGCCAGAACCAAGACAGCCCTGTAGGGAAGAGGAGCCCAAGACAGCTGGATAGTATTCAAGGGTCACCTCCTCCAAGCCATGGGGCAATGCATTCAAGCAAAGAGGAAATTAGGCAAAACCACCAAGAGACCTGTGTAGATGAACAAGTTGCTCCTGGGCGAACTCAAACAAAAAAAGAAAGCTTACCAAGGGTGGAAGGAAGGGCAGGTAGCCTGAGAGAATTACAGGGAAACTCTGAGCAGCCAGGGTTCAGGTTAGAAAAGCTGAAGCCCTGATAGAACTAAATGTGGCCAGGGATGTCACGGGCAACAAGAGAAGTTTTTACAGGTACATCAATGAGAAAAGGATGATGAGGGAAAATGTGGGCCCTCTCCGGAATGGAACAGGTGACCTGGTTATCCGGGATATGGAGAAGGCTGAGTACTCAATGATGTTGTTGCCTTGGTCTTCACTAGCAAGAGGTCAAGCCACACCGCCCAAGTCACGGAGGGCAAAGGCAGGGAGTATGAAGAATTGCCCACTGTAGGAGAAGATCAGATTCGAGAACACCTAAGAAACTTGAAAGTGCACAAGTCCATGGGACCTGATTAGGTGTATCTGTGTGTTCTGAGGGAACTGGAGGATGAAGTGGCCAAGCCACTCTCCATCATTTTTGAGAGGTCCTGGCAGTCTTGTGAAGTTCCCACTGACTGGAAAAGGGGAAATATAACCACCATTTTTTTAAAAGGGGAAAAAGGAAGACCCAGGGAACTACAGGCTGGTCAGTCTCACCTGTGTGCCTGGCAAGATCATGGAGCAGATCCTCCTGGAGACTATGCTCAGGAACATGCAGAATATGGAGATGATTTGTGACAGCCAACATGGCTTTACTAAGTGTGGTGGTTTGACTCTGGCTGGAGGCCAGATGCTTACCAAAGTCACTCTATCACTGCGTAAACTGTTCTTATCCCAACCCGTGGAGGCTCTGTCTGTTTCTCTTCCAGTAGTGAGTGAGTGGCGTGTGGTGCTCAGCCAATGTTTGTAGCTGAACCACCACAGCACTGAAAGAGTTGTGGTCAACCACTAAATATCCAAATCAAAACCAGTGAAGAGTGGAGTTCCACAGGGGTCAGTGTCAGGACAAGAGTTTTTTAACATCTTTGTAAGAGACTTGGATAGTGGGATCAATTGTCAGTGATGAAAAACGCAAAGATGAGGGATTAGTTTTGAGCAGCTCCTTCTCTCTTGTTCTCTTTCTACATCCCTGCAGTGCTCATTTTATACTCTCATTTTACAAAAACAACCCTGCCAGATATCTTGCTGACTAGGATTCACGGAATTCTTGCCACTTTGATATTTATGTTCTCAAACATTCTTTCCATTCCTGTGACTGTGTCACTTCCCACATGCATGCATCCAAGCAGCATTCAGCTTTAAACACACATTCTTTCAAACATCAGAAGGCATTATCCTTGGAGTTAAAACACTCCCTTCAAATCCTAATCATCAGGATGACTGGCTCCACTTGTTCCCACAGCACCCTCAGAAGGCTTGCCAGTGACATCAAGCTGTGTCTGTGGTTGACACACTGGAAGGAAGGAATGCCATCCAGAGGGCCCTTGACAGGCTAAGAGATGGGCCCGTGCAAACTGTGTGAAGTTCAACAAGGCCAAGTACGAGGTCCTGCAAGTGATTTGAGGCAACTGCAAGCACAACTACAGGCTTGGCAGAGAATGGATTTAGAGAGCTGCCCTGCAGAGGATGAGTTGTGTGTGTAGGTAGACAAAAAGCTCAACATAAGCCATGAATATGTGCTTGCAGCCCAGAAATCTAACCATATCCTGGGCTACATGACCAGTAGGTTGAGGGAGGTGATTCTGCACCTCTGTTCCACTCTTCTGAGACCCAACCTGGAGTACTGTGCCCAGCCCTGTGGTCCTCAGTATAAGAAAGATATTGAGCTGTTGGAGTGAGACCAGAGGATGGCCATAGAGGGCTGGAATGTCACTCCTATGAAGACAGGCTGAGAAAGTTGGCCTTGTTCATCCTGGAGAAGTCTCTCAGGAGACCTTACTTCAGCCTTCCAGTACCTAAAGGGGGCCTACAGGAAAGCTGGATATGTTTACAATGGCATGTGACAGGACAAAGGTTAATGGCTTTAAGCTGAAAGAGAGTAGATTTAGACTAGGTATTAGGAAATAATTCTACACTGTGATGGTGGTGAGGCACTAGAATAGGTTGCCCAGAGAAGTTGTGGAAGCCCCCTCCCTGGAAGTGTTCAAGGCCAGATTGGATGGGGCTTTGGTCAATGTGGTCAAGTGGAGGATGTCCCTGGCCATGGCAGTGGGTGTTGGAACTAGATGATTTTAACACAAACCATTCTGTGATTCTATGATTCTTTTCTCAATACCTGACAATCCTAGAGCCACCTAACTTTTATCTCATTTCACAGTTTCCACAATACATTAATTTGTCTTCATGGTTCGTCTTCCAGGTATAGAAGCCAGACAGTTCTGAGAGCCCCACTGCTGAGACTGGTTCTTCCTGTAATCTGCCAAAGTCTGTGTTTTTCAGGTTTCAGAAGACAGCAAAACCAATGTTTGTCTATAGCAGCATTTAATTTAATTTTACAGAACCTCCTAGAGGTTATTAATTTAAGGTAGTTACCTAAGTTTGAGTCCTACTTTTATCTCTGTCTAATTACTATTCAGTATCTTAAGGGTGTTGTGAGCTTACCCTATTCCTCCTCTCATATCTACCCATTTTCCCCCACTAATGCTCACATTTTTTCCCTCCCAGATTCCATTGTTTCAATATATCCACTGTGGTGGGATAACCCTGGCTGGAGGCCAGATGCCCACCAAAGCCACTCTATCACTCCCCTGCCTTATCTGGATGGAGAAGGCTCACAGGTTGAGATAAGGACAGAGAGAGATCATTCAGCAGTTAACGTCAGAGGCAAAATGATTCAACTAGGAATAAAATTCACCTAATTTATTACCCAATCAGAACAGGGTATGATAATGAGAAATAAAACCAAATCTTAAAACACGTCCCCCACCCCTCCCTGCTTCCTAGGCTCAACTTTTCTCTAACTCTTCCCACCCAGCAGCACAGTGGGATGTGGAATGGGGATTGCAGTCAGTCCATCACCTGCTGGTCCTTCATCTTCAGGTGGAGGACTCCTCACGCTCTTCCCTTGCTCCATCATGGGGTCCCTTTCACAGGAGACAGTCCTCCATTAAGTTCTCCAATGTGAATCCTTCCCATAGGCTGCAGTTCTTCACAAACTGCTCCAGCACGGGTCTCATCTACAGAGTGCAGTCCTTCAGGTCCAGACTTCTCCAGTGTGAGTCCCGCATGCAGTCATGAGTCCCCCCAGCAAACCTGCTGCAGTGTGGACGCCTCTCTCTAAGGACTGTAGGTCCTACCAGGAGCTTGCTCCAGCATGGACTTCCTACCGGGTCACACCCTCCTTCAGGTGCCTCCACCTCCTCCATTGTGGGGTTCTCCATGGGCTGCAGGTGGAATCTCTACTCCTTATCATACTCCTGATGGAAAGAATAACAAAGTTCCCATGGTTCAGGAGGAAATGATTAGCGACCTACTTGGCCAGTTAGATTCCCACAAGTCAATGGGGCCAGATGGGATTCACCCAAGGGTACTGAGGGAGCTGTCAGATGTGCTTGCCAAACCCCTTTCCATCATCTATCAGCAATCCTGGCAGACTGGGGAAGTTCCACTCGACTGGAGGCTGGCAGATGTTACACCCATATACAAGAAGGGTCGGAAGGAGGATCCGGGGAACTACAGGCCTGTCAGTCTGACCTCAGTCCCAGGGAAGATCATGGAGAGGGTCATCTTGGGAGCTATCATGCAGCACATGCATGATGGCCAGGGGATCAGGCCTAGTCAACATGGATTTACAAAAGGTAGATCCTGTCAAACTAACCTGATCACCTTCCATGACAAGGTGACCCGCTTAATGGACGAGGGGAAGGCTGTGGATGCGATCTACCTGGACTTTGGTAAAGACTTTGACACCATTTCTCACAGCATTCTGACTGAGAAACTGGCTGCCACTGGCCTGGACAGGTGGACCCTCAGCTGGGTTAAAAACTGGCTGGATGGCTGAGCCCAAAGGGTGGTGGTAAATGGAACAAAATCCAGCTGGAGGCCGGTCATGAGTGGCGTCCCCCAGGGCTCAGTCCTGGGTCCAGTCTTGTTCAACATCTTTATCAATGATCTCGACGAAGGGATTGAATGCTCCCTCACTAAGTTTGCCGATGACACTAAACTAGGAGGAAGTGTTGATCTGCCTGAGGGTAGGGAGGCTCTTCAGAGGGATCTGAACAGACTGGACCGATGGGCTGAGACCAATGGGATGAAGTTTAACAAGGCCAAGTGTAGAGTGCTGCACATGGGACATAATAACCCCATGCAGGGCTACAGGCTTGGGGGTGACTGGCTGGAGAGCTGTCAGGCAGAGAAGGACCTGGGGGTGTTGGTTGACTGCAGGCTGAATATGTCAGCAGTGTGCCCAGGCGGCCAAGAACGCCAATGGCATCTTGGCTTGTATCAAAAACAGTGTGGCCAGTAGGTCTAGGGAGGTGATTGTGCCCCTGTACTCGGCATTGGTGAGGCCACACCTCGAGTACTGTGTCCAGTTCTGGGCTCCTCACCACAAGAAGGACATGGAGGTCCTGGAGCGAGTCCAGAGAAGGGCAACCAGGCTGGTGAAGGGGCTGGAGGGCAAATCCTATGAGGAGCGGCTGAGGGAGCTGGGGCTGTTTAGCCTAGAGAAGAGGAGGCTGAGGGGAGACCTTATCACCACCTACAACTACCTGAAGGGAGGTTATAGAGAGGTAGGTGATGGTCTCTTCAGTCAGGTGACAGGTGATAGGACAAGGGGGAATGGCATGAAGCTGTGCCAGCAAAGGTTTAGATTGGATGTTAGGAAAAAATTTTTTACTGAAAGAGTTGTCAGGGCCTGGAACAGGCTGCCCAGGGAGGTGGTTGAGTCACCTTCCCTGGATGTGTTCAAAAAAAGGGTAGATGAAGTACTTAGGGATATGATTTAGTTTAGGATGTGAATGGTTGGACTTGATGATCTTAAAGGTCTTTTCCAACCTTATTATTCTGTGATTCTGTGATTCTGTGAAAGGTGTTTGGCAAGCACATCTGACAGCTCTCTCAGCACCCTCGGGTGAATCCCATCTGGCCCCATTGACTTGTGGGTATCTAACTGGCCAAGTAGGTCGCTAATCATTTCCTCCTGAACCATGGGAACTTTGTTATTCTTCCCCTCCCTGTCAGCCAGTTCCTGAGGATGAGTACTCAGGAAATATCCATCTTTAATATTAAAGACTGAGGCAAAGAAGGAATTAAGGACCTCAGCCTTGTCCTCATCCCTTGTCACTAATGTGCCATCAGCATCCAATAAGGGCTGGAGATTCTCCTTGACCCTCCTTTTACCGTTAATATACCTATAGAAGGACTTTTTATTATCTTTTACAGAACTGGCCAGTCTGAGTTCCAGTTCAGCTTTAGCCCTTCTGACTTTCTCCCTACATGATCTCACTACATTCCTATAGTCACCCCAAGACACCTGCCCCTTCTTCCAAAGGTCATATTTTTCCCTCTTTTCCCGAATATCTTCCTGGATCTCTCTACTCAGCCAAGCTGGCTTCCTTGGTCGCCGACTCCTCTTCCGACAGACTGGGACAGCCTGTTCTTGTGCCGCCAAGATTTCCTTCTTGAGGAGCAACCAACCCTCTTGGGCTCCTTTGCCCTCAAGGGCAGCCCTCCCATGGAATCTTATCGAGCAGGTTTCTGAACAGTCCAAATTCAGCCCTACGGAAGTCTAAGGTGCTTGTTCTGGTGTCTCCCTTCCTTACTTCTCCTAGTACTAAGAATTCTATCAGCTCATGATCACTATGTCCCAGGCGTCCTCCAAACTTCACATCCCCCACCAGGTCTTCTGAGTTTACAAACAAGTCCAGCAGGGCACCTTCCCTTGTGGGTTCATTCACCAGCTGGGTCAGGAAGTTGTCTTCCAAACATTCCAGGAACCTGCTAGACTGCTTCCTTCCTGCTGTATTGTACCTCCAGGAGACATCCAGTAAGTTGAAGTCCCCAATAAGGACGAGGGCTGGTGATCGCTAGACTTGTCCCAGTTGTTTAAAAATCAACTCATCAGCTTCCTCCTCGTGGTCAGGTTGTCTATAGTAGACTCCCATCACTATATCTCCCTGATTTTGTTCTCCTCTGATTTTCACCCAGAGACACTCAACCCTGTCTTCACCATAATCCAGCTCTAGGTCGTCAAAGCATTCTCTGACATACAGGGCTACCCCACCTCCTCTCCTACCCAGCCTGTCACACCTGTATAGTTTGTAGCCAGTAATTTCAGCACTCCAGTCATGTGAATTATCCCACCACGTTTCTGTGATGGCAATCACATCATAATTTCCTGTAGTTACAAGGACTTCTAATTCCTCTTTTTTGTTCCCCATTCTGCGTGCATTGGTGTAGATGCACTTCAGCTGGTCTATTGATCGTGCTTCCCAAGTGACAGCTGGTTAAGTTACCTAGCCCATCAGTAGTAGTTACATCTCTACTCTGAATTAGCACACTATCCCCCTGGTTAACTAGGGTTAACAGAGGTCATTGCCAGCACACCATCCCTCAGTAACTCGACCACCACAACCAAGCTTTTTTTCATCTAGCCTGGCCCTGTCCCCCTCCCCCTTCTCATCTAGTTTAAAGCTCTATTAACGAGCTCTGCTAGCTTCTTTGACAGTATCCTTCTGCCCCTAGGGGATAAGTGCTCCCCATCCCTCGAAAGCAAGGCTGGTGAGGCTCGAGCCAGCCCATTCTCAAAGAACCTAAAGTTCTGTTTCTCGCACCAGGCTCTGAGCCAGGTATTAATTTCCTGGCTCTTCTCAATCCAACCCTCCCCATTCCCTGTAGTAGGAATGACGGAGGAAAACACTACCTGTGCTCCAGATCCTCGTACCATGCGTCCCAGGGCCCTTAAATCCTTCTTAATGGTCCTCAGTTTTCTTTTATGTATTTCATTACTACCTATTTGAAAAATTAAAAGTGGATAATAATCCGTGTCCCTGACCAAGGTTGGGACTCGCTTGGTTAAGTCCCTAACTGAAGCTCCTGTTTTTAGTTGTTGCCAGTTGTTGCCAGTTGTTGCAGTCAAGGACTTTTCAGTTTTTCATATTGCCCTGCTAATGAGAAGGGGGGGGGGGGGGCGGGGGCACCCAGGAACCTGGGAAGGGACACAGGCAGGACAGGTGACCCAAACTGGCCAAAGACAATATTCGATAGCAATGACATCATGCTCAGCGTAAAGGGGGCTAGTGAGGGAAGGACGCACAGCTCCAGGATACACAGTTTGGGGATGGTCCAGCTGCAGGACAGGTCTGAGCTGTGGTTCGGTGAGAAACTGCATTGTGTATTACCAGTTTTGTATATTTTGCTATAAAGTCCTGTTATTGTTATTTCTCCCTCCCTTTGCTGCCCCAATAAATTATCCTTATACAAACCCCCCAAGATTTGCCTTTGTCTTCCCTTTTTTTTTTTCCCCCTCGTGGGAAAACCAAGCATGCTGCTGTGTGGTGTTCAGCTGCCACCTGAGGCTAAACTACAACTCACACAAACCCAAACCACAGAATCACAGAATCACAGAATTGTAGGGGTTGGAAAGGACCTCAAGAGATCATTGAGTCCAACCCCCCTGCCAAAGCAGGTTCCCTAGAACAGGTTGCACAGGTAGACATCCAAACAGGTCTTGAATATCTCCAGAGATGGAGACTCCACAGCTCCCCTGGACAGCCTGTCCTAGTTCTCTGTCACCCTCACTGTGAAAAAGTTCTGCATATTGGTGCAAAACTTCCTGTGTTCCAACTTGAGGCCATTGCGCCTTGTTCTGTTTCCACAGACCACTCAAAAGAGGCTGGCCATTTCCCTCTGTCTCCCACAATTAAGATATTTATAAACATTAATCAGATCCCCTCTCAGTCTTCTTTTCTCAAAGCTGAACAGCCCCAATTCTTTCAGCCTATCCTCGTAGGGGAGATGCTCCAGGCCCTTAATCATCTTTGTGAACCTCCGCTGGACTCTCTCCAGGAGATCCCTGTCTTTTTTATAACAGGGAGCCCAGAACTGGACACAATACTCCAGGTGGGGCCTGACCAGGGCAGAGTAGAGGGGGAGGATTACTCTTTTGACCTGCTGGCCACTCTCCTTTTGATGCACCCCAGGATCCCATTGGCCTTCGTGGCCACCAGGGCTCACTACTGGCTCATGGTCAACCTGTCATTCACCAGGACCCCCAGATCCTTCTCCACAGAGCTCCTCTCAAACGGGTCATCCCCCAGCCTGTACTAATTTAAGCAGTTATTTCTTCCCCAGGTGCAAGACTCTACAATTACTTTTGTTGAACCTCATTTGGATTCTTGCTGCCCAGCTTTCCAGCCTGTCCGGATCTCACTGGATGGCAGCACAGTGTTCCTGCGTGTCAGCCACTCCTCCCAGCTTTGTATCATCGGCATACTTGCTGAGGGTGGACACTATTCCCTCATCAAGGTCATCGATGAAGACATTAAACAAGACCGGACCCAACACCGACCCTGGGGAACACTGCTAGTCACAGGTCTCCAGCCAGACTCTGCTCCACTGATCACGACCCTCTGAGCTCAGCCCATAAGCCAGTTCTCAACCCACCTCACCATCCACTCATCTATTGCACACCTTCTCAGCTTTGCTATCAGGATGTCATGGGAGACAGTATCGAAAGCCTTGCTGAAATCAAGGTAGATGACATCCACTGCTCTCCCTCCATCCACCCAGCCGGTGATGACATCATAGAAGGCTACGAATTTGTTTGAGCATGATCTGCCCTTGGTGAACCCATGCTGACTACTCCTCATGACCTTCTTCTCTTCCAGTTGCTTGGAGATGGCATCCAGAACAAGCTGTTCCATCACCTTTCCAGGGATAGAAGTGAGGCTGACTGGTCTGTAGTTACTTGGATCCTCCTTCTTGCCCTTTTGGAAGACCGGAGTGACATTGGCTATCCTCCAGTCTTCAGGCACCTCTCCTGTTCTCCAAGACCTGTCGAAGATGATAGAGGGCAGCTCAGCAATCACCTCCGCCTGCTCCCTCAGCACACATTTATGTATCCCATCAGGGCCCATGGATTTGTCTGTTTTGATCCCACCGAGATGCTCCCAGACCACCCCCACCTTCCAGGGTCCAGGAGTCCCGAGGGGGAGTCTTTGAAGTGAAGACCAAAGCAAAGGAGGTATTCAGTATCTCCACCTTCTCAGCATCCCTCATTACCAGAACTCCCCTGTTGCATTAAGAGTAATGATATGCCCAATTTGACATTATAAATCTGGTCGCGTTCCATGCACTGAACTATCATGATTGGGATTCACAAATAACGAAATATTCCATCAACCATTGGGGACCTCATTGCAGCCTTTCAGTACATGAAGGGAGCTTATAAGCAGGAGGGGATTCAACTTTTTAAAAGGATATACAATGACAGGACAAGGGTGAATGGATTAAAAGTAAAGGAAGGAAGGTTTAGATTAGATATGAGGGGGAAGTTTTTTACAGAAAGAGTGGTGAGGTGCTGGAACAGGCTGCCCAGAGAGGTAGTGGATGCCCCGTCCCTGGAAGTGTTCAAGGCCAGGTTGGATGGGGCCCTGGGCAACCTAGTGTAGATCTAGGCCTGAGGTTGGTGGCCCTGCCTGTGGCAGGGGGGTTGGAGCTCTGTGATCCTTGGGGTCCTTTCCAACTCATACCATTCTATGATTCTATGATTCTATGAACCTAGTCGCGTTCCTTGAACTACCACGGCCACCTCAAAAGGAGTTTGTTCGCATTCAATGAGAACTAACACAACAGACTCAAATGGAAGAGTATTTCATTCAAGCAACAGACACACAGATTCTTTGGATTGCCGGTGATAAATTCACTGTCTGCACAACATTAGTAAATACTAAAGGTCTTAACTACTAATGTGTTAAAAGATGTACAGTAACTCTATAGAGATTTCTAAGTTTCCCAGGGGAGGCACTTGGCATGACCAAGTGTTCAAATCTTACGCAAAGGCGTCCCGATGGAGGGGAAGAGCGGCTCAGCCCGTCAGCTGGTCCCAGGGATCAGAGTGAGGCTCAAGGGTGTCTTCCTTGACATGGTGGTATCTTCCCTAACACATCTCGAATTTTGGGCTATTTTTATGTGGTTTCTTATCTTTAAGGTGGAGCTTGAGGGACTCTAGTCATACATACCTTTATTTGGATTGGTGTAAAATTTTCTTGCCTCATGTTTAAAGGTACAGATTAATGAAATTCAGAGCGCATGCTCAGTGGGGGGTGGTTGCACCTTGGAGGTGGGTAGCCTTTAAGATGGAGGTGTGTTTTGGTATTATTATGACATTATAATGAGCATAATTCACAAAAAGGACAGTATTTTGTCAAATACATAACAAGTCGTGGGCCAGGGACAGCAGGGATGCAATTTATAAGTTCCATCTTAACCTTCAAGTTCCATGTTATTGCAGAGCTTGGCTCGATGTCTCCACTTCATTTCATCCTCTGCGTAGCTGTCTCAGGGTCAAAACGTCAAGGTCCCCTGACATTATTAAGCTTCAAGATTGCCTTGGAACTTATTACGAAGGAGGATGTTTAGGAACTTTTGTCTGAGTGGGTTCCTGGCATCTGAGCTGCTTATCACCCTGGAATGTTCTGTAAATGCTGAGCCTCTCAAAATAGGGTTTAACTTGTAAGTTACCATTACCTCCAGTCATCATCCCACATTATCCACCCCGTGACTATAGTCACTCAAGCTTCACGGTGTTTAAAATACATTGGGTATATCATGTGTACCTTCCTGATGGGAATTATCGAGTACATATACATCTTGCAGGAATAATTCCATAATTATCCAAAGATTAACATACAAAGCAACCGTTAGTATCGGGCACGATACAATAATCACTAGTAAGACAACAATGGGATGAAGCATTTTGTTGAAAATTCCTGTTGCAGTTTGTGACCATCCAAAAAGTGTGTCCCATCAGTGATGTTCTCCATCCTTTTTGACTATTTCCAACACGTGATGTATTTTCTCTACATCGTGGGGGACAGTAATCAGAGTTTTTTGTCCATTCTCCTGGTGTGGTGGTTTATCCCTGGCTGGAGGCCAAATACCCACAAAAGCCACTCTATTACTCCCCTTTTTAGTTCGACGGGGGAGAAAATATATATTGAGAGGCTTAGGAGTCGAGATAAGGACACGGAGAGATCATTCCGCAATTAGTGTCACGGGCAAAACAGACTCAACATAGAATAAAAGAAATAAAACTCTCTAATTTATTACACTACACTGCACACCCAGTGACACCAGAGTCGGATAATGAGAAGTGCGACCAGATCTTAAAGCACCTCCCCCCACTCTTCCCTTCTTAGCAGACTTCACTCTACTCATGATTTTGCTCCCTTCTTCCCCCCCATTGAGGCACAGGGAGGGGCAGGGAATGGGGAAAATGGGGGTTTTGGTCAGTTCCTCATGAGTTCTGGGGTGGGGGGCATTCCTCACGCACACAGGAAACAGTCCTTCACGAACTTCTCTAACGTAAGTCCTTCCCCACAGGGTTTCAGCTCTTCACCAGTTGCCCTGGTATAGGTCACTTCCATGGTGCGCAGTCATAAATCATAGAATGTCTGGACTGACTGGCCCGTAGTTACTCGGATCCTGCTTCTTGCCCTTTTGGAAGACATTGGCTATCCTCCAGTCTTCAGGCACCTCTCCTGTTCTCCAAGACCTGTCGAAGATGATAGAGAGCAGCTCAGCAATCACCTCTGCCAGCTCCCTCAGCACACATGGATGCATTCCATCAGGGCCCATGGATTTATGTGCATTAATCCCTTTGAGGCGCTCCTGGACCACCCCCACCTCAACCAGAGGAAAGCTTTTCATTTCCCAAACTAAACACTACAGTGCAGTGCAGTGCAGTGCACACCCAGTGAAACCAGAGTCGGGTAATGACAAGTGCGGCCGGACCTTAAAGCACCTTCCCCCACCCCTCCCTTCTTACCAGACTTCACTTTAGTCATAATTTCGTTCACTTCTTCCCCTGGCATCGTGGCACGGGAGGGGTGGGGAATGGGGGTTTCGATCAGTTCCTCCAGAGCTGTTTTCCTTCTTAGCTGGGGGGGGGAACATTCCACACACCCTTCCCCTGCTGCACTGTGGGGTCCTGTCAAGTGTTCCCCGCGTCTTAATCAAGATCTTGGAAAACTTTTAGGTCCAGGGGCTTCGAAAGAGCAGGACGGCGCTACGAATCAGACCGCACACCAATATGGCTAAAAGCAGTCAGTTCGTTTATTCTACAGAGCAGCATGATTATATACTCTCTAGAAAGCTTAACAAAGCATGGCTGGGAACCACGGGGGGAGGGAAGTGAAAACAGTGAAGGCGATAGAGCGGACACCTGTGCAAGGCCTCTATCTTATCTTGTCTCAGAGGAATGTTTCAGAATTAGGAGCTTCTATTCACAGTCCACACTCCTTAACCCATTATCTGACTTTGCTGCTAGCTCCACATTCCTTTAAAGTGATGTTTCATTCTGGCTGTTTTGTTCGCAGGGATAGACAGTGGGAAATATGTGGCCGTTCTCAAGGAGCCATTCCTCCACAGTTCCCTCTTTTTCTTTTTGCGCAAACAAAACAGCCAAAGACGAGGCCTTGCTCAGAAGTCTCTTAACAATCTGTATAATGCAAGGAATAACAGTTAAAATCAGCAAAACAACTATCAATATAATTAACACACCCTTTAACATGTCTCTAACACACCCAATTATTCCCCATTTGTTAAACCATCCACCGAGCCAGCTACCCTCATATCTCAGTTTCGCCAGCTGGCTTCGCAACGTTGCAGTACTATGATGGATCGATTCTGAATGGTCTGACAAATTCATGCAGCACATACCCTAAAAATCTTCACAACCGTGACCATGAGATAGGAGCAAGAAATCTATTGCAGCTCGATTTTGAAGAGTAACATGTCTAATGCTATCCATGTCAGTTAGCAAACCACTTAATGCAATGGATGTAGCATTAGTTTGCTTACTCAGCCAACAGCCCAATCTCGTTTGTTTTTTAAGAGCAGTAGCAGAGGCCACTCCAGGGGCTAGTACTGATGATGCTATTATTTCTGCGAGTCCCCAAAATGTTACCTGGTTGTCACAGTCCTTCTCAAATTTGTGAATGCTTATACGCACTCGTCCTCTTAATTTACGTTGTTTCATAGAATCATAGAATCATAGAATGGTATGAGTTGGAAGGGACCCCAAGGATCACAGAGCTCCAACCCCCCTGCCACAGGCAGGGCCACCAACCTCAGGCCTGGATCTACACTAGGTTGCCCAGGGCCCCATCCAACCTGGCCTTGAACACTTCCAGGGACGGGGCATCCACTACCTCTCTGGGCAGCCTGTTCCAGCACCTCACCACTCTTTCTGTAAAAAACTTGCCCCTCATATCTAATCTAAACCTTCCTTTCTTTACTTTTAATCCATTCCCCCTTGTCCTGTCTTTGTCTATCCTTTTAAAAAGTTGAATCCCCTCCTGCTTATAAGCTCCCTTCAGGTACTGGAAGGCTGCAATGAGGTCCCCCCGCAGCCTTCCCTTCTCCAGACTGAACAAGCCCAGCTCCCTCAGCCTCTCTTCGTAGGGCAGGTGCTCCAGCCCTCTAATCATCTTCGTGGCCCTCCTCTGAACCCTCTTCAACAGTTCCACATCCTTCTTGTATTGTGGGCCCCAGATCTGGACACAGTACTCCAGATGGGGCCTCAAGAGGGCAGAGTAGAGAGGGACAATCACCTCCCTGTCCCTGCTGGCCACCCCTCTTCTAATGGAGCCCAGGATACCATTAGCCTTGCGAGCTGCAAGAGCACACTGCTGGCTCATGTTAAGTTTCTCATCTATGAGAATCCCCAAGTCCTTCTCAGCAGGGCTACTCTCAAGAAGCTCTTCTCCCAGTCTGTATCTATGTCTGGGATTCTTCCGGCCCAAGTGCAACACCTTACACTTTGCAGTGTTGAACCTCATTAGGTTCACCCGGGCCCATCTCTCCAGCCTGTCAAGATCCCTCTGGATGGCTTCCTTTCCTTCTAGGGTGTCGACCACACCACTCAGCTTGGTGTCATCCGCAAACTTGCTGAGGGTGCACTCAATTCCATCATCGATGTCATTGATAAAGATGTTAAAGAGAACCGGTCCCAAGACAGCTGAGCTGCTGAGGAGAAGGGCTCTGGAGCAGGAGATCTCGTCGGGGGACCCTTCCTGGAAGCGGCAGCCCCATGGAACCGATCTGCGAGGGCAAAAAAATTAACTGAAGAGGAGAGTCGGCGCAATGCACCCGGTGGCAGCCATTGCTTCTCGCCGCGGCTGCACGCAGGCGTGACTCATCGGGGGCGGGGCTTAGGGCGGCAGCAATAATCCCTCTCCATACAAGAGGGGCCTCCGGGAGCGCTAGCGACCAGGAGCGCGGCGAACAGGATGGGCAAACAGGGCGTGGCACAGCAGTTCGCGCAGGCAGGGCAAGCAGGCAGAGCTAGCCCCCTCCTAGCTCGGAAGGGTAATTTGAGCCGACCGGCTAGTGCTCACAGAGTACACAGGGCGAGCCGAGGGATTCCTGTCTGCTGTGTGCCCAGACAGTTGAACCATGGTCTCCACCAGGTGGAGAGGTTCTCTCAACACGACTGGGGCAACCCCATTGGAGGGCCTGCCCAAGGATGCTGCGGTTCAGGTCTCTGGCTGCAGAGAATGCCTGAGTTTGCTGCTGCCAGGGAAGAGGGGCAAACGCCTCACCTGTGTGAGGTGTGAGCAGGTGGATGATCTGCTAGGTTTGGTAATCAAACTAAAAGAAGAGCTCGAATCACTGAGAGCTATCAAGGAATGTGAGCGGGAGATTGATTGGTGGAGTAGCTCCCTGGCATCCCAGAGGGAAGAGTGCCAGGAGGACACCTCTAAGCTGAAGACGGACCTTCTGTCCTGTCATAATGAGGTAAATGGGAGTGACCTGAACCCTGAGGAGGGCTGGAAGACAGTCCGGTCTTGCCGTTGTAGGCGCTCCCCCTGCCTACCTATCCTGGTTCCCCAGGTTTCCCTAAGCAACAGGTTTTGGGCCCTGGAAGTTGAGGAGGAGGTATGTGAAGGGATGAGTGAAGCCCCTCTGCCTCAGAGGAAGCGAAAGCCTACGAGGCAAAAGTCTGCACGCCTTGAGACTGCCTCTGTTAGGCAAGAGAGAAGGGTAGTTGTCGTCGGGGATTCCCTTCTCAGAGGGACGGAGGGCACCATTTGTAGACCAGACCCTACACGAAGGGAGGTGTGCTGCCTCCCTGGAGCCAGGGTCCGTGATATTACCAGAAGGCTCCCAGGGCTGGTAAGACCCATTGACTATTATTCTCTACTGATTGTTCAAGCAGGCAGGATGCAATCATGAAGTGTAGCCTGCGTGCTATCAAGAAGGAGTTTCGTGATCTAGGGTGATTTGTTGAGGGGGGCGGAGCTCAAGTAATGTTCTCATCTATTCCTACTAGTGGGAGGAGAGGTTCGGAGCAGGTCAGGAGAACCCATCTATTGAATGAGTGGCTGAAAGGCTGGTGCTAGCATAGGAACTTCGGGTTTTTTGACCAAGGGAAGGTGTACTCTGCTCCTGGCATGATGACTGCTGATGGGGCTCCCCTGTCCCAAAGGGGTAAGTGAATCCTTGCCCAGGAGATGGCAGGGCTCATTGAGTGTGCTTTAAACTAGTTAGGAAGGGGGGGAGGGGATATTATGATGGCTCTTGGGGTTAGGCATGGTCTTTGGGAGACACAACGTGAGTTGGCGGTGGAAGAAGTTAAATGCCAGCAGCACAGTGACGGACTTGGGGATGTTGTTCCATGTGATAGTGGGGAAAATTCTGTGGATTGTCCTGAGGACTCCTCAGTGGAGCCACTATTGCCCATCCCCTGTCGGAAATCTCGCTGTGATCTGCTGAGGATACCCGCACCTGCTGCCCCACTAAAATGCCTTTATACAAATACACGCAGCATGGGAAACAAGCAGGAAGAATTAGAGATCTTTGTGCGGTCGCAGGGCCACGATCTCATTGCGATCACAGAGACGTGGTGGGACAGCCTGGATGACTGGCACGCTGTCATGGATGGCTATGTGCTTTTCAGGAAAGACAGGCTAGAGAGGCAAGGTTGAGGAGTTGCTCTTTATGTTAGAGAGCAGCTAGAATGTATTGAGCTCCACCTGGGGAAAGATGAACCATCAGTCGAGTGCTTGTGGGTAAGAATCAAGGGTCACGCTAGTATGAGTGACACTGTTGTGGGTGTGTGCTATAGGCCCCCTGATCAAGACAAGCGGGCTGATAGTGCTTTCTATAAGCAGCTAGAAGTAGCCTCGAGATCCCAGGCCCTGGTCCTTATGGGGGACTTCAACTACCCAGATATTTGCTGGGCAAGCAATACGGCCAGTCGTATGCAGTCCAGACAATTTCTGCAGTATGTTGAGGACAATTTCCTGCTACAGATGGTGCAGGAACCTACAAGGGGAGGGCGGGTGCTGGACCTTGTTCTTACTAACAAGGACGGGCTCATCAGAGAGGTGAAGGTCGGGGGCAGCTTAGGACAAAGCGACCACGAAATGATCCAGTTCAAGATCCTGAGTGGAAGAAGCAAGCCAAAAAGCAGGATAGCTACCCTGAATTTTGGAAGAGCTAACTTTGATCTCTTCCGCAACATTTTAGGAGCTATCCCGTGGGCTATGCTGTTAGAAGGCAAGTGAGCCTGTGAGAGCTAGCTAGCATTTAAACAGCACTTCTTCCAAGCACAGGATAGGTGCATCCCTTTGAGGAAGAAATCGGGAAAGAGAGGCAGAAGACCTGTGTGGATGACCAGGGAGCTAATGAGTAAACTTAAAGGGAAGCAGAGGGTTTATGAACTATGGAAACAGGGTCTGTGCATCTGGGAGGAATATAGGGATGTAGTCAGGCCCTGTAGGGACGCATCTAGAAAGGCTAAAGCCCACTTGGAGATGAAACTGGCAAGGGATATAAAGGATAATAAAAAGATTTTTTCAGATACGTGAATAGTAAGAGGATGGCCAGGGATAATGTAGGTCCCTTGATGAATGAGGCGGGTGTCCTGGTAACGGGTGATGATGAGAAGGTGGAAATACTGAATGCCTTCTTTGCCTCGGTCTTCACTCCAAAGGCCCCTCGGGACCGGCAGATCCTGGATGAAAGTAGGAGTGTTTGGGGAATGAAGAGCTTCCCTCTAGTTGAGGTAGGGGTGGTCCAGGAGCGGCTCAAAGGGATTAATGCAAACAAATCCATGGGCCCGGATGGGATACATCCACGTGTGCTGAGGGATCTGGCGGAAGTGATTGTGGAGCCGCTTGCTATCATCTTCGACAGCTCTTGGAGAACAGAAGTACCTGAGGATTGGAGGATAGCCAATATCACTCCAGTCTTTAAAAAGGGCAAGAAGGAGGATCCTAACAATTATAGGCCAGTCAGCCTCACTTCTGTCCCTGGAAAGGTGATGGAACAGCTTGTTCTGGATGCCATTACCAAGCAACTGGAAGAGAAGAAGGTCATGAGGAGTAGTCAGCATGGATTCACCAAGGGGAGATCGTGCTCGACCAATCTCAAAGCCTTCTACGATCTCATCACCGGCTGGGTGGATGGAGGGAGAGCAGTGGATGTCATCTACCTTGATTTCAGCAAGGCTTTCGATACTGTCTCCCATGACATCCTGATAGAAAAGCTAAGAGATCATGGGATAGATGAATGGGCAGTGAGGTGGGTTGAGAACTGGCTGTTGGACCGGGCTCAGAGGGTCGTGATCAGTGGAACAAAATCTGAATGGAGGCCTGTGACTAGTGGTGTTCCCCAGGGCTCGGTGTTGGGTCCACTCCTGTTTAATATCTTCATCGATGACCTTGATGAGGGAATAGCATCCACCCTCAGCAAGTACACTGATGATACAAAGCTGGGAGGGGTGGCTGACATGCAGGAACACTGCGCTGCCATCCAGCGAGACCTGGACAGGCTGGAAAGCTGGGCAGGGAGAAACCAGGTGAGGTTTAACAAAAGCAAGTGTAGAGTCTTGCACCTGGGGAGGAATAACCGTCTGTATCAGTACAGGCTGGGGGATGACCTGCTGGAGAAGAGCTCTGTGGAGAAGGACCTGGGGGTCTTGGTTGATGACAGGTTGGCAATGAGCCAGCAGTGTGCCCTGGTGGCTAAGAGGGCCAATGGGATCTTGGGATGCATTGGGAAGAGTGTGGCCAGCAGGTCTAAGGAGGTGATCCTCCCCCTCTACTCTGCCCTGGTCAGGCCCCACCTGGAGTATTGTGTCCAGTTCTGGGCTCCCTGGTATAAAAAAGACAGGGATCTCCTGGAGAGAATCCAGAAGAGGACTACGAAGATGATTAAGGGCCTGGAACATCTCCCGTATGAGGAAAGGCTGAGTGAGCTGGGGCTGTTCAGCCTGGAGAAAAGAAGGCTGAGGGGGGACCTAATTAACGTTTATAAATATCTTAAGTATGGGATGCAGGGGGGATTGGCCAACCCCTTTTCAGTGGTCTGTGGAGATAGGACAAGGGGCAATGGCTGCAAATTGGAGCACAGGAAGTTCCGCACCAACATGCGGAGGAACTTTTTCACAGTGAGGGTGACAGAGCACTGGAATAGGCTGCCCAGGGAGGTGGTGGAGTCTCCTTCTCTGGAGATATTCAAGACTCGTCTGGACGCCTATCTGTGCAATATGTGCTAGGGAGCCTGCTTTGGCAGGGGGGTTGGACCCGATGATCTCTCGAGGTCCCTTCCAACCCCTACAATTCTGTGATTCTGTGATTCTGTGAAGACAGACCCCTGGGGGACCCCGCTTGTCACCGGCCTCCACCTGGACATAGACTCATTGACCACCACCCTTTGGCTACGGTCTGTTAACCAGTTTCTTATCCACTGGATGGTCCACCCATCAAATCCACATCTTTCCAATTTAGAGATAAGGATGTGATGGGAGACTGTGTCAAAGGCCTTGCACAAGTCCAGATAGATGACATCGGTTGCCTTCCCTTTATCTACTGATGCTGTCACTCCATCATAGAAGGTCACCAGATTGTTAAGGCACAACCTTCCCTTGGTGAAGCCGTGCTGACTGTCCCGGATCACATGCTCTTCCCTCATGTGCTCCAACATGTCATCCAGGAGGAACTGCTCTTACAGTGGGGGGGGATTTGCTCCCCCAGTTCCCACCTGGAGTTCTAGGGATGCAAGGTTCTGGGATTTGAGAATTATGAGAATCCTGGCTGCCAGAGAATACTGAGGCAAAGAACTCATTCAGTACCTCAGCCTTCTCCTCATCAGTTGCAGCCAATTCTCCTTTCTCATTTACCAAGGGGGGTACGTTCTCTTTGGCCTGTCTCTTCTGGCCAATGTACCTGTAAAATCCCTTCTTGTTGTTTTTAACATCCCTCGCCAAGTTCAGTTCCATCTGCGCCTTGGCTTTCCTGATCCCGTCTCTGCATGTCCGAACAGCATCCCTGTATTCATTCCAGGCTACACACCCTTGCTTCCAGAGCTTGTATTTACCTTTCTTTTCCCTCAGTTTGACCAGCAGGTCCTTGCTTAGCCATGCTGGCCTCCTGCCCCTCCTGCCCACTTTCTTATTCAGAGGGACAGAGAGCCCTTGAGCTCTCAGAAAGGCATCCTTAAAGAGTAGCCAGCTGTCCTCAACATTTCTGTCTCTAAGGACCACCTCCCAGGAGATCTTGGCCAACAAGTCCTTAAACAGCCTAAAGTTTGCTCACCTAAAGTTCAGTGTCCTGATCCCACTCTTCGCCAGGCCCACATTCCTTGAGATCGCAAACTCAACTAGAGCATGGTCACTGCAGCCCAGGATGTCTCCAACCTTAACACCTTTAATGATCTCCCCCACATTGGTGAGCACCAGGTCCAGCAATGCATCGCCTCTGGTTGGTCTATCCACTATTTGAACCACTAAGTTGTCATCTACAGACTCCAGGAGTCTCCTGGACCTCTTGCAGCTCTCAGTGTGGTTTTCCCAGCAGATGTCCGGGTGGTTAAAGTCCCCCATTAGGACAAGTGCCTGCCACCACGATGCCTCCTGCAGCTGAAGGAGGAAAGCCTCATCAGTAGTCTCACTTTGATCAGGTGGCCTGTAGTAGACCCCTATCACCAACTGCTCTTTATTAGCCCCATCCCTAATTCTGACCCACAGGCTTTCAACCTGCTCCTGGCCACTTCTCAGAGAGAGCTCCTCACAGTCTATCCACTTTTTAACATAGAGGGCAACTCCCCCACCCTTCCTTCCTAGCCTATCCCTTCTAAAATGGCGATACCCTTCTACAGGGGTATTCCAGCTGTGGGAATCATCCCACCATGTTTCCGTGATTGCAACTAGATCATAATTTTCCAGTGACATCATGGTTTCCAATTCCTCCTGCTTATTACCCATGCTGCGTGCATTCGTGTAAAGACACTTCAGCTGGGCTTTCTGACTCAATACCTTTTTTGAGGAGCCCTCCCTCAAACCTCTAGGAGGAATCTGGAGTTTTCCCCCACTGCCTCCTAGAGGGACATTAGAAGGTTCCGGAAGAGGGGTCAGCAATACTACCTCCTCTGAGGAGTCCCCAGAAGTTCCTATGGGACACTTCAGAGGTATTTCCCTACAGACTTGTAGAATTTCAGCATCCCCAAGCCCTTCTCTATCTTGTTGAATTTCACCCTCTTCACCCTTCGAATCTAGTATAAAGCTAGAGGCTACTTGCTCTACCCTAGCAAGCCTCACTATATCCCCTCCCCCTTTCTTAACTAGTTTAAAGCCCTGTCAATGAGGGCTGCCAGCTCTTGAGCTAGGATTCTTGTCCTTCTTGGAGACAGGTGGCACCCATCCGCTGCTATCAGGCCAGGTGCTGAGTAAACTGCCCCGTGATTGAAAAACCCAAAGTTCATAAGGTGGCACCAGCCCCTCAGCCAACTATTCAACACTTCCGTTTTCCTGGCCCACTTCGTGTTCTTCGCTGCCCCACATGGGATAGAAGAAAACACCACTTGTACTCCCCCTCCCTCAATCAGCCTCCCTAAACCCCTGAAGTCTCTTTTAATACTTCTCAGACTTCTTTGAGAGATTTCATCACTGCCTGCCTGAACAATAAGTAATGGATAGTAATCAGAGGGACAAACCAGATCCGGGAGTTTTCTAGTTATGTCCTTAATCCGCGCCCCAGGGAGGCAGCACACTTCCCTACGGGTAGGGTCTGGCCTGCATGGGGCACAGAAAAATTTCTAGCCAGCCGGTGGTTACTTCTATCATTGTGAGCACATATCGCTTGCCTTGGCATGTCTGTGGGAGAATGATGTAATCCATCTGCCAGGCCTCTCCATATTTGTATTTCAGCCATCATCCTCCATACCACAGAGGTTTTAATCCCTTGGCTTGCTTGATCGAGGCACGTGTTTCACATTCATGGATGACCTGTGAGATAGTGTCCATGGTCAAATCCACTTCTAGATCACGAGCCCATCTATATGTGGCATCTCTTCCTTGATGGCCTGAGGTGTCCTGGGCCCAGCGAGCTATAAATAATTTGCTCTTACACTGCCAATCGAGGTCTACTTGAGCCACATCAATCTTAGCAGCCTGATTGACCTGCTGGTTGTTGTGATGTTCTTCAGTGGCTTGATTCTTGTGTATGTGGGCATCTACATGACCTGCTTTTACAGTTAGGTTCTCTAACTGGGCAGAGATGTCTTGCCACAATGTAGGAGTCCAGATGGGTTTGCCTCTGCGCTGCCAGTTGCTTTATTTCCATTGCTGAACCACACCCACAGGGCACTGTCCATGGCAGCCTTTCATCTGATGTTTTCCTACAATATAACAGGACCCATCAGTGAACAGGGCATATTTTTTCTAATTTTCTGCCAGGTCACTATTTAGTGCGGCCTCTTCAGCACACGTCACCTCTTCCTCTGGTGATATTCCAAAATCTTTGCCTTCTGGACAGTCTTTGATTACTTCCAGGATTCCTGGGAGACTGGGGTTTCCTATTCGAGCCTGCTATGTGATTAGTGCAACCCACTTGCTCCATGTAGCATCAGTGGCATGGTGCATGGAAGGAGCTTTCACTTTGAACATCCAGCCCAGCACCAACAGAAGGGGTGCCAAGAGGAACTGGGCTTCAGTTCCAATCACTTCCAACACAAATCAAACACCTTCATTTGCTGCCAGTATTTCCTTTTATGTTGCAGTATAATGGACCTCGGATCCTCTGTAGCCCCGACTCCAAAAGCCCAGGGGTTGACCTCAAGTTTCCCCTGGTGTTTTCTTCCAGAGACACCAGGTAGGGCCGTTATCCCCAGCTGTGCTGTAGATCACATTTTATAAATCTGGTCCTGGCCAGATGGGCCTAAGGGCTACTGTGTAGTCGACTTCCTGCTTGATTTGTTCAAAGGCTTGTCACTGCTCAGGGCCCCATTGGAAATCATTCTTCTTTGGGGTTACATGGTAGAGAGGGCTCACAATGAGACTCTAGTTTGGGATATACATTCGCCAGAAACCCATAGTGCCTTGGAAAACTTATGTCTACTTTTTGTTGGTTGGTGGAGACATAGCTGCTATTTTATTGATAACATCCATTGGGATCTGACAACATCTGTCTTGCCATTTTATTCCTAAAAATTGGATTTCCTGAGCAGGTTCCTTGACCTTTCTTTGTTTTATAGCTAAACCAGCTTTTAGCAGAATTTGGATTCTTTTCTTCCCTTTCTCAAAAACTTCCTCTGCTGTGTTGCCCCATACAATGATGTCATCAATATACTGCAGGTGCTCTGGGGCTTTAACCTGTTCTAATGCAGTTTGGATCAGGCCATGGCAGATTGTGGGGCTGTGTTTCCACCCCTGGGGCAGCCGGTTGCACATGTATTGGATGCCCTTCTGTCCTAGTTTCAGCTAGGATAGAGTTAATTTCTCCCTAGCAATGTATGGAATGCGGTGTTTGGGAGTTAGGATGAGAGCAGTGCTGATAACACCCTGATGTTTCTAGTTGTTGCCAAGCAATCAAGGACTTTTCAGTTGTTCATATTGCTCTGCTAATGAGAAGGGAGGGGGACAAAGCTAGGACAGGTGACCCCAACTGGCCAAAGGGGGTATTCCATGCCAATTACATCATGCTCAGCATAAAAGGGGGGCTGGTGGGGGGAGGAGCAGGCAGCTCCAGGACGTGCAGTTTTGGGGACAGTCTGGTTTGGGGACAGCTCTGAGCTGTATGGCCTGAGTTTTTGTGGTTTGGTGAGAAACTGCATTGTGTATCACCAGTTTCGTATATTTTGCTATAAAGTCCTGTTATTATTATTATATTATCTTTCTGCTATCCCAGTAAACTATCCTTATCCCAACCCTCGAGGTTATTGTTCCTTGGGTTTTCTTCTTCCCTTTCCCCTCCCTCAACTCCCCCCCTCCCGCTCCCTCTTAAAGAACAAGCGGCTGCGTAGTGCTTGTCTCTCAGTTGAGGCAAGTGAAAGCAAACTGTGGCCTGCACTCTGCTGCCAAAGGGATCGAGAAGAAAGCATTTGCAATGTCAATTGTGGCGTACCACTTGGCTGCTTTTGACTCCAGTTCATATTGGAGTTCTAGCATTTCCGGCACAGCAGCTCTCATAGGCAGCGTGACTTCATTCAGGCCACGATAGTCCACTGTCAGCCTCCACCCTCCACCCTCCATTGCACTTCTGTAGTGTTCATGTTGGACTGTTGAAGGGTGAGCAGTTTCTACCAATCACTCTCTGAGTCTCCAGTTGATGAATCAGTTGCTGAATGGGAATCAGGGAGTTTCTGTTGGTGCGGTATTGTCGTCTGAGCACCATCATGGTAGCAATTGGTACCCACTGTTCTTTGACCTTTAGCAGCCCAACAAGAGAAGGGTCTTCTGACAGTCCGGGCAGAAGAGACAGTGGTTCAGTTTTTTCTGTCTTTAGGGCAGCTATTCCAAAAGCCCACTGGTACCCTTTTGGGTCTTTGATGTACCCTCTCTGGAGGATGTCTATACCCAGGATGCATGGAGCCTCTGGGCCAGTCACAATGGGGTGCTTTTCCCAGTCCTTCCCAGTTAGACTCACTTCAGCTTCTACTAGAGTCAACTGCTGGAATCCCCCTGTCACTCTAGAAATGTAGATGGGCTCTGACCCTTCATGGGTCGATGATATTAGAGTATACTGTGCACTGGTGTCTACTAATGCTTGGTACTTCTGTGCATCTGATGTGCCAGGCCATTGGATCCACACAGTCAAATAGTTCCGATTATCCCTTTCCTCCACCTGGCTGGACACAGGGCCCCTTTAATCTTGCTCTTCACTTCTTTCAAAAAGGCAAAGGTCCCTTCAAGACGATCACAGGTACAGTGTGGTGGACTGCCTGCTGGAAACTGTTTTCCCTTACCACTGATTTGCTCATGCTTGGAGGGCTGAGGTAGATTTCCTATCACAGTTCCTCATGTCTTTACCATGGTCACACCAATAAAACCACAGGATGCTTCCTGGTGTATACCTTTTATAAGCTCTCTCTGGAACAGAAGAACACTTACTTCTAATAGCTGAAATAGTGATTTGTGCAGGTGGGCAGTGGGACACGTCCACTTTGAGTTGCCAGAATTCTTTTCACAATTTCTCCAGAGCTGAGATGAGAGAAGAAGAAAGACTTTCTTCGTATTGCTGAAGTCTGCCAGGCACATCATCCTCTATTGGCGATTCTTCATTTCTCCAGTCTATTATTACCAGTGACTTGTCATATGATGCTCGTGCACTCCGCACAAACTTAGCTACATGGGTTGGGTACATTGGACTTCATCAGGATCAGTGGGTAGCTGCAAATTGTCAGGGTCATAGTAAACCATCTCTCGCATGGCTAACTCCCTCAAGTACTGGTTACCTCCATCCATGGTGGTCCACTTGCCTGGCCGACACACAACTACTTCACTGAATGGGTGCCTTTCCCATACGCTTGATAGAAGTCGCCTCCATAGCCTGAGGGCTTGGGACTTTTTCCAATTGTCTTGTCAATGCCTCCTTCTCTGGACAGGGATCCCAGCTGCTTGGCCTCCCTGCCTTCTAATTCCAGGCTGTTGGCCCCATTATCACAGCATTGGAGCAACCCCCTGGAAGGCGGCTGAAATCTTCTCACATCTCTCAGCTCACTCAAAGACAAGGATCAGGTTATGACCTCCACTACCACCTTTTTCATGTTCTCATGATGGTCCCTGTTCATCATTGTCTTTCATGAAACGGACTGATTTCTTCATATATTTCTTCTTCTGTATAGGGGTGACTGATACCAGTATTATTTGGCTTTCTGGCTCATCTACACTGTCCGTCACTGGGGTTTGAGTAGCCACAGAGCCTGTTGTGGGGATTGGAGGAGCTGCAGTGCCTGCAGTGATTGCTTCATCAGCCCAATTGGGGGGGTCAAATGACTACTTTTTCCACAGACTCATTTCCAGAACACTCTCCAACTCAACACTGAGTCTGTGCAAGATATGTTAGGCCTCCCCTGAAGGGTGGGGTCAGGGAGCATAAAAAATGCAGATTTGAGACATCTGGCGTGCACCCGCCATCCAATGACCACAACTTTATGACGATCTATGCTGGATCCCTGGGTGGTCATATCTTCTTATTTTTTCTCTTTTACTCTCTTTCTAAATCTCTCTCTCAGCTTCTAACCTTATTCTCAGCACACAATAGCAACAGCGTTTCCAGGTTTGCTAAGTTCTACTAACTGTAATCCGTTGCTCCAAATATATAGTGTAGTGAGGTTTTGTTTGCAAGCTTTATAATTCTGTTGGCTTTTAAGTAAAGTTGTGCTTTGCTTGGACCTCTTGGGTAATTGTTGTTACTCCTGAGTACTGGGCAGAGGATTACAGGAGATAATCTCGTTGGTGTGGTTGTTAAAAGAGACTAGCTAAGAGAGGGTACCTTGGGACAGATAGAAAAGGTTAACTCTGCACGTACCCATTGGCTGGGACGGGACAGACAGGTCTGAATCTCCCTGGTTTGCCCACCTGGTGGGACGTGAGATAAGGGTACAACAGAAATACCACATACAAATAACAGCTGAGGCTCATGAACAGAGATGGTATCATAAATTGATATCACACATTACAACAAAATGAGAATCTGGGCTCCCTGTCCCCAAAGTGATTAACAACAGGGGGAACATTAGCGACAAGGGATGAGGACGAGGCTGAGGTACTCAGCTCCTTCTTTGCCTCAGTCTTTAATAGAAAGGTAGGATGTTCCCTGCGTATTCAGCCTCATGAGCTGGCTGTCAGGGAGGTAGAGCAGAACAAAGCTCCCATGATCCAGGAGGAAATGATTAGTGACCTACTTGGCCAGTTAGACATCCACAAGTCAATGGGGCCAGATGGGATCCACCCAGGGAATTGAGGGAGCTGGTAGATGTGCTTGCCAAACCCCTTTCCATCATCAGTCCTGGTGGACTGGGGAAGTTCCACTGGAGGCTGGCAGATGTTACACCCATTTACAAGATGGGTTGGAGTTAGGATCCGGGGAACTACAGGCCTGTCAGTCTGACCTCAGTCCCAGGGAAGATCATGGAGAGGGTCATCTTGGGAGCTATCATGCAGCACATGCATGATGGCCAGGGGATCAGGCCTAGTCAACATGGGTTCACTAAAGGCAGGAAGGCTGTGGATGTAGTCTACATGGACTTTGGTAAAGTGCTTTACACAGTTTCTCACAGGATTCTGACTGAGAAACTGGCTGCCACTGGCCTGGATAGGTGCACCCTCTGCTGGGTTAAAATCTGACTGGATGGCCAGGCCCAAAGAGTGGTGGAGCCAAATCCAGCTGGATGCCGGTCACAAGTGGCGTCCCCCAGGGCTCAGTCCTGGGTCCAGTCTTGTTCAACATCTTTATCAGTGATCTCGATGAAGGGATTGAATGCTCCCTCAGTAAGTTTGCAGATGACACTAAGCTGGGAGGAAGTGTTGATCTGCCTGAGAGTAGGGAGGCTCTTTAGAGGGATCTGAACAGACTGGACCGATGGGCTGAGACGAATGGGATGAAGTTTAACAATGCCAAGTGTAGCATCCTGCACATGGGACATAATAACCCCATGCAGTGCTACAGGCTTGGGGAAGAGTGGTGAGACAGCCGCCTCGCGGAGAAGGACCTGGGGGTGTTGGTTGACTGCAGGCTGAATATGAGTCAGCAGTGTGGCCAGGAAGGCCAATGGCATCTTGGCTTGTATCAAAAACAGTGTGGCCAGTAGATCTAGGGAAGTAATTGTGCCCCTGTACTCGGCATTGGTGAGGCCACACCTTGAGTATCGTGTCCAGTTCTGGGCTCCTCACCATAAGAAGGACACTGACATCCTCGAGCGAGTCCAGAGAAGGACAACCAGGCTGGTGAAGGGGCTGGAGGGCAAATCCTATGAGGAGTGGCTGAGGGAGCTGGGGCTGTTTAGCTTAGAGAAGAGGCGGTTGAGGTGAGACCTTATCACCACCTACAACTACCTGAAGGGAGGTTGTAGCGAGGTGGGAAATGGTCTCTTCAGCCAAGTAACAGGAGATAGGACAAGGGGAAATGGAACAAAGCTATGCCAGGGCAGGTGCAGATTAGATGTTAGAAAAAAACTTTTTACTGAAAGAGTTGTCAGGGCCTGGAACAGGCTGCCCAGGGAGGTGGTTGAGTCACCATCCCTGGATGTGTTTTAAAAAAGGGTAGATGAGGTACTTAGGGATATGGTTTAGCATAGGACAGGAATGGTTGGACTTGATTATCTTAAAGGTCTTTTCCAACCTTGTGATTTTGTGATTCTGTGATTCTGTGATGTGGAGTATTTGGGAGTAATGTTGAGCTGGGGAATATGGGAGGGCTGGGAGGTGGTGTTTTAATATTTGGGTTTATTTCTCATTATCCTACTCCGATTTGCTTGGTAATAAATTTTTTTTTTTCCTAGTTGAGTCTGTTTTGCCTGCGACAAAAATTGGTTAATGATCTCTCCCTGTTCTTATATTGACCCATGAACCTTTTGTTTTAATGTCTCTTGCATGTCCAGTTGAGAAGGGGAGTTATAGAGTGGCTGTGAGAAACCGTGTCAAAGGCTTTACTGAAGTCCAGGTAGACCACATCCACAGCCTTCCCCCCGTCCATTAAGTGGGTCACCTTGTCATAGAAGGTGATCAGGTTAGTTTGACAGGATCTACCTTTAGTAAACCCATGTTGACTAGGCCTGATCCCCTGGCCATCATGCATGTGTTGCATGATAGCTCCCAAGATGACCCTCTCCATGATCTTCCCCGGGACTGAGGTCACACTGACAGGCCTGTAGTTCCCCGGATCCTCCCTCCGACCCATCTTGTAAATGGGTGTAACATTTGCCAGCCTCCAGTGGAACTTCCCCAGTCCACCAGGACTGCTCGTAGATCATGGAAAGGGGTTTGGCAAGCACATCCACCAGCTCTCTCAGTACCCTTGGGTGGATCCCATCTGGCCCCATTGATTTTTAGGTGTCTAATTGACCAAGTAGGTCACATCCTTCCCCCCAGAAGCAGCACAGGGGGGTTTGGAATGGGGGTTATGGTTAGTTCATCACACATAATCTCTGCTGCTCCTTCCTTTTCAGGGGGAGGACTCCTCACACTCTTCTCCTGCTCCTGTGTGGGGTGCCTCTCATGTGAGACAGTCCTCTACAAACTTCTCCAATGTGAGTCCTTCCCATGGGCTGCAGTTCCTCATGAACTGCTCCAGGATGAGTCTCTTCCATGGGCTGCAAACCTTCAGGACCAGACTGCTCCAGCACCGTCCCCCACATGGTCACAATTCTCCCCAGCAAACCTGCTCTGGTGTGGTCTTGTCTCTCCATGAGCTGCAGGTCCTGCCAGGAGCTTACTCCAGTGTGAGCTTCCCACTGGATCACAGCCTCCTTCAGGGCCTCCATCTGCTCCTGTGTGGAGTCCTCCATGGGCTGTACGTGAAATCCCCATCATCTTCCATGGCTGCAAGGGGGACAGTCTGCTTCACCATGGTCTTCACGGGAATCTCTCCTCCATTGCTTGGAGCAGGTCCTCCCCTTATTTAGTGACCTTGGTGTCTGCAAAGTTTCTCATATCTTCTCAGGATGCAAAAAGCTGCTGCTTGGATTGGGTTGGTGTTTCCCCTCCCCCCTGCCCCCCTTAAATATGTTATCGCAGAGGCATTACCACTGTTGATGATTGGCTTGGCCTTGGCCAGCAGCATGTCCATCCTGTAGCCAGCTGGTATTTACTCTGTTGGACTCATGCTGTGAAAAGCCTAAATCACAACTCAGTAGCTTTGGTGACTATTGAGCAGGCATTCTTTATTGCAGTGCTGGGCAGCACAAGGGATTGCTCCTCCTAATGTGTGCACCAAACGAGTTAATTACATACCTTGGAGGTTATACACACATATTCATGACCTTTCTGAGAAATGATTAACATATTGTGGTGGTTTAGCCCTGGCTGTAGGCCAGACACCCACCAAAATCAGTCTAGTACTCCCCTTCTTAGTTGGACAGGGGAGAAAATATATATTGAGAGGCTTAAGAGTCAATATAAGGACAAGGAGAGATCATTTTATCAGCAACGGTGTGGGCAAAACAGACTCAACACAGAGTGTAGGAAAGAAACTACTCTAATTTATTACACTACAGTAAAATGAACAGTGAAAAACCGGAGTCAGGAGCGCGACCAAATCTTAAAACAAATGCAACCAGATCTTAAAACACGTTCCCCCCACCACGCCCTTCTTAGCAGACTTAACTCTAGTCATGATTTCACTCCCTTCTTCCCCCCAATCACAGTACAGGGGGCAGGGACCGGGAGATGGGGGCTTCGGTCAGTTCCTTGCAAGTTGGTTTCCTTCTCGGGTGGGGGAGAGGGCATTCATTCCACACACCCTCCCCCTGCTGCACCGTGGGTCCCACCCACGGGAGACAGTCCTCCACGAACTTTCTCCAACGTGATTCTCTTCCCCGAGGGCTTTATCTCTTCATCAGCTGCTCCGCCGTGGGTCACTGCTATGGCGGGCAGCCATAAATCACAATGTCTCTCAGTCCCAGTCCTCCACGGGGTCACCAGCCGCCCCAGCAAACCTGTTCCGGCTCAAAACTCTCCCTCACTCATCTCTGTGTCTCTGATTATTTCACGGGCTGCAAGTGCTGGCAGGGGCTTATTCCAACGTAGGGTCACAGCATCTTCTCTATTTCTCCACCTGCTCCATCCAGCGTGGAGCCCCTCCACGGGCTACAGGTGGGGTCTCAGCCTTTTCCATGGGGTTTCTCAAACGGGCTGCAGGGGCATCTTTCTCTCTGGCACCTGGGGCAAAGTGCAGCTGCTTCCAGGTTGTTTTCTCCTATATGTGATTCTCAGATGGCCTTGAATTGCTCATTGTTTATAGTTAGGCTGACAGAAAAACTGTAACTGCTACTTACAAAAACCATCTCAGCAGCACAGCTACACAGAACTGCAACACAACTCTACAACAGCTGCGAGAAAGAAAATTAACTCTATCCCTGCCAAAATGAAGACAGGGTGGTTTGACCCTGGCTGGATGCCAGACACCCAGTAAAGCCACTCTATCACTCCCCATTTCAGCTGGACAGGGGAGAAAATATATATTGAGAGGCTTAGGAGTTGAGATAAGGACAGGAAGAGATCATTCTGCAATTAGCGTCACGGGCAAAACAGACTCAACATGGAATAAAGGAAAGAAAATGAATTTATTACACTATACACCCAGGGAAACCAGAATCAGGTAATGAGAAGTGTGATCAGATCTTAAAGCACCTCCCCCCACCCCACCCTTCTTAGCAGACTTCCCTTTAGTCATGGTTTTGCTCCCTTCTTCCCCCCACATTGTGGCATGGGGAGGGGCAGGGACTGGGGGAATGGGGGATTGAAAGGCTCACAGAATCACAGAACGTTAGGAGGTGGAAGGGACCTTGAAAGATCATCTAGTCCAACCCCATGCCAGAGCAGGATCACCTAGACTAAATCACAGAGGAATGCGTCCAGGCAGGTTCTGAAAGTCTCCAGAGAAGGAAACTCCACAATCTCTCTGGACAGCCTCTTCCAGTGCTTCATCACCCTCACAGTGGAAAAGTTTCACAGAATCACAGAATCGTAGGGGTTGGAAGGGACCTCGAGAGATCATCGGGTCCAACCCCCCTGCCAAAGCAGGCTCCCTAGCACATATTGCACAGATAGGCGTCCAGACGAGTCTTGAATATCTCCAGAGAAGGAGACTCCACCACCTCCCTGGGCAACCTATTCCAGTGCTCTGTCAAGCTCACTGTGAAAAAGTTCCTCCGCATGTTGGTGTGGAACTTCCTGTGCTCCAATTTGCAGCCATTGCCCCTTGTCCTGTCTCCACAGACCACTGAAAAGGGGCTGGCCAATTCCCCCTGCATCCCATACTTAAGATATTTATAAAGATTAATTAGGTCCCCCCTCAGTATTCTTTTCTCCAGGCTGAACAGCCCCAGCTCACTCAGCCTTTCCTCATACGGGAGATGTTCCAGGCCCTTAATCATCTTCGTAGCCCTTCTCTGAACTCTCTCAAGGAGATCCCTGTCTTTCTTATACCAGGGAGCCCAGAACTGGACACAATACTCCAGGTGGGGCCTGACCAGGGCAGAGTAGAGGGGGAGGATCACCTCCTTCGACCTGCTGGCCACACTCTTCCTGATGCATCCCAGGATCCCATTGGCCCTCTTAGCCACCAGGGCACACTGCTGGCTCATAGCCAACCTGTCATCAACCAGGACCCCCAGGTCCTTCTCCACAGAGCTCTTCTCCAGCAGGTCATCCCCCAGCCTGTACTGATTTAAGCAGTTATTCCTTCCCAGGTGCAAGACTTCACACTTGCTTTTGTTGAATTTCATTAGGTTTCTCCCTGCCCAGCTTTCCAGCCTGTCCAGGTCTCACTGGATGGCAGCGCAGTGTTCCTGCGTGTCAGCCACCCCTCCCAGCTTTGTATCATCGGCGTACTTGCTGAGGGTGGACACTATTCCCTCATCAAGGTCATCAATGAAGATATTAAACAGGACTGGACCCAACACCGAGCCCTGGGGAACACCGCTAGTCACAGGCCTCCATTCAGATTTTGTTCCACTGATCATGACCCTCTGAGCCCGGTCCGACAGCCAATTCTCAACCCACCTCACTGTCCACTCATCTATCCCATGCTCTCTCAGCTTTTCTATCAGGATGTCATGGGAGACAGTATCGAAAGCCTTGCTGAAGTCAAGGTAGATGACATGCACTGCTCTCCCTCCATCCACCCAGCCGGTGATGACATCATAGAAGGCTATGAGATTGGTCGAGCACGATCTCCCCTTGGTGAATCCATGATGACTACTCCTCATGACCTTCTTCTCTTCCAGTTGCTTCGTGATGGCATCCAGAACAAGCTGTTCCATCACCTTTCCAGGGACAGAAGTGAGGCTGACTGGCCTATAATTGCTAGGATCCTCCTTCTTGCCCTTTTTAAAGACTGGAGTGATATTGGCTATCCTCCAATCCTCAGGTACTTCTCCTGTTCTCCAAGAGCTGTCGAAGATGATAGCAAGCAGCTCCGCAATCACTTCCGCCAGATCCCTCAGCACACGTGGATGTATCCCATCCGGGCCCATGGATTTGTGTGCATTAATCCCTTTGAGCCACTCCTGGACCACCCCTACCTCAACTAGAGGGAAGCTCTTCATTCCCCAAACACTCCTACTTTCATCCAGGATCTGCCGGTCCCGAGCGGCCTTTGGAGTGAAGACCGAGGCAAAGAAGGCATTCAGTATCTCCACCATCTCATCATCACCCGTTACCAGGACACCCGCCTCGTTCAGTAAGGGACCTACATTACCCTTGGTCATCCTCTTACTATTCACATATCTGAAAAAACTCTTTTTATTATCCTTTATGTCCCTTGCTAGCTTCATTTCCAAGCAGGCTTTAGCCTTCCTAGTCGCGTCCCTACAGGGCCTGACTACATTTCTATATTCCTCCCAGGTGCACAGACCCTGTTTCCACAGTTCATAAACCTTCTGCTTCCCTTTGAGTTTACTCATTAGCTCCCTGCTCATCCACGCAGGTCTTCTGCCTCTCTTTCCTGATTTCTTACTCTAAGGGATGCACCTATCCTGGGCTTGGAAGAAGTGCTGTTTAAATGCTAACCAGCTCTCACAGGCTCCCTTGCCTTCTATCAGCGTAGCCCACGGGATAGCTCCTAAAAGGTTGCGGAAGAGATCAAAGTTAGCTCTTCCAAAATTCAGGGTAGCTATCCTACTTTTTGGCTTGCTTCTTCCACTCAGGATCTTGAACTGGATCATTTCGTGGTCGCTTTGTCCTAAGCTGCCCCCGACCTTCACCTCCCTGATGAGCCCGTCCTTGTTAGTAAGAACAAGGTCCAGCACCCGCCCTCCCCTTGTAGGTTCCTGCACCATCTGTAGCAGGAAATTGTCCTCAACATACTGCAGAAATTGTCTGGACTGCATACGACCGGCCGTATTGCTTGCCCAGCAAATATCTGGGTAGTTGAAGCCCCCCATAAAGACCAGCGCCTGGGATCTTGAGGTTACTTCTAGCTGCTCATAGAAAGCACTATCAGCCCGCTCCTCTTGATCAGGGGGCCTATAGCACACACCCACAACAGTGTCACTCAGACTAGCGTGACCCTTGATTCTTACCCACAAGCACTCGACTGATGGGTCATCTTTCCCCAGGTGGAGCTCAATACATTCTAGCTGCTCTCTAACATAAAGAGCAACTCCTCAACCTTGCCTCCCTAGCCTCTCTTTCCTGAAAAGCACATAGCCATCCATGACAGCGTGCCAGTCATCCAGGCTGTCCCACCACATCTCTGTGATCGCAATGAGATCGTGGCCCTGCGACAGCACAAAGATCTCTAATTCTTCCTGCTTGTTTCCCATGCTGTGTGCATTTGTATAAAGGCATTTTAGTGGGGCAGCAGGTGCAGGTATCCTCAGGAGATCACAGCGAGATTTCCGACAGGGGATGGGCAATAATGGCTCCACTGAGGAGTCCTCAGGACAATCCACAGAATTTTCCCCACTATCACATGGAACAACATCCCCAAGTCCGTCACTGTGCTGCAGGCATTTACCTTTTTCCACCGTCAACTCACGTCGTGTCTCCCAAAGCACTTGCCTAACCCCAGGAGCCTTCATAATATCCCCTCCCCACTTCCTAACTAGTTTAAAGCACGCTCAATGAGCCCTGCCATCTCCTGGGCAAGGATTCGCTTTCCCCTTTGGGACAGGTGAGCCTCATCAGCTGTCATCATGCCAGGAGCAGAGTACACCTTCCCTTGGTCAAAAAACCTGAAGTTCCTATGCAGGCACCAGCCTTTCAGCCACTTGTTCAACAGATGGGTTCTCCTGACCTGCTCTGAACCCCTCTTCCCACTAGTAGGGATGGACGAGAATATTATTTGAGCTCCCCCCTGCGCAACAAATCGCCCTAGGTCACGAAATTCCCTTTTGATAGCACGCAGGCTACACTTCATGATTGCATCCCTACCTGCTTGAACAATCAGTAGAGGATAATAGTCAGAGGGTCTTACCAGCCCTGGGAGCCTTCTGGTAATATCACAGACCCTGGCTCCAGGGAGGCAGCTCACCTCCCTTCGTGTAGGGTCTGGTCTACAAATGGGGCCCTCCGTCCCCCTGAGGGGGGAATCCCCTTCCACAACCTCTTTCTTGCCTAACAGAGGCAGTCTCAAGGCGTGCAGACTTTTGCCTCACTCTAGGCTTTCGCTTCCTCTGAGGCAGAGGGGCTGCATTCATCCCCTCACATACCTCCTCCTCCTCCTCAACTTCCAGGGCCCCAAACCTGTTGCTTAGGGAAACCTGGGGAACCAGGATAGGTAGGCAGGGGGAGCGCCTACAACGGCAAGACCGGACTGTCTTCCAGCCCTCCTCAGGGTTCGGGTCACTCCCATTTACCTCACTAGGACGGGACAGAGGGGCCGTCTTCAGTTTTGAGGTGTCTTCCTGGCACTCTTCCCTCTGGGATGCCAGGGAGCTACTCCACCAATCAATCTCCCGCTCACATTCCCTGATAGCTCTCAGTGTTTCGAGCTCTTCCTTTAGTTTGTCTACCAAACATAGGAGATCATCCATCTGCTCACACCTCACACAGGTGAGGTGTTTGCCTCTTTTCCCTGGCAGCAGCAAACTCAGGCATTCCCTCCAGCTAGAGACCTGAACCGCAGCATCCCTGGGCAGGCCCTCCGACAAGGTTGCCCCAGTTGTGTAGGGAGAACCTCTCCGCCTGGTGGAGACCATGGTTCAACTGTCTCGGCACCCAGCAGACAGGAATCCCTTGGCTTGCCCTGCATACTCTGTGAGCACTAGCCAGTCCGCTCAATTTACCCTTCCGAGCTAGGAGGGGGCTAGCTCTGCCTCCTTGCTCTGCCTGCACTAACTGCCATGCAAACTGCTGCGCCACGCCCTTCTGACATGCCACGCCCTGTTTGCCCATCCTGTTCACCATGCTCCTGGTCGCTAGCGCTCCCGGAGGCCCCTCTTGTATGGGGAGGGATTATTCCTGCTGCCCTTAGCCCCGCCCCCGATGAGTCACGCCTGCGTGCATCCGCAGCAAGAAGCAATGGCTGCCACCGGGTGCATCGCGCGGTCTCTCCTCTTTAGTTATTTTATTTGCCATTGCGGATCAGTGCCCGGGGGCTGCCGCTTCCAGGAAGGGTCCCTCAACGAAGTCTCTCGCTCCAGAGCCCCTCTCCTCAGCAACTGCAACTCCTTATATTCACACGGAACTTCCTATGGTCCAGCTTGTACCCATTGCCCCTTGTCCTATCCCTGGCCATCAGTGAGAAGAGCCTGGCTCCATCCTCCTGACTCTCACCCTTTACATATTTATAAACATTAATAAGGTCACCCCTTGTTATATCCTCATAAAAGGCTATTAGATTAGTCAAACAACTTCCCCTTGGTAAAACCATGTTGACTGCTCCTTAAAACCCTCTTATCCTTGATATGCCTAGAGACAGCACCAAGGATAAGTCTTTCCATCACCTTTCCAGGGATGGAAGTGAGGCTGACCTTTCTGTAGTGACCCGGGTCCTCCTTCTTGCCCTTTTTGAAGGCTGGAGTGACATTTGCTTTCCTCCAGTCCTCAGGCACCTCTCCCATTTCCCAGGATATAGCAAAGATGATGGATACTGGCCTAGTAATGACTTCCACCAGCTCCCTCAGCACCCTGGGATGCATCCTAGGATTTATGGATGTCCATGTGGTTTAATTCATCCCTGACCCAATCCTCAGCAACCAAGGCAGACTCATAATTTATCCTGACTTCCTCTGGTGCTTCAGCTGTCTGGGGTTCTTGCAAACATTCTCCACCAGTGTAGACAGAGGCAAAGAAGGCATTCTGTAACTCCATCTTCTTACTATCTTCTGTCACCAGGGCAACCACCTCATTCAACAGAGGGCCTACATGGCTTCTAGCATTAGTTTTGTCTGCAATGTATTTGAAGAAGCCCTTTCTGTTGTCCTTGACCTGCCTGAAAGGTTTAATTCCAAAGAGGCCTTAGCTTTCCTAGTCACCACCCTACATGGTCTGACAACAGTCTTATATTACTCCCAGGTGGCCCTACTTCCATGACCTGTAAACTCTCTTCTTCCACTTGAGTTTTCCCAGCAGTCCCCTATTTCCCCACGCAGGTCTTCTGCCTCCCTTTCTTAATTTCTTTCCCATTGGGATGCCCTGATCTTGGGCTTGGAAGAAGTGGTCCTTGAATATGGACCAACTATCTCAGGCCCCTTTTCCTTCCAGTACCCTGTCGCATGGGATTTCCCCCAGTAATTGCTTGAAGAGGCCAAAGTTGGCCTTGCTGAAGTCCAGGGTTGCAGTCCTACTTGCTATTCTCTTCCTACCACATAAGATCTTGAACTCCACCATCTCATAGTCACTGCAGCCCGGTCTACCCTCAGCCTTCATCATTTCAACCAGTCCCTCCTAGTTAGTGAGTACAAGATCCAGCAGCGCTCCTCTTTCAGTCAGTTCCTCATGAGTTGTTTTCCTTCTTAGCTGGGGGGGTATATTCCTCACACTCCTCTCTCACAGAATCACAGAATAATAAGGTTGGAAAAGACCTTTAAGATCATCAAGTCCAACCATTCACATACTAAACTAAACCATATCCCTAAGTACTTCATCTACCCTTTTATTGAACACATCCAGGGAAGGTGACTCAACCACCTCCCTGGGCAGCCTGTTCCAGGCCCTGACAACTCTTTCAGTAAAAAATTTTTTCCTAACATCCAATCTAAACCTGCCCTGGCGCACCTTCATGCCATTCCCCCTTGTCCTATCACCTGTCACCTGACTGAAGAGACCATCACCTACCTCTCTATAACCTCCCTTCAGGTAGTTGTAGGCGGTGATAAGGTCTCCCCTCAGCCTCCTCTTCTCTAAGCTAAACAGCCCCAGCTCCCTCAGCCGCTCCTCATAGGATTTGCCCTCCAGACCCTTCACCAGCCTGGTTGCCCTTCTCTGGACTCGCTCCAGGACCTCCATGTCCTTCTTGTGGTGAGGAGCCCAGAACTGGACACAGTACTCGAGGTGCGGCCTCACCAATGCCGAGTACAGGGGCACAATCACTTCCCTAGACCTACTGGCCACACTGTTTCTGATACAAGCCAAGATGCCATTGGCCTTCTTGGCCACCTGGGCACACTGCTGACTCATATTCAGCCTGCAGTCAACCAACACCCCCAGGTCCTTCTCTGCCTGACAGCTCTCCAGCCAGTCTCCCCCAAGCCTGTAGCCCTGCATGGGGTTATTGTCCCACGTGCAGCACTCCACACTTGGCCTTGCTAAACTTCATCCCATTGGACTCAGCCCATCAGTCCAGTCTGTTCAGATCCCTCTGAAGAGCCTCCTTACCCTCAGGCAGATCAACACTTCCTCCTAGTTTAGTGTCATCGGCAAACTTAGTGAGGGAGCATTCAATCCCTTCGTCGAGATCATTGATAAAGATGTTGAACAAGACTGGACCCAGGACTGAGCCCTGGGGGACGCCACTCATGACCGGCCTCCAGCTGGATTTTGTTCCATTCACCACCACCCTTTGGGCTCGGCCATCCAGCCAGTTTTTAACCCAGCTGAGGGTCCACCTGTCCAGGCCAGTGGCAGCCAGTTTCTCAGTCAGAATGCTGTGAGAAACTGTGTCAAAGTCTTTACCAAAGTCCAGGTAGATCGCATCCACAGCCTTCCCCTCATCCATTAAGCGGGTCACCTTGTCATGGAAGGTGATCAGGTTAGTTTGACAGGATCTACCTTTTGTAAACCCATGTTGACTAGGCCTGATCCCCTGGCCATCATGCATGTGCTGCATGATAGCTCCCAAGATGACCCTCTCCATGATCTTCCCTGGGACTGAGGTCAGACTGACAGGCCTGTAGTTCCCTGGATCCTCCTTCCGACCCTTCTTGTATATGGGTGTAACATCTGCCAGCCTCCAGTCGACTGGAACTTCCCCAGTCTGCCAGGATTGCTGATAGATACTGTTGTGGGTGTGTGCTATAGGCCCCCTGATCAAGAGGAGCGGGCTGATAGTGCTTTCTATGAGCAGCTAGAAGTAGCCTCGAGATCCCAGGCCCTGGTCCTTATGGGGGACTTCAACTACCCAGATATTTCCTGGGCAAGCAATACGACCAGTCGTATGCAGTCCAGACAATTTCTGCAGTATGTTGAGGACAATTTCCTGCTACAGATGGTGCAGGAACCTACAAGGGGAGGGCGGGTGCTGGACCTTGTTCTTACTAACAAGGACAGGCTCATCAGGGAGGTGAAGGTTGGGGGCAGCTTAGAACAAAGCAACCATGAAATGATCCAGTTCAAGATCCTGAGTGGAAGAAGCAAGCCAAAAAGCAGGATAGCTACCCTGAATTTTGGAAGAGCTAACTTTGATCTCTTCCGCAACCTATTAGGAACTATCCCGTGGGCTACGTTGTTAGAAGGCAAGGGAGCCTGTGAGAGCTGGCTAGCATTTAAACAGCACTTCTTCCAAGCACAGGATAGGTGCATCCCTTTGAGTAAGAAATCGGGAAAGAGAGGCAGAAGACCTGCATGGATGAGCAGGGAGCTAATGAGTAAACTCAAAGGGAAGCAGAAGGTTTATGAACTGTGGAAACAGGGTCTGTGCACCTGGGAGGAATACAGGAATGTAGTCAGGCCCTGTAGGGACACGACTAGGAAGGCTAAAGCCTGCTTGGAAATGAAGCTAGCAAGGGAGATAAAGGATAATAAAAAGAGTTTTTTCAGATTTGTGAATAGTAAGAGGATGACCAGGAATAATGTAGGTCCCTTGCTGAACGAGGCGGGTGTCCTGGTAACGGGTGATGATGAGAAGGTGGAGATACTGAATGCCTTCTTTGCCTCGGTCTTCACTCCAAAGGCCCCTCGGGACCCGCAGATCCTGGATGAAAGTAGGAGTGTTTGGGGAATGAAGAGCTTCCCTCTAGTTGAGGTAGGGGTGGTCCAGGAGCGGCTCAAAGGGATTAATGCACACAAATCCATGGGCCCGGATGGGATACATCCACGTGTGCTGAGGGAGCTGGCAGAGGTGGTTGCGGAGCCTCTCGCTATCATCTTTGACAGGTCTTGGAGAACAGGAGAAGTACCTGAGGATTGGAGGATAGCCAATATCACTCCAGTCTTCAAAAAGGGCAAAAAGGAGGATCCGAGCAACTATAGGCCAGTCAGCCTCACTTCTGTCCCTGGAAAGGTGATGGAACAGCTTGTTCTGGATGCCATCACGAAGCAACTGGAAGAGAAGAAGGTCATGAGGAGTAGTCATCATGGATTCACCAAGGGGAGATCGTGCTCGACCAATCTCATAGCCTTCTATGATGTCATCACCGGCTGGGTGGATGGAGGGAGAGCAGTGCATGTCATCTACCTTGACTTCAGCAAGGCTTTCGATACTGTCTCCCATGACATCCTGATAGAAAAGCTGAGAGAGCATGGGATAGATGAGTGGACAGTGAGGTGGGTTGAGAATTGGCTGTCAGACCGGGCTCAGAGGGTCGTGATCAGTGGAGTAGAATCTGAATGGAGGCCTGTGACTAGCGGTGTTCCCCAGGGCTCGGTGTTGGGTCCAGTCCTGTTTAATATCTTCATCGACGACCTTGATGAGGGAATAGCATCCACCCTCAGCAAGTACGCTGATGATACAAAGCTGGGAGGGGTGGCTGACACGCAGGAACACTGCGCTGCCATCCAGTGAGACCTGGACAGGCTGGAAAGCTGGGCAGGGAGAAACCTAATGAAATTCAACAAAAGCAAGTGTAGAGTCTTGCACCTGGGAAGGAATAACTGCTTAAATCAGTACAGGCTGGGGGATGACCTGCTGGAGAAGAGCTCTGTGGAGAAGGACCTGGGGGTCCTGGTTGATGACAGGTTGGCTATGAGCCAGCAGTGTGCCCTGGTGGCTAAGAGGGCCAATGGGATCCTGGGATGCATCGGGAAGAGTGTGGCCAGCAGGTCGAAGGCGGTGATCCTCCCCCTCTACTCTGCCCTGGTCAGGCCCCACCTGGAGTATTGTGTCCAGTTCTGGGCTCCCTGGTATAAAAAAGGCAGGGATCTCCTGGAGAGAATCCAGAGAAGGGCTATGAAGATGATTAAGGGCCTGGAACATCTCCCGTATGAGGAAAGGCTGAGTGAGCTGGGGCTGTTCAGCCTGGAGAAAAGAATACTGAGGGGGGACCTAATTAATCTTTATAAATATCTTAAGTATGGGATGCAGGGGGAATTGGCCAGCCCCTTTTCAGTGGTCTGTGGAGACAGGACAAGGGGCAATGGCTGCAAATTGGAGCACAGGAAGTTCCACACCAACATGCGGAGGAACTTTTTCACAGTGAGCTTGACAGAGCACTGGAATAGGTTGCCCAGGGAGGTGGTGGAGTCTCCTTCTCTGGAGATATTCAAGACCCGTCTGGACGCCTATCTGTGCAATATGTGCTAGGGAGCCTGCTTTGGCAGGGGGGTTGGACCCGATGATCTCTCGAGGTCCCTTCCAACCCCTACAATTCTGTGATTCTGTGATTCTGTTCCTACTTCCACACTGGAAGGTGTTGGGGTTCTGACCCTGCACCAGGTAGACACAGTTGCCTTCCTGTGCAGAGTGAGAGGGCAGGGACTAGTCACTCCCCTCCTGGGTACCTTTTAAGGCTAGGGGGAGGGGGAGGTCACATGACATCAGGGGGAGGGCATTGTTGGGTGAGCTTCCGGGTTTTGCAGCAGTTTGGGGGAGCTGCACGAGGTGTCCTGATCTTGGGAGCCCCTCTGTATAGCTTGATCTCTCGCTCAGCCCCTGGGTTTACCTCAGTGATCGCTGTCGATGCTGCTCGTCGCCTCGCCAACTGATGCCCTCATGACCAAGATCTGGTCGCTCTTCTCATTATCTGACTCTGATTTCACTGGGTGTGTAGTTGTAGTGTAATAAATTAGAGAGTTTTCTTCCCTTTATTCTGTGTTGAGTCTGTTTTGCCTGTGACGTTGATTGCAGAATGATCTCTCTCTGTCCTTATTTTGACTCCTAAGCCTCTGAATACATATTTTCTCCCTTGTCCAGCTGAAAAGGGGAGTGATAGACTGACTTTGGTGGGCATCTGGCCTCCAGCCAGGGCTAAACCACCACACTTGCCCAGCCTTTTGCATCACCCAACAAGTGTACCTGGGTCCCTGAGCAAAAGCAATCCCACAAATGGGTTTGCCTTTGCCTGAAGCAGGAATAACCCAGACTGTCTTCCTGTTCTGCTTTTGGGTAGGATAGAGTTAATTTCCTTTCTAGCAGTGGATGGAATGCCATGTTTGGGAGCTAGGATGAGCAGTGCTGATAACACACTGATGCTTTTTGTTATTGCCAAGCAGTCAAGGACTTTTCAGTTGTTCATATTGCCCTGCTAACAAGAAGGTGGAGGGCATCCAGGAAGCTGGGAGGGGACACAGACAGGACAGGTGACATGAACTTGCCAAAGACAATATTCCATGCAAATTACATCATGCTCAGCATAAAGGGGGGGGTTGGTGGGGGGAGGAGCAGGCAGCTCCAGGATGCCTGGTTTTGGGGACAGTCCAGTTTTGGGGCAGCTCTGAGCTCTATGGCATGAGTTTGACAGTTCGGTGAGAAACTGCATTGTGTACCACCAGTCTCGTATATTTTGTTATAAAGTCTTGTCATTATTATTCTGTCTATCTGAGGTGGCTTGGCCCTGGCTGGAGGCCAAATGCCCACCAAAGCCACTCTATCACTCCCCTTTTCAGCCAGAAAGGGGAAAAAATATATATTGGGAGGCTTAGGATTCGAGATAAGGACAGGGAGGGATCACTCTGCAATTAGTGTCATGGGCAAAACAGACTCAACACAGAATAAAGGAAAGAAAACGAATTTATTACACTACAACTACACACCCAGTGAAACCAGGGTTGGGTAATGAGAAGTGCAGACAGCTCTTAAAGCACCTTCCCCCCACCCTCCCTTCTTAGCAGAAGACTTCATGATTTTACTCCCTTCTCCCCCCAACATGGCATGGGGAGGGACAGGGAATGGTGTTTCTGTCAGTTCCTTACAAGCTACTTTCCTTCTCCAGGTCTTAAATCTCTACTCCCCCCCACCCCTCCCCTCTTAGCAGACTTCAGTCATAATTTCACTCCAGTCTTCCAATGCCATCGCGGCACGGGGAGGGGTAGGGAATGGGGAGTGGGAGTTTTCAGTCAGTTCCTCCTGAGTTGTCTTCCTTCTTAGCTGGGGGGGGGCATTCCACACACACACCCTTCTTCTGCGGCACTGTAGGGTCCCACCCATGGGAGACAGTCCTCTACAAACTTCTCCATCATGAGTCCTTTCTCTTGGGGAGTAATCTCCTCACCAATTGTCTCAGCACAGCTCCCTTCCATGGGGTGCTGACCTTCGGGCCCAGACTGCTCCAGCCTGGTCCCCCACAGAGTCACAAGTCCCCCAGCAAACCTGCTGTGGCACGGGTCAGTCTCTCCACAGGCAGTAGACGATCTCTGCTCCCTGTCATTATCCATGGGCTGCGGGGAGACAGCCTGCTTTACCATGGTCTTCTCCACAGGCTGCAGGGGAATCTCTCTGGCACATGAAGCGCCTCATTCTTTCCCCCCCCCTTCTTCCCTGGCCTTGGTGTCTGCACAGCTTTTTACATCTTCTCACTCCCTTCTCTGGTGGCAGCTGCCTGTGTTTTTTTTCCTCCTAAATGTGATTCCCAGAAGCGCTATGACCATCGCCGATTGTCTCAGCCTTGGTCAACAGCGACTCTGGCCTTGAATCGGCCGATGTTTACTCTCTGGTGCCTGCAGAGAGCTTCTAGCTGCTTCTTGCAGCAGCCATCTCTGTAGCCCCCCCTCCTCTACCAGGACATAGCTACGCAAAACTGCAACACTATCTCTCTGCTATCCCAGTAAACTATCCTTATCCTAACCAGCCAGGTTTTGGTTTCTTGGGTTTTCTTTTCCCTCCCTTTCCTCCTCACTCAATTCCCCCCCATTAAAGAACAAGTGGGTGCGTGGTGCCCAGCTCTCAGCTGGGGCTAAACCACAACAGTCCTTTTTGGCACCCAAAATGGGGCATGAAGGGTTGGGATAACGGTAGATCTGACCTGATCCTTTTGCAAACTCTTTAATCAAACCTATCATTACATTTTCTTCCTGAGTTTTACCTGGCACTGATATTACTTGTTCTGTGTCTGTTTTTACTTGTGTCTCGTTTCTTTTTCACTAAGATTTCATTTCTTATTTGAGTTTGCCTACTTATGTTTACTTGCCAATCATTCAAGTTACAGGTCTATATCTGACTACTGTTTGTTACCTGTGCTTGGTTTGGTGACGGTTTTTCTTTTATCCATGTTTTCACCACCATAGACTGCAAAGCAAACAACCTGCACCCCAATGGCATTCTTGATGTTTTATTTGCAGTGTTTCTCTCATTATTAAGGGAGGTAATATTACCTGACCCTTGATAGTTGTCCACCATCCTTCTGAATTTTTCTTTGCATTTAACAATCATGCTAATTTCTCATCCCCTCTTGAATATTTTGGGGATTCCTTAGGGAGTGTTACAGTCCTACTAGGAATTATTGCCATTTATAACACGATGTTGAGCTTGGTCTGCCAATCTGTTTCCCTCTGCTATTTTTGTATTTCCAGTCTGATGTGCTTTACAGTGCATGACTGCTACTTGGACCGGCTCTTGAACCGCCAACAATAACTGTAAGATTTCCTTTTGATGCTTAATATTTACCTGCTGGGAGGACAACAGTCCCCGTTCTTTCCATAGGGCTCCATGGACATGGACTACTCCAAAGGCATATTTTGAGTCTGTCCATATATTTACTTTCTTTCCTTTACTCAATTCTAGTGCTCATGTCAATGCAATCAATTCTGCTTTTTGTGCAGAAGTTGTATTGGGTAACGCTTTTGCTTCTATTACCATGTTCTCAGTTGTTACCGCATATCCAGCATAACGAACTCCATTCTGAACAAAACTACTGCCATCTATAAACAGTTCCCATTCAGGATTTTCAAGGGGAATATCCTTCAAGTCTTCTCAGCTGGAATATGTATGTTCAGTGGCCACAATGCAGTCATGTTCGAGTTGTTCTTCCTCCTGTGAAGCACTCAAGAAAACTGCAGGATTCACGAAGTTAGTTGTTTTCAAGATTATATCATCTTGTTCTGTAAGAATTGCCTGGTATTTCATCATCCAGCTAGGGGATAACCAATGTCCCTCTTTTTGTTCCAACACTGTAGCCACCATATGTGGAACGTAGACTGTGATAGTTTTTCCCAAAGTAAGTTTTCTAGCTTGTATCAGTATTACTGTTGCTGCAACTGCTCTCAGGCAAGAAGGCCATCCTTTGCTTACTGAGTCCAATTGCTTGGAAAAGTATCCCACTGGTCTTTTCCAGCTTCCCATTCTCTGGGTTAGGACTCGCAGAGCAATATGTTGTCGTTCATGGACAAACAATTGGAAGTCTTTAGTTAAGTCTGGTAATCCCAAGGCTGGTGCTGTCATCAAGGCTAATTTAAGTTTCTGAAAAGCCTCTTGTTGCTGTCTGTCCCATATAAAAGGGGTAGACTTCTGGGCTTCATACAATGGTTTGGCTATTAGACCATGATCCAAAGCCGACACATCCTATCATTCCCAGAAATGCTCTCAGTTCATGTACAGTTTGAGGCTCTGGAATAGCACAAATTGCCTCTTTTTGGTCTGTCCCCAGCCTTCGCTGTCCTTATGAAATTTCAAAACCCAGATAGATAACAGTTTGGTTTGCTATTTGAGCTTTCTTCTTTGCTACCTTCTACCCATTAAGTCCCAAAAAGTTTAAAAGTTCTATGGTTACCTGTATACAGGCTGATTTTTCTTCAGTAGCTATTAGAATATCATCCACATATTGCAAGAGCAGATGTTCTGGTCGTGGAGTCACTGTCTTCTCGTTTGTCCAGATCTCCAAATCCTTTGCTAACTGGCTGCCAAAGATGGTCGGACTGATTTTAAACCCTTGGGGTAGCCGTGTCCATGTCAGCTGTACCCTGCGCCCTGTTTGTGGACTCTCCCACTCAAAAGCAAATAATTTACAACTTTCCTTTTCCAGGGGTATGCAAAAGAAAGCATCTTTTAAATCAAGCACTGTAAACCATTGATAAATTTCTTTCAGAGCAGTCAACAACATATAAGGTTTTGCCACTACTGGGTGTATGTCTTTCACAATTTGATTTATAATTCTTAGATACTGTACCAATCTATACTCACCATTTGGCTTTCGTACTGGTAAAATAAGTGTGTTATATTTGTATTCACACTCTTCTAAAATCTTATATTCCAAAAATTTATCAATCAACTTTTTAATTCCCAAAAGCAAAATATAACCACAATTAAACAGGGCCCTGGGAAGCGTTTCTTCCTTTTGTAGAAAAATTGCAAGCAGCAATTGAACGACAAGTATTTGATGTGCATCTCCGTGAGATGCTGGTAAAACAGTTAGCTTGAGACAATGCCAACACCGATTGCAAAAAAAAATTATCAAAGCGCTGCCAGAACACCCGTCTTTGGAGACAATGATTACTGCCTGTGCTAAGGTTTGTTCCATGCAGTACAAAATGGCTGCATTAGCTACATCAACGGCTGCTGTATCTGTACAGGCACAGACATGTTACAGGTGTGGCCAGGCAAGACATGTCAAGGCAGCCTGCCAAATTATAAAACAGGGTGGAACTGGCTCTCACAGCAAAGAAAAGCATGGAGCTATTGGGGGTGCGGCAGCAGTAACATGCCATCAGTGCAGAAAGACGGGCCATTTTTCAAAGCAGTGCCGATCCAAATTTCAACTCAATGGACAGCCATTGCAGCAGGGAAATGGCAAGAAGAGTGCAAAAGGACGTGTGCAGACACAAATGCCCTACAGCCCAGGCAACCCATTTCAGTGGTCAGCACAACTCCAGACCCACAACCCTTTGTGACAAACTATCAGGGAAAAAAAGCGGAGCAGCTGGGATGGATGAATCCACCGCTCACACAATAACTATAAAAACTCAGGGTATCCACAAGGTATCCTTGGATGCATGGGGACCAATTGGTAGGGGACTGAGGGCCTTGTTGATAAGGACATCACAGAATCACAGAATTGTAGTCGTGTCCCTACAGGGCCTGACTACATCCCTATATTCCTCCCAGGTGCACAGACCCTGTTTCCACAGTTCATAAACCTTCTGCTTCCCTTTGAGTTTACTCATTAGCTCCCTGCTCATCCATGCAGGTCTTCTGCCTCTCTTTCCCGATTTCTTACTCAAAGGGATGCACCTATCCTGTGCTTGGAAGAAGTGCTGTTTAAATGCTAGCCAGCTCTCACAGGCTCCCTTGCCTTCTAACAACGTAGCCCACGGGATAGTTCCTAATAGGTTGCAGAAGAGATCAAAGTTAGCTCTTCCAAAATTCAGGGTAGCTATCCTACTTTTTGGCTTGCTTCTTCCATTCAGGATCTTGAACTGGATCATTTCATGGTTGCTTTGTCCTAAACTGCCCCCGACCTTCACCTCTCTGATGAGCCCGTCCTTGTTAGTAAGAACAAGGTCCAGCACCCGCCCTCCCCTTGTAGGTTCCTGCACCATCTGTAGCAGGAAATTGCCTTCAACATACTGCAGAAATTGTCTGGACTGCATACGACTGGCCGTATTGCTTGCCCAGGAAATATCTGGGTAGTTGAAGTCCCCCATAAGGCCCAATGCCTGGGATCTCGAGGCTACTTCTAGCTGCTCATAGAAAGCACTATCAGCCCGCTCCTCTTGATCAGGGGGCCTATAGCACACACCCACAACAGTGTCACTCATACTAGCGTGACCCTTGATTCTTACCCACAAGCACTCGACTGATGGGTCATCTTTCCCCAGGTGGAGCTCAATACATTCTAGCTGCTCTCTCACATAAAGAGCATCTCCTCCAACTCGCCTCCCTAGCCTGTCTTTCCTGAAAAGCACATAGCCATCCATGACAGCGTGCCAGTCATCCAGGCTGTCCCACCACATCTCTGTGATTGCAATGAGATCGTGGCCCTGCGACCGCACAAAGATCTCTAATTCTTCCTGCTTGTTTCCCATGCTACGTGCATTTGTATAAAGGCATTTTAGTGGGGCAGCAGGTGCAGGTATCCTCAGCAGATCACAGCGAGATTTCCGACAGGGGATCCGACAGGGGATGGGCAATAGTGGCTCCACTGAGGAGTCCTCAGGACAATCCACAGAATTTTCCCCACTATCACATGGAACAACATCCCCAAGTCCATCACTGTGCTGCTGGCATTTACCTTCTTCCACCGTCAATTCATATCGTGTCTCCCAAAGCACTTGCCTAACCCCAGGAGCCTTCATAATATCCCCTCCCCCCTTCCTAACGAGTTTAAAGCATGCTCAATGAGCCCTGCCATCTCCTGGGCAAGGATTCGCTTTCCCCTTTGGGACAGGTGAGCCCCATCAGCAGTAATCATGCCAGGAGCAGAGTACACCTTCCCATGGTCAAAAAACCCGAAGTTCCTATGCAGGCACCAGCCTTTCAGCCACTCATTCAATAGATGGGTTCTCCTGACCTGCTCTGAACCCCTCTTCCCACTAGTAGGGATAGACGAGAATATTATTTGAGCTCCCCAAACAGTATCCTACAGAACCCTACAAGGGTTGATTGTACATGTCGGAGTCATTGATGCTGATTATACAGGGGAAATCTGTGCCATGGTATCTACCGTAACCCCGCCTGTCACTATAGAGAAAGGTACTCAAATTGCTCAACTTGTAACCTTATTGAGTTGTCTTCCTAGGACTGAGCAGGTCACTCATAGTGATGGCAGATTTGGATCAAGGGGAAGACCTCTTGTATTTTGGTCTCAAACATCATCAGATAAGAGAACACAAATGGTTTGTGCACTCACGATGGACAACGCCATCCCAACGCAGATGAAGTTATCAGGACTGCTTGATATGGGCACTGATGTGACTATTATTTCACAACAGGAGTGGCCCATGTTGTGGCCCTTGGTCTCAAATACTGTGGGGGTGATGGGTCTTGGAGGGGTTCACAGAATCACAGATTCATAGGGGTTGCAAGGGACCTCGAGAGATCATCGGGTCCAACCAACCTGCCAAAGCACACCCCCTAGGACATATTGCACAGATAGGCATCCAGATGAGTCTTGAATATCTCCAGAGAGGGAGATTCCACCACCTCTCTGGGCAGCCTAATCCAGTGCTCTGTCACCCTCACTGTGAAAAAGTGCTTCCGCATGTAGGTGCGGAACTTCCTATGCTCTAACTTGCAGCCATTGCCCCTTGTCCTGTCTCCACAGACCACTGAAAAGGGGCTGGCCATTTCCCCCTGCATCCCATACTTAAGATATTTATAAACATTAATAAGGTCCCCCCTCAGTCTTCTTTTCTCTAGGCTGAACAGTCTCAGCTCACTCAGCCTTTCCTCATAGGGGAGATGCTCCACGCCCTTAATCATCTTCGTGAACCTCCGCTGGACTCTCTCCAGGAGATCCCTGCCTTTTTTATACCAGGGAGCCCAGAACTGGACACAATACTCCAGGTGGGGCCTGACCAGAGCAGAGTAGAGGGGGAGGATCACCTCCTTCGACCTGCTGGCCACACTCTTCCCGATGCATCCCAAGATCCCATTGGCACACCAGGGCACACTGCTGGCTCATAGCCAATCTGTCATCCACCAGGACCCCCAGGTCCTTCTCCACAGAGCTCTTCTCCAGCAGGTCATCCCCCAGCCTGTACTGATTCAAGCAGTTATTTCTTCCCCAGGTGCAAGACGCTACACTTGCTTTTATTGAACCTCATTTGGTTTCTTACTGCCCAGCTTTCCAGCCTATAGTTTTTATGTATTTGTAGATGAATAAATTATATTTGCTTTGCATAATGTTAAAGCATCCACAAGAAAATAGCAGAAACAGACTGTAAATATGATCTGTGTTTCAACAAAATGAGTAAGGCAACTTCTGCTCTCAAACCTCAGTTCAGCAAAGTACTTTATTCAATAGTGTTTAAGTGCTTCAGTACTTTTTAAAGTTTTATGCAGTTGAGTGTCTCTAGGTAAAAATCAGAGGAGAACGAAATCAGCGAAATATAGTGATGGGAGTCTACTAAAGACCACCTGACCAGGAGGAGGAAGCTAATGAGTTGTTTTTTAAACAACTGGGAGAAGTCTCGCGATCACTAGCACTCGTCCTTATTGGGGACTTCAACTTACTGGATGTCTCCTGGAGGTACAATACAGCAGGGAGGAAGCAGTCTAGCAGGTTCCTGGAATGTTTGGAAGACAACTTCCTGACCCAGCTGGTGAATGAACCCACAAGGGAAGGTGCCCTGCTGGACTTGTTTGTAAACTCAGAAGACCTGGTGGGGGATGTGAAGGTTGGAGGACGCCTGGGGCATAGTGATCATGAGCTTATAGAATTCTTAGTACTAGGAGAAGTAAGGAAGGGAGACACCAGAACAAGCACCTTAGACTTCCATAGGGCTGAATTTGGACTGTTCAGAAACCTGCTCGATAAGATTCCATGGGAGGGCTGCCCTTGAGGGCAAAGGAGCCCAAGAGGGTTGGTTGCTCCTCAAGAAGGAAATCTTGGCGGCACAAGAACAGGCTGTCCCAGTCTGTCGGAAGAGGAGTCGGCGACCAAGGAAGCCAGCTTGGCTGAGTAGAGAGATCCAGGAAGATATTCGGGAAAAGAGGGAAAAATATGACCTTTGGAAGAAGGGGCAGGTGTCTTGGGGTGACTATAGGAATGTAGTGAGATCATGTAGGGAGAAAGTCAGAAGGGCTAAAGCTGAACTGGAACTCAGACTGGCCAGTTCTGTAAAAGATAATAAAAAGTCCTTCTATAGGTATATTAACGGTAAAAGGAGGGTCAAGGAGAATCTCCAGCCCTTATTGGATGCTGATGGCACATTAGTGACAAGGGATGAGGACAAGGCTGAGGTCCTTAATTCCTTCTTTGCCTCAGTCTTTAATAGTAAAGATGGATATTCCCTGAGTACTCATCCTCAGGAACTGGCTGACAGGGAGGGGAAGAATAACAAAGTTCCCATGGTTCAGGAGGAAATGATTAGCGACCTCCTTGGCCAGTTAGATACCCACAAGTCAATGGGGCCAGATGGGATTCACCCGAGGGTGCTGAGAGAGCTGTCAGATGTGCTTGCCAAACCCCTTTCCATCATCTATCAGCAATCCTGGCAGACTGGGGAAGTTCCACTCGACTGGAGGCTGGCAGATGTTACACCCATATACAAGAAGGGTCGGAAGGAGGATCTGGGGAACTACAGGCCTGTCAGTCTGACCTCAGTCCCGGGGAAGATCATGGAGAGGGTCATCTTGGGAGCTATCATGCAGCACATGCACGATGGCCAGGGGATTGGGCCTAGTCAACATGGATTTACAAAAGGTAGATCCTGTCAAACTAACCTGATCACCTTCTATGACAAGGTGACCCGCTTAATGGACGAGGGGAAGGCTGTGGATGTGGTCTACCTGGACTTCGGTAAAGCCTTTGACACAGTTTCTCACAGCATTCTGACTAAGAAACTGGCTGCCACTGGCCTTGACAGGTGGACCCTCAGCTGGGTTAAAAACTGGCTGGATGGCCGGGCCCAAAGGGTGGTGGTAAATGGAACAAAATCCAGCTGGAGGCCAGTCACGAGTGTCATCCCCCAGGGCTCAGTCCTGGGTCCAGTCTTGTTCAACATCTTTATCAATGATCTTGATAAAGGGATTGAATGCTCCCGATGGGAGCACACCAATGTGGCTAAAAGCAGTCAGTTCGTTTATTCTACAGAGCAGCGTGATTATATACTCTCTAGCAAGCTTAACAAAGCATGGCTGGGAACCGTGGGGAGAAGAAATTAAAAACAGTGAAAGCGATAGAGTGGACACCTGTGTTTCAGAATTAGGAGCTTCTATTCACAGCCCATACTCCTTAACCCATTATCTGACTTTGCTGCTAGCTCCACATTCCTTTAAAGTGATATTTCATTCTGGCTGTTTTGTTCGCAGGGATAGAGAGTGGGAATATGTGGCCGTTCTCACAGAGCCATCCCTCCACAGGCCAGTACCCCCTTTTACCACCACACAGTCATTACTTACTGGTACTAATGCCTGATTTAAAACAGAAAATGTTGCTCCTGCATCTACTAAAAATTCTACTTGTTTTTGTTTTTCCCCCAGCTTTAGTGTAACCAGGTCCCCATCAGTCTTCAGCATTTGCCACTATAGGTTTCTTCCTTTGTCTACCCCCCTTTTCTCTGCATTTTTCTGCACATTGATTTTTCCAGTGTCCCCTTTTTCTTACCCCAGGCACATTGGTCTCTATCCAGTATACAAATCACAAGCTAATGCAGAATAGCTCTGCTGGATGCTGTGTAATCCCGATCCTCCTGTTTGAGGTGGGGTCACCCTCCCTCTGACATTTGTTCCCCAGAAGGGGGTATAAAGTTTTTACTATAATTTGAAACCCAGTTTAGCTTTTCCACCTCTAATATTCTTTCTAGTTTGCAAATCACAAATCAGTATTTCTCCAGTAATTATATGGGGTTTTTTCTAATACATTCTCAGTTCAAAACTGATTACACAAAACAAAAACAAACCATAAATCTCTCTCACACAGATATGCTGCAGCTCAGCCACTCACCACTCACACCAGAGTTAACTCATTTCACTCACACAAACAGTTTGTCAAATCCAAACCAATTTTCAAAACACAGTTCCTTGTAACAATATCCAAAGTCAATACCAATAAATCAGTGCCACCAGAGCAGCAACTCCCTTTGGGAATCAAACCCGTCTCCTGTGTGACAGGCAGGAGTTCTCCCACTCCCCTGTTTCCTGACACAGAGTTTCCTAAGCTTTTAAAGGAATTTATCCGTAACCTTGGGTTTGCTTAATCTGCTCTCAAGATTAGTGGCCACCCTTTGGTCAACAAAACCCCCCCTCCTTAGGTACCTTTCCTCCTAGGGACTATGCTGCGTGCCAGACATCTCCATGCGTCTTATCAGCAGCCATTTCCAAACATACCGTTTTGGTCCGTAGATCCAGGGGTTCCTTTTCTGCTCCCAGGTGAACAGCTGGGAAGGGGAGGCTCCTTCAAGGAAATCTCTCGAGGCGCGCCTAGGGGCATCCACTCTGCATCTGGCCCCTCAGCCAAACAGAAATCGTCCCATCTGGGTCGCCAAAAACTGACATACCGAAATAGACACTATAACACGGAAGTTATAAAGTAGGTATGTTTATTGCACGCAGATGCAGGGGGGATCATTCCACCAAAAACGTGCACACTCGAAATAGTGCACTGTCCCACATTTATACAATGAAATAGTGAATATTCAATTGATGCCTATACATATTCATTACCTAAACCCGCCTACTCCCGCTTCATATGCTAATTAGTTTATCAGTCCTTCACGCTTGCGCAGATTCTTCCAATAATTGTGGGCAAGGGTCTTCGGTGGTCCTTGAGAGGAAGGCTGTAGGTCTTCCTCATGATGTATTTTTTACCCTTAGCCTGGAATGCAGCGATCCTGCACGCTTGCAGTGCTCTTATTGGTCTGAGCAGAATCATGTCCTTGTTCACCATCTGTTTTCCTTTAGCGAGGTATAACTTATTGGTCTGGACGTAATTCATGTTCTTGCTCGCCAAAGTATGCCTTTTGTCCGGGAAAGAAAAACAGGCTTCTTTCTCCATTAGTTGTTTTATTCAAACTATATAGTTATGTGACTAAGTTCTATGACTATATTTTCTAAGTACTTTTTGCCCCTATTTCATTAGGAGCTCCCTCTTTCCCACTCTGAAGGGGGAGATGGGTAATGCTCATCCTGTAATCAACGACATGGGCAAATGCGGGAGATCCGGACATATACTCAGGGAAAATTATGATCAGGTGAATGTCATTTATTCAAACTGTTCATCTGCTCATATAGTCCCGTGCCATATGCTCGCATCCGGATAGCTCCACCCCCGCCATGTGCACGCATCCAGCCCCTATTGGTTGAGCGCAAACAATCACGTGCCCCAATACATTCTGTGATTGGCTACAAGTCTTACAGCATGCGCGCAGTTGTTACAATTCAATTGGATTGCTCACGTGCCCATTGTCTGCTAAAAAGCCTCCAACAAATCCCCCTTCTTTCTTCTGAGCAATCCAGACTTGATTTACAGCTTTGGTAACCATTTTCTATATGCATTGCAAAAAGCACGTCAACATTACTAATATTATCATAGAATCATAGAATGGTATGAGTTGAAAGGGACCCCAAGGATCACAGAGCTCCAACCCCCCTGCCACAGGCAGGGCCACCAACCTCAGGCCTGGATCTACACAAGGTTGCCCAGGGCCCCATCCAACCTGGCCTTGAACACTTCCAGGGACGGGGCATCCACTACCTCTCTGGGCAGCCTGTTCCAGCACCTCACCACTCTTTCTGTAAAAAACTTCCCCCTAATATCTAATCTAAACCTTCCTTCCTTTAGTTTTAATCCATTCCCCCTTGTCCTGTCATTGTCTATCCTTTTAAAAAGTTGAATCCCCTCCTGCTTATAAGCTCCCTTCAGGGACTGGAAGGCTGCAATGAGGTCCCCCCGCAGCCTTCCCTTCTCCAGACTGAACAAGCCCAGCTCCCTCAGCCTCTCTTCGTAGGGCAGGTGCTCCAGCCCTCTAATCATCTTTGTGGCCCTCCTCTGAACCCTCTCCAACAGTTCCACATCCCTCTTGTATTGGGGGCCCCAGATCTGGACACAGTACTCCAGATGGGGCCTCAAGAGGGCAGAGTAGAGAGGGACAATCACCTCCCTGTCCCTGCTGGCCACCCCTCTTCTAATGGAGCCCAGGATACCATTGGCCTTGCGAGCTGCAAGAGCACACTGCTGGCTCATGTTAAGTTTCTCATCCACCAGAATCCCCAAGTCCTTCTCAGCAGGGCTACTCTCAAGAAGCTCTTCTCCCAGTCTGTATCTATGTCTGGGATTCTTCCGGCCCAAGTGCAACACCTGACACTTTGCAGTGTTGAACCTCATTAGGTTCACCCGGGCCCATCTCTCCAGCCTGTCAAGATCCCTCTGGATGGCTTCCTTTCCTTCTAGGGTGTCGACCACACCACCCAGCTTGGTGTCATCCGCAAACTTGCTGAGGGTGCACTCAATTCCATCATCGATGTCATTGATAAAGATGTTAAAGAGAACCGGTCTCAAGACAGACCCCTGGGGGACACCGCTTGTCACCAGCCTCCACCTGAACATAGACCCATTGACCACCACCCTTTGGCTACGGTCTGTTAACCAGTTTCTTATCCACTGGATGGTCCACCCATCAAATCCACATCTTTCCAATTTAGAGATAAGGATGTGATGGGGGACTGTGTCAAAGGCCTTGCACAAGTCCAGGTAGATGATATCAGTTGCCTTCCCTTTATCTACTGATGCTGTCAGCCCATCATAGAAGGTCACCAGATTGGTAAGGCACTTCTTGTTGTTTTTAACATCCCTCGCCAAGTTCAGTTCCATCTGCGCCTTGGCTTTCCTGATCCCGTCTCTGCAAGTCCGAACAGCATCCCTGTATTCTTTCCAGGGTACACACCCTTGCTTCCAGAGCTTGTATTTGCCTTTCTTTTCCCTCAGTTTGACCAGCAGGTCCTTGCTTAGCCATGCTGGCCTCCTGCCCACTTTCTTATTCAGAGGGACAGAGAGCCCTTGAGCTCTCAGAAAGGCATCCTTGAAGATTAGCCAGCTGTCCTCAACATTTCTGTCTCTAAGGACCACCTCCCAGGAGATCTTGGCCAACAAGTCCTTAAACAGCCTAAAGTTTGCTCTCCTAAAGTTCAGTGTCCTGATCCCACTCTTTGCCAGGCCCACATTCCTTGAGATCGCAAACTCAACTAGAGCATGGTCACTGCAGCCCAGGCTGTCTCCAACCTTAACACCTTTAATGATCTCCCCCACATTGGTGAGCACCAGGTCCAGCAATGCATCGCCTCTGGTTGGTCTATCCACTATTTGAACCAGAAAGTTGTCATCTACAGACTCCAGGAGTCTCCTGGACCTCTTGCAGCTTGCAGTGTGGTTTTCCCAGCAGATGTCCGGGTGGTTAAAGTCCCCCATTAGGACAAGTGCCTGTGACCGCAATGCCTCCTGCAGCTGAAGGAGGAAAGCCTCATCAGTAGTCTCACTTTGATCAGGTGGCCTGTAGTAGACCCCTATCACCAACTGCTCTTTATTAGCCCCATCCCTAATTCTGACCCACAGGCTTTCAACCTGCTCCTGGCCACTTCTCAGAGAGAGCTCCTCACAGTCTATCCACTTTTTAACATAGAGGGCAACTCCCCCACCCTTCCTTCCTAGCCTATCCCTTCTAAAAAGGCGATACCCTTCTACAGGGGTATTCCAGCTGTGGGAATCATCCCACCATGTTTCCGTGATTGCAACTAGATCATAATTTTCCAGTGACAACACGGTTTCCAATTCCTCCTGCTTATTACCCATGCTGCGTGCATTCGTGTAAAGACACTTCAGCTGGGCTTTCTGACTCAATACCTTTTTTGAGGAGCCCTCCCTCAAACCTCTGGGAGGAATCTGAAGTTTTCTCCCTCTGCCTCCTCGAGGGACATTAGAAGGTTCCGGAAGAGGGGTCAGCAATACTACCTCCTCTGAGGAGTCCCCAGAAGTTCCTATGGGACACTTCAGAGGTATTTCCCTACAGTCTTGTAGAATTTCAGCATCCCCAAGCCCTTCTCTATCTTGTTGAATTTCACCCTCTTCACCCTTCGAATCTAGTATAAAGCTACAGGCTACTTGCTCTACCCTAGCAAGCCTCACTATATCCCCTCCCCCTTTCTTAACTAGTTTAAAGCCCTGTCAATGAGGCCTGCCAGCTCTTGACCTAGGATTCTTGTCCCTCTTGGAGACAGGTGGCACCCATCCGCAGCCATCAGGCCAGGTGCTGAGTAAACAGCCCCGTGACTGAAAAACCCAAAGTTCATAAGGCGGCACCAGCCCCTCAGCCAACTATTCAACACTTCCGTTTTCCTGGCCCACTTCGTGTTCTCCGCTGCCCCAAATGGGATAGAAGAAAACACCACTTGCATTCCCCCTCCCTCAATCAGCCTCCCTAAACCCCTGAAGTCTCTTTTGATACTTCTCAGACTTCTTTGAGAGATTTCATCACTGCCTGCCTGAACAATAAGTAATGGATAGTAATCAGAGGGGTGAACCAGATCCGGGAGTTTTCTAGTTATGTCCTCGATCCGCGCCCCAGGGAGGCAGCACACTTCCCTACGGGTAGGGTCTGGTCTGCATATGGGGCCCTCTGTTCCCTTGAGAAGAGAATCCCCAACCAAAACCACCTTTCTGTCTTTCCTAGTGGAGACAGTCTTGAGGCGTGGAGTTGACTTCCTCACTCTTGGCCTCCTATTAGGGGGATTGTCCCCTACCTTTCCATTTGCCTCCTCTTCAACTTCCAGCACCTCAAACCTATTGCTTAGAGGGACCTGAGGAACCAAGGTAGGCAGGGAGGAGTTTTTCCCATGGCGCCAAGCCGGGACTATCTTCCAACCCTCTCCATCTTTCTGGTCAACAACTTCTCCCTGTTCTGCCTGATAGGGCTGGGGATCCATCATTTTAGGGGGAAAATTTCCCTGGTGACTTACCCTCTGGCATGCCAGCAAGTTGCTCCACCAATCAATTTCCTTCTCACACTCCCTAATGCTTCTGAGTGTCTCCACCTCTTCTTTGAGATCTGCCCCCATGCTAAGCAGATCTTCCACCTGCTCACACCTCACACAGGTGAAATTGTCACCACCGTCTGCCAGCAGGAGCAGGCTCAGGCACTCCCTGCAGCCAGAGACTTGCACGGCCTCACTCCTGGACAGCCCCTCAGTCTGGGTCGCCACACTCTTAATGGGGCAAGCCCTCTGCCTGGTGGAGGCCATGGTAATCTGCAGTCTCAGAGACTGTCAGTAGGTGAGGCAGTCCTCCGGGTGATGAGAGCCGAAACTTACCTGCCTGGCCACGCAACCTACAGGGTCAGCACCGCGCACACGCTGACCTCCCCTCTCTGCGTCAGGTGGGCACGTTGCTGCCCTCCCTGAGGCTTTTTCTAGGCGATGGGCAGAGCTGGGGCCGCCGTTGCCCTGGCAACGCCTACTGCACGTCAGCCTCTCTCGCGAGAGCTCTCTCGTACTGCGGGGTTTCTCTGCTTCCACAGCAGCTTCTCCTGGCAATCTCTTAAAAACGCTCTTGCAGTTCACGATCAATCGCTGCAGCTCCGGCTGTGCCGGTTCTGAGCAGTCGACCTCGTGGACTGAAGTCGACTGCTTGGAACCGGCACATCAATACCATTAACACACCCTTTATAAACATTAAAAGCCAACCAGAAATACAATACTGCCAACCAGCAATAACATAAAAGACAAAATTAAACACCAATGCAAACTACATTTTAAGCTTTAAACCTAACTTACTACTTCATTACAAACTATGAAGTGTGTGGCATGTATCTCAAGTCAATCAAAAAGGGCAACATTCAAGACAGTTTAAAGGAAAATGCTCAGTAATTACAGATGTCGTGAGGACCTACATGTGTTAAACTCCTGAAGTGATGAAAATTTTAAAAATTTCTATCTTAAGGCACCAAGACCATCACTGCTATATCCAGGAGTAACACAAACATGCTCTCTATGCTGCTTGCATCCCATGCAATGTACAAACCATTCCTATATAATCAGGGCATCATGTTGTTTCAAAGCCAACAATATTCATAATTTCAGTTAATTTTTTCCATGGCTTGACCCATCTTGCAGGAACCCATCAAAGGCCCCCTCCTGTAAGCAAACACATATATCCCCCTACCGGACAACTTGACCTCAGTTGGTCCTTCCCACTGTCCTGTGCTTAAATTTTTAAACTGTACTTTGACCTAGTCTTTCAAACAGGGTACTAGGCTGTCACCAACGTTTGCTGATTCTTCTCCTGGGAAACTCACAAACATGGTCATTGTAAAATTTGTTTGATTAATCTCGAAAGGGTCTCCTTGAGAACCTTTACGCTCGCATAAGCTTAAACAAATGTGATTGTACTTGCAAATCTTTAGATCTTAGTATCTCCATGCTTGCGTTAACTTAGATAAATGTGAAACCTACCCTAAGAGATTTTTTCGTAAGAAACTTTATGCTTGTATTGGTCTGAAACAAACATAATTATGAGACCTGTAGATCTTAGTGCATAGAAACACCTGGAGCATAACACCTGACCACAATGGCAGGAGGGAGGCCCTCCGAAACTAACCACAAGACGCATCAGCGGACTGAAACAAAAACCCTAGTTAATGATTGGATCAGAAGATGATGAAATGAACATATATGGAATTGTGTCTGTCGACCATGAAGATGGCTAGATAACTCGAAAAATAGATTACTCTGTTTGTCACTGAGTATAAATATCTGTAGCCCACCTCTCCTCGGTGTGGTGTGACTTAGGTCCCTGCCCGCCCGGCGCCGCTGTTTCTTTCTCTCTGAATAAATTGCTGCTTATTACACTCCCGGGGTGAGTGTCCTTTTGTCGATAACATAGGCTCTCCCCCTTTTTGTTTTAAAAGCATCAACCATTGCCTGACCCGTAGGCGAATGGGGAATGCCTGTGACATGTTTGGTGGTTTAGCCCTGGCTGGAGGCCAGACGCCCACCAAAGTCAGTCTATCACTCCCCTTTTAGTTGGAAAGGGGAGAAAATATATATTGAGAGGCTTAGGAATCAGTGTAAGGACAGAGAAAGATCATCCTGTCATCAATGACATGGGCAAAACAGACTCAACACAGAGTGAAGGAAAGAAAACGATCTAATTTATTACACTACACTAAAGAAAAGAAAACAGTGAAACCGGAGTCGGAGTCATGACCAAAACTTAAAACAACGCGATCAGATCTTAAAACACTTTCCCTCCACCGCTCCCTTCTTAGCAGATTTTAGTCAGGGTTATTGCTCCCTTCTTCCCCCCAGTTGTTGCACGGAGGGGGGGGGGCAGGGACTGGGAAAACGGGGTTCTTGGTCACTTCTTCATGAGCTGTTTTCCTTTTTCAGATCTTAAAACACCTCTACCTCCCCCCCTCCGCTCCCTTCTTAGCAGACTTCACTCTAGTCATGATTTAACTCCCTTCTTCCCCCACATCATTGCACGGGGAGGGGCAGGGACTGGGAAAATGGGGGCTTCGGTCAGTTCCTTGCAAGTTGGTTTCCTTCTTGGCCGGAGGGGGACATTCATTCCACACCCTCCCCCTGCTGCACCTTGGGGTCCCACCCACGGGAGACAGTCCTCCACGATCCTTTCCAACATGAGTCTCTTCCCCCAGGGCTTTAGCTCTTCATCAGCTGCCCCACCGTGGATCACTGCTATGGCGGGCAATAGTAAATCACAATGTCTCTCAGTCCCAGTCCTCCACGGAGTCACAACCCTCCCCCCAGCAAACCTGTTCCAGCGCAAATCTCTCTCTCACTCATCTCTGTGTCTCTCTTTCTCTCTCTGAGCTGCAAGTGCTAGCAGAGGCTTGCTCCAACGTAGGGTCACAGTGTCTTCTCTATGTCTCCACCTGCTCTATCCAGCGTGGAGCCTCTCCACGGGCTACAGGTGGGGTCTCGGCCTTTTCCATGGACAGCGGGGGGGGGAACACCCACTCTACCGTGGGTTTCTCCATGGGCTGCAGGGGCATCTTTCTCTCTGGCACCTGGGACACCTCCTCCCCCTGCCCTCCCCGGCCTTGGTGTCTGCACAGCTCGTTATATCTTCTCACTCCCTTCTCCGGTGGCAAAATGCAGCTCCTTGTGGTTTTTTTTCTCCTATATGTGATTCTCAGAGGCGCTGTGACTATCTCTCAGCTGCAACTTTGGCCTTGAATTGGCCGTTGTTTACAGTTTTGAAGCTAGCAGAAAACTATAACTGCTGCTTACAAAAACCATCTCAGCAGCAAAGCTACACAAAACTGCAACACATGTTGAATACCCCAATTTTGGCAAAACTGGTGGAATCGATGTGAGGAGTAGGTAGGGCCATTGTTGGTTTTGATGGTGTGGGGGACCCCTAAAGCAGCAAAACTGGCATATAAGTGTGGAAAATCGACGGGGAGACAGCCACATCCGATGATGTCCAGCAAGCCTCAACTTTATTCGGTTACACATTGCACTTTTATGGTTACAATAATTAGCTTATGCATATTGCAAAAATTGAGCTCATAATTGGTCCAAGATAAAAGAACATCTGTGCCCATATTGGCACATACTCCGAATGCCTATGGCTTCTTCCCCCGTGCTTAGTTCCTCTTTCCCATACTTTACTATCTTAAAGATATAACGTCTTTGTTACATCCACCATGTTTCTCACGCCCTTACTGCTTGACCAATTTCACTGTACCAAGCTCATGGCCTTTGGCCACCAGCCATGATTCCACAAAACTCTCTACACTTCCCCCGTTTTCTTTTTGGGCCAAAAGGTTGGTTTGCCACATTTTTTGGACCAAGTGATTAACCATTCCTTGCAAACAATTAATCAAACAAGGCAGCATAAGCAAAATCAAAAGCACAACTCCCAAAATGCCTATCGCATACATTATTATACTTCACAGCCACGGTCCAATTCCCAAACTTTTAAGCCACTCGTCAATGCCTAGTCCCTCTTCCTCCTTGAGCTGATGTAACCCTTTTGTAATTCTTTAACTTTTGCATTTATAGACACAGAATGGTCAGAAAGATTCATACAACACATTCCTTCAAATTCCTCACATTGTCGAGTGTTCCCCGCGTCCTAATCCAGATCTTGGGAAACTTTTAGGTCCAGGGTCTTTGAAAGAGCAGGATGTTGCTGGGAATCAGACCGCACACCAATGTGGCTAAAAGCAGTCAGTTCGTTTATTCTCCAGAGCAGCGTGATTATATACTCTCTAGCAAGCTTAACAAAGCATGGCTGGGAACCGAGGGGGAGGGAAGCGAGAACAGTGAAGGCGATAGAGCGGACACCTGTGCAAGGCCTATATCTTATCTTGTCTCAGAGGAATGTTTCAGAATTAGGAACTTCTATTCACAGTCCACACTCCTTAACCCATTATCTGACTTTGCTGCTAGCTCCACATTCCTTTAGAGCGATGTTTCATTCTGGCTGTTTTGTTCGCAGGGATAGAGAGTGAGGAATATGTGGCTGTTCTCACAGAGCCATCCCTCCACAGGTTCCCTCTTTTTCTTTAAAGTTAGTAAATTCTTTTACTACACCTTAATCCTAATATAATGATTCTCTGTCTAACTTTTCAAGATATTTGTCTCTCTACATAGAAGTGTTTCTGAACATGTCTCACGGTTTCCCCACTCTGGGCCATTGCCCAGACTGCCATTGAAAAGGTGTCAATGATAACATGCACATATTTTATTCGGCCAAATTGCACGATATGAGTTACATCTATTTTCCAGAGTTGTAAAGGCTGTAGCCCTTTTGGGTTAATTCCAAGGCCAATGCCAAATCCTGCCTTTTTGCAGGCAGGACATGAATTCACAATCCCTCGCACATCTGTAAGGGATATATGAACTTGTCGAGCCAGCATCTTTGCTGATTGGTGGACAGCACTTAATTGTTTGACAAAGCAGTAAGGTAGGATCTTCAGCAATATACTCACAGATGGGTGATACTAATTCAGAAAGAAATTAAGACTTGATATCTTACAACCCAGAGATCATTTTATACTGTAAAAAGCCAACAGTCAAGAGTCTAAAAAAGGAAACACACTTGTCTAGAGCAAATTAATTTCACCAGAAAAAACCCGAGCAAGAAGATCTAAACAGAGAATCTAAGTCTGCTGTCCCTTCAGACAGCATTGTGAAGACATCCCAATATTAAATTTCAGAATTTGAGCATTTTTATCTGCCTGCAATTCCCAAATCAAAGGTGCTACTGACAGTGAGCATAAAGTCACTTCACTCATCTTAACACAAGTTTAGAAGCTTGATTTAAGGTTCTTGTTTACAACCTCTCTCATCTCATACCTCTTTAGCAGTTCCTTGCCTTAACACCATCTTGGCTAAACTGTGAACTCAAGTTATGAAGTTATAAAAGGGTAAAGAAACCTCAGAGTGAAGAAAGTGCTCGTCAGGCCTGTAGGATATGACACCTCAAAAGGAATTAATCTGTGTATCATGTAAGGACAACAAGCATATGCTGCAGTTACACGGTACCACAATTGTTCAGCCATCTCCCCTTGCAAAAAGGATGCAGCTTCAGTTCTATCACTGTAATACCCAAATCAGTACTGGAACCTATGTCTCACAGCAGAGATAAGGGATTTGGGAAGCAACAGACATAAAGTTAGGGACTTATTTAAGATACGTGGGATGTTCAACAAGAAGCTTGACAGTATTATGTGGTAGGAAAGGAAAACAGAAAACTTAATAGTGAAATTCTTATCCTTACTGAATAGGCTAAAACACAGAAAACACTAACACTGAAGGGGTTACAGTTAACGGGTGGATCGAAGACAACTTTAATAACAACTGAGCAAACTTTTATACCCTCTTATGGCTGATGCAGCAGACTCATGTCAGGTTTCAGAACTTTTAACCACAACATTCCTATCCAAAAGGTTGTCCCACCCTAGGGGACTCCTGCTGTGCAGGCCTCTGCACCTTTCTTACCGTGAAAAAGCACTAAACCAGGAACAAATTTACATCTGTATTTGGCACAAAATGCTGGTAATTAACAAGAGGCCACGCACAGAGAGCTGAAACAAAGCATAGATAATCAAGCCCAGTTTCATTTTTCCAAACAATTCCCTAGCAAACCTCTTTAAACCTGACAAAAATGGCATTGTGACCGGTAAGATTTTATTTCCAGCCCATTTATCCCAAACCAATTTTTCCCATCTCTCCAAGACATTGTACTTGGATCTAGTTGTGAGGGTGTAAGTAACACATTTGCTACCTGCAAGCAATCAATTGGAATCAATAGGTCAGCAGTAAAACTGAGCAATAGCAGACTGCGCCTTTTCTAATATTCTCCAGTCAAAAGCTTCCCATCTATATCCCCCTCCCCCTGGGTCAACCATGACTGGAAAGGCTTGAGGAATTCCTTTCCATCGCTGAGACACCGGCGGAGGCTGCGCGGGAGTGGGCAACGCCAGCCCTCCCGATGTCAGCGGAAAAAAAGGGTTAAATGAGTTGTTAGGTTCGCTGTAATGCGGAGGTGCAGGTGGTGAGTCGGGGAGTGGTTTCGTTGCCAGGTCCTGATTTGGCAGGTCAAGGTTATGGAAGTCCCTCAACAAGTCTTCCACTGCTCCTGGTGATGGCCTCCCCCCAGCAGAGTCACTGTTCCTTCAGCGGGGGACTCAGGCAGTGGTGGGTATAGTCTCTGCCTTGGTCTGCAGTAAGAACCGCCCCCTTGGTTTTCAATCGGCGTCACTTCCGCTTGAGGCTCAGTCTTCCTTCCGCCCGCCTCCAGTACACTTCCGCCTGGTGTGGCGGGTAGCTCAGGACCACGTGGCGGAGAAAATGGCGGCGGTGAGAGCATGGCGGGGCCCCGAGGACCCAGTAACGAGGTAGAAGGGGTAGCAATTGCACACTTTTCCTTTTCGTCGGGTGTTAGAGCCGCAAAGGCAGAGGCAACTGCAGTCCGCTCCTCTTTCCTCACGCGGAAAGCTTCTCTTATTAATCTCCACAAAATGGAGTGCTTGGCGGCTTCCTTCCCCTCCTTGCTGCCGCGGCTAATCGTGTCCCACAGGCTATTTCCTATGGCTTCCCAGGTGGACAATTTAAATGCTGTTCTGACCCCAGGGATGAAGTTTCTGTCCTGTGCCCACTGCAGCAAGCGTTCCAGCGTTTACGTCTCATAAGTAATTCCTCTCACAGAGAGTATATGTTGGAGGAGCTTCACCCCCATCTCCTCCCCGACCGCTCACTTGCCTTTCCAGTGAGATTCCCTTCTGAACCGTTTATCCTCCTGAGGTGCACCTCCTCTTCCCCGTTCGCTGGGCACTGCAGAACGTGGTCGCCAGGGCAGCGACCAATTTCGACCCGCTTTCCACCCTCCTTCCTGCATCTATCAAGCTGCTGTTGGCAACTCTAGCAGTGTACCTGAGGGTCCCTGTTCTCGGGCGCCATTTGCGGAAGATCCGGACATACCCATAAGGACCAATATGATCAGGTGAATGCCATTTACTCAAACCATTCGTCTGCTTATATAGTCCGGTGCCATGTGCTCGCATCCGGATAGCTCCATCCCCGCCGTGTGCATGCGTCCGGCCCCTATTGGTTAAGCACATACGATCACGCGCCCCAATACACTCTGTGATTGGCTACAAGCCTTACAGCATGCGCGCAGTTGTTACAATTCAAAGGCTGGATTTCTCACGTGCCCATTGTCCGCTAAAAAGCCTCCAACAGGCAAAACAGACTCAACACAGAGTGAAGAAAAGAAAACTCTAATTTATTACACTACACTACACACACAGTGAAACCAGAGTCGGGTAATGAGAAGCACGACCAGATCTTAAAGCACCTTCCCCCCACCCCTCCCTTCTTAGCAGACTTCACTCTAGTCAATATTTCACTCCCTTCTTCCTCCCCATTGTGGCACAGGGAGGGGCAGGGACTGGGAAAATGGGGGCTTCAGTCAGTTCCTCACAAGTTGGTTTCCTTCTTGGCAGGGGGCGGGGGGGGCGGCATTCATTCCACATCCTCCCCCTGCTGCACCTTGGGGTCCCACCCATGAGAGACAGTCCTCCACGAACTTCTCCAACGTGAGTCCTTTCCCACAGGGCTTTAGCTCTTCATCAGCTGCCCCACCATGGATCACTGCTATGGCGGGCAGTAATAAATCACAATGTCTCTCAGTCCCAGTCTTCCGCGGGGTCACAAGCCTCCCCCCAGCAAACCTGTTCCAGTGTAAATCTCTCCCTTGCTCATCTCTGTGTCTCTGTCTCTCTCCATGGGCTGCAAGTGCTGGCAGGGGCTTGGTCACAGCATCTCCTGTATGTCTCCACCCGCTCCAGTGTGGGGCCTCTCCACGAGCTACAGGTGGGGTTTGGCCTTTTGCATGGGCTGCAGGGGAAACACCCGCTCCACCATGGGTTTCTCCACAGGCTGCTGGGGCATCATTCTCTCCAACACCTGGGGCACAGCACCGCACCTCCCCTCCCCCCCTCCCCAGCCTTGGTGTCTGCACAGCTCATTACATCTTCTCGCTCCATTCTCCCACGGCAAAATGCAGCTGCTTGCATTTTTTTTCTCCTATATGTGATTCACAGAGGTGCTGTGACCATTGCCGATTGGCTCGACCTTGGTCAGCAGCAACTCTGGCCTTGAATCGGACGATGTTTACTCTTTGGAGCCTGCAGAGAACTTCCAGCTGCTTCTTCCAGAAGCCACTCCTGCAGCACCCCCCTTTTCCACCAGAACCCAGCCACAAAAAACTTCGACAGGGAGGAAGAGAGGCTTTCTTCAAATAGACGGAATCAGCCAGCCACCTCATCTGATGTTTACTCTTTGGAGCCTGCAGAGAGCTTCTAGCTGCAGTCCCCCCTCCTTGGACATATGGAAAAAAGCCCAGGGCAACTCAGCTCACCTGTTCTGGCTGCTTGGGGAAGTTAACTCTGTCCTGGCTGGAACCAGGGCAGTAGTTTTATGTTGCTATATTATTTGCAGGTGCTTTTATAGACAGCGTATCATCACCAGCAATCCAAAAGAATCTGCACTCTGTTGCCTCAATAAACTGCACTAGCCATGAGAGTTCTTACTGAATGAGAAAAAACTCCTTAAGTCTGACAGTGCTAGTTCATTGAATGCAACTAGACTGGAGGTGCCTCACAGTATTTGTGCATCCATAATCATGATAGTTCAGTATATTGAACATGACCAGACTTATAGTGTCAAATTGGAAATCACTCAGAATCTAAGCTCAGCCACCCCCAGCCCTTCTGATATCTGAGGATAAGCTGTAATGCAAGGGGTTTTATTTTCTGCCAAATTCCTTTACCCATTTAATGCAACAGTAAGGGATAGAAAAAAAAAGTTTTGTAAATACATTAAACACAAAAACAGATCCAGGAGAATCATCATTCAAATCCAAGAGGAAGCAGTTAACAACCAGCTATGCCACCTGGGCACTTACAAGTCCATGGGACCAGATGGGATCTACCCCAGAGGGAGCTGGCAGAGGAGCTTACAGAGCACCTCTCCAGCATTTATCAGTAGTCTTGATTGACAGGGGAGGTCCACAAAAACATGAGGATGCAAATGTGACACCCATCCACAAGAAGGGCCAGAAAGAGAATCCAGGGAATTCTAGGCTTGTTAGCCTGACCTCAGTACTGGGAAAGATTATGGAGCAGTTCATCTTGAGTGCACTCATATAGCATGTGCAGGACAACCAGGGAATCATGCCCAGCCAGCATGGGTGCCATGTTGGACCTTGTTCTCACCAAGAAGAAGTGGTAGGTGGAGGATGTGAAGCTCAAGGGCAGCCTTAGCTGCAGTGACCATGAAATGATGGAGTTCAAGATCCTTAGGGCAGCAAGAAAGGCGCACAGATAGCTCACTACCCTGGTCTTCAGGAGAGCAGACTTTGGCCTCTTGAAGGACCCTCTTGGTAAAGTACCATGGGACAAAGCCGTGGAAAGAAAAGGGACCAAAGACAGCTGGCTAATGTTCAAGGATCACCTCTTCCAAGCTCAGGAGCAATGCAACAAGGAGGAAGTCAGGCAATAATACCTGTGGAATAGTTGTGGGAGGTGACAGAAATTTAACTTGTGTTCATGCTTTAAGTAAAGGTTCATAATTTAAGAAAGTTCCAGGGTGAAGAGCAGCTGATATGCTGAGAGCCCATTTCACAAAAGTTCCCTAGGCAATCTTAGAGTTTGTCAGCATCAGGGGAGCTTGATGTGCTAACACTGAGAGAACAGTACACAGAGGGTAGAGCGGAGTGGAGACACCATGGCTAGGCTCTGCGATCTATGGGGACCTGGTGTACTGTGGTACTGAGATGCTGCGTTGTTTCTGCTCTGAGTTAGAACTCAACCAGAACCGAGCTAGCAGTTCACCATTTTACTGTCAAGATCGCATTCTTCAGGTCAACTTTTGCTCATTATAATATCATTATGATACAAAAAAACACCTCCATCTCAAAAGCTGCCCACCTCCAAGGTGTGACCACCTCTCACTGAGCATGCACTCTGAATTTCTGTTAGCCTATACCTTTAAACACAAAGCAAGGAAAATTTACACCAATCACAACAAAGATATGCATGACTAGAGTCACTCTACCTGATAGGTAAAAATAGTATATAAGTAGCCCAAAACCAGAGGCATGTTAGGGAAGATATTATCATGAACCATTGCTGACAACTTGGACCAGTCTCTATTCTGACCCCACAGGGATGCCTTGAGTGAGATTTGAACACTTAGCTATCCTAGGAAACTTAGAAATCTCTATAGAGAATTATTTACATTGCTATATTGCCCCAATAGTTTTATGTTGCTTTATGTGCAACTTTATGTTGTTTTATATTGCTACATTATTTGCACCTGCTTTTTTAGACAGTGGATCATCACTGGCAGTCCAAAAGAATCTGCACTCTGTTATCCCAATAAACAGCACCATTTACTAATCTAGCTGTGCTAGTTCCAAATTAAACGTGAACAAACCACTTGAGTCTGGCTGTGTTAGTTCATTGAACGTGACTAGACTGAAAGGTGCTTTGCATTATTTGTAAATCCACAGTCATGATAGTTAAGCATTGAACACAACTGGATTATAGTGTAAAATTGGTGCTCACTCAAAATCCTAGCCATCCCCAGCCCCTCTGGTATCTGAGAACAAGCTGGAATGCAAGGAGATTTATTGTCTGCCAAATTCCTTTACCTGTTTCACGCAACAACACTCAGAGGCCTGCATGGATGAACAAGGAACTCCTGCACAAACTCGAATAGAAAAAGGAAGCCTACAGAGGGTGGAAGCAAGGACTGGTAGCCTGGGAAGAATACAGAGAGATTGTCTGAGCAGCCAGGGATCAGGTTAGAAAAGCTAAAGCCCTGATAGAATTAAATCTTGCAAGGAACATCAAGGACAAGAAACATTTCTCTATGTATGTCAGTGATAAAACTAAGACAAGGGAAAATGTGAGCCCTCTCTGGAATGAAAAAGGAGATCTAGTTACACAGGATATGGAGAAGGCTTCGGTACTCAATTTTTTGCCTCAGTCTTCACCAGCAAGAGCTCTAGCCACACTGCACAGATCATAGAAGACAAAGGCAGGGACTGAAAGAATGAAGAACTGCAGTGGCAGTCCAGTGAAGCTACCACTGACTGGAAAAGGGAAAATATAACTTCCATTTTAAAAAAGGGAAGACTCAGATGTTCAGTCCCAGTCCAAAAGGGAAAGACAAGTGACTCAGATTCATTGTTCCCTTCATTGGAATTGAAATGAAACAATGCTTAAGGTCCATAGGCAAACAATTCTTTTCTTCTATAGCTAGGTTCATCGGTAAACAATTGGGTAGCAGAAAGGCTTATAGCTTAAAAGAGTAGGAAATTGTGGTGGTTCAGCCCCAAACAGTGGCTGAGCACCACATGCCACTTGCTCACTCCCAGAGGAGAAACAGACAGAGTCTCTGTGGGTTGGGATAAAGACAGTTTACTGACAAAATCACTGCAGAAGTAGAACAATAACAGCCAATTACACCCACATCTGGTAATAACGCACAGTACCTTACCAACCCAACAATTACAGAGTGCTGCCCAACATAAGGACAGACTCAATGCCCTGGCCATACTCAGACTGCTCTGGAGGCACCTAGGAGTGCCCCTCCCCAACCAGCCCCTTTTATGGGGAAGTGATGTCAGGTGGTGTCAAAAACAGCCAAGGCTAACTCAGCTCACCTGGGCTAACTCAGCTCACCTGTGCTGACTACTTGGGGAGGTTAACTCTGGCCTGTCTAGAACCATTCAGAAATGAAGAAAACAGGAAGAAGGAGAGAGAAAGGAGAGGGAAAGGAGAGGGTGTCATGTAAAGGGTAAGAGTCTGATATGTGGCTGAGGAGGGCCCTCCTATTGAGTCATGAGGTTAAGAAAAGACCCTCCTTGCTTTCTAAACTCCTCAGAGAGGAGCCTAGGTGTGGGTAGGTCCAGTTTTAGTCCCAGACTTGGTCAACGGTTTATGTCTAAAGGATTAGATATAAAATACCACGTATCAGAGTGGCCCGTCAGAGCCCCAGAAGGACTTTCATTGAAACAGTTTTGCAAAGCTGAAACTAATAGAAAGTTTATTAAAGTGACAGATATAAAAGTTCGTGATTGCCATTGATAAATGAACTTACTGCAGTAGTGCTAATATATGACTATGATTATAATTAAAATGCTATGATTATAATAAAATGTTAGCAAAATACTATCCTGGATATTCTCACCAAAAGGGTGAAATCGCATTTGCTTACTAAGAAGGCATCCCTGCCTTGGGTGGGTAGAGGAGATGGAGCACAGCTATTTGACTGCTCCTCGAGGTCTTCAATTTCTTCTCTTCCTGTCAAGGGTAGTTTACTTAATACCCTTCATACCCTAATCCTAGCTGTTCCCTCACAGGCATGACGTTTAACGTGATTTGGGTGGAGAGTCGAGTATTATAGTCATGCATGTTTAGCATGTATGGCTATTTGCTCATTAGCATATTTAGGGGCGTCAACTTTAATATTAATTTTGCCATTAATGCTCTGGGTGGAAGGTGAACCTCCCCCTTGCCCACCTATGATATAGTTGCCATCACAGAAACATTGTGGGATGACTCTCATGACTGAAGTGCTGCCTTGGATGGATATAGACTCTTCAGGAAGGATAGGCAAGAAAGGAGAGGTGGTGGGGTGGCCTTGTATGTCAGGGAGTGTTATGAATGCCTATAACATAAGGAGGGTGACAGTAGGGTTGAGTGTTTATGGGTAAGAATCAAAGAAAGGGCAAACAAGGCAGATATCATGGTGGGAGTCTGTTATAGGCCTCCCAATCAGGATTGGCTGTTCTACAAACAGTTGGGAGAAGTCTCAAAATCCTGAGCCCTTGTCCTTGTAGAGGACTTCAACCGTCCAGATATCTGCTGGGAATACAATATAGTAGAGAGGGAACAGTCTAGGAGGTTCCTGAAGTGTGTTTGGGATAACTTCCTGACACAGCTGGTGAAGGAGCCCTGCTGGACCTGTTGTTTGCAAACAAAGAAGGGCTGGTGGGGAATGTGATTGGAGGTCGCCTTGGCCACAGTGACTATGAAATGATAAATTTTCAGTTCTGGGAGAAGCAAGGAGGGCAGTCAGCAGAACCACTACCTCGGACTTCAGGAGAGTGGACTTTGGTCTTTTCAGGGGCCTGGTTGACAGAGTCCCTTGGGAGGCAAGGGACTCCAGGAAGCCTGGATGTTTTTCATTAAAATAGTCTTAAAGGCACAGGAGCAGGCTGTCCCCATGTGCCCAAAGACAAGCCTGGCTGAACAGAGAGCTGGAGCTGCAACTTAGGGAGAAAAAGAGGATTTATGGCCTTTGGAAGAAAGGGCAGCCACTCATGAGGATTACAAAAAAGGCTGAGCAGGGAAAGAATTAGCAGGGCAAAAGTACAACTAGAACTTAACCTGGCCTCTGATGTTAAGGACAACAAAAAAGTTTATATAAACACATTACTACTAAAAAGAGGACTAAGGACAACCTCTGTCCTCTAGTAGATGAGGCCGGTAACATAGTGACAAAGGATGAGGAAAAGGCCGAGATGCTGAATGTCGCCTTTGCCTCAGTCAGTCTTTAACAGCAGGACCAGTTGTTCCCTGAGTACCCAGCCCCCTGAGCCAGAAGACAGGGATGGGGAGCATAATGCAGCTCCCGTAATCCAAGGGGAAATGGTGAGGGACCTGTATAAGCCCCTAGATGTATGCAAGCCTATGGGGCCAGATGAGATCCACCCTGGGGTACTGAGAGAGTTGGTGGAAGTGCTCACCAGGCCTCTTCCCATCATTTATGAGCAGTCCTGGCTGACAGGGGAGGTCCTGGTTGACTGGAGATTAGCAAATGTGACACCCATCCACAAGAAGGGCCAGAAAGAGAATCCAGGGAATTCTAGGCTTTTTAGCCTGACCTCAGTACTGGGAAAGATTATGGAGCAGTTCATCTTGAGTGTACTCACACAGTATGTGCAGGACAACAGGGAATCATGCCCAGCCAGCATGGGTTCATGAAAGGCAGGTCCTGCTTGACCAACCTGATCTCCTTCTATGATCAGATAACCCACCTAGTGGATGAGGGAAAGGCTGTAGATGGTGTCTATCTGGACGTTTAATATTAATTTTGCAGTTAATGAAGCAAAAGGTCTCACTCCGGGCACCACGGCCTTCAAGATTCTGTGTTGAAACTGTCTATCTTTTTATTCTGCAGTCTCTTGCCAAAACAGGGCTGTCCCACTGCCATAAGAGTCCCTCCTTCAGCTGTTTCTCACATAAACCTTGCAGATCTTCATCTACAATATTTGCATAAGAGAGAAGCAGACACCAGTGTTTTTAACCTCTTAGGTGCAATTCCCAGAGGGAATAAAGTGAGAAAGAAAAAAAAAAATCTAGCAGAAGGAAGAAATCGTTGACCAGTCCAGGTTTCAGCATTGATTCAACCAATGGAGGGGGAGTCTCCAGTTCACTGGAGTGTTTCTTTTCAGATTTTTCTTCCCCCCAGGTACACTTTTTTTGTTTTTTGTATCAGTGCAGACTGCCCAGGGGACTTTAATCTCAGGTTTCATGCCTACCAGGTGACATATTGAAATTTCGGTGGAAAATGTCATATATGTTTAGCATTGCCACAGTTTTGCTCCAGCCAGGAGCTGAGCAAAACACCGTTATGCCAACCCTTGGTGCCTGTCCTGGAATTTCCCATCTGGCAGCTGAATACCACATGCTGCTCACTCACCCCTCCCCACAGGAGGAGAAACAGACAAATCACCCTCGGGTTGGTATAAGGACAGTTTACTGACATAGCACAGCAAGAGGGGAACAACAGATCCCATGACAGGCTGGCAGACGTTACACCCATATACAAGAAGGGTCGGAAGAAGGATCCAGGGAACTACAGGCCTATCAGTCTGACCTCAGCCCCGGGGAAGATCATGGAGAGGGTCATAATGGGCACTATCATGCAACATGTGCGTGATGGCCAGGGGATCAGGCCTAGTCAACATGGGTTTACAAAAGGTAGATCCTGTCAAACTAACCTGATCACCTTCTGTAAGTGTAAGGACTTGCACTTGGGCCGGAAGAATCCCAGACATACATACAGACTGGGAGAAGAGCTTCTCGAGAGTACCCCTGCTGAGAAGGACCTGGGTGTCATGGTGGATGAAAAACTTAACATGAGCCAGCAATGTGTTCGTGCAGCTCAGAAGGCCAATGGTATCCTGGGCTCCATCAGAAGAGGGGTGGACAGCAGGGACAGGGAGGTGATTGTCCCTCTCTACTCTGCCCTCGTGAGGCCCCATCTGGAGTACTGTGTCCAGATCTGGGGCCCCCAATACAAGAAAGATGTAGAACTGTTGGAGAGGGTTCAGAGGAGGGCCACGAAGATGATTAGAGGGCTGGAGCACCTGCCCTACGAAGAGAGGCTGGGGGACCTGGGCTTGTTCAGCCTAGAGAAGAAAAGGCTGCAGGGGGACCTCATTGCAGCCTTCCAGTACCTGAAGGGAGCTTATAAACAGGAGAGGATTCAACTTTTTAAAAGGATAGACAATGGCAGGACAAGGGGGAATGGATTAAAACTAAAGGAAGGAAGGTTTAAATTAGATATTAGGGGGAAGTGTTTTACAGAAAGAGTGGTGAGGTGCTGGAACAGGCTGCCCAGAGAGGTGGTGGATGCCCCGTCCCTGGAAGTGTTCAAGGCCAGGTTGGATGGGGCCCTGGACAACCTTGTGTAGATAGAGGCCGTGAGGTTGGTGGCCCTGCCTGTGGAAGGGGGGTTGGAGCTCTATGATCCTTGAGGTCCATTCCAACCCATACCATTCTATGATTCTATGATTTTATGATTTCCCCTTGTCCTATCTCCTGTCACCTGGCTGAAGAGACCATTGCCCACCTCTCTACAGCCTCCCTTCAGGTAGCTGTAGGCAGTGATAAGGTCTCCCCTCAGTCTCCTCTTCTCAAGGCTAAACAACTGTGTCAAAGGCTTTACCAAAGTCCAGGTAGACCACATCCACAGCCTTCCCCTCGTCCATTAAGCGGGTCACCTTGTCATAGAAGGTGATCAGGTTAGTTTGACAGGATCTACCTCTGGTAAACCCGTGTTGACTAGGCCTGATCCCCTGGCCATCATGCACGTGTTGCATGATAGCGCCCATGATAGCCCTCTCCATGCTCTTCCCTGTGACTGAGGTCAGACTGACAGGCCTGTAGTTCCCCAGATCCTCATTCCAACCCTTCTTGTATATAGGTGTAACGTCTGCCAGCCTCCAGTCGAGTGGAACTTCCCCAGTCTGCCAGGATTGCTGATAGATGATGGAAAGGGGTTTGGCAAGCACATCTGACAGCTCTCTCAGCACCCTCGGGTGAACCCCATCTGGCCCCATTGACTTGTGGGTATCTAACTGGCCAAGTAGGTCGCTAATCATTTCCTCCTGAACCATGGGAACTTTGTTATTCTTCCCCTCCCTGTCAGACAGCTCCTGAGGATGAGTACTCAGGGAATATCCTCAACTGAGGCAAAGAAGGAATTAAGGACCTCAGCCTTGTCCTCATCCCTTGTCACTAGTGTGCCATCAGCATCCAATAAGGGCTGGAGATTCTCCTTGATCCTCCTTTTACTGTTAATATACCTATAGAAGGACTTTTTATTATCTTTTACAGAACTGGCCAGCCTGGGTTCCAGTTCAGCTTTAGCTCTTCTGACTTTCGCCCTACATGATCTCACTACATTCCTATAATATCCCAAGACACCTGCTCCTTCTTCCAAAGATATTTTTCCTTTTTTTCTCGAATATCTGCCTGGATCTCTCTACTCAGCCAAGCTGGCTTCCTTGCTCGCTGACTCCTCTTCCGACAGACTGGGACAGCCCGTTCTTGTGCCGCCAAGATTTCCTTCTTGAGGAGCAACCAACCCTCTTGGGCTCCTTTGCCCTCAAGGGCAGCCCTCCCATGGAATCTTATCGAGAAGCTTTCTGAACAGTCCAAAGTCAGCCCTACGGAAGTCTAAGGTGCTTGTTCTGGTGTTTCCCTTCCTTACTTCTCCTAGTACTAAGAATTCTATCAGCTCATGATCACTATGCCCCAGGCGTCCTCCAACCTTCACATCCCCCACTAGGCCTTCTCTGTTTACAAACAACAAGTCCAGCAGGGCACCTTCCCTTGTGGGTTCATTTACCAGCTGGGTCAGGAAGTTGTCTTCCAAACATTCCAGGAACCTTCTAGACTGCTTCCTCCCTGCTGTATTGTACCTCCAGGAGACATCCGGTAAGTTGAAGTCTCCAATAAGGACAAGGGCTGGTGATCGTGAGACTTTAAACAACTCATCAGCTTCCTCCTCGTGGCCAGGTGGTCTATAATAGACTCCCATCACTATATCTCGCTGATTTCATTCTCCTCTGATTTTCACCCAGAGACACTCGACCCTGTCTTCATCATACTCCAGCTCCAGACTGAGAGACAGACACAGACCAAGACAGGCAGAGAGAGACAGACAGGCAGACAGGCAAAGAGATGGACAGACAAAAAGGGAGATGGACAGAATCACAGCATCACAGAATCACAGAATTGTAGGGGTTGGAAGGGACCTCAAAAGACTATCTAGTCCAACCCCCCTGCCAGAGCAGGATCACCTAGAGTAGATCACACAAGAAGATGTCCAGGCAGGTTTTGAATGTCTCCAGAGAAGGAGACTCCACAACCTCTCTGGGCAGCCTGTCCCAGTGTTCTGTCACGCTCACAGTGAAAAAGTTTCTCCTTATTTTCACATCAAACCTTCCATGCTCCAGCTTGCACCCATTGCCTTTTGTCCTACCACTGGACATTACTCAGAAGAGCCCAGCTCCATCCTCCTGACAATCACCCTTTGTGGAAAATCGACGGGAGACAGCCACATCCGATGATGTCCAGCAAGTCTCAACTTTATTCGGTTACACATCGCACTTTTATGGTTACAATAATTAGCTTATGCATATTGCAAAAATTGAGCTCATAATTGGTCCAAGATAAAAGAACATCTGTGCCCATATTGGCACATACTCCGAATGCCTATGGCTTCTTCCCCCGTGCTTAGTTCCTCTTTCCCATACTTTACTATCTTAAAGATATAACGTCTTTGTTACATCCACCACGTTTCTCACGCCCTTACTGCTTGACCAATTTCACTGTACCAAGCTCATGGCCTTTGGCCACCAGCCATGATTCCACAAAACTCTCTACAACCCTTCACATACTTATAGATATTAATGAGGTCACCCCTCAGCCTCCTCCAGGCTAAAGAGACCCAGCTCCCTCAGCCTGTCCTCATAAGGAAGATGTTCCACTGCCTTAATCATCAACTCCAACATGCTGAATTATTTTAGGAGAGAGATAATTACCATGTATGCTGTTGGGTAAAAGATGTTCTAGCCTGCTGGAGAGTCTAATTGTTCAGCCTAAAGAGCTGTTACCTGTTTTCTGATTCCTGTTATGTTCCTTCCCTAGGACATATTGCACAGATAGGCATCCAGACGGGTCTTGAATATCTCCAGAGATGGATAATTTCACAACTCCCCTGGACAGCCTGTCCCAGTGCTCTGTCATCCTTACTGTGAAAAAGTTCTGCATATTGGTGCAGAACTTCCTATGCTCCAACTTGAGGCCATTGCCCCTTTTCCTGTCCCCACAGACAACTGAAAAGGGGCTGGCCATTTCCCTCTGTGCCCCACACTTGAGATATTTATAAACATTAATAAGACCCCCTCTCAGGCTTCTTTTTTCACGGCTGGACAGCCCCAGTTGATTCAGCTTTTCCTTGTAGGGGAGATGCTCCAGTCCTTTAATCATCTTCATAGCCCTTCACTGGACTCTCTCCAGGAGATCCCTGTCTTTTTTATAACAGGGAGCCCAGAACTGGACACAATACTCCAGGTGGGGCCTGACCAGGGCAGAGTAGAGGGGGAGGATCACCTCCTTTGACCTGCTGGCCACGCTCCTCTTGATGCACCCCAGGATCCCATCAGCTCTCTTAGCCACCACTGCTGGCTCATAGCCAACCTGTCATCCACCAGGACCCCCAGGACCTTCTCTACAGAGCTCCTCTACAACAGGTCGTCCCCCTGCCTGTACTGATTCAAGTGGTTATTCCTTCACAGGTGCAAGAATCTACGCTTGCTTTTATTGAACCTCATTTGGTTTCTTACTGCCCAGCTCTCCAGCCTGTCCAGGTCTCGCTGGATGGCAGCACAGTGTTCCTGCGCATCAGCCACTCCTCCCAGCTTTGTATCATCGGCGTACATGCTGAGGGTGGATGCTATTCCCTTATCAAGGTCGTCAATGAAGATATTAAACAAGACCAGACCCAACACTGAGCCCTGGGGAACAGCGCTAGTCACAGGTCTCCAGTCAGACTCTGCTCCACTGATCACCACCCTCTGATCTCAGTCCGACAGTCAATTCTCAACCTACCTCACTGTCCACTCATCTATCCCATGCTCTCCCAGCTTTTCTATCAGGATGTCATGGGAGACAGTATCAAAAGCCTTGCTGAAATCAAGGTAGATGACATCCCTCCATCTACCCAGCCGGTGATGACATCATAGAAGGCTCTCCTTGGTGAATCCATGCTGACTACTCCTCATGACCTTCTTCTCTTCCAGTTGCTTGGAGATGGCATCCAGAACAAGCTGCTCCATCACCTTTCCAGGGACAGAAGTGAGGCTGGCCTGTTGTTACTTGGATCCTTCTTGCCCTTTTGGAAGACCGGAGTGACATTGGCTATCCTCTAGTCTTCAGGCACTTCTCCTGTTCTCCAAGACCTGTTGAAGATGATAGCAAGCGGCTCAGCAATCACCCCTGCCAGCTCCCTCAGCACACGTATATACATCCCATCCGAGCCCATGGATTTATGTGCATTGATCCCTCTGATATGCTCCTGGACCGCCCCCACCTCAACCAGAGGGAAGCTCTTCATTCCCCAAACTCTCTTTCTTTCTTTCTTCTAGGGTCCGGGAGTCCTGAGTGGGAGTCTTTGTAGTGAAGACCAAAGCAAAGAAGGCCTTCAGTATCTCCACCTTCTCATCATCCCCCGTTACCAGGAGACCCACCTCATTGAGCAGGGGACCCACATTATCCCTATTCGTCCTCTTACTATTCACATACTTAAAAAAAACCTTTTTAATTATCCTTTATGTCCCTTGCCAGTTTCATTTCCAGGTGGGCTTTAGCCTTCCTTGTCACATCCCTGCAGGCCCTGACAACATTCCTATATTCTTCCCAGGTGCTCAAACCCTTTTTCCACAATTCAAGGACCTTCTGCTTCCCTTTGAGTTTACGCATGAGCTCCCTGCTCATCCACACAGGTCTTCTGCCTCTCTTTCCTGATTTCTTGCTCAAAGTGATGCACCGATCCTGGGCTTGGAAGGAGCACTGTTTAAATGCTACCCAGCTCTCACTGGCTCCCTTACCTTCTAACAGCCTAGCCCATGGGATAGCTCCTATTCGGTCCTGGAAGAGATCAAAGTCTGCTCTTCTAAAGTTCAGGGTAGCAATCCTACTTTTTGGTTTGCTTCTTCCATTCAGGATCTTGAACTCTACCATTTCATGGTCACTTTGTCCCAAGCAGCCCCTGATCTTCACTTCCCTAACGAGCCAATCCTTGTTGGTTAGAACAACATCCTGCCCCCCCCCCCTTGGCTCCTCCACCATCTGTGACAGAAAATTGTTTTCCACACATTGCAGAAACCGTCTGGACCTCACATGCCTGGCCCTGTTCCTTACCTAACTAATATCTGGGTAATTGAAGTCCCCCATAACGACCAGCGCCTGGGATCGTAAGGCTACTTCTAGTTGCTTGTAGAAGGCATTATCAACTTTCTCCTCCTGATCAGGGGGCCTGTAGTACACACCTACAACAGTTTCACTCACACTAGCCTGCCCCTTGATTCTTACCCACAAGCTCTCAACTGATGGATCATCCTCCCCCAGGTGGAGTTCAATACATTCTAGCTGCTCTTTCACAGAAAGAGCAACTCCTCCACCTCGCCTCCCTAGGCTATCTTTCCTAAAAAGCACATAGTCATCCAAGCCAGCCAGCATTCCAGTCATCCAAGCTGTGCCTCCACGTCTCTGTGATTGCGATGAGATCATGGCCTTGTGACCGCACAAAGATCTCTAACTCCTCCTGTTTATTTCTCATGCTGTGTGCATTAGTATACAGGCACTTTAGGGAGGCAGCAGGTGCAGGTATCCCTAACAGGATACAGGAAGTTTTCAGGCAGGGGATGGGCAATGGTGCCTCCACTGAGTCATCCTCACAAGATCCTACAGGACAGACGGAAAGAGAGACAGACAGAGAGAGATGAACAGAGAGCGAGAGACACAGACAGAGTGAGAGACAGAGACAGACACAGAGAGAGAGAGAGAGAGAGAGAGAGAGAGAAAGGCAGAAAGAGAGACAGACGGAGAGAGAGAGAGAGGCAGAGACAGAGAGACAGCCAGAGAGACAGCCAGAGAGACAGTGTCATGGTTTTGCCCCAGCTGAGAGCAGAGCACCATGCAGCCGCTTGTTCTTTAAAAGGGAGTGTGGGGGGTGGGGAGTTGAGGGAGTGGGAGAGGGAAGGAAAAGGGAAAAAACCCCCAAACCAAGGAACCAAAACCTCACGGGTTGGGATAAGGATAGTTTACTGGGATAGCAGAAAGACAGATATAACAATAATAACAGGACTTTATAGTAAAATATATGAAACTGGTGATACACAATGCAGTTTCTCACCAAACCACAAAAACTCAGGCTGTACATCTCAGAGCCTCCCTGAAACCAGACCATCCCCAAAACTGCGCATCCTGGAGCTGCCTGCTCCTCCCCCCACCAGCCCCCCTTTTATGCTGAGCATGATGTAATTGGCATGGAATACCCCCTTTGGCCGGTTTGGGCCACCTGTCCTGGCTGTGTCCCCTCCCTTCTCGTTAGTAGGGAAATATGAACAACTGAAAAGTCCTTGATTGCTTGGCAACAACTAGAAACATCAGGGTGTTATCAGCACTGCTCTCATCCTAACTTCCAAACATGGCATTCCATCCACTATTAGAAAAGAAAAGTTAATTCATCCTAGCTGAAACCAGGACAGACGGACAGACAGACAAAGAGAGTCAGACAGAGAGCAAGAAACAGAGAGAGAGACAGAGAGGGAGGGAGACACAGAGATACCGAGACAGAGACACAGCAAGACCCAGAGACTGAGACAGAGAGGCAGAAAGAGAGACAGAGAGACAAAGTTACAGAGAGACAGACAGACAGACAAACAGACCGTGAGACAGACAGACAGGGAGAGTCAGAGACAGACAGAGAGACAGACAGAGAAACAGAGACACAGTGAGACCCAGAGAAAGACTGAGACAGAGAGAGACTGAGACAGAGGCAGAGAGACAGACAAAGTTTCAGACAGATATACTGAGACACAGAGATACCGAGACACAGACAAAGAACGAGAGACAGAGACTGACAGAGACTGACAGAGACTGACAGAGACTGACAGAGACTGACAGAGACTGACAGGCAGAGGGAGGCAGGCAGAGGGAGAGACGGACACTGTCACGGCTTGGGGCAGGAGCTTAAATCCAATAAAGGAGCACTAGGAGCAGGATTCTCGACCTTGATTTGTGGATTTTTGGGCCATCTTAGTACTAAGTTTTCCAATTTATCTGTCGGCAACCCATTCATGAGTTCTCAGGGAATGCCTTTTTGCCATCCCATGGTCCTCAGACAATTGTTTTCTATACCTTCCGTAATTATTTCCCTTTTTGCTTCTTTTTCTGATAACAAAATTCCATCTCCTCCTGACAGGGACACTCTCCACACATACTCTGTTTCTGACTCTTGTTTACACAAACAGTTTAAATTTGCCATAGGCTTTGTCTGTCTTCAGCTGCTCTCCTTGCGGAAACACGGAACCATGGATCGGGACTCCGCACTCGCTTCACAGTCAGACTGCATCTCATTCACTCAAACACTCAAATCATTCAAACAACACACAGTACTGGGCACAAAAATTTCTTGCATATGCAAAGCAATGGTTATGAAAATCCCAATTATAACCACAATGATGAAAATTTCAATTCCCATGGGCTGCAGGATGTTATGTACACCAAATATAAAAACAAACCATATGGTTTCTCTAATACATTAAATTTCTAGTGGGTAGGGTTTTTTTTCTCTCTCACAGATACACTGCAACTCAGTCACTCACCACTCACACCAGAGTTAACTCATTTCACTCACACAAACAGTGCATCAAATTTAAATCAATTTTCAAAACTCAGTTCCTTGTAGCAATATCCAGTCAATACCAATAAATCAATGTCACCAGAAAAGTGACTCACTGTTGGGGAATGGAACCCCAGTCTCCTGTGTGACAGGCAGGAGTTCTCTCACTTAGACTAGTTTTTCTCACACTCACCACACCAAAAATCATTTCCAAATTGTACAACAACCTCCTTCAGCAACTGTTTGTTTACTTCTATTGACTGCCTTAGGGGCGGCCATTCTATACAACTCAAAGGGGTAATATCGTCCTGAGAGGGCCACACCTTAATATCCAAATTCCTCTATTCATTCCCAAGAGATCACACCGTAGTTACACGCTTTCTGTTACAGAACTCAAAGGGGAAATACCATCCTGAGAGGGCCATACCTTAATATCCAAATTTCCCCTATTCACTCTCAGGAGGTCACACCTTTCTGTTCTCCGAGAATCCTGTCCATAACACCATTTTAATAAATGTCACAATCCACAACCAGATAGACTACTTTGGCAGAGGTTAAACCCCCTTGTGTTCCAACCGACCTCAGATTGCTCTGGGTGGCTGGGCTTAACTCCTGAGTGATGTCCAATTAGGTGTTTTATCATGACCAGGTCTTCGCAATTCTCGGGAACAGAATTAAGACTCAAAACAGAGTCAAGGTTCAAGTCACTTTATTTGGCCTACAATAAGCGTGCAGGAGAAGGAGGGAAGAAAGAGAAAAGAGTGAGAGAGAGAGAGAGATTGCAATATCTACCACCACGGAGCTGAGGCGTCCCATCAGTCCGAATCGACTTCACTTCACGTGGGGAATTCCATTAGTTGCTAGTTGTCATGGTTCAGCACTGGGTGCACGGGGGATTGCTCCACTGCAGATGTGCACACTAATATGGTAGATCTTCTTGGTTATATACAGTTCAATGATACTTATTCATTAGGTTACCTCATACACCTATACATATTCATAACTTGTCCCCACTTCGTATTAAAATGAGTTCTAAGAGGTGTTTTCCATAAACTCCTCCCAATTGCATCTGCACACTCTCTCATGGTGGTGGTCATCGGGGGGTCTCAGCAATGAAGGCTCAAAGTCTTCATCAGGTTGAACTTTTCACCTCCTTCCCCTGGCACATGCATAGTTGTTCCAGATGGGCACAGTTATCCTTGGGATGTTTCCTTCTTATCTATCCCAGGCACCACCTTCTTTTGGATGCTTCCTCCTTATCAGTCCTGGGTCTGCTTTAAATTATTCCAAGAACACTAATCACTCAAGACTGACTGCACTAGAAACACTAGAGTTGTTCAAGTGAGACATTGTTTATGCAAGGTCACCTCTGACATAACCACTATGGCACTTCAAACCATCCTGTTAGCAAGTCTTCCTTAACCCTTTATAAGTGTCCTGTTAGCAAGTCCCCTTTATCACAAATAGCAGTAATAGCAAGAGGTGCAATATTTCAGCAATGTTGAGACATTCATCCACTGGTACAGGCATCCGTTGAGGGACACAGTCCTTCACAGACACACACTGACTGACAGACACCAACTGACAGACACACACCAAGTAACAGAGCAAGGGGCAGGCAGACAGACAGAGGGACAGAGAGAGACACAGAGACAGAGACCGAGAGACACAGAGACAGACAGTTAGACCCAGAGAGAGACAGACCCAGAGAGAGACTGAGACAGAAAGGCAGGAAGAGAGATGGACAAAATTACATACAGAGATACTGAGACACAGTGAGAGTGAGAGACAGACAGATAGAGACACACAGAGACAGGCAGAGACTGACAGAGAGAAGCAGAGAGGCAGGCAGAGAAAGGCAGAGACAGAGACAGACAGGCAGAGACTGACAGGCAGAGGGAGAGAGACAGACACACACTGACAGAGCAAGGGGCAGGTAGACAGAGACAGAGGGAGAGAGAGAGACAGACAGACAAAGACAAAGACAGACAGACAGAAAGAGACCGAGAGAGTGACAGAGTGACACAGAGAGAGACAGAGACAGAGACACAGAGACAGAGATGGAGAGAGGGACAAAGTGATCAAAGCACACACCATCCTATCCCTAAAAGCCTTAACATGCTTTATATTCTCATAGCTGCTGTATTTCCCTTAGAATCAAAATAATATCCTAAACTAAAATCAGAATAATCTATTATTTAATATGGTATTTATAACAGAGGGACAGAGAGAGACTGACAGACCCAGAGAGAGACTAAGACAGAGACTGAGACAGAGAGGCAGAAAGAGAGACAAAGTTACAGACAGAGATACCAAGACACAGAGAGAGAGCAAGAGACAGAGACACACAAGGACAGGCAAAGACTGACAGGCAGAGGGAGAGAGAGAGAGACAGACACACACAGACTGACAGACACACACAGACTGACAGAGCGAGTGTAAGGCAGAGCAAGGGGAAGGCAGACAGAGACAGAGGGACAGAGACAGACAGACAGACAGACAAAGAAAGAGGGACAGAGACAGACAGACAAAGACAGAGACAGACAGAAAGAGACAGAGAGTGACAGACAGACTGTGGGATGATGACTGGAGGAAATGGTAACTTAAAAGTTAAACCCTATTTTGAAAGGCTCAGCATTTACAGAACATTCCAGGCTGATAAGCAGCTCAGATGCCATAAAGATCCTAAACATCCTCCTTCGTAATAAGTTCCAAGGCAATCTTGAAGGTTAATAACGTCAGGGGAGCTTGATGTATTGACACTGAGACAGCTATGCAGAGGATGAAGCGAAGTGGAGACATCGTGGCCGAACTCTGTGATAACATGGAACTTGAGGGTTAAGATGGAACTGATAAGTTGCATCCCTGGTGTCCCTGGCCCACAACCTGTCATGTATTTGACAAAACGCTGTCCTTTTGGTGAATTATAATGTCATCGCAATACCAAAACACACCTCCATCAATTTCATTAATCTGTACCTTTAAACACAAGGCTAGAGAATTTTAAACCAATCTCAATAAAGATATGTATGACTAGAGTCCCTCAAGCTCCACCTTAAAGATAAGAAACCACATAAAATTAGCCCAAAATTCGAGGTGTGTTAGGGAAGATACCACCATGCCAGGGAAGACACCCTTGCACCTCACTCTGATCCCTGGGACCAGACAATGGGCTGAGATGCTCTTCCCCCCCATCAGGACGCCTTTGTGTAAGATTTGAAAACTTGGTCACGCCAAGTGCCTCCTCCGGGAAACTTAGAAATCTCTATAGAGTCACTGTACATCTTTTAATGCATTAGTAGTTAAGACCTTTCGTATTTACTAATGTTGTGCAGACAGTGAATTTATCACTGGCAATCCAACACATCTGTATGTCTGTTGCTTGAATAAAATACTCTTTCATTTGAGCCTGTGCCCAATGTACCCTAATGTCATCGAACTATGAAGGGTTAGAACTCATCTACATGTTGGGAGTGACCGGGGAACCCAGCAGTTGACTCTAATAGAAGCTGAAGTGAGTCTAACTGGGAAGGACTGGGAAAAGCACCCCATTGTTACTGGTCCAGAGGGTCCAGAGGCTCCGTGCATTCTGGGCATAGACTTCCTCCAGAGAGGGTACTTCAAAGACCCAAAAGGGTACTGGTGGGATTTTGGAATAGCTGCCTTAATGACAGAGGAAACTGAACCACTGTCTCTTCTGTCTGGTCTGTCAGAAAACCCTATTGTTGTGGGCTTACTAAAGGTTGAAGAACATCAGGTCCCAATTGCTTCCATGACGGTGCACAGAAGACAATACCGCACCAACAGATACTCCTTGATTCTCATTCAGAAACTGAAAGTCAGGGAGTCATTGGTAGAACCTGCTCACCCTTCAACAGTCCAATCTGGCCAGTATGAAGTCCAAAGGAGAGTGGAGGCTGACAGTTGACTATTGTGGCCTGAATGAAGTCATGCTGTCTATGAGTGCTGCAGTGTTGGACATGTTAGTACTCCAGTATGAACTGGAGGCAAAAGCAGCCAAGTGGTATGGCATGACTGACATCACAAATGCTTTTTTCTTGATTCCTTTGGTGTTGGAGTGCAGGCCAAAGTTTGCTTTCACTTGGAAGGGAATCCAGTACACATGGAATCGACTGCCCCAGGGATGGAAACATAGACCCACCATCTGCCATGGACTCATCTGTGGAGGAATGGCTCCGTGAGAACGGCCACATATTTCCCACTATCTCTGCGAACAAAACAGCCAGAATGAAACATCGCTCTAAAGGAATGTGGAGCTAGCAGCAAAGTCAGATAATGGGTTAAGGAGTGTGGACTGTGAATAGAAGCTCCTAATTCTGAAACATTCCTCTGAGACAAGACAAGATAGAGGCCTTGCACAGGTGTCCGCTCTATCGCCTTCACTGTTTTCACTTCCCTCCCCCCGTGGTTCCCAGCCATGCTTTGTTAAGCTTGCTAGAGAGTATATAATCATGCTGCTCTGTAGAATAAACAAACTGACTGCTTTTAGCCATATTGGTGCACGGTCTGATTCCCAGTGACGTCCCGCTCTTTCGAAGACCCTGGACCTAAAAGTTTCCCAAGATCTGGATTAGGACGCGGGGAACACTCAACAATTGGCGCCCGAACAGGGACCGGAAAGAAGGTTTCGGAGACGGTTGCTACAGAGGAGGCGCCGCTGAGAATCCTAAGTGTTGCGGTAGCTGGTTGCGGGGTCGCTACCCGCCCTCTGTGCCCACAATGGAGTGGGGAGCTGCGGAGAAACCGCTCTTCAGTACCCTCTCTAAGAGAGGCGAGCAGGAATCTCCAATAGGGCTAGCTGCGGAGAAGCCGACTCTAGTTACTTTCTCAAAGAAAAGCGAGATGGTGACTCCAATAGGGCTTTCAGACTTAATTAAATGGGCCCGCAGGTCAGGACACCTGGAAGAAGTAGCGCTGATATTCAGTGTTGCTGAGTGGCGAGCGATAGGAGATCATATTTGGGATGTGGTGATTACTGGAGGAAAGGAAGAAAAACTACTGCGATCGTTGGGTGCGACCTGGCATGTAGTATTTAACACCCTAAACGCCATGCAGGCAGAGAGGCAAGTAGCTGCTGCAGCTGTTCAAGCTCTGTCTGGCTCAGTGACACCATCTGCCACCCTGTTAGAAACTCCGGTATGTGGACTGGTTCACCTGGTTTGTTCAAGTGCTGCGGAGTTACAGGACTCAATTGAAAAACAGCAATCTAACACCTCGGGGGTGAAGTTTCTGAGTCCTCTAATTCTACTCCGAAAACTAACTCTGCTTTAAAAACTAACGAGTCAACACAAACTCCAGCTTCTGCTGTTGAGAATACCCCCTCGAATCCAACTCCTAGTTGCCCTCCTTCCTCCAAAGCTACTTGGCCACATTCAGAAGGGGAGGAAGGAGACACTGAAATGTGTAAATTTACTGGGCGATTGCAGAAATTGGAAATATCACGAAGAGAAAAATTACAGAAAAGAAATCAACATAAAAAAAAAGTAAAGGAGGAGGCAGCTGTTACTCCATCATTGCCTTCTGCTCCTCCGGACCCGGGAGTTCGTAGCCCTCCCTCCTGTTGGACTGGAGTTATACAATATGCTCTCTAAGAGAGTAATTAAAAATGCTTTAAAATAGCTCCTTTTGTGGAGCGAAGAAAGGAATCTTATAACAAACGTAAATACAGCGTTTGATTTGCCTACTTGGGAGGCTATTGGAGTTTAACTCCTTGACGAACCCTCAGCTGGGGCGAAAGAAGCTAAGTCGTTAATAACTCTGGAAATTAATTGAAAGGACTCTAACCGAAATGTAGGCTGTTTGCGTTGCTGCTGCTTCAGCCTTTGCAGCTTTAAAACCAGTTGCAAGTTCTACAGAACCGATTCAAAAGGGAAAAATTCTACTACGGAGAATGTGTTTTTGTTTCTGGGTGCTCTTTCACCTACCCCAGTTACTATGCTAAGTAATTATGCCATGTTATCAGAGCAAAGTGATAAATCTGTCGGAACTGACCGGGAAGGCGAGCAAGTGGTGCACGTAAATCTGCCACCATGGTCTGCAAACCCCCCCACTATGATAGCTTTGGAAGGAAAAAACGTGGAAAAAAAAAAAAGTACAACCGACTGCCTTTAATATCTATTCACCTCTAACTTTTACTGAGCCTAAAAGAGCCCATGACACAGTTGGAAATGTTAACGGCCATCAAAAACTTTCAGCTTGTACTTGAAAAGCTGGAAAGCATGGAAGCGGAACAAGCAGTTGCGGCAACGGCATGCCCTGCTGTGAAAGGGTTTGCAGAATTGCCCACCCACCCACCTGGACACTACTGACACGAAGAATCACCGACTACGGCACAGACAAGGAACCTATGCCCACAGACAAGAAACCTAAGGACAGGACACAGGACACCTACGGCCATGGACAATTATCATCTTTGACAACCATCGGATCAGAACACATTTTGCATCTACACCCACCACTGCCACCCACACCACCCGACAAACATCATCAGTACATCTCCTGACGCCCGACAGACTCTTCAGAGACTGCTCGTTGGAGCCTGGGCACGTAAGGTGGCGTCAGAGCGGGAAAAATGGTTAAATCAGGGAATTTTGATTCCTACACAGTCGTGAAAATTATCAGGGAAAAGTTTATGTGGGGATGAGCGAGTGGTGGAGAGAGTTAATAGCAGGCCGGTGGGAGGTGGACGGAACAGGGTCCTAGCATTCACAGAATCACAGAATTGTAGGGGTTGGAAGGGACCTCGAGAGATCATCGGGTCCAACCCCCCTGCCAAAGCAGCTCCCTTGCACATATTGCACAGATAGACGTCCAGATGAGTCTTGAATACCTCCAGAGAAGGAGACTCCACCACCTCCCTGGGCAGCCTATTCCAGTGCTCTGTCACCCTCACTGTGTAAAAGTTCTTCCGCATGTTGGTGCGGAACTTCCTGTGCTCCAGTTTACAGACATTGCCCCTTGTCCTATCTCCACAGACGACTGAAAATGGGTTGGCCAATTCCCCCTGCATCCCATACTTAAGATATTAAAAAACATTAATTAGGTCCCCCCCTCAATCTTCTTTTCTCCAGACTGAACAGGCCCAGCTCACTCAGCCTTTCCTCATACAGGAGATGTTCCAGGCCCTTAATCATCTTCATAGCCCTTCTCTGGACTCTCTCCAGGAGATCCCTGTCTTTTTTATACCAGGGAGCCCAGAACTGGACACAATACTCCAGGTGGGGCCTGACCAGGGCAGAGTAGAGGGGGAGGATCACCTCCTTCAACCTGCTGGCCACACTCCTCCTGATGCATCCCAGGATCCCATTGACCCTCTTAGCCACGAGGGAACACTGCTGGCTCATAGCCAACCTGTCATCAACCAGGACCCCCAGGTCCTTCTCCGCAGAGCTCTTCTCCAGCAGGTCATCCCCCAGCCGGTACTGATACAGACGGATATTCCTCCCCAGGTGCAAGACTTTACACGTGCTTTTGTTGAATTTCATTAGGTTTCTCCCTGCCCAGTTCTCCAGCCTGTCCAGGTTTCGCTGGATGGCAGCGCAGTGTTCCTGTGTGTCAGCCACCCCTCCCAGCTTTGTATCATCGGCGTACTTGCTGAGGGTGGATGCTATTCCCTCATCAAGGTCGTCGATGAAGATATTAAACAGGACTGGACCCAACACCGAGCCCTGTGGAACACCACTAGTCACAGGCCTCCATTCAGATTTTGTTCCACTGATCATGACCCTCTGAGCCCGGTCCGACAGCCAGTTCTCAACCCACCTCACTGTCCACTCATCTATCCCATGATCTCTCAGCTTTTCTATCAGGATGTCATGGGAGACAGTATCGAAAGCCTTGCTGAAGTCAAGGTAGATGACATGCACTGCTCTCCCTCCATCCATCCAGCCGGTGATGAGATCATAGAAGGCTATGAGATTGGTCGAGCACGATCTCCCCTTGGTGAATCCATGCTGACTACTCGTCATGACCTTCTTCTCTTCCAGTTGCTTGGTAATGGCATCCAGAACAAGCTGTTCCATCACCTTTCCAGGGACAGAAGTGAGGCTGACTGGCCTATAGTTGCTCGGATCCTCCTTCTTGCCCTTTTTGAAGACTGGAGTGATATTGGCTATCCTCCAATCCTCAGGTACTTCTCCTGTTCTCCAAGACCTGTCAAAGATGATAGCAAGCGGCTCCACAATCACTTCCGCCAGCTCCCTCAGCATACATGGATGTATCCCATCTGGGCCAATGGATTTGTTTGCATTAATCCCTTTGAGCTGCTCCTGGACCACCCCTACCTCAACTAGAGGGAAGCTCTTCATTCCCCAAACAGTCCGACTTTCATCCAGGATCTGCGGGTCCCGAGGGGCCTTTGGAGTGAAGACCGAGTCAAAGAAGGCATTCAGTATCTCCACCATCTCATCATCACCCAATACCAGGACACCCGCCTCATTCATCAAGGGACCTACATTTTCCCTGGTCATCCTCTTACTATTCACATGTCTGAAAAAACTCTTTTTATTATCCTATATGTCCTCTGCCAGTTTCATCTCCAAGCGGGCTTTAGCCTTCCTAGTCGCGTCCCTACAGGCCCTGACAACATTCCTATATTCCTCCCAGGTGCACAGACCCAGTTTTCATAGTTCATAAACCTTCTACTTCCCTTTAAGTTTACTCATTTGCTCCCTGGTCATCCACACTGGTCTTCTGCCTCTCTTTCCCGATTTCTTCCTCAAAGGGATGCACCTATCCTGTGCTTGGAAGAAGTGCTGTTTAAATGCTAACCAGCTCTCACAGGCTCCCTTGCCTTCTATCAGCGTAGCCCATGGGATAGCTCCTAAAAGGTTGTGGAAGACATCAAAGTTAGCTCTTCCAAAATTCAGGGTAGCTATCCTGCTTTTTGGCTTGCTTCTTCCACTCAGGATCTTGAACTGGATCATTTCGTGGTCGCTTTGTCCTAAGCTGCCCCCGACCTTCACCTCTCTGATAAGCCCGTCCTTGTTAGTAAGAACAAGGTCCAGCACCCGCCCTCCCCTTGTAGGTTCCTGCACCATCTGTAGCAGGAAATTGTCCTCAACATACTGCAGAAATTGTCTGGACTGCATACGACTGGCCGTATTGCTTGCCCAGCAAATATCTGGGTAGTTGAAGTCCCCCATAAGGCCCAATGCCTGGGATCTCGAGGCTACTTCTAGCTGCTCATAGAAAGCACTATCAGCCCGCTCCTCTTGATCAGGGGGCCTATAGCACACACCCACAACAGAGTCACTCATACTAGCGTGACCCTTGATTCTTACCCACAAGCACTCGACTGATGGTTCATCTTTCCCCAGGTGGAGCTCAATACATTCAAGCTGCTCTCTAACATAAAGAGCAACTCCTCCACCTTGCCTCCCTAGCCTGTCCTTCCTGAAAAGCACATAGCCATCCATGACAGCGTGCCAGTCATCCAGGCTGTCCCACCACGTCTCTGTGATCGCAATGAGATCGTGGCCCTGCGACAGCACAAAGATCTCTAATTCTTCCTGCTTGTTTCCCATGCTACGTGCATTTGTATAAAGGCATTTTAGTGGGGCAGCAGGTGCGGGTATCCTCAACAGATCACAGTGAGATTTCCGACAGGGGATGGGCAATAGTGGCTCCACTGAGGAGTCCTCAGGACAATCCACAGAATTTTCCCCACTATCACATGGAACAACATCCCCATGTCCGTCACTGTGCTGCTGGCATTTACCTTCTTCCACCGCCAACTCACGTTGTGTCTCCCAAAGCCCATGCCTAACCCCAAGAGCCATCATAATATCCCCTCCCCCCCTTCCTAACTAGTTTAAAGCACGCTCAATGAGCCCTGCCATCTCCTGGACAAGGATTCACTTACCCCTATGGGACAGGTGAGCCCCATCAGCAGTCATCATGCCAGGAGCAGAGTACACCTTCCCTTGGTCAAAAAACCTGAAGTTCCTATGCAGGCACCAGCCTTTCAGCCACTTGTTCAACAGATGGGTTCTCCTGACCTGCTCTGAACCCCTCTTCCCACTAGTAGGGATGGACGAGAATATTATTTGAGCTCCCCCCTGCGCAACAAATCGCCCTAGGTCACGAAATTCCCTTTTGATAGCACGCAGGCTACACTTCATGATTGCATCACTGCCTGCTTGAACAATCAGTAGAGGATAATAGTCAGAGGGTCTTACCAGCCCTGGGAGCCTTCTGGTAATATCACGGACCCTGGCTCCAGGGAGGCAGCACACCTCCCTTCGTGTAGGGTCTGGTCTACAAATGGGGCCCTCCATCCCCCTGAGGAGGGAATCCCCGACCACAACAACCCTTCTCTCTTGCCTAACAGAGGCAGTCTCAAGGCATGCAGACTTCTGCCTCATTCTAAGCTTTCGCTTCCTCTGAGGCAGAGGAGTTGCACTCATCCCTTCACATACCTCCTCCTCAACTTCCAGGGCCCCAAACCTGTTGCTTAGGGAAACCTGGGGGAGCGGGATAGGTAGGCAGGGGGAGCGCCTACGACGGTGAGACCGGACTGTCTTCCAGCCCTCTTCAGGGTTTGGGTCACTCCCATTTACCTCACTAGGACGGGACAGAGGGGCTGTCTTCAGTCTTGAGGTGTCCTCCTGGCACTCTTCCCTCTGGGATGCCAGGGAGCTACTCCACCAATCAATCTCCTGCTCACATTCCCTGATAGCTCAGTGATTCGAGCTCTTCTTTTAGTTTGATTACCAAACCTAGCAGATCATCCACCTGCTCACACCTCACACAGGTGAGGCGTTTGCCCCTTTTCCCTGGCAGCAGCAAACTCAGGCATTCTCTGCAGCCAGAGACCTGAACCGCAGCATCCCTGGGCAGGCCTTCCAATGGGGTTGCCCCAGTCGTGTTGAGAGAACCTCTCCGCCTGGTGGAGACCATGGTTCAACTGACTGGGCACACAGCAGACAGGAATCCCGTGGCTCACCCTGCGTACTCTGTGAGCACTAGCTGGTCGGCTCAAATTACCCTTCCGAGCCAGGAGGGGGCTAGCTGTGCCTGCTTGACCTGCCTGCGCGAACTGCTGCGCCACGCCCTTCTGACGCGCCACGCCCTTCTGACGCGCCACGCCCTTCTGACGCGCCACGCCCTTCTGACGCGCCACGCCCTTCTGACGCGCCACGCCCTTCTGACGCGCCACGCCCTTCTGACGCGCCACGCCCTGTTTACCTGTCCTGTTCGCCGTGCTCCTGGTCGCTAGCGCTCCCAGAGGCCCCTCTTGTATGGAGAGGGATTATTTCTGCCGCCCTAAGCTCCACCCCAAATGAGTCACGCCTGCGTGCAGCTGCGGCGAGAAGCAATGGCTGCCACCGGGTGCGTTGCGCCGACTCTCCTCTTCAGTTAAATTTTTTGCCCTCGCAGATTGGTGCCCGGGGGCTGCCGCTTCCAGGGAGTGTCCCCCGACGAGATTTCCCACTCCAGAGCCCTTCTCCTCAGCAGCTGATGAGAAGGGGCTCAGTCACAGTGACTACTGGGGTCACGCTGTGGTTCACAGTGGGGGGAGAATGGTGCTGCGGGCAGCAGTCGCGACCCATGATAACGTGCCGCGCAGCCGAGTGCCTTGACAGAATTGCTGTAGAAGTGGGACGACTGCCCCCCCAGCCCCTCACCCACCCACCCATACGGACTGGATGTGACAATTTGCATCTTGCACTGTTGTTTGTCTGATGCATTGGTTTGCAGCATATGTGCTATAGGTTCAGGGATGCGTTTATCCACTGAGAGCAAGGCTGGTTATTCAGCAAAAGGATTTTTGATAGCGACCATTGAAAGTGGGAAGCTTACTTTAAAAATTTAACCTGGAAAACAGAAATCCTCGTTTGGGCTGATTAATATCTGCTTACTCAAAAAAATAAATGCCCACTCACTTATAAGATTTAATACGGATGCACCTGACTAAGGGTCATATCAAGCCTTCCACAAGTCTGTGGAACAGGCCAACATTTTTAAAAGATTGGGTTTTCTTTTTCAAAAGATATCACTGGGTGCAATCCCACAAGGCATAAAAAATTCACCAACTATGTGCCACACTTATGTAGCCTGGGCACTTGCTCCAGTACGAAAAATGCATCCTGATCTAATCATTTATCATGACATGGATGAGATACTGATTGTGGGAAAAAACTTGGACATTGAAAGTTTGATTCATGAATTAACAGTGCATTTGAAAAGCAAGGGATTACAGATTACAGAAAATTCAAAATAAACCAGTATGGAAATATTTGGACTGACAGATTGATAAAAGTATCGTAACACCTCAGAGGATTGAAATCAAAGCTGAGGTTAGCACATTAAATGGTGTTCAAAAGTTGCTTGGAAATATTCACTGGATTAGATTATTGTGTGGTATTGTGCATCAGCATTTTATTACCCATATTCGCAGCCACACGGACTGACTAACTCAAGGTCTAGCAGACAGAAACCAGAGAGCAGACAGGCTGGTAGCACCGGCTCCCTCAGCAGACGCTTTGCACGAGCTCGGAAGTTGCATGCATTTTTGTTAACCAATCTGCTAAGGTACTTCAATGACAACACCACTTGTTGGTTGCTGAGGCTAAAGGGATTGTACAGTTGTGCCTGGATTGTCAGCAATCCTTGTGCAAAGCCATAGTGGAACATATGAATCAAATTCTCAAGCGTTTGCTTCACAAACAAAAACGGGGAGAGAAGGGTATCTCTCCGGCTGATTGATTAAACAAAGCTCTTTATGTTTTGAACTATTTATGTCTGCCACAGAACAGTTTGGTACCTCCAATGGTGAAACATGCAGTAGGTTTAAAAGGAGGTTTGAAAAAAAAAAAAAAGTAAAAGAAAAAAAAAAGAAACAAGAGAAATAGTTTGTCAGGTGTTTGTAAAAAATTAAATTACAGGTACTAACTTGGGGAAGGAGATCTGCCTGTGTCATTACAGATACGGGAACCAAGTGGATAAAGTCGTGGATCCAGAAGAAATCAAGCTTGCATGAACCAGGACGGGATCCTGATGACAGTAACCGAAGTCAAGTATTCCAACTGCAGCCACAGTGGACTATGAGTTTTGCTGTGGGACATTTTGAACCATCTAACAGATATGCATGTATTTGCGGTAAATGAAAAGTAGAGAAATAGTGATTTCTGCACAGCCTAAGATCACAGACTGTGTGAGGTTGATGTTATCTGCACCTCTGACACTCCTGATTGGCAAAGCAAACAAAGAATCTGGCTGACCACTCTCAGTCAATTCTTGCGAGCATTGAGAAATTAATAGATCAAACACAAAAGATACAACAAGAAAATGGATTGTTTGGGTCAGACAATTGGTTTCACAAGTGGGAAATTTCAGGATGGATATTGTCAGTGGTCAAATTTGGATTATTGGATTTGGCAATTACGTTACTTGTCTTACTCTTACTGCCATGCTTATTGAGCTTTCTGCAAAGGGCCCTTGCAGAGACCTCTAAAAGCAGTTTTTGAAACGTAGATACTAAAAGAAAAAAAAAAAAAAATTGTCAAGGAGGACAGCAGGCCTGCTGGCAACCTGGCTCTCCTCTCAAATACAAAGGCCCCGACAGTATCCTTGAATTCCCACAAGACAGGAAAAGTACTCATGCTGAGAGGTATTTGGTAATCACATTTTCAAAATGTAGCGGCCTTGAAAGCAGGTGGACAGACTGCCTTAAACCAAGGAGTTGTGAGAAGTTATTTGGAAGTAAGTGAATATGTCAAGAACCAGCTGTAATAAGAAGGTCAAAACACAGCAGGTGTGCAGATAACTTTTAGACATCAAAGGTAAACTAACAATGTTTAGCTAGAAGATATGCTTATCAAAACTCGTTGTAATTACTAATTAATCACTCTGGTGTGAACAGTGTGTGTAGCCAATTAGCAGTTTTTAGCTTGTCACATTTTATAGTATGGCTTTCCGTTTATAGGATGGCTTTTAAATATAGTTAAATAAGGACTTATGCTTTTGTTAGTTATTTTTGTCTTAGTGTTATTTTTGCCGTGTATGTCACAGTGTTTCTCTTGCAGGATGGATAATGCTTTTTGAAAAAATCTGGCTGGTCCATAAACAAAAAGAGGGAATTGAGGAGAATGGGTTTCGTGGCCCATCCAGATTTATTGCTGACCCCCACATAATCAGGCCTGGGTAATTGCTCAGCCGAAGCAGAATGTATGGGTAACCCTTGCAAACATCACTGGTCAAAATACACTGTGTCTTTCTGTGGCTACTCCATCTTCCGCAGAAGACACAGCAACCTCAAGGGTTAACACTATGGGGCTCTGTGATGATGGATGCTTGTATATATTTTAATTATACTTATAGCAGTACTCGTAGAGGTCAGAATGTTAACGCTATGCTTAGCATATATAGTAATGCTGCTGCTTGGTGTGGTTATACGAGTCCAAATATTTCCCAATCATCAGCCATACCGCTCACTTTGCCTCCTGGCATCTTTTTGATATGTGGAGACTGAGCCCAGAGTGGAATTCCATCACGTTTGAATGGTGGCCCCTGCAGTCTTGGTCGTCTCACTTTGCTGACTCCTAATTTGGCCATGATACATGCGAAACAACGTAAATTAAGAGGACGAGTGCACAAATTTGAGAAGGACTGTGACAACCAGGTAACATTTTGGAGACCCGCAGAAATAATAGCATCATCAATACTAGCCCAGGGAGTGGCTTCTGCTGCTGCTCTTAAAAAACTAACAAAATTGGGCTGTTGGCTGAGTAAGCAAACTAATGCTACACCCATTGCATTAAGTGGTTTGTTAACTGAAGTGGATAGCATTAGACATGCTACTCTTCAAAATCAAGCTGCAATAAGTTTCTTACTCCTAGCTCATGGTTGTGAAGATTTTGAGGGTATGTGCTGCATGAATTTTTCAGACCATTCAGAATTGATCCATCAAAGTATTGCAACATTGCGAAGCCAGCTGGTGAAACTGAGATATGAGGGTAGCTGGCTCGATGGATGGTTTAACAAATGGGGAATAATTGGGTGGGTTAGAGACATGTTAAAGGGTGTGTTAATTATATTGATAGTTGTTTTGTTGATTTTAACTGTTATTCCTTGCATTATACAGATTGTTAAAGAGACTTCTGAGCGAGGCTTTGTCTTCGGCTGTTTTGTTTGCGCAAAAAGAAAAAGAGGGAACTGTGGAGGAATGGCTCCATGAGAACGGCCACATATTCCTCACTCTCTATCCCTGCGAACAAAACAGCCAGAATGAAATATCACTTTAAAGGAATGTGGAGCTAGCAGCAAAGTCAGATAATGGGTTAAGGAGTGTGGACTGTGAATAGAAGCTCCTAATTCTGAAACATTCCTCTGAGACAAGATAAGATATAGGCCTTGCACAGGTGTCCGCTCTATCGCCTTCACTGTTCTCACTTCCCTCCCCCCGTGGCTCCCAGCCATGCTTTGTTAAGCTTGCTAGAGAGTATATAATCACGCTGCTCTGTAGAATAAACGAACTGACTGCTTTTAGCCATATTGGTGTGCGGTCTGATTCCTAGCGCCGTCCTGCTCTTTCGAAGACCCTGGACCTAAAAGTTTCCCAAGATCTGGATTAGGACGCGGGGAACACTCGACACTCATCCAGTCTGCATTAGAACAGGGTGGTGCCTCTAGAGCAGTTCAAGTGTGGCTGGAGCATAAGGGGGGTCCTTGCATCATGCAGTACCCTGTAATCGTAGGGTCAGTAAGGTACTCTGTGTTATCCCCAGGTGTGAGTATAATTGGCTGTGATTGTTCTCCTTTCATGGTGCTTTTGTCAGTAAACTGTCTCTGTCCCAGCCCACCAAGGCTCTGTCTCTTTCTCCTTCAGGAGTGAGCGAGCGGTGTGTGGTTCTCTGCCATTGTTTGGGGCTAAGGCTGTCTGACTGATCCAGTCTGGATTAGAACAGGGTGAAGCCCCAGAGCACCTGCAGTATATTGATGACATCATTGTATGGGGCACTCCAGATAGTATAGAGTCAGACAGTGGAACACATTTCTGGAATAATCTCATAGACACCTGGGTCAAAGAACACGACATCAAATAGGTATATCATATACCCTACCGTGCACCAGTCTCCAGGAAAATCAAGAGGTACAACGGACTGTTAAAAACCACACTAAATAGTGGTGGAACCCTAAAAAACTGGGATATGCATTTAGCCAAAGCCATTTGGCTAGTTAATTCCAGAGGATCTACCAATTGAGCTGGCCCCGCCCAATCAGAAGTCCCACAGAGGATAAACTCCCTGTAGTACACAAGAAAACCTGTTGGGGAAGTAGTCTGGGTTGTTCATTCTTCAGGCAAAGGCAAACCCATTTGTGGAATTGCTTTTACTCAGGGACCTGGGTACACTTGATGGCTGATGTGAAAGGATGGGGAAGTCCAGTGTGTACCCCAAGGAGATTTAATTTTAGGTGAGGACAGCTGCTAATTTGTTGGTGTATAACAAATCAGTCCATGGCAGACATTCTACATAATAGATAAATGATGTTATGAACCTCACAAATACTCTGAAAATGTATGATCTGGGCATGATGTAGATGCTGTGGAAAAAGGGGTGGATAATGTCCTGGTTCTGGCCAGGCCAGAGTCAACCTCCCCAACCAGCCAGGACAGGTGAGCTGAGTTAGCTCAGGTGAGACGAGTTAGCCTGGGCTGTTTTCCACACCACCTAACATCACTTTCTCATAAAAGGGGCTAGTTAGGGAGGGGTACAGGCTAGGTTATTTCAGGGTAGTCTGAGTGTGGCTGGGGTGTTGGTTTGGTTGTTTTTTGTCTCAGGAGTACTCTGTAATTGTTGGGTCTGTAAGATACTCTGCATTATTGCTGGGTGTGAATGTAATTGGCTGTTTTTGTTCTATGTGCAGGATGATTTTTTTCTGTAATCTGTCCTTATCCCATTCATGGAGGCTCTGTCTCTTTCTCCTCTGGGAGTGAGTGAGAAGCATGTGGTGCTCAGCCACTGGTTGGGGCTGAACCAGCACAGACAGCCACTATACTTGCTGTATAATGTATAAATGATATTATGTTATGAACCACTGAAATTAATTGAAATTGTAAGATCTGGGCATAATGTACGTGGTATGGAAAAAGGGGTGGATCATAAGGTGGATAAGGTCCTAGTTCTTGCTAGGACAGTTAACTTTCCCAAGCAACCAGTGCAGTGAGCCAAGCTGGCCCAGGCTGTTTTCCATGCCACATCACATCATGCCCCCATAAGAGGGGCTGGTAGGGGAGAGGCAGGTCTGTGTGGTTCCTGTACAGTCTGAATGTGGTTCCTGTACAGTCTGAATGTGGTTGGGTGTTGGGTCAGTCATTGGGTCAGTTAAGTGCTCTGTAATTACCGTGTGTGTATTCTTTCATGGCCTCTGTTGTTGTTCCCCTTGCTGTGCTGTGTCAGTAAACTGTCCTTATTCCATCCAGGGGGTAAGTGGTGTGTGGTGCTCAGCCATTACCTGGGGCTGAACCACGACATGAAAAAGAGAAGAAAATAGTCCAAATCATACTGAAAGATGGTTTCAAATGAAGTAAGATCAAAAGACCTGCACAGAAGATCCACTTTTTAGGAATAAAATTGCAAGATATGCACAGTCAGATCCCAATGGATGTGATCAATGCACAGATAATTTGGACCAACTAGCAAAAATTAAACACAATCTTTCTGAGGTGTTGTGGGGTTTTGGAGGATGCATATCCAAATTAGAGTAAATGTTCTCTATCAAGTGACCTGGATGAATAACAGTGACAAATGGGGCTCTGAGCTGTAACAAGCCTTTGAACAAATTAAGCAGGTACTTCTACATGCAGTAGCCCTTGGGCCTGTCTGGAAAGGACCAGATATAATACGTATGCTCTACACCACAGCCAGAGAGAATGGCCCTACCTGGAGTCTCTGGTAGAAAGCACTCAGAAACACTCAAGATCAACCCCTGGGGTTTCGAAGTGGGGATAAAGAAGATCTAAGGCCTGCTACATTACAACTGAAAAGGAGATATTGGCAGCATATGAAGGGGTTTGATATGCTTTGGAAGTCATTGGTACTGAAGCACAGCTCTTCCGGGCACCACAACTGGGGTTTGATGTTCAAAGGGAGAGTCCCCTCTATACATCATGCAAATGATGCTATGTGGAGTAAGTGGGTTTCACTGATCACACAGTGGGCTTGAATAGGAAACCACTAAATCTCCCAGGAAGTTACCATGGACATACCAGAAGGGAAAGATACTGGAATGCCACCAGAGGAAGAGGTGGCACGCACTGACAAATCCCCACCATACAATAAACTACCAGAGAATGAGAAGCAATATGCCCTGTTAACTGATAGGTCCTATTGCATTGTGGGAAAGCATCAGAGATAGAAGGCTGCTGTATGGAGTCCTACAAGGCGAGTCACAGAAGCTGCTAAAGGACAATGTGAATTGAGCCAGTTTGCAGAGGTGAAAGCCTTCCAGCTGGCTTTAGACATTGCCAAAAGCCCTGCGGGGGTGTTTAACAGTGGAAACAGAGCATCAGGCAGCACAGAGGATAACCTATCTGGGCTGCCCCATTGTGGCAAGATTTTACTGCCTGACTAGAGAAGTTGGTTGTAAAAGTACTTCATTTAGATGCCCACATACCTAAGAGTTGGGCCGTGGAGGAACATCAAAACAACCTGTAGGTGGATCAGGCTGCTAAGACTGAAGTGGCTCAGGTAGATTTGGATTGGCAAAATAAGGGTGAATCATTTATAGCTCAGTGGGACATCAAGGAAGAGATGCAGCATATGGATGGGCTCATATGGGTGGACTTTACCATGTACACTATCTCACAGGTCATTCATGAACATAAAACATACTGTGCAATCAAATAAACCAAGCAGTTAAAGCTCTTTAGTATGGAGGATGATGGTTGAAATATAAATATGGAGAGGCCCTGCAGATTAATTACATCACACTCCTGCAAACCCAATAATGCAAGTGCTATGTGCTTACAATTGTGGAAGCAGTCACCAGATGGCTTGAAGCATATCCCACGTCCCATGCCACTGTCTGGAGCATAGAATCATAGAATAATTTGGGTTGGAAGTGACCTGAAAGATCATCTAGTTCCAACTGCCCTGCCATGGGCAGGAACAGCCTTCACTAGACCAGGTCATCATCCAACATGGCCTTAAACAATTCCAGGGATGAGGCTTCCACAACCTCTCTGGGCATGATCCTGGGTCTTGAAAAGCAAGTCCCATGGCGACATCTCAGCCCAGAAAAAGTTGAGTCATACAACAGGATTCATTTCTGAAATAACCTTCTAGACACCTGTGGTGGTTTAGCCCTGGCTGGAGGACAGACATCCACCAAAGTCACTCTATCACTCCCCTTTTCAGTTGGACAGGGGAGAAAAAATATATTGAGAGGCTTAGGAGTCAAGATAAGGACAGGGAGAGATCATCCCGTAATTAGCGTCATGGGCAAAACAGACTCAACACAGAATAAAGGAAAGAAAACTTTCTAATTTATTACACTGCACTGAACACCCAATGACACCAGAGTCAGGTAATGAGAAGCGTGAACAGATCTTAAAGCACCTCCCCCCACCCCCCCTTTCTTAGCAGGCTTCACTTTAGTCATGATTTCACTCCCTTCTTCCCCCCATATTATGGCACAGGGAGGGGCAGGGAATGGGGAAAATGGGGGTTTCGGTCAGTTCCTCACAAGTTGGTTTCCTTCTTGGCTGGGGGGCATTAATTCCACACACCCTTCCCCTGCTGCACTGTGGGGTCCCACCCATGTGAGACAGTCCACAAACTTCTCCAACGTGAGTCCTTTCTCACAGGGATTTAGCTCTTCACCAGCTGCCCTTTCATGGGTCACTGCTATGGTGGGCAGTCATAAATCACAATAAATCAGTCCCAGTCCTCCACAGGGTCACAAGCCTCCCCCCAGCAAACCTGTTCCGGCGCGGATCTCTCTCTCACTTATCTCTCTGTCTCTCTCTCCATGGGCTGCAAGTGCTGGCAGGGGCTTGCTCCAATGCGGGTCACAGCATCTCCTGTACGTCTCCACCTGCTCCATCCACCGTGGGCCTCTCCACGGGCTGCAGGTGGGGTCTTGGCCTTTTCCATGGACTGCGGGGAGGCACCCGCTCCACCATGGGTTTCTCCACGGGCTGCAGGGGCATCTTTCTCTCCAACACCTGGGGCGCTTCCTCCCCCTCCTTCATTAGCCTCGTTGTCTGCCCAGTTCCTTATATCTTCTCACTCCCTTCTCTGGTGGCAAAATGCAGCTGCTTGACTTTTTTTTTCTCCTAAATATGATTCACAGAGGCACTATGATTTTCACTGAGTGGCTTGGCCTTGGTCAATGATGATTCTGGCCTTAAGTTGGCCGATGTTTTCTCTCTGGGGCCTGCAGAGAGCCTCCAGCTGCTTCTTGCAGAAGCCACCCCTGCATCCCCCCCTTCTCTACCAGCACCCAGCTACGCAAAACTGCGACAACACCTTGCCAAAGCACATGGCATTGAGTGGGTGTGTCACATCCTCTATCATGCACCAGCCTCTGGGAAAATTGAATGATACAATGGACTGTTAATGACTACACTGAGAGCAATGGGTGGTGGAACCTTGCATTTTTGCAATAAACATTTAGCAAAAGCCAACCTGTTTAGTCAACACTAGGGCATATACGAATCGAGCTGACACTGTCCAATCAAAGCTTTTCATATAAAGAATACGTTCTGGAAGACAGCAGGTTAGGCAAAGGCAAGGCTATCCATGGGATTGCTTTTTCTCAAAGACCTGGGTGCACTTGATGGGTGATGCAGAAGTATTTAGAAGTATGATGTGTACCTCAAGGGGATTTGATTTTGGGTGAGAATAGCAATGATTTAAATTGTATGATGTTGATTGATACATAAAATTGCATGTCATCATTACTATGATTGCTAAGTGCCATAACAATGGTATTACAGTTAGAATCAACTTGACTGATGAAGATTAAACTTTGATGAAACTCGGCAAAGTATAAAGGTGATGAAACTAGAACTGGATTCAGCAATGAGCACCCAGCAACTTTCTCAAGACCGACATCTTCATTTTGCAGACCTTGAGCATGGGCCATGCCAGATACACAATCCACAAGCTCCAGATGCAGCATACAATAATCAAACATCACACACCCTCCTGCCCGAAGAGTCTGTTATTACAAATGGAACCCAAAAGTCATGGATTAAATGAACTCAATCAACATCTTAGATGAGTGGCCCATAGACTAAGGGAACAATATCTGTGTGTAAATATCAAGACATGAAAAGTCTGGTGATTAATTAGAATATATTGGGAATTATAGGACCTGGGCATGATGTAGATTGTATGGAATAAAGGGTGAAGAATTTGCGGCTTTTGGCTGAGATATAGATTTAATTTTCTTTCTAGTAGCCAGTATAGTGCTGTGTTTTGGATTTAGTAGGGGAATAATATATGATATCACACTGACTTTTTTAATTGTTGCTGGGTAGTTGTGTCAACACTACATCAAGGCCTGTTCAGCTTCCTGTGCCCTGCCAGGTGCACAAGAAGTTGGGAGAGCATAGCACTCTACACTTGGCCTTGTTAAACTTCATCCCATTGGTCTCAGCCCATCGGTCCAGTCTGTTCAGATCCCTCTGAAGAGCCTCCCTACTCTCAGGCAGATCAACACTTCCTCCTAGTTTAGTGTCATCTGCAAGCTTACTGAGGGAGCATTCAATCCCTTCATCGAGATCATTGATAAAGATGTTGAATAAAGCTGGACCCAGGACTGAGCCCTGGGGGACGCCACTCATGACCGGCCTCCAGCTGGATTTTGTTCCATTTACCACCACCCTCTGGGCTCGGCCATCCAGCCAGTTTTTAACCCTGCTGAGGGTCCACCTGTCCAGGCCAGTGGCAGCCAGTTTCTCAGTCAGAATGCTGTGAGAAACTGTGTCAAAGGCTTTACCAAAGTCCAGGTAGATCACATCCACAGCCTTCCCCTCGTCCATTAAGCGGGTCACCTTGTCATAGAAGGTGATCAGGTTAGTTTGACAGTATCTACCTTTTGTAAACCCATGTTGACTAGGCCTGATCCCCTGGCCATCATGCATGTGCTGCATGATAGCTCCCAAGATGACCCTCTCCATGATCTTCCCTGGGACTGAGGTCAGACTGACAAGCCTGTAGTTCCCTGGATCCTCCTTCTGACCCTTCTTGTATATGGGTGCTGGCCACACTGTTCCTGATGCAGGCCAGGATGCCATTGACCTTCTTGGCCAACTGGGCACACTGCTGGCTCATATTCAGCCAGCTGTTGATCAACACCCCTAGGTCTCTGTCCTCCAGACAGCTCTTGAGCCACTCCTCTCCAAGCCTGTAGCTTTGCATGGGGTTCTTAGGACTAAAGTGTGGGACTCTGCACTTGGCCTTGTTGAACCTCATGCAATTGGCCTCAGCCCATCGATCCAGCCTGTCCAGGTCCCTCTGTAGGGCCTGTCTACCCTCTGGCAGATCAACACTCCTGCCAATCTTATTATCATCTGCAAATTTACTGAGTGGGCACTCAACTCCCTCATCCATATCATTAATAAAGACATTAAACAGAACTAGCCCCAGTACTGAGCCCTGGGGAACACCACTGGTGACCAGCCTCCAGCTGGATTTAACTCTGTTTACCACAAACCTTTGGGCCCAGCCAGTGTTTCACCCAGTGAAGCATATGCCCATCCAAGCCATGAGCCACCAGCTTTTCTAGGAGAATGCTGTGTGAAACAGTGTCAAAGGCCTTAACTGAGGTCCAAGTAGACAATGTCCACAGCCTTTCCCTCATCTGCCAGGTGGGTCACCTGATCATAGAAGGAAATCAGGTTAGTTGTTGAAGAACGGCTAAAGGAAAGGGGGCACGACCCCCAGGATATGTTGTACAAGCCAGGCTCTGAGGGTCACAAATACACATTTATGGAGTAGGCCTGTTGGTAGTGGCTTGTCTGCATGACTTGGCAAAATCAGGGAAACAGGAAACAAACAACTCAGCGGAACTGAAACCCAAGAGGAAGAAGAGCTATGTTTATGTAACCTTTGGAGCTTAGCCAATGAGAAGTTGACTTGTAGGCATAATTAGTGAGGGTATAAAAGAAGGTGATTGAGCAATAAAGGCGGAGTTTGCTTCACCACCCTGACTGAGTCGACTGCTGGCTTCCCTGCGCCAATATTTCCTCCCCGGGGGGGATTCCGCCCCCCGCAGTTAGTTAAGCAGGACCTGCCCTTCCTGAAACCATCCTGACTGGGCCTGATCACCTGGTTGTTCTGCATATGCTGCGTGATGGCATTCAAGATGATCTGGTCCATAACCTTCCCTGACACTGAGGTCAGACTGACAGATCTGTAGTTCCCCAGGTCCTCCTTCTGCCCCTTCTTGTAGATGGGCATCATGTTTGTGAGCCTCCAGTTAAGTAGGACCTCCCTGGTTAGCCAGGACTGTTGATAGATGATGGAAAGTGACTTGGCACTTCTGCCAGCTCCCTCAGCACCCTTGAGTGGATCCCACCTGGCCCCGTAGACTTGTGTATATCTAGGTTGTGTAGCAGATCACTAACCAACTCCTAATGGATTTTAGGGGCTTTATTGTGCTTACTGTCCATGTCTTCCTGCTCAGGGGGCATGTACCCAGAGTACTACTGGTTTTCTTACTAAAGACTGAGGCAAAGAAGGCGTTCAGTACCTTAGCCTTTTCCTCGTCCCTGGTCACGATGTTTCCCCTTGCATCCAATAAAGGATGGAGATTCTCCTTGATCCTCCTTTTTCTGCTAGTGTACTTGTAGAAACATTTTTTATTATCTTTAACAGCATTAGCCAGATTAAGTTCTAGCTGGGCTTAGGCCATTTTTTTCCCTGCACAGCCTCACGGTAACCTTGTAGTCCTCCTGAGTTGCCTGCCCCTTCTTCCAAAGACCATAAACTCTTCTCTTTTTTTGAGCTCCAGCCAAACCTCTCTGTTCAGCCAGGCTGGTCTTCTTCCCCACTGACTCATTTTTTGGCACATGGGGACAGCCTTCTCTTGCACCTCTAAGATTTCCTTTCTGAAGAGTGTCCAGCTTTCCTGGACACCTTTGCCCTTCAGGACTGCTTCCCAAGGGACTCTGCCAACCAAGTCCCTAAACAGGCTGAAGTCTGCCTGCCGGAAGTCCAAGGTGGCAGTTCTACTAACCTCCCTCCTTATTTCTCCAAGAATTGAAAATTATATCATTCCATGATCACTGTGCCCAAGATGGCCTCCAACCATCACATCCCCCACAAGACCTCTGTTCACAAACAGCAGGTCCAGCAGGGCACCATCCCTCATGGGTTCCTTCACTAGCTGTGTCAGGAAGCCGTCTTCCACACACTCCAGGAACCTCTGGGACTTTTCCCTCTCTGCTGTGTTGTATTTCCAGCAGACATCTGGGAAGTTGAAGTCCCCCATGAGTACAAGGGGAAGCAAACATGAGACTTCCCACAGCTGCTTATGGAATATTTTATCTATCTACTTATCCTGGTTGGGTGGCCTATAACAAACTCTCACCATTATATCTGTCTTCCCCATGATTCTTATCCATAAACACTCAGCCCTATTGTCACTATGGTTAAGCTCTATACAATCAATGCATTCCCTAACATACAAGGCCACACCACCACCTCTCTTTCCTTGCCTGTCCCTTATGAAGAGCTTATACCCATCTATTTCAGCAATCCAGTTTGAATCCTCCCACCACATTTCTGTGATGGCAACTATATTGTAGTTCCCCCCTGCACAATGGCTTCCAGTTCCTCCTGTTTATTGCCCATGCTACATGCATTAGTATAGATGCACTTCAGTTGGGCTAATGGCCCTGACACCTTTTTGCGGGGAGAAGGCTGAAGTCCTACCTGGCCATTCTCAGGAGCTTGCATGGTTACTAACCCATCAGTAACCTTTCCTTCTTTGCTGCTGTATGAACCTCTATCCCCAACCTCCACTGAGATAGCAGTCTGATGAATCTCACTAGTGCACCATCCCACAAACATCGGCACTTCACCAACAGGTTTATCTCTAGTGAGTATAGTTGCATCCCCTTGAGGTTCGGTTGGAACACAAGGGGGTTTAACCTCTGCCAAACTAAGTCTTGCCTAGGTTGTGGATTGTGACACCCTTCCCCCTTTGAATCTAGTTTAAGTGAAGTTGTAGTGCTTACCAAGAAGATGTTCCTATCTTGGGTGGAGAAAAAGGAGCTCAGCCCATCAACTGCCTCTTCTGGATCTTCAATCTCTTCTCTCTCCCCTCAGGGGTATTTTCCTCAATATCCTTTATAACCTAACCTTAGATGTCCCCTCTCAGGGGTGACATTTAACATGATTTGGGTGGAGAGTCAAGTACTTTACACATATATGTTTATCAGGTACTTCTTTTAGCACTTTATCGTATTTAGGGGTGTCAACTTTAATATTCAGTTCATGGTTAATGAAGAAAAAGTCTCACTCCAGGCACCGTGGCCTTCAAGATTCTGTCTTGAAACTGTCTGTTTATTCTGCATTCTCTAGCCAAAACAGGGCCATCCTGGTGCTGTAAGACTCCCTCCTTCATCTGCTTCTCATGCCAACCTTGCAGATCTCCATCCACAATGTTTGTATAAGACATAAGCAGACACCTGTGGCTTTAACCTCTTCTGTTCAATTCTCAAATTATCCACCCCGTGACTATAGTCACTAGATTCGAGATCCAAATCATGTTTGTATAAAGTCAATTTTGGGGGTATCCCTTATGTTTGAAGTTTCTTCCTCTGCCTCGGTGCAGCTCCAATTTGGTCCACTGAACACCATTTTTATTTGATGAATTAACACCTGGATTAGCATAGATTTGATGCAAGCTAATAATACACAAACCAGAAAAATCACAGTGATTACTATCAATGCAAATTGCAATACAGAAGCAAGCAATCCTGATAGTGAAAATCCTAAACTATATAAAAATTTGTTTAACCATCCTACTTCCGCAATTCCCCTGTGGTCCTTACTTGTTTTTGCCTCATGCTTCATGTGGTCTAATCCTTCATGTAGCACAAGGCCTGAAAGAGTCAGGCAGAAATTCCAGCACTTTACGGCTGTTGGAGAAAGATGTGCTGGAACTCGTGGGACGCAAACCCTGGGAAAGTTAAAATAACAAGGAGAGCTGATTGATAAGGGACGAAAGAATGTTGGGAGGCGAGACATCTTGACACCAGAGACAGGATAAGAGGAACTTGTCATCCTTGAAGAAGAAACAAGGCAAGCTTTAAGAAACAAAACCAGAATATGTGCAAAGGTTGTGTTATCAGGCTTAAGCTGCTTTTTTCTAACAATGTTCATAAGTGTTTTTAAGCCAATCAGCAAATAGTAAATGTAAAAATGGCTTTTGCGCTCCAATAAAACTAAGGCACACGTGGGCTTTGCAAAGTATATAAACTTGTGATTTGCTACAATAAAATGACATTTTGCTTGCATCAAGCAGCGTCTCGTCTCTAATCGCAGCACCTTCATTAAGGTTTTGTGCTACATTTAGTGTGTGGATACAGCAATTGTCTTTGGCTAAGTTTAAGTATCCACACACTCAATTTTCATGCAATAAAAACAAATCTAATGTCAGTCTGTTCTGTAATGCCATTCTTTACTGAGAGGGTGGTTGGGCACTGGAACAGGCTCCTCGGGGAAGTGGTCACAGCACTGAGCTTGACTGAGTTCAAGAAGCATCTGGACGATACACTCAGTCACATGCTCTGACTTGGCTGGCCAACGCTTTAGTCTGTCCAGTGAGGTTATGCAACATCATTCAATTCTGGAACACTGTTACTTGAGGTGTGAAAATTTATTCCAGAACCCATCCAACCACTGTTCCTGTTGTTGGGTATTTCCAGGGGTATTCCAATTGTCTTTTGATTTGTCTCCACAGAGGTTGCTTCTTCCAGAGAAGGCAAAGTGTTAACAATCCCAATGTGTGTTGATGTTGTTGACCCTCCACAGATAAGTCTGTGGTCCAAGTTCCATCACTACTAACCCATACAGTGTGTCCCAGAGAGGGTATGCTGAGTTTTGAACAAATTATATCAGAATGGGTATCATTGTTTGTTTAATAAGATCAAGTGTCATTGATTGAAGTGGTGTAATTATGACGAATACAACCTAATTGGAGGGCTTGAGCTATTGGGCTCAATCTCTGAATTTCAACTTCTCGACTACTGCAATTATAAACTCACCAAGTGAGAAATATTAAAGTTTGCATATTGAACATCAACCTGTATGGGATTGTCTGGTAATCAAATGGTCCCATTCCAATCAATGCACCAGTCAGTAGTTTGCATATAATCCCAGTCACCATGTTGGGGTGCTCCTCACACTCTGTGTATATGCATTCCCCATGATGTGTTGGTGCACTGGTCCCCAGAAGTATGATAGATTGTCCCAGTTGTTTTACCACTAGTCTCAAACTTTAGTGGTCCTTTAGTAATATTGTAGTTGTCTATAGTTCCATTTCCCTTAGGAGACCATTGTAGGACATATTTCCCTTCCTCAGTGTGCCATGTTAGATTGGTATAGGGGAGTCTGTGATCCCTGGTGCAATTTCCTGGCATATGGAGTACCTGTGAACACAAAAGAAGCTCTCGGTCCTGATTTGACTAACAGGTATTAGGTTAGATATTAGGTACTATCCACCTAGTACTGATTTGATGGAATTTTCTGGAGCTATCTTTCACTTCCCAAATTTGGGTTACTAATTCTTCAATGTTTGGTATGGTTGCCATTAAAGGTGCAGTACTGGCATTTGATTGCCTGTAATCAATTGTAAGCCACCGCTGTCCATTCAACTTTCTTACCAGCCAGACATGAGAATTATAGGGAGAGTGTGTGCAAGTGATAATACCTCTTTTTTCCAAGTCTTACCACCCCTTCAATGCCTGAATGTGTGGCTGCTGGCAGAGGACACTGCCTTACATTAGTAATTTTTGATGGGGTAAATGTATAGATATTTCTAATACATTTATAGCTTTAGGCTCATCCTCTTCAAGCCGTGCTATTTCTCTATCACCTTGCCCAGCAAAACTCCAGATTGACCCATCAAGGACTTTCCACACTGCCATACAACACATTGAATCCAAATATGTTAGCACTAGCAGCACTAACCAATACTTTAGTTAATTCTGTTTTAAGCTTAGTGGTGTGGACCTGACAAACTCATAATAGAATCATAGAATCATAGAATGGTATGAGTTGGAAGGGACCCCAAGGATCACAGAGCTCCAACCCCCCTGCCACAGGCAGGGCCACCAACCTCAGGCCTGGATCTACACTAGGTTGCCCAGGGCCCCATCCAACCTGGCCTTGAACACTTCCAGGGACGGGGCATCCACCACCTCTCTGGGCAGCCTGTTCCAGCACCTCACCACTCTTTCTGTAAAAAACTTCCCCCTAATATCTAATCTAAACCTTCCCTCCTTTAGCTTTACTCCATTCCCCCTTGTCCTGTCATTGTCTATCCTTTTAAAAAGTTGAATCCCCTCCTGCTTATAAGCTCCCTTCAGGTACTGGAAGGCTGCAATGAGGTCCCCCCACAGCCTTCCCTTCTCCAGACTGAACAAGCCCAGCTCCCTCAGCCTCTCTTCGTAGGGGAGGTGCTCCAGCCCTCTAATCATCTTCGTGGCCCTCCTCTGAACCCTCTCCAACAGTTCCACATCCTTCTTGTATTGGGGGCCCCAGATCTGGACACAGTACTCCAGATGGGGCCTCACGAGGACAGAGTAGAGAGGGACAATCACCTCCCTGTCCCTGCTGGCCACCCCTCTTCTAATGGAGCCCAGGATACCATTGGCCTTGCGAGCTGCAAGAGCACACTGCTGGCTCATGTTAAGTTTCTCATCCACCAGAATCCCCAAGTCCTTCTCAGCAGGGCTACTTTCAAGAAGCTCTTCTCCCAGTCTGTATCTATGTCTGGGATTCTTCCGGCCCAAGTGCAACACCTTACACTTCGCAGTGTTGAACCTCATTAGGTTCACCCGGGCCCATCTCTCCATCTCAATCATCAAGGGGATGGTTCTGGCAGTTTCCCTGTGGTTGGTCTGATCCAACCCACGACACCCATAATTCCCTATCTCTGGTACAAACTCACTCCAGGTGGGTACATGGACCTGCTCTCTGGGAGCTGAGCGGCAGCTGTGAAGCATTCATATCATGAGTAGTTTGCATATGCTCCTGAGCATTACCTACATATGTCTTTAGGCTATCCAGGAGGCCATGGATATGGGAAGTTACCCTTGCCGGATCAATAGGGGCTAGCATTGGGGATCACCTTCAAACATCCCTCTCAGAAATCACTTGTATGCACGTGACCTTTTTGTGGAGGGATGGCTCTGTGAGAACAGCCACATATTCCTCACTCTCTATCCCTGCGAACAAAACAGCCAGAATGAAACATCGCTCTAAAGGAATGTGGAGCTAGCAGCAAAGTCAGATAATGGGTTAAGGAGTGTGGACTGTGAATAGAAGTTCCTAATTCTGAAACATTCCTCTGAGACAAGATGAGATACAGGCCTTGCACAGGTGTCCGCTCTATCGCCTTCACTGTTCTCGCTCCCCTCCCCCTCGGTTCCCAGCCACATTTTGTTAAGCTTGCTAGAGAGTATATAATCATGCTGCTCTGTAGAATAAATGGACTGACTGCTTTTAGCCACATTGGTGTGCGGTCTGATTCCTAGTGCCGTCCCGCTCTTTCGAAGACCCTGGACCTAAAAGTTTCCCAAGATCTGGATTAGGACGCGGGGAACACTCGACACCTTTTGTACAAATACAACCAAGTCAGAGGAAAATGAGATTGTTTGGAAAAAACCAACCCCAAATTTGTGGGTTATGAAGCCTTGAAAAGCCGAAATCAAAACTCAATAGCCTTGGTGACTGTTAAGCAGGTATTCTTTATTGCAGCGCTGGGCACACAGGGGATCACTCCTCCGAATGTGTGCACCATTCAAAGCAAAATTTCTCATATTTGTACAGATTAACTCTACATATTCATTATAATTTCTAAGAAAAGGCAAGGTTATGCAAATTATCTCCAGGAAGTCATTTACATTAACTCTTCCCAGATAGAGCATGCTCAGAGACACTCAGGGGGTCTTCTGGTGGTCTTCAGGGATGAAGGCTGGATATCTTCCTCTCAATGAACTTTTACCTTTTCTTTCAGCACATGCTCTTTACAGTTTTCTCCATAGTCTCAAAAACACATTCCTGCACAAACTAGTTCGGAACCCCTTCTAGCTGAAAACAAGATATACTCTGTCTCTTAATTGGTGATTGGTCTCATTATTTATTGCTTTTCTATCTTCACTTTCTTTATCTTCAAGGCTGTTCCACTGTTATGGTTAAATTTTGTAGCTGCTCTAGCAAAATAGCTCAAACGGCTATAGCCATACTCCACTAAAATCCAAAACACGTAAATACTTTCTGTTCTCCTTATGTTAAAGCTATATAAATTCATTGTCTCTTAAGGTACATCTATATCAATCTACTCAGAATTATTACATATCATTGAATCATTCAAGATAAAGGCATTTAAATACAGCAAAAGCAAAAGGCTGCACACAGAAGCAAAGGAAAAGCAAAAGATTATTCTCTACTTCCCATCAGCAGGCAATGTCTGGCCACTTCCCAGGAAGCAGGGCTTCAGTATGTGTAGTGCTTGCTCCAGAAGACAAGCATAAAATAAAAATAAAATGCCCCCCACTTCCTACCCTTATGTCTCAGCTTCTTAATGCTGAGCAGATCTCATATGGTATGGAATATCCTGTTGGTCAGTTATCCTGACTGTGTCCCCTCCCAGGGTATTTCCCACCCCCAGATTACTGCTGAGAGGGGAAGAAATGTTTTAGAGACAGCCTTTATGTGTGCCAGGACTACTCGGTAATAGTCAAAACACTTGTGTGTTATCAACACCTTGCTAGCTACCAATACACAGCACTATGACGGCTGCTATGGGGAAAATTAAATCAATTTCAGCCAGACCAAATGCATGTAAATAGTTTTCTAGCTCATACAGCACCAAATAATTTAGAATTTATTTAAATTGATGACTTTTCGCTTTTTGTCATTTATCACTGCTCCAATATTTGTATTGGCTATAAATTTTAATGGTAGGAATGCTATATGTCAGTTCTGGTAAGTGATAGAAGATGTCTAATGAGAGAGGAACAAAGAACAGACTATAGAGTGACTTCAGAAGGAACAGTGATTATTTGATTACAGTTGCATATTCGTGTTTATCAGTCAACCAATTTTAATATCTGTGGGGCACACTGATTTGTTTTCTCAGTCACAAGTTTATGTAGCAGCATATCAAATATCTTCCAGAATTGCCCCATAGAGTTTCTATGTTTTAAACAACTGCTTATGAAAAGAATGCAGGCAGTCACACAAAATATCCACATTTTCCTATAATTACTTTGATTTTGAGGGAACAAATATTCAGTGACTTTTAATAAAAAAATTACTTTTTCAGGAAGATGTCCGGACAGGACCAGATGTAAAAAATTGTCGAGTGTTCCCCGCGTCCTAATCCAGATCTTGGGAAACTTTTAGGTCCAGGGGCTTCGAAAGAGCAGGACGGCGCTAGGAATCAGACCACACACCAATATGGCTAAAAGCAGTCAGTTTGTTTATTCTACAGAGCAGCGTGATTATATACTCTCTAGCAAGCTTAACAAAGCATGGCTGGGAACCGAGGGGGAGGGAAGCGAGAACAGTGAAGGCGATAGAGCGGACACCTGTGCAAGGCCTGTATCTCATCTTGTCTCAGAGGAATGTTTCAGAATTAGGAACTTCTATTCACAGTCCACACTCCTTAACCCATTATCTGACTTTGCTGCTAGCTCCATATTCCTTTAAAGTGATGTTTCATTCTGGCTGTTTTGTTCGCAGGGGTAGAGAGTGAGGAATATGTGGCCGTTCTCACAGAGCCATTCCTCCACAGTTCCCTCTTTTTCTTTTTGCGCAAACAAAACAGCCGAAGACAAAGCCTCGCTCAGAAGTCTCTTAACAATCTGTATAATGCAAGGAATAACAGTTAAGATCAGCAAAATAACTATCAATATAATTAACACACCCTTTAACATGTCTCTAACCCACCCAATTATTCCCCATTTGCTAAACCATCCATCGAGCCAGCTACCCTCATATCTCAGTTTCACCAGCTGGCTTCGCAATGTTGCAATACTTTGATGGATCGATTCTGAATGGTCTGACAAATTCATGCAGCACATACCCTCAAAATCTTCACAACCATGACCATGAGCTAGGAGTAAGAAACCTATTGCAGCTTGATTTTGAAAAGTAGGACGTCTAATGCCATCCACGTCAGTTATCAAACCACTTAATGCAATGGATGTAGCATTAGTTTGCTTACTCAGCCACCAGCCCAATTTTGTTAGTTTTTTAAGAGCAGCAGCAGAGGCCACTCCTGGGGCTAGTATTGATGATGCTATTATTTCGGTGGGTCCCCAAAATGTTACCTGGTCGTCACAGTCCTTCTCAAATTTGTGAATGCCTCTACGCACTCGTCCTCTTAATTTACGTTGTTTCGCATGTATCATGGCCAAATTAGGAGTCAGCAAAGTGAGACGACCAAGACTGCAGGGGCCACCATTCAAACGTGATGGAATTCCACTCTGGGCTCAGTCTCCACATATCAAAAAGGTGCCAGGAGGCAAAGTGAGCGGTATGGCTGATGATTGGGAAATATTTGGACTCGTATAACCACACCAAGCAGCAGCATTACTATATATGCTAAGCATAGCGTTAACATTCTGACCTCTACGAGTACTGCTATAAGTATAATTAAAATATATACAAGCATCCATCACCACAGAGCCCCATAGTGTTAACCCTTGAGGTTGCTGTGTCTTCTGCGGAAGATGGAGTAGCCACAGAAAGACACAGTGTATTTTGACCAGTGATGTTTGCAAGGGTTACCCATACATTCTGCTTCGGCTGAGCAATTACCCAGGCCTGATTATGTGGGGGTCAGCAATAAATCTGGATGGGCCATGAGACCCATTCTCCTCAATTCCCTCTTTTTGTTTATGGACCAGCCAGATTTTTGCAAAAAGCATTATCCATCCTGCAAGAGAAACACTGTGACATACACGGCAAAAATAACTAACAAAAGCATAAGTCCTTATTTAACTATATTTAAAAGCCATCCTATAAACGGAAAGCCATACTATAAAATGTGACAAGCTAAAAACTGCTAATTTGCTACACAAACTGTTCACACCAGAGTGATTAATTACTAATTATAACGAGTTTTGATAAGCATATCTTCTAGCTAAACATTGTTAGTTTACCTTTGATGTCTAAAAGTTATCTGCACACCTGCTGTGTTTTGACCTTCTTATTACAGCTGGTTCTTGACATATTCACTTACTTCCAAATAACTTCTCACAACTCCTTGGTTTAAGGCAGTCTGTCCACCTGCTTTCAAGGCCGCTACATTTTGAAAATGTGATTACCAAATACCTCTCAGCATGAGTACTTTTCCTGTCTTGTGGGAATTCAAGGATACTGTCAGGGCCTGTGTCTTTGCGAGGAGAGCCAGGTTGCCGGCAGGCCTGCTGTCCTCCCTGACAATTTTTTTTTCTTTTAGTATCTACGTTTCAAAAACTGCTTTTAGAGGTCTCTGCAAGGGCCCTTTGCAGAAAGCTCAATAAGCATGGCAGTAAGAGTAAGACAAGTACCGTAATTGCCAAATCCAATAATCCAAATTTGACCACTGACAATATCCATCCTGAAATTTCCCACTTGTGAAACCAATTGTTTGATCCAAACAGTCCCTTTTCTTGTATCTTTTGTGTTTGATCTATTAATTTCTGAATGCTCGCATGAATTGACTGAGAGTGGTCAGCCAGATTCTTTGTTTGCTTTGCCAATCAGGAGTGTCAGAGGTGCAGATAACATCAACCTCACACAGTCTGTGATCTTAGGCTGTGCAGAAATCACTATTTCTCTACTTTTCATTTACCGCAAATACATGCATATCTCAAAGACTGTTAGATGGTTCAAAATGTCCCACAGCAAAACTCATAGTCCACTGTGGCTGCAGTTGTAACACTTGACTTCAGTTACTGTGATCAGGATCCCATCCTGGTTCATGCAAGCTTGATTTCTTCTGGATCCACAGCTTTATCCACTTCACTGGGTCCCACTTGGTTCCCGTATCTGTAATGACACAGGCAGATCTCCTTCCCCAAATTAGTACCTGCAACTTCATTTTTTTTTTAACTTTTTTCTCGTTTCTTTTTTTTTTTTCTTTTTTTTTTCAAACCTCCTTTTAAACCTACTGCATGTTTCACCATTGGAGGTACCAAACTGTTCTGTGGCAGACATAAATAGTTCAAAACATAAAGAGCTTTGTTTAATCAATCAGCCGGAGAGATACCCTTCTCTCCCCCTTTTTGTTTGTGAAGCAAACGCTTGAGAATTTGATTCATACATTCCACTATGACTTTCCACGAGGATTCATGCCAGGGGCAAGGCCACTGGTGAATTGCTAACAATCCAGGCACAACTGTACAATCCCTTTAGCCTCAGCAACCAACAAGTGGTGTTATCATTGAAGTACCTTAGCAGATTGGTTAACAAAAATGCATGCAACTTCCGAGCTCGTGCAAAGCGTCTGCTGAGGGAGCAGCCCAGGCCAGTGCTACCAGCCTGTCTGCTCTCTGGTTTCTGTCTGCTAGACCTTGAGTTAGTCAGTTAGCTCAGTGTGGCTGCAAATATGGGTAGTAAAATGCTGATGCACAATACCACACAATAATCTAATCCAGTGAATATTTCCAAGCAACTTTTGAACACCATTTAATTTGCTAACCTCAGCTGTGATTTCAATCCTCTGAGGTGTTACGGTACTTTTATCAATCTGTCAGTCCAAGTATTTCCATACTGCCTTATTTTGAATTTTCTGTAATCTGTAATCCCTTGCTTTTCAAATGCACTGTTAACTCATGAATCAAACTTTCAACATCCAAGTTTTTTCCCGCAATCAATATCTCATCCATGTAATGATAAATGATTAGATCAGGATGCATTTTTCGTACCGGAGCAAGTGCCCAGGCTACATAAGCCTGGCACATAGTTGGTGAATTTTTTATGCCTTGTGGGATTGCACCCAGTGATACCTTTTGAAAAAAAAAACCCAATCTTTTAAAAATTTTGGCATGTTCCACAGACATGTGGAAGGCTTGATATGACCCTTAGTCAGGTGCTCCCATATTAAATCTTATAAGTGGGCAATTTTTTCCTTGAGTAAGCAGACATTAATCAGCCCAAACGAGGATTTCTGTTTTCCAGGTTAAATTTTTAAAGAAGGTTCCCACTTTCAATGGTCACTATCAAAAATCCTTTTGCTTAATAACCAGCCTTGCTTTCAGTGGACAAACGCATCCCTGAACCTATAGCACATATGCTGCAAACCAATGCATCAGACAATCAACAGTACAAGATGCAAATTGTCACATCCAGTCCGTATGGGGGGGGGGTGGGGGGGCAGTTCTCCCACTACTACAGCAATTCTGTCAAGGCACCCGGCTGCGCGGCACGTTATCGTGGGTCGCGACTGCTGCCAGCACCATTCTCCCCCCACTGTGAACCACAGCGTGACCCCGGTGGTCACTGTGATTGAGCCCTGCATGAGTGCTAGGACCCTGTTCTGTCCACCTCCCACCGGCCCGCTATCAACTCTCTCTACCACTCGGTCATCCCCACATAAACTTTTCCCTGGTAATTTTCACGATTATGTAGGAATCAAAATACCCTGATTTAACCGTTTTTCCTGCTCTGACGCCACCTTACGTGCCCAGGCTCCGATGAGCAGTCTCTGCAGAGTCTCTCAGGCGTCAGGAGATGTATGGATGATGTTTGTCGGGCGGTGTGGGTGGGAGCGGTGGGTGTAGATACAAAATGTGTCCCTGATCCAATGGTTGTCGAAGCCGATAATTGTCCATGGCCGTAGGTGTCCTGTGTCCTGTCCTTAGGTTTCTTGTCTGTGGGCATAGGTTCCTTGTCTGTGCCGTAGTCGGTGATTCTTCGTGTTGGTAGTGTCTGGGTGGGTGGATGGGCAATTCTGCAAACCCTTTCACAGCAGGGCATGCCATTGCCACAACTGCCTGCTCTGCTTCCGTGTTTTCCAGGTTTTCAAAGACAAGCTGAAGTTTTTGATGGCGGTTACCATTTTCGACTGTGTCATGGGCTCTTTTAGGCTCAGTTAAAGTTAGAGGTGAATATATATTAAAGGCAGTCAGTTGTACTTTTTTTTTTTTCCATGTTTTTTCCTTCCAAAGCTATCATAGTGGGGGGATTTTCAGACCGTGGTGGCAGATTTATGTGCGCTACTTGCTCCCCTTCCCGGTCGGTTCCGACAGATTTATCACTTTGCTCTGATAACATGGCATAATTAATTAGCATAGTAACTGGGGTAGGTGAAAGAGCACCCAGAAACAAAAACACATTCTCCGTAGTTGATTTTTTCCCTTTTGAATCGGTTCTGTAGAACTTGCAACTGGTGTTAAAGCTGCAAAGGTTGAAGCGGCAGCAACGCAAAGCGCCTCCATTTCGGTTAGAGTCCTTTCACTTAATTTCCAGAGAGTTATTAATGACTTAGCTTCTTTTGCCCCAGCTGAGGGTTCGTCAAAGAGTTAAACTCCAATAGCCTCCCAAGTAGGCAAATCAAACGCTGTATTTACGTTTGTTATAAGATTCCTTTCTTCGCTCCACAAAAGGAGCTATTTTAAAGCATTTTTAATTACTCTCTTAGAGAGCATATTGTATAACTCCAGTCCAACGGGAGGGAAGACTACGAACTCCCGGGTCCGGAGGAGCAGAAGGCAATGATGGAGTAACAGCTGCCTCCTCCTTTACTTTTTTTTATGTTGATTGCTTTTCTGTAATTTTTCTCTTCGTGATATTTCCAATTTCTGCAATCGCCCAGTAAGTTTACACATTTCAGTCTCTCCTTTCTCCCCTTTTGAATCTGGCCAAGTAGCTTCAGAGGAAGGAGAGCAACTAGGAGTTGGATTCGAGGGGGTATTCTCAACAGCAGAAGCTGGAGTTTGTGTTGACTCATTAGTTTTTAAAGCAGAGTTAGTTTTCGGAGTAGAATTAAAGGTCTCAGAAACTTCACACCCCGAGGTGTTAGATTGCTGTTTTTCAACTGAGTCCTGTAACTCCGCAGCACTTGAACAAACCAGGTGAACCAGTCCACATACCGGAGTTTCTAACAGGGTGGCAGATGGTGTCACTGAGCCAGACAGAGCTTGAATAGCTGCAGCAGCTACTTGCCTCTCTGCCTGCATGGCGTTTAGGGTGTTAAATACTACATGCCAGGTCAAACCCAATGATCACAGTAGTTTTTCTTCCTTTCCTCCAGTAATCACCACATCCCAAAGATGATCTCCTATCGCTCGCCACTCAGCAACACTGAATATCAGCGCTACTTCTTCCAGGTGTCCCGACCTGCGGGCCCATTTAATTAAATCTGAAAGCCCTATTGGAGTCACCATCTCGCTTTTCTTTGAGAAAATAACTAGAGTCGGCTTCTCCGCAGCTAGCCCTATTGGAGATTCCTGCTCGCCTCTCTTAGAGAGGGTACTGAAGAGCGGTTTCTCCGCAGCTCCCCACTCCATTGTGGGCACAGAGGGCGGGTAGCGACCCCGCAACCAGCTACCGCAACACTTACGATTCTCAGCGGCGCCTCCTCTGTAGCAACCGTCTCCGAAACCTTCTTTCCGGTCCCTGTTCAGGCGCCAATTGTCAAGTGTTCCCCGCGTCCTAATCCAGATCTTGGGAAACTTTTAGGTCCAGGGTCTTCGAAAGAGCGGGACGGCGCTAGGAATCAGACCGCACACCAATATGGCTAAAAGCAGTCAGTTCGTTTATTCTACAGAGCAGCGTGATTCTATACTCTCTAGCAAGCTTAACAAAGCATGGCTGGGAACCGAGGGGGAGGGGAGCAAGAACAGTGAAGGCGATAGAGCGGACACCTGTGCAAGGCCTATATCTTATCTTGTCTCAGAGGAATGTTTCAGAATTAGGAGCTTCTATTCACAGCCCTTACTCCTTAACCCATTATCTGACTTTGCTGCTAGCTCCACATTCCTTTAATGTGATGTTTCATTCTGGCTGTTTTGTTCGCAGGGATAGAGAGTGGGAAATATGTGGCTGTTCTCACGGAGACATCCCTCCACAAAAAATATACTCTACACTGCAGTTGGGGAGAATGGCCCAACCTGGAGTCTCTGGCAGAAAGCACCAGGGGAGACTTGAGGTCAACCTCTGGAGTTTCGGAGTTGGGGATACAGAGGATATGAAGCACGTTATACTCCAGAAGAAAATGAACTACTGGAAGCTTATGAAGAGGTTCAAGCTGCTTTGGAAGTGATTGTAACTGAAGCCCAGCTCCTCCTGGCACCTTGACTGCCAGTGCTGGGGTGGATGTTCAAAAAGAAGGCCCCTTATAAGCATCATGCCACCAATGCTACATCGAGTCAGAGAAGCCACTGAAGGAAAAGGTGAATCCAGTCAGATTGCAGAGGTAAAGGCCATCCAGCTGGCTTTAAACATTGCCAAACAAGAAAACTGGATAAAATTGTACCTCTATACTGACTCCGGGATGGTGGCCAATGCCCTGTGGGGATGGTTACAGCAATGGAAACAAAGCAACTGGCAGCACAGAAGCAAACCCTTCTGAGCTGCTCCATTGTGGCAAGACATTTCTGCCCAGCTAGAGAACCTAACTGTGAAAGTACGTCATGTAGATGCCCACGTACCCAAGAGACGAACCACTGAAGAACATCAAAACAACCAGCAGGTCAATCAGGCTGCTAAGATTGAAGTGGATCAAGTAGACCTCGATTGGCAATGTAAAGGTGAATTATTTATAGCTCGCTGGGCTCGTGACACCTCAGTCCATCAAGGAAGAGATGAAACATATAGATGAGCTCGTGATCGAGGGGTGGATTTGACCACGGACACTGTCTCACAGGTCATCCACAAATGTGAAACATGTGCCTTGATCAAGCAAGCCAAGTCGTTAAAACCTCTCTGGTATAGAGAAAAATGGCTGAAATATAAATAGGGAGATGCCTGGCAGATCAATTATTTAACTCTCCCACAGACACGCCAAGGCAAGCGGTATGTGCTCACAATGGTAGAAGCAACCACTGGCTGGATAGAAAAATATCTTCTGTCCCATGCCACCACCCAGAACACCATCCTGGGTCTTGAGAAGCAAGTCCTCTGGCAACACGGCACTCAAGAAAGAATCAAGTCAGAAAATGGGATGCATTTCCAGAGCAATCTCATAGAAAACTGGACCAAAAAGCATGGCATTGAACGGATGTATCATATTTCCTGTCATGCTCCATCCTCTAGGAAAATTGAGCTCTATAATGGGCTGTTAAAAATCACAAAAAGGGCAATGGGTGGTGGAACCCTAAAAAACTGAAATACACATGTAGCAAAGGACACCTGGTTAGTAAACTCCAGAGGGTCTACCAATTGAGATGGCCCTGTGTAGCAATGCATTTTGAAAGGAATGGGTTTTGTGGCCCATCCAGATTTATTGCTGACCCCTATATAATCAGGCCTGGCGAAGCTAGCAGAGACATGCCCCACTAAAATGCCTTTATACAAATGTACATAGCATGGGAAACAAGCAGGAAGAATTAGAGATCATTGTGCGGTCGCAGGGCCACGATCTCATTGCGATCACAGAGACGTGGTGGGACAGCCTGGATGACTGGCACGCTGTCATGGATGGCTATGTGCTTTTCAGGAAAGAGAGGCTAGGGAGGCGAGGTGGAGGAGTTGCTCTTTATGTTAGAGAGCAGCTAGAATGTATTGAGCTCCACCTGGGGAAAGATGAACCATCAGTCGAGTGCTTGTGGGTAAGAATCAAGGGTCACGCTAGTATGAGTGACACTGTTGTGGGTGTGTGCTATAGGCCCCCTGATCAAGAGGAGCGGGCTGATAGTGCTTTCTATGAGCAGCTAGAAGTAGCCTCGAGATCCCAGGCCCTGGTCCTTATGGGGGACTTCAACTACCCAGATATTTGCTGGGCAAGCAATACGGCCAGTCGTACCCAGTCCAGACAATTTCTGCAGTATGTTGAGGACAATTTCCTGCTACAGATGGTGCAGGAACCTACAAGTGGAGGGCGGGTGCTGGACCTTGTTTTAACCAATAAGGATGGGCTCGTTAAGGAAGTGAAGGTCGGGGGCAGCTTGGGACAAAGTGACCATGAAAGGGTAGAGTTCAAATCCTGAATGGAAGAAGCAAGCTAAAAAGTAGGATAGCTACCCTGAATTTTGGAAGAGCTAACTTTGATCTCTTCCGCAACCTTTTAGGAGCTATCCCGTGAGCTACGCTGTTAGAAGACAAGGGAGCCTGTGAGAGCTGGCTAGCATTTAAACAGCACTTCTTCCAAGCACAGGATAGGTGCATCCATTTGAGGAAGAAATCGGGAAAGAGAGGCAGAAGACCTGCGTGGATGAGCAGGGAGCTAATGAGTAAACTCAAAGGGAAGCAGAAGTTTTATGAACTGTGGAAACAGGGTCTGTGCACCTGGGAGGAATATAGGAATGTAGTCAGGGCCTGTAGGGATGCGACTAGGAAGGCTAAAGCCTGCTTGGAAATGAAGCTAGCAAGGGAGATAAAGGATAATAAAAAGAGTTTTTTCAGATTTGTGAATAGTAAGAGGATGACCAGGGATAATGTAGGTCCCTTGCTGAACGAGGCGGGTGTCCTGGTAACGGGTGATGATGAGAAGGTGGAAATACTGAATGCCTTCTTTGACTCGGTCTTCACTCCAAAGGCCCCTCGGGACCCGCAGATCCTGGATGAAAGTAAGAGTGTTTGTGGAATGAAGAGCTTCCCTCTAGTTGAGGTAGGGGTGGTCCAGGAGCGGCTCAAAGGGATTAATGCAAACAAATCAATGGGCCCGGATGGGATACATCCACGTGTGCTGAGGGAGCTGGTGGAAGTGATTGCGGAGCCGCTTGCTATCATCTTCGACAGCTCTTGGAGAACAGGAGAAGTACCTGAGGACTGGATCGTGCTCGACCAATCTCATAGCCTTCTATGATCTCATCACCGGCTGGGTGGATGGAGGGAGAGTAGTGGATGTCATCTACCTTGACTTCAGCAAGGTTTTCGATACTGTCTCCCATGACATACTGATAGAAAAGCTGAGAGATCATGGGATAGATGAGGGGACAGTGAGGTAGGTTGAGAATTGACTGTCGGACTGAGCTCAGAGGGTGGTGATCAGTGGAGCAGAGTCTGACTGGAGACCTGTGACTAGCAGTGTTCCCCAGGGCTCGGTGTTGGGTCGAGTCCTGTTTAATATCTTCATCGACAACCTTGATGAGGGAATAGCATCCACCCTCAGCAAGTACACCGATGATACAAAGCTGGGAGGGGTGGCTGACACACAGGAACACTGCGCTGCCATCCAGCGAGACCTGGACAGGCTGGAAAGCTGGCCAGGGAGAAACCAGATGAGGTTTAATAAAAGAAAGTGTAGATTCTTGCACCTGGGGAGTAATAACCATCTGTATCAGTACAGGCTGGGGGATGACCTGCTGGAGAAGAGCTCTACGGAGAAGGACCTGGGGGTCCTGGTGGATGACAGGTTGGCTATGAGCCAGCAGTGTGCCCTGGTGGCTAAGAGGGCCAATGGGATCCTGCGGTGCATCAGGAGGAGTGTGGCCAGCAGGTCGAAGGAGGTGATCCTCCCCTTCTACTCTGCCCTGGTCAGGCCCCACCTGGAGTATTGTGTCCAGTTCTGGGCTCCCGGGTTTAAAAAAGACAGGGATCTCCTGGAGAGAGTCCAGAGAAGGGCTATGAAGATGATTAAGGGCCTGGAACATCTCCTGTATGAGGAAAGGCTGAGTGAACTGGGGCTGTTCAGCCTGGAGAAAAGAAGACTAAGGGGGGACCTAATTAATGTTTATAAATATCTTAAGTATGGGATGCAGGGGGAATTGGCCAACCCCTTTTCAGTCGTCTGTGGAGATAGGACAAGGGGCAATGGCTGTAAATTGGAGCTCAGGAAGTTCCGCACCAACATGCGGAAGCACTTTTTCACAGTGAGGGTGACAGAGCACTGGAATAGGCTGCCCAGGGAGGTGGTGGAGTCTCCTTCTCTGGAGATATTCAAGAGCCGTCTGGATGCCTATCTGTGCAATATGAGCTAGGGAGCCTGCTTTGGCAGAGGGGTTGGACCCGATGATCTCTCGAGGTCCCTTCCAACCCCTATGATTCTGTGATTCTGTGATTCTGTGATTCTGTGATTCTGTGATAAAGTGAGATTCTGTGATTTCTGTGAGAACAGGAGCTTGTAAGAAGCAATTCATGAGATGAGAAACTGCAAGAATGTTAACAACTGCCTTAAAAAGGAACAACGTGACTGTGTAGCCTCAACCAATTATTAGCAATAGTGAGACGCGTGTAAGGCGGGTGAACAGAGCATCTAACCAATAGCAATGTAAGGTAACTCCTGTACTGATCTAGAAACCTATATAAGCTGTGTGTGTGTTTCAATAAACGAGCTCAGCATTTGATCACATTGATCCGAGATGAGTCCGCAAAACTTCGGCTCCGGCAACACAACAGAAGGACAGGAAGCCATCCAGAGGGATCTTGACAGGCTGGAGAGATGGGCCCGGGTGAACCTAATGAGGTTCAACACTGCAAAGTGTAAGGTGTTGCACTTGAGCTGGAGGAATCCCAGACATAGATACAGACTGGGAGAAGAGCTCCTTGAGAGTAGCCCTGCTGAGAAGGACCTGGGGGTTCTGGTGGATGAGAAACATAACACGAGCCAGCAGTGTGCTCTTGCAGCTCGCAAGGCCAATGGTATCCTGGGCTCCATTAGAAGAGGGGTGGCCAGCAGGGACAGGGAGGTGATGGTCCCTCTCTACTCTACCCTTGTGAGGCCCCATCTGGAGTACTGTGTCCAGATCTGGGGCCTGCAATATAAGAAAGATGTGGAACTGTTGGAGAGGGTTCAGAGGAGGGCCACGAAGATGATTAGCGGGCTGGAGAACCTCCCCTACGAGGAGAGGCTGAGGGAGCTGGGCTTGTTCAGCCTAGAGAAGAGAATGCTGCGGGGGGACCTCATTGCAGCCTTCCTATCCCTGAAGGGAGTATACAAACAGGAAGGGAATCAACTTGTTAAAAGGGTAGACAATGGCAAGACAAGGGGGAATGGATTAAAGCTAAAGGAGGGAAGGTTTAAATTAGATATTAGGGGGAAGTTCTTTACGGAGAGAGTGGTGAGGTGCTGGAACAGGCTGCTCAGAGAGGTGGTGGATGCCCTGTCCCTGGAAGTGTTCAAGGCCAGGTTGGATGGGGCCCTGGGCAACCTTGTGTAGCTCCAGGCCTGGAGGTTTGTGGCCCTGCCTGTGGCAGGGGGGTTGGAGCTCTATGATCCTTGGGGTCCCTTCCAACCCAGACCATTCTATGATCCTATGATTCTATGACTGAGGTGCAATGAGCCCAGAGAGCTATAAATAATTCACCCTTATGTTGCCAATCAAGGTCTACTTGAGCCACTTCAATCTTAGCAGCCTGATCCACCTGCTGGTTGTTTTGATGTTCTTCAGTGGCTTGACTCTTGGGTATATAGGCGTCTACATGACGTACTTTCACAGTTAGGTTCTCTAGCTGGGCAGAAATGTCTTGCCACAATGGAGCAGCTCAGAAGGGTTTGCTTCTGTGCTGCCAGTTGCTTTGTTTCCATTGCTGTAACCATCCCCACAGGGCATTGGCCACCATCCAGGAGTCAGTATAGAGGTACAATTTTATCCTGTTTTTTTGTTTGCAATGTTTAAAGCCAGCTGGATGGCCTTTACCTCTGCAATCTGGCTTGCTTTACCTTCTTCGAGAGTTTCTGCAACTTGTCATGTTGGACTCCATACAGCAGCTTTCAACCTCCGATGTTTACCAAAAATGTGACAGGACCCATCGATGAACAGGGCATATTTTTTCTCATTTTCTGGCAGTTCACTATGCAGTGGGGCCTCTTCAGCATGCTTCGCCTCCTCCTCTGGTGATATTCCAAAATCTTTGCTTTCTGGCCAGTCTGGGATTACTTCCAGAATTCATGGGTGATTGGGGTTTCCTATTGAGCCTGCTACATGATTAGTGCAACCCACTTGCTCCACGTAGCATTAGTGGCATGGTGCATAGAAGGGGTCTTCCCTTTGAACATCCACCCCAGCATCTGCAGTTGGAGTGTCAGGAGGAGTTTGGCTTCGGTTCCAATCACTTCTGAAGCGGCTTGAACCCCTTCATATGCTGCCAGTATTTCCTTTTCTGTTGGAGTTTAACGGGCCTCAGATCCTCTGTATCCCCGACCCCAAAACCCCAGGGATCGACCATGAGTCTCCCCTCGTGTTTTCTTCCAGAGACTCCAGGTAGGGGCATTCTTCCTGGCTACGGTGTTGAGCACTATTTTTTACATCTGTCTGTCCAGACAGGCCCAAGGGCTACTGTGTGGACTGTCTCCTGTTTGATCTTTTCAAACACTTGTTGCTGCTCAGGGTCCCACTGGAAATTGTTCTTCTTCTGGGTTACATGGTAGAGAGGGCTCCCAATGAGACTGTAGTTTGAGATATGCATTCACCAGAAAACCACAATGCCCAGGAAAACTTCTGTCTCCTTTTTATTGATTGGTGGAGACATAGCTGCTATTTTATTGATAGCATCCATGGGGTTCTGATGACACCCATCCTGCTGTTTTATTCCTAAAAACTGGATTTCCTGAGCAGGTCCCTTGACCTTACCTCGTTTGATAGCAAAACCAGCTTTTAGCAGAATTTGCATTATTTTCTTCCCATTCTCAAAAAATTCCTCTGCTATGTTGCCCATACAATGATGTCATCAATGTACTGCAGGTGCTCTGGGGCTTCACCCTGTTCTAATCCAGACTGGATCAGTCCATGGCAGATGGTGTGTCTATGTTTCCACCTCTGGGGCAGTCGATTCCAGGTGTACTAGATGCCCCTCCAAGTGAAAGCAAACTGTAGCCTGCACTCTGCTTCCGAAGGGATCAATAAGAAATCATTTGCCATGTTGATTGTGGTGTACCACTTGGTTGGTTTTGACTCCAAATCATGCTGGAGTTCTAGCATGTCCAGCACTGCAGCACTCATAGGCAGCGTGACTTCATTCCAACCCCAATAGTCCACTGTCAGCCTCCACTCTCGATTAGACTTCCGCAGTGGTCAGATTGGAGTGTTGAAGGGTGAGTGGGTTCTACCAATCACTCCCTGACTCTTCAGATGATGAATCAGTTTCTTAATGGGAATCAGGGAGTATCTGTTGGTGCGGTATTGTCAGCCTTTGATAACTTTGACTATCCCTGGAATGTTCAGACCAGTATATACATCTTACTCTCCTGAATGTCTTTCTGTTTTTATGTATTACCACCAACTGTTTCAAGAATATTACCAAGAAATCTTTCCTGGGGCTGAAGGGTCAGGGGTGGCATGGCCAATGGGAAGGCATGAGCAAATACCTAGACAAAAAATAACCAGGTCCATAATCACTATCACTACCGAAACCTCAGAAAATGGCATTGAAGCTGAGCCAGGAAGAACCCTTAAAATAGGCACTGTAGCTACTCAAATCTCAGAGGCCAACACTGTAGTTGAGTCAGGAAACCAACTGGTACCAGTATCAGTCGCCCCTATACAGAAGAATACACTAAGAAATCAGTCTGCATGTGAAAGATGACAATGGACCGGGACCATCACGAGAATCTGAAGAAGTGGCAGTACCAGAGATTATAACCCGATCCTTGTCCTTGAGTGAGCTGAGAGACATGAGATAAGTTTTCAGCCACTTCCCAGGGGAGCACATCATTACCTGGCTACTCTGATGCTGGGACAATGGGGCCAGCAGCCTGGAATTAGAAGGCAGGGAGGCCAAGCAGCTGGGATCCCTGTCCAGAGAAGGAGGCATTGACAAAGCGATTGTAAAGAAGTCCCAAGCCCTTGCCCTCAGCCTCTGGAGGCGACATCTATCAAGTGTGAGGGAAAGGTACCCATTCATTGAAGATGTTGTGTGTTGGCTAGGCAAGTGGATGACCATGGAGTGGGGTATTCAGTATTTGAGGGAGTTAGCTGTGTGAGAGATGGTTTACTACAATCCTGACAATTCACAGCTGCCCACCGATCCTGATGAAGTCCAATGTTCCCGACCCATGTGGTGTAAGTTTGTACGGAGTGCACCAGCATCGTATGCCAACTCACTGGCCATAACAGACTGGGGAAAGGAAGAAGCACTAACTGTGTATGAGGTGGTTGGCCGACTGTGTCTATTTGAAGAAAGCCTCTCTTCCTCCTTCGTCTCAGCTGTGGAGAAATTGTCTTGAGAGGTCTAGCAACTCAAAGAGAATATGTCCTACTGCCCACCTGTGCAGACCACAATTTCAGCTAACAGAAGTGGGTGTTCCCCTGTTCCAGAATGAGCTAATAAAAAGTACATACCACGAGGCATCCTATGTTTCTATCTGCGCGACCATGGTGAAGACATGAGGAGATGGGATGGGAAACCCACCTCAGCCCTCTGAGCCTGAGTGAATGAGTTGCTAGGAAAAACAATTACAAAAAGAGATTCCTCCAAGAAGAATGCTGCACCAGTTTACAGTAGAAAGCCCACCAGACTGTGTGATTGTCATTGTACTTGTGACCCTCTTGAAGGGACCTCTAAGTCTTTCTTGCAAGAAGTAAATAGCAAATATGACGAGCAAAATTAGAGGGGCCCTGCCTCCAGCCAGGTGGAGGAAAGGGATAATCGGATCTATTGGACTGTGTGGATCCGATGGCCTGGCACGTCAGATCCACAGAAGTACCAAGCATTAGTAGACACCGATGTCCAGTGTACCTAATACCATCGAACTATGAAGGGTCAGAGCCCATCTACATTTCTGGAGTGACTGGGGGATCCCAGCAGTTGACTCTAGTAGAAGCTGAAGTGCATCTAACTGGGAAAGACTGGGGAAAAGCACCCCATTGTGACTGGTCCAGAGGCTCTATGCATTCTGGGCATAGACATCCTCCAGAGAGGGGTACTTCAAAGACACAAAAGGGTACTGGTGGGCTTTTTGAATAGCTGCCTTAGTGACAGAGGAAACTGAACCACTGTCTCTTCCGTATGGACTGTCAGAAGACCCTTCAACTAGGGGCTTGTCAGAGTGACAATTTGGCACAGTTTTAGGACAATAACAGTCCTCTTTTCAATGCCCGCCTCTAGGCTCAAACCCATGACTCTTCAATTAAGTGTTCCATGCTCTATTGCTACCCCAGCCCAAGTCCCCCAGCCCGTTGAGACCCCAGGAGTGAGCAAGTAGTGGCTTGCTCTCTCCTGGAGAAGTAACAGACAGAGCCTCCATGGCTTGGGATAAGGACAGTTTACTAACAAAAGCACCTTGAAAGGGGTATAATAACAGCCCACAGCAAATTTCTCTCACACTCAGTGATAACAAAGAGTGCTTTACCAACCCTATAATAACAACAAGCACTGTACAAGAACTGACCTGGCCACACCCAAGAGCACAGCTCTCTGAGCAGCCCCTTTTATGGGGGAGTGATGTCAGGTGGTGTGGAAAACAGCCTGGGCTAACTCAGCTGTGCTGGCTGCTTGGGGAGGTTAACTCTGGCCTGAAGGAATTGGCTGATGTGGTTGCTGAGCTGCTCTCCATCATATTTGAAAAGTCATGGTTGTAGGGTGAGGTCCCCATGGACTGGAAAAAGGGTCATGTCACTCCCATTTATAAGAAAGGGAGCAAGGAAGACCCAGGGAACTACAGGCCAGTGAGCCTCACCTCTGTGCCTGGGAAGATCATGGAACAGATCCTCCTGGATGACATGTTGGAGCACATGAGGGATGAGCACATGATCTGGGACAGCCAGCACGGCTTCACCAAGGGAAGGTCGTGCCTTACCAATCTGGTGACCTTCTATGATGGAGTGACAGCATCGGTAGATAAAGGGAAGGCAACCAATGTCATCTACCTGGACTTGTGCAAGGCCTTTGACACAGTCCCCCATCACATCCTTATCTCTAAATTGGAAAGATGTGGATTTGATGGGTGGACCATCCAGTGGATAAGAAACTGGTTAACAGACCGTAGCCAAAGGGTGGTGGTCAATGGACCTATGTCCAGTTGGAGGCCGGTGACAAGCGGTGTCCCCCAGGGGTCTGTCTTGGGACAGGTGCTCTTTAACATCTTTATCAATGACATCGATGATGGAATTGAGTGCACCCTCAGCAAGTTTGCGGATGACACCAAGCTGAGTGGTGTGGTTGACACCCTAGAAGGAAAGGAAGCCATCCAGAGGGATCTTGACAGGCTGGAGAGATGGGCCCAGGTGAACCTAATGAAGTTCAACACAACACAGCTGTCGCAGTTTTGCATAGCTAGGTGCTGTTAGAGAACCAAAATAGTAGTCTAGGATATATCTAGTGGAGTCAGATGTTTTTTATGTATTATATGTACGAATAATTAAAATGCAGTCTGTGGGGATGTGGTAAAAGTAGAATAGTTTATTTTATGGGCTATTCATATGGCTCTTACTATGCAGCTGCTGCATCGCTAAAATAAGGGGTTTTCCTGCTTGGTTACTATCTTACCTTTGAGCTTTTTTCCTTTTAATTTCATGATGGTAAGGAAGACTTTACTGGCTTTTTAAAACATTTTCTGTCTTTGCAGTGGTCCATTTTCCATAAACACTTCTGGGACCAAAGACTGGGGCGCTAGAAATATCTCTTCCTAAAGCTGCCTTCTTACTTACGCTATTTTGGAAGCAAGGACATTTAAACGATAGGCTTCCTGCTGAGTCTTCTCTAAATCTCACTTGCCTTTAGCATTTTTTTTTTCCTTCTTTCATACTACATGTACATATTGTGGTTTAGCCCCAGTTGGCAGCTGAACACCACACAACTACTTGGTCAGTCCTCCCCACAGGGGGGAAGAAAAAAAAATAGACAAAAGCAAAACACCAAACTGCACAACTCAGACTGTACAGCTCAGAGCCATTTTGAAGCCAGACCGTCCCCAAACTGCATGTCCTGGAGCTGCGCACTCCTCCCCCACCAGCCCCCTTTAAATTGAGCATGATGTCATGATATGGAATACCCCCTTTGGATAGTTTGGGTCACCTGTCTTGTCTGTGTCCCCTCCCAGCTTCCTGGGTGCCCCCTGCCTTCTCCTTAGCAGGGCAGCATGAAAAGCTGAAAAGTCCTTGACTGCTTGGCAACAACTAAACACATCAGTGTGTTATCAGCACTGCTCTCATCCTGACTCCCAAACACAGCACTGCACTAACTACTGGAAAGAAAATTAACTCTATCCTAGTGAAACCCAGGACAACATCTTAGCATATTACTTTAGCATTCACCTGTATTAAAAATAAGTAGGGTTTGCAGCACTGTCAAGTAACTAACATTTAGGATTTCCTTAGAATGGATCAGAATGAGTTTCTGTCCGCTTGTAGAGTTTTTGCTTTTTTACTCATTTTTCCCCAGAGTTCCTTGTATTATTACTGATAGTAAGCTCTCCCAGAAGTACACAAGCAAATATTTAAATCCTACTATTTCATATTGTTTTCATTATCACATTGTACTCTGTAATCACAGAATCATAGAATGGATTGAGTTGGAAAAGACCTTAAAGATCATCTAGTTCCAACACCCCCTTACATGGGTAGGGACACTGTGCACTAGACCTGGTTGACCAAAGACCCATCCAAGTTGGCCTTTAACACTTTCAGAGAGGGGACATCCACAACTTCTCTGGGATACCTGTTCCACTGCATCATCACCCTCACAGTGAAGATTTTTTTCCTTGTATCTAATCTAAATCTATCCTCTTTTAGTTTAAATGCATTAAAACTTGTCCTATCACTATATGGCCAGATTTCTTGTAGGCCCCCTTCAGGTACCTTCAGGCTGCAGTAAGGTCTCTCCAGGGTCTTCTCTTCTCCGGGGTGAACAAGCCCAACTCTCTCAGCCTGTCTTCATAGCAGAGGTACTCCAGCCCTCTAATCATCCTGGACTCACTCAAACAGCTCCATGACCTTCTTATGTTGGAGGCACCAGAACTGGAGGCAGTACGCCAGGTTGGGTCACACAAGAGCAGAGTAGAGGGGCAGAATCACCTCCCTTGACCTGTTGGTCACACTGTTTTTGATGCAGCCCAGGATACAGTTGGTTTTCTGGGCTGCAGACATGCATTGCCAGCTCATGTTGAGCTTTACATCAATCAGCACTCCCAAGTCCTCCTCAGGGCTGCTTTCAATCTGCTCTCCACCCAGCCTGTAATTGTGCTTGGGATTGCACTGACCCAAGTGCAGGACCTTGCACTAGTACTTTTTGAACTTCATGAATGCACAGGCCTACCTCCCAAGCCTGTCAATGAACCTCTGGATGGCATTCCTTCTCTTCAGCATGTTGACTGCACCACAGAGCTTGGTGTTTTTGGCAAACTTGCTGAAGGTGCACTCGATCACACTTTCCATGTCTCCAACAAAGACGTTGAACAGTGCTGGTCTCAATACTGATGCCATAAAAAGCTGAAATCAAAAGTCAATAGCATTCGTGACTATTAAGCAGGTATTCTTTATTGCAGTGCTGGGCAGCACAGGGGATCGCTCCTCCTAATGTGTGCACCAAACGAGTTAATTACACACCTTATATGCAGGTTATACACACATATTCATGACCTTTCTGAGAAATTATTAACATATTTATTACTTGCTGCGACGGAGAGATGGGATACAGCTTGATGCAAGCAAAAGTCAATTTATTGTATACAATCATTCCTTTAAATATGCTCAGAACACTGCGTGCTTTAAACAGATTGGTCCTTTCATACATACACTGCTTGCGGAGCTGCATCTCATTGGTCAGCAGTCTACTGTCACGCTAGCAACCCTATCTTATCTTGAGGACACAACTCCTAAGGCCTCCCCAGACAGCAGGCATACCTTATCTTGAGGACAGGCCTCTTCTGGCGCCTGTCTCGGCGGGGGGCCTGGAACTTTGTTTATCACAATCTTGCCACCTTTGTTTAGTTTCCCCATGGTTTATGGCCTACAAGTTCCAGCACGTCCCACAATTACTTTTACGGGAACTCATTATCAACGGTTTCCACCCTTTCCCGCATGCATACTACAGTCTTTAGGTGGTCTTCAAGGACCCTGGTGGTCATTTACTTCATCCACTCATCCTCATCACTGATTTTGCCATGAACTATAGCCCTTATCTTCCTCTTCTTGTTTACCAGAGCCACATGACTAGTCTCAGGGCCCCTGGTAGCCTTGAGTTTTCTTGTTCTCAGAGATAGTCCTGCTAGAAAGTTTACAATGTGCTGGTACACACATTCCAAAATACCATTGCTGCAAAGTATGTTACTAATAACTACAAAAATCCAGACAATAAGTCTCCATTAGATCCACTGCTGCATAATATGTTGTTGATATTTATAAAATACTAGACATTAAGTCTCTATTAGATTCAGCCTTCTCTTCAGTACTGACCCCTGCCTCTCATCACTTGTCTCTACTTGGACATCAAGCCATTGATTGCAACTCTTTTGAGTGCAACTGTCCATCTAATTTTTCATCCACTGAGTGGTCCATCTGTTGAATCCATGTCTGTCCAATTTAGAGACAAGAATATAGTGTGGGACAGTGTCAAATGATTTGCACAAGTCCAGGTCGATGACATCAGTTGCTCTTTCCTTATCCACTAGTGCTGTAACGCCATCATAGAATGCCAGCAAATTTGTCAGGCATGATTTGCCCTTAGTGAAGCCATGTTGGCTGTCACTGTTAGAAATGTCAAAAGATCCTAAAAAAAAAAGGACTCAAGGTTGATCTGAGGGTATAGAATCACGATTATATATGTAAGTGTAGTTATGGAAGAGCAGCTCTTGCAAGTCAGCTAGGTAATCATGTGGAACAGCTTGTGAAGGAGTAGGGGAGTTTTTTTTCTTTCCATAGCAAAGGGATTACTCGTGAAAGCCTTGTACTATCTCGACGAGAAGATAAAGAGCAAGAACTCGAGGATGGAATGATATCCATCCCAAATATGTCAGTTGTTAAAGAAAACAGGAGGCTGACAAAGGACATGATTAGAGGAAAACAGATAGTTAACAAGGCCATGAATTAGCTTAGAATGATAAGAACACTGCAAGCTTGCAAGACCAGCACATTCCAGGCGAAAGGTGATAAGTACATCCTGAGGAGGCCTCGGGCCTTCCTCCCAAGACCCATTGCCCACAATTTTTGGAAGAAACTGCGCAATCGCAAAGGACTGATAAGCTGATTAGCATAAGAAGCGAGAGTAGGTGGGTTTAGGTAATGAATATGTATATGTGTCAATTGAATATTCATTGTTTCATTGTATAAATATGGGACGGTTTTGCTACTTCGGGTATGCACGTTTGTGGTGGAGAGATCCCCCGTGCATCTGCGCGCATTAAACATACCTACTTTATAACTTTCGAGTTATAGAGTCTATTTCCGTACGTCATTTTGGCGAGCCAGGCAGGAGGATTTCTGCTCGGCTGCGGGACCAGCTGCGGAGCAGACGCTCCTAGGCGCGCCCCGAGAGATTTCCTCGAAGGAGCCTCCTCTTCCCAGCTGTTCACCTGGGAGTAGAAGAGAAACCCCTGGATCTATGGATAAAACGGTATGTTTGGAAACAGGGCTGCTGATAAGATGCGCGGAGATGTCCGGCGCACAGCGTAGTCCCTAGGAGGAAAGGTACCTTAGGAGGGGGTTTGTTGACCAAGGGGTGGCCGCTAGCGATCTTGAGGGTAGATCGAGCAAACCCAAGAATCGGGGAGTAGATCGGGTGACTCAGAGGCCCGTACGGATAGAAGTTCTGGCGTACGGGGGGGGTCACTGATCACGAGGCCCGACTGGAATTAGGAATCATATGTCGACTCGGTTTATCCTTCCAGCTGTAGGGGGATAACGGCTAGATTAATAATTGCAGTACTGTGGTGTTGGAAGTGCCCGGGCTTGCTTTAGGGTTGTAATTGTGCTTGTTGTTGAGTTTGTCATTGTGTTTGTCATTGTAACTGTAACTGAGAACTGTTCTTGTAATTGCTCATTGTTTGAGTGAAATGATCTAACTCTGGTGTGAGTGGTGAGTGACTGAGCTGCAGCATATCTGTGAGGAAAAAAAAAAAAAAGAAAAAACAAACAAACAAACAAAAAACCCTTTTCATAACCAGTGTTATGCTTTGCATATGCAAGAAATCTTCGTGCCCGGTACCGTGTGTTGTTTGAATGATTCAAGTGTTTGACTGAGAAGTAGTCTGATTACAAAGTAAGTGAAGAGCTCTATCCGTGTTTCCGACCTTGGGCGACTAAGGCAGCTGGAGAAAAGTGAAGCAATTGAAATTGCAAAATGGGAGCTGGGGGAAGTAAGCCTTGTGAGAAATCACCTTTGGGTTGCATATTGAAACATTGGAAGGATATTGTGGGACAGGGTGGTACCGAAGACAAAAGAGGCTGGTTAAATATTGTAATCAGTGGTGGCCGCTATATAAACTAGAGGATGGAGCAAAGTGGCCTCAGGAGGGAGGAACGTTAGATTATAACACTCTCCTGCAACTAATGTTGTTTCTTAGAAGGGAAGGTAAATGGGATGAGGTATCATATGCCGATATGTTTTTTTGTCCTTCGGGACAAACCTGAATGGCAAAGAGACTGTGGACTAGTACCCCCTCGGGATCCTATGGTACTAGCCTTAGAAAGAGAAGATAGGAAAGAGCGTACAGGAAAGTTGAGAAGGTGTTGTTCAGCATGTAGTATTGGACAGAGATGCACTAAACTAAGTGAGGAACAAGAGCCCGAGGTAGATGATTTGTTCCACCCACCTTATAGGATGGGGAGATGCCGCAACTGAGGGACGGGACACCGCTTGATGCAAGCATAGTGTTCGATTTATTATCAATATTCCATAAGCTTTATAGTTTTTCTAACAACAAGCAAGCTACGTGCCTTTATTTCCATTGGTTAGTATCTATATCGCGTCCCACACTCATTGGTTAGTACAACTTCATCTTTTAGCTATTTCTAGGCTAATTAAAACAACTATGTTATCTTGCAGCTGCAGCAGGACCACAAGGAGGAATGTTAGGAGTGTTCCTGTTTCTTATCTTGCAGCTCGTTTATCCACTCTCCTAGGGCTTCCATCCGACCAAGGCGATCAGGTCAGGGTCACCTGCTTGCTTGTGAAGCTCTGCGGCAGCAAGATGCTTGTTTGCTTTTCCTACATCTCCCCCGTTCTGTTGAACAATAAGAACTTTATGGATAGAGTTAGATATCATTTTTTGTACACACTGCAAAAAACATGGTAAGCAAATCAAAAGCAACAAAGCAAACAAAACAATATACATTGTTGTCTTTAACAAACTTTTTAACCATCCTGTAAATCCCCAGCCAGAAAATAACTTGTCCAGCCAGTCCCATCTATCATCCTCTTGGAGTTTCAAAACTCCGTTTTTAAGTTGCTGTATGCTAGCGTGAATTGACTCTGAGTGATCAGACAGGTTCATACAGCACATTCCTTCAAAGTCTTCACATCCATGGCCTTGGGCTAAAAGCAAAAAATCTATGGCTGCACGATTTTGCAAAGTTGCATGTCGCACACTGTACACGGTCGTCACACTCTGACGTAAAGGCGTGGGCTGCTCGCCTTAGTCTAGAGTGGCTTTTGCGCATTTGTAAAATACTGGATGTATTGGGAGTTAGCAGTGAGAGACGTCCCAAACTGTGGGAAAAGCAAACAAGCTGCAAGATAAGACATCCTGCTTTACAGGAAGGTGCAAGATAAGACATCCTGCTTTACAGGATCCTCCCAAGATAAGACATTGTGAAACAGGAACATTCCTCCCAAGATAAGACATTGTGAAACAGGAACATTCCTCCTTGTGGTTTTGCTACAGCTGCAAGATAACATAGTTGTTTTGTAACTATTTAGCCTAGGGACAACCGAAAGATGAAGTTGAACTAACCAATGAGCGTGGGACGCGATATACATACTAACCAATGGAAATAAAGACACGTAGCTTGTTTGATGTTAGAAAACTATAAAGCTTATGGAATATTGATAATAAATCGAACACTCTGCTTGCATCAAGCGGTGTCCCGTCCCTCAGTTGCGGCAAATGGTGACCCCGACGTGATTCGATCCGAAAAGGAGCGAACGGCTCGGCGTTCGAAAAGGAACAGAACTGCCTATCTGGCAGCCGGTCGCAACTCCCGCAGAACTTTAAGAGTGACCTGCTGAAAGGAAGCAGAAGCCGGCTAGCAATCCCTCGGCGGAAGGAGGTGAGCTGCGGGTAATCGGAAATGGGGGGGCAAGTTTCAACCCCCGTGGAAAGGGACGTATATGAACTTATGAAAGCCTTGCTGACAAAGCATGATAAGACTATATTGGGCCATGATCTTAAATGTATGTTAAAATGGGTCCAAGTAAAAATCCCTGATGTTACTGCGTCTAATATTTTTACGACGGAAATATGGGACAAAGTAGGTATTAAACTATGGGACGGAGCTACGAAGGGCGACCCCCAAGCACAAAAATTACTCCCTTGGTGGAGAATTATTTTTGAAATCTTAAAGGAACAAGAAAGCTCTCATAAAGGGGATCCACCATCTGAGACTGATCATAACGGGAAAGACCCCGACCTCAGTCCCCCTGACCTCCCTTCAGCTCTGCCGGCAACAACCTATTCTGCCCCTGAACCCAAAACCGAACCCATACTAACGTCAAAACCGTCTCTAAGAAGGAGGGTTTTGGCAAATTACCCTCCAGAAGACGACCCCTTTGATCCCGGACCTGTAGACCCGGAGGATGAACCCGACTTGTTCCCCCCTGACCCACATAATGTATGGACTCAGATAAAAAAGCAGGCGTTAAGGGAGGGGGAGTGGGAGGTGGCACAAAAAATTGTAGCACCAGTTGTGTACCAAGGACGGGGAGCTCAATGGGAACCTTTGTCTTTTGCCGTAATTAAGGAATTGCGCCGTACGGCCACGGAACATGGTCTCTCTTCTCCTTATTTTGTTACTATGTTGTCATCTGTTTTTGATACCTACATAATGACACCTCAGGCCCTTGCAGGGGTAGGTGGCACTGGTACTAGTAGACAAAGCCTCCATACTGTTACCATTGAAGGTCCTGAAGGACACATAGCCACTGTTAAACCTTTTGTTCTACCAATCCCGATGGTCCTGTGGGGCCGTGACGTATTAGCTCAATGGGGAATTACACTAAAAACACATTTTTAGGGGGGGCCATTGAAGAGCGCGGCACTCTAAAAATTACCTGGAAAATCGATACCCCTATATGGGTGGATCAATGGCCCCTTCCTATAGAGAAACTCCGTGCTCTTAATGACTTAGTAGAGGAGCAATTACAAAAGGGACATGTAGTACCGTCTGTTAGTCCATGGAATTCTCCTGTTTTTGTTATTAAAAAACCAAGTGGCAAGTGGCGCCTACTCCATGATCTTAGAAAAATTAATGACGCTATGGAAAACATGGGACCCCTACAGCCGGGGCTTCCCTCGCCAACCATGTTACCAAGAAATTGGTACCTTACAGTAATTGATTTAAAAGACTGGTTTTTTAATATACCATTACATCCTCAAGATGCACCTAAATTTGCTTTTTCAATTCCAAGCGTCAACGTTCAGGAACCTTTGCGACGATTCCATTGGGTCGTGCTCCCACAAGGAATGAAAAACAGTCCAACCATATGCCAATGGTATGTGGCAAAAATTTTAAGCCCAATTAGAAAGTCTAAACCTTCTGTGTTGTTATACCACTACATGGACGACATCCTTGTGGCTGCATCTCAGGAAACAGACATGAAGGAGGCCGTAGCCCTTGTCACTACAGCTGTAAACGGAGCTGGATTTTGTGTTGCTTCTGAGAAAATTCAAACTATTTCCCCTTGGAAATATTTGGGCTGGTTAATTCGGTCAAAGACCATAGCACCTCAACCACTTTACTTGAACACAGAAATTTCTACTTTAAATGATGTACAAAAACTTCTGGGAACTATAAACTGGGTTCGCCCCTTATTGGGAATCACAAATTCAGATTTAAGTCCTCTTTTTGAACTTTTGAAGGGAGACACAAATATTTGTGCCCCGAGAACGCTGAACGAACCCTCTCTTAAAGCAATTGCAAAAATCACTGAAGCCATTGCGTCTAGACAGGCGCACCGCTGCGATCCAGATTTGCCATTTTTTTTGGTAATCTTAAATCCTACAAAACAGCCATATGCCCTTATTTTCCAATGGGACACTGATCAGAAGGACCCATTACTGACTATTGAATGGGTATTTCTATCACATCAGCCTTCAAAAACAATATTTGCACAATATGAAATGTTTGCATTTTTAATTCTTAAGGCGCGGCAACGACTACTAACTTTAGCAGGAATTGACTTTACATGTATCTATTTGCCAGTGGTCAAAACCTATCTTTCCTGGTTATATTGCCAATCGGACGTTTTTGCCATGGCTCTTGCTGGCTACCCTGGACAGATTTCTTCGCATTTGCCAGCTCATAAACTTTTACACCTTGACTTTCAACTTTCCCAAAAACCGAAAAGAAGCGAAAAACCTCTAGAGGCATTTACAGTGTTTACTGATGGATCTGGAAAAACCCACAAATCTGTCATCATCTGGTGGAACCAGGAAACCCAGAAATGGAACTCAGACATTTCTACAACACCTGGCTCACCACAAATTGTGGAACTTGCAGCTGTTGTACGTGTCTTTCAAAAATGGAAAAAAACCTCTTAACATAATCACTGATTCCACTTATGTTGCTGGTATAGTCCAGCGGGCAGAAGCTTCATTTTTAAAAGATGTTGCTAACCCTCTTTTGTTTACTTTATTACAGGAACTTGTCGCTTTGTTGGACTCCAGAACAACTCCTTATTTTATAATGCATGTTCGTTCTCATACTACTTTACCAGGTTTTATAGCAGAAGGGAATAGACAAGCTGACCTTTTAACTCTTACAGCGCAAATTCTCCCAGACCTTTTTGCCCAGGCAAAACTTAGTCATTCCTTTTTTCACCAAAATGCAGGTGCACTGAAACGCACTTTTAATATTTCCACACAGCAAGCAACCGAGATTGTTGCTATATGTCCTGATTGTCAACGCGTTACTTTCCCATCTATAGCAGGCGGAATTAACCCCCGAGGATTACAGTCTTTACAGTTATGGCAAACTGATGTTACACACTATCCAGAATTTGGCAAGCAAAAATATTTACATGTTTCTATAGATACTTTTTCTGGAGCCTTATATGCTTCCTGTCACACAGGAGAGAAGGCTCGCGATGTTAAACGCCATTTTTTACAAGCATTTGCCACCTTGGGGATACCTCAAAAAATTAAAACAGATAATGGACCTGCATATATTTCTCTCACTTTACAGACTTTTTTTAGTACCTGGGGCATTACACACATTACAGGAATACCACATTCCCCTACAGGTCAATCTCTTATTGAACGCTCTCACAAGACTTTAAAAAGTCTTTTACAAAAACAAAAAAGGGGGATAGGGAACGTAACCCCAGGAGAAAGACTACAGAAGGCATTGTATGTTTTTAATTTTTTAAATTGTTCCTTTATGGATCAGAATCCTCCTATTGTGCGGCATTTTAACATGAGCCAAGAATTTACAAAATCAAAGAAGGCACCAGTTTTAATAAAGGACCTAGAGACAGGAAAAATTTTAGGTCCTTATCCACTTATTACCTGGGGAAGGGGTTATGCTTGTGTTTCCACAGAGCATGGTCCACGGTGGATTCCGGCGAAAAATGTCAAACCCTTCAGAGAGCCATTGACGGCAGCTCCAGCTGAAGAACCAAACACAGACGCTTTGCCACCCATCTGAAAATCACCATTATGCTTTTCCTTTTGGTTTTGGTGTGGGTGGTAACAGAAGCTAGTCCTTTTCCCCCATTTTTTCCTAAGACTAATGTGTGGGTCATGCTAGCATACAGCAACTTAAAAACGGAGTTTTGAAACTCCGAGAAGATGATAAATGGGACTGGCTAGACAAGTTATTTTCTGGCTGGGGATTTACAGGATGGTTAAAAAGTTTGTTAAAGACAACAATGTATATTGTTTTGTTTGCTTTGTTGCTTTTGATTTGCTTACCGTGTTTTTTGCAGTGTGTACAAAAAATGATATCTAACTCTATCCATAAAGTTCTTATTGTTCAACAGAACGGGGGAGATGTGGGAAAAGCAAACAAGCTGCAAGATAAGACATCCTGCTTTACAGGAAGGTGCAAGATAAGACATCCTGCTTTACAGGATCCTCCCAAGATAAGACATTGTGAAACAGGAACATTCCTCCCAAGATAAGACATTGTGAAACAGGAACATTCCTCCTTGTGGTTTTGCTACAGCTGCAAGATAACATAGTTGTTTTGTAACTATTTAGCCTAGGGACAACCGAAAGATGAAGTTGAACTAACCAATGAGCGTGGGACGCGATATACATACTAACCAATGGAAATAAAGACACGTAGCTTGTTTGATGTTAGAAAACTATAAAGCTTATGGAATATTGATAATAAATCGAACACTCTGCTTGCATCAAGCGGTGTCCCGTCCCTCAGTTGCGGCACCAAACTACAGGGGCCTCCTTTTATATGTGAAGGTATGCCTGCCCATGCCCGATCTCCACAAATAAAGAATATGCCAGATGGTAATGCCACGGGTATGTTTGCGGAGGGTGAGATATTTTTTGATGTATAGTTACACCAAGCTGTCTTATTACGAAAAATGGGATGCATGGGGGATACATCCCATACTCGCGATTGATTTTTCCCCGTGTAGTTAAATTTAACACAAAAGTCCATTTTCACTGATCCTAATAGTTCAATTTCTTGAGGTTCTAAACTGAGTTTTGGTCTATATGGCGTCCACCCATCCCAGTTATCTGTGGGATTGATCATCAGGATCTGTAGGGGGTTTTCACACAATTTTGTCCAATTATCAAGTGGTAAGCCTATCAAACAAGTAGAAAAAGGGTTTTCCGAGGAAGCCGTGGCTAGGCATATTGTATCCTGTCCTGTTACATTAGCTAGCATGACCCACACATTAGTCTTAGGGAAAAATGGGGGAAAAGGACTAGCCTCTGTTACCATCCACACCAAAACCAAAAGGAAAAGCATAATGGTGATTTTCAGATGGGTGGCAAAGCATCTGTGTTTGGTTCTTCAGCTGGAGCTGCCGTCAATGGCTCTCTGAAGGGTTTGACGTTCTTCGCCGGAATCCACCGTGGACCATGCTCTGTGGAAACACAAGCATAACCCCTTCCCCAGGTAATAAGTGGATAAGGACCTAAAATTTTTCCTGTCTCTAGGTCCTTTATTAAAACTGGTGCCTTCTTTGATAAGCGGAATCAGTGATTATGTTAAGAAGTTTTGTCCATTTTCGAAAGACGCGCACAACAGCTGCAAGTTCCACATTCCTTTAAAGTGATGTTTCATTCTGGCTGTTTTGTTCGCAGGGACAGAGAGGGGAAAATATGTGGCTGTTAATTGGCTACACACACTGTTCACATCAGAGTGATTAATTAGTAATTATAACGAGTTTTGATAAGCATATCTTCTAGCTAAACATTGTTAGTTTACCTTTGATGTCTAAAAGTTATCTGCACACCTGTTTTGTTTTGGCCTTTTTATTACGGCTGGTTCTTGACATACTCACTTACTTCCAAGTAACTTCTCACAACTCCTTGGTTTAAGGCAGTCTGTCCACCTGCCTTCAAGGCCGCTACATTTTGAAAATGTGATTACCAAATACCTCTCAGCATGAGTAATTTTGCTGTCTCGTGGGAATTCAAGGATACTGTCGGGGCCTGTGTCTGTGTGAGGAGAGCCAGGCCGCCGGCAGGCCTGCTGTCCTCCCTGACAAATTTTTTTTTCTTTTAGTATCTGCGTTACCAAAACTGCTTTTAGAGGTCTCTGCAAGGGCCCTTTGCAGAAAGCTCAATAAGCATGGCAGTAAGACATGTACCGTAATTGCCAAATCCAAATAAACCAAATTCGACCACTGACAATATCCATCCTGAAATTTCCCACTCGTGAAACCAATTGTCTGATCCAAACAATCCATTTTCTTGTTGTATCTTTTGTGTTTGATCTATTAATTTCTGAATGCTGGCATGAATTGACTGAGAGTGGTCAGCCAGGTTCTTTGTTTGCTTTGCCAATCAGGAGTGTCAGAAGTGAAGATAACATCAACCTCACACAGTCTGTGATCTTAGGCTGTGCAGAAATCACTATTTCTCTACTTTTCATTTACCACAAATACATGCATATCTCAAAGACTGTTACATGGTTCAAAATGTCCCACAGCAAAACTCATAGTCCACTGTGGCTGCAGTTGTAACACTTGACTTCAGTTACTGTGATCAGGATCCCATCCTGGTTCATGCAAGCTTGATTTCTTCTGGACCCACAGCTTTATCCACTTCACTGGGTCCCACTTGGTTCCCGTGTCTGTAATGACACAGGCAGATCTCCTTCCCCAAGTTAGTACCTGCAACTTTTTTTTTCTTTTTTTTTTTTTTTTCTTTTTTTTAAACCTACTGCATGTTTCACCATTGAAGGTACCAAACTGTTCTGTGGCAGACATAAATAGTTCAAAACATAAAGAACCTTGTTTAATCAATCAGCTGGAGAGATACCCTTCTCTCCCCGTTTTTGTTTGTGAAGCAAACGCTTGAGAGTTTGATTCATACGTTTCACTATGGCTTTGCACGAGGATTGCTGACAATCCAGGCACAACTGTACAATCCCTTTAGCCTCAGCAACCAACAAGTGGCATTGTCATTGAAGTACCTTAGCAGATTGGTTAACAAAAATGCATGCAACTTCCGAGCTCGTGCAAAGCGTCTGCTGAGGAGCAGCCCAGGCCGGTGCTACCAGCCTGTCTGCTCTCTGGTTTCTGTCTGCTAGACCTTGAGTTAGTCAGTCAGCTCAGTGTGGCTGCAAATATGGGTAGTAAAATGCTGATGCACAATACCACACAATAATCTAATCCAAGGAATATTTTCAAGGAACTTTTGAACACCATTTAATGTGCTAACCTCCGCTTTGATTTCAATCCTCTGAGGTGTTACAGTACTTTTATCAATCTGTCAGTCCAAGTATTTCCATACTGCCTTATTTTGAATTTTCTGTAATCTGTAATCCCTTGCTTTTCAAATGCACTGTTAACTCATGAATCAAACTTTCAACATCCAAGTTATTTCCCACAATCAATATCTTATCCATGTAATGATAAAAGATCAGATCAGGATGCCTTTTTCGTACTGGAGCAAGTGCCCGAGTTACACAAGTCTGGCACACAGTTGGTGAACTTTCACACCCTGTGGGAGCGCACCCAGTGATACCTTTTGAAAAAGAAAACCCAATCTTTTAAAAATTTTGGCATGTTCCACAGACTTGTGGAAGGTTTGATATGACCTTTAGTCTAGTGCACCTGTATTAAATCTTATAAGTGGGCAATTTTTTCCTTGAGTAAGCAAACGAGGATTTATGTTTTCCAGGTTAAATTCTTAAAGTAAGCCTCCCACTTTCAATGGTCGCTATCAAAAATCCTTTTGCTTAATAACCAGCCTTGCTCTCAGTGGATAAATGCATCCCTGAACCTATAGCACATATGCTGCAAACCAATGCATCAGACAAACAACAGTGCAAGATGCAAATTGTCACATCCAGTCCGTACGGGTGGGGGGGCAGTTCTCCCACTTCTACAGCAATTCTGTCAAGGCACCTGGCTGCGCGGCACATTGTCATGGGTTGCGGCTGCTGCCCAGCACCATTCGCCCCCCGCTGTGAACCACAGCGTGACCCCAGTAGTCACTGTGACTGAGCCCTGCATGAGTGCTAGGACCCTGTTCTGTCCACCTCCCACCGGCCCGCTATCAACGTTCTTTTCTCCACCACCCGCTCGTCCCCACATAAACTTTTCCCTGGTAATTTTCACGATTATGTAGGAATCAAAATACCCTGATTTAACCATTTTTCCCGCTCTGACGCCACCTTACGTGCCCAGGCTCCGACGAGCAGTCTCTGCAGAGTCTCTCGGGCGTCAGGAGATGTACTGATGAAGTTTGTTGAGCGGTGTGGGTGGGAGCGGTGAGTGTAGATACAAAATGTGTCCCTGATCCGATGGTTGTCAAAGCCGATAATTGTCCATGGTCGTAGGTGTCCTGTGTCCTGTCCTTAGGTTTCTTGTCTGTGGGCATAGGTTCCTTGTCCGTGCCGTAGTCGGTGATTCTTCGTGTCGGTAGTGTCTGGGTGGGTGGATGGGCAATTCTGCAAACCCTTTCACAGCAGGGCATGCCGTTGCTGCAACTGCCTGCTCCGCTTTCATGTTTTCCAGCTTTTCAAGGACAAGCTGAAGTTTTAGATGGCGGTTAACATTTTCAACTGCGTCACGGGCTCTTTTAGGCTCAGTAAAAGTTAGAGGTGAATAGATATTAAAGGCAGTCGGTTGTACATTTTGTTTTTCTTCCACATTTTTTCCTTCCAAAGCTATCATAGTGGGGGAGGTTGCAGACCGTGGTGGCAGATTTACGTACACAACTTGCTTGCCTTCCCGGTCAGTTCCGACAGATTTATCACTTTGCTCTGATAACATGGCATAATTACTTAGCATAGTAACTGGGGTAGGTGAAAGAGCACCCAGAAACAACAAACACATTCTCCGTAGTAGATGTTTTCCCTTTTGAATTGGTTCTGTAGAACTCGCAACTGGTGTTAAAGCTGCAGCAACGCAAACTGCCTCCATTTCGGTTAGAGTCCTTTCAATTAATTCGCCCCAACTGAGGGTTCGTCAAGGAGTTAAACTCCAATAGCCTACCAAGTAGGCAAATCAAACGCTGTATTTACGTTTGGTATAAGATTCCTTTCTTCGCTCCACAAAAGGAGCTATTTTAAAGTATTTTTAATTAGTCTCTTAGAGAGCATATTGTATAACTCCAGTCCAACGGGAGGGAAAACTACGAACTCCCGGGTCCGGAGGAGCAGAAGGCAATGATGGAGTAACAGCTGCCTCCTCCTTTACCTTTTTTTATGTTGATTACTTTCTGGAGGGTATCATAGCCCGATATAGTCTTATCATGCTTTGTCAGCAAGGCTTTCATAAGTTCATATACGTCCCTTTCCGATTACCCGCAGCTCACCTCCTTCCGCCGAGGGATTGCTAGCCGGCTTCTGCTTCCTTTCAGCAGGTCACTCTTAAAGTTCTGCGGGAGTTGCGACCGGCTGCCATATAGGCAGTTCTGTTCCTTTTCGAACACCGAGCCGTTCGCTCCTTTTCGGATCGAATCACGTCGGGGTCACCATTTGCCGCAACTGAGGGACGGGACACCGCTTGATGCAAGCAGAGTGTTCGATTTATTATCAATATTCCATAAGCTTTATAGTTTTTCTAACAACAAGCAAGCTACGTGCCTTTATTTCCATTGGTTAGTATCTATATCGCGTCCCACACTCATTGGTTAGTACAACTTCATCTTTTAGCTATTCCTAGACTTATTGGTTAATACAACTTCATCTTTTAGCTATTTCTAGGCTAATTAAAACAACTATGTTATCTTGCAGCTGCAGCAGGACCACAAGGAGGAATGTTAGGAGTGTTCCTGTTTCTTATCTTGCAGCTCGTTTATCCACTCTCCTAGGGCTTCCATCCGACCAAGGCGATCAGGTCAGGGTCACCTGCTTGCTTGTGAAGCTCTGCGGCAGCAAGATGCTTGTTTGCTTTTCCTACAGGGAGACAGGGTGCAGCCGGGGCTCGGGCTTCCAGTCCATCCCTGGATGAACAGGAAACCCCACAAACCACTTCCAGAAAAGATCAGCCTCTACCCCCACATGAGAAAATGCAAAAGCCAGTCCAGCCCCCAAGTAGCCCTGTGTCTTCACACACTAGAAAGAAGACAATCTTACAGGCACCCCTTCGAGAGGCCTGTCCTGGTTTCAGCTATGATGGAGTTAAACTTTTTTTTAGCAGTGGATGGAATGCCATGTTTGGGTGTTAGCATGAGAATAGTGCTGATAGCACCCTGATGTTTTCCGATTTGTTGCCGGGCAATCAAGGACCTTTCTCAGCTCTGCATACTTCCTTACTAGTGAGAAAGGAGGGGACGCAGCCAGGACAGGTGATCCGAATTGGCCAAAGAGGATATTCCATACCAGTTACGTCATGTTCGGTATAAGGGGGGACTGGGGGGAAGAGGGGGAGACAACGCCAGGACGTGCAGTTTCTGGGGCGGTCGGGTTGTCCGGGACGGGCTCTAAGCTGTGCGGCCTGAGTTGTGTGGTTTGGTGAGAAATTGCATTGTGTATCACCAGTTTCATATATTTTGTGCTTTAAACTTTTGTTATTGTTATATCTAGTTTGCTGTTATTGTTTAGTAAACTATCCTTATCCCAACCTGCGTGGTTCTGGTTTCTAGGTTGTGGTTTCTTTTCCTCCTTTCTTCCTTCCCTTTTCCCCCTCCCCCAACTCTCCTTCCCCCTTCCTTTTAAAAGTACAAGCGACTGTGTGGGGTGCGGCCCTCGGCTGGGGCAAAACCACGACAGTCATTTTGGCGCCCAACGTGGGGCACGAACGGTTGGGATAACGGTAGATCTGACCCTAACTATCGCAATTAAGATAAGCACTGTTGTTTAAGCAATCTCTGGTCACGATGTTGTGGTATTTATTCACAAGGCTGTGGCAGCAAAACCACCGCATGCTGTATACAATCCTGGCAGGATTCTTTACTCTCTCAGGTCTGTGGCTCCCGTATTTGTTCCCATACTTCATTATAGTGTATTTTATGATATCGGTCTATGATACAATAATATCGATGATCATGAGCTTAAGCTGGTACCTGTATGAGGTTTTGCTGTCCTGTCCATTCTTTGGACAGGGAGGGGTTAATAACAGCAGCCGGTATGGTGGGGGCACTGCTTTCTTTTCCTTTGGGCTAAATACAACAGCTCTTAGGGCAGTTTTTGAAAATCTTCAATATCTCTGGGATATTCAAACTAGCATTTTGCTATTGGTAGGTTTGGTGCAGATGGTTCAGTTTTTGTTATATATCAAGCATAGGTTTATGAATACCACTGAAGAGCTTTCTCCGAGACAGAATAATCACGAGTGGCAGGGCATGTGGCAAAGTATGGGCGAGTACCTAGGTACTTTCTCACGCCCGATGGTTTGGAACTTCACTCCTGAACAGTTACAAGACCCCGATCAAGTGACTGCATACCTAAGGAAAAATTGCTGTAGGTTTCCCAGAGATGGACACCTTACTGCACTGTGCTGGGCTCTGGCCACTATTTATCAAACACTGCTTGATAGCAGGCAGCACTGTCAGCACTGTCAGCACTGTCAGGGAGAAGGGAAAGGAAACAGACTGGCAGATACTATAGCTGCTGCAACCACTGGGGCTGACACTGCAGCTACTGCAACCCCTGTGACCGACACTGCAGCTACTGTAATCTCTACAGCAGACACTGCAGATGATCTGAAAAACCAATCCACACCAGTGTCTGTTGCTCCCGTACAAAAGAGGAAAGGCACAAAGAAATCAGTTCGTATAGTGACGGATAAGGATGATGATCAACCAGGATCATCTCGAGGATATCAGGATGAGGCAGAACCAGAGATTGTTACCCGATCCCTGACTCTGAGTGAGCTGCGTGAGGTTCGAAAAGATTTCACTCGCCACCCAAGTGAGCACATTATCACTTGGTTGCTCCGATGTTGGGATCACGGGGCCAGTAGTTTGGAATTAGAAGGCAGAGAGGCCAAGCAGTTGGGATCCCTAGCTAGAGAAGGAGGAATTGACAAAGCAATTGGGAGGAGGCCGGAAATCCTCAGCCTCTGGAGGCGACTACTGTCAAGTGTGAAGGAAAGATATCCCATAAAGGAATATATTACATGCCAGACACCTAAGTGTAACAGCATAGAGACATCTCTCCAGCACCTGAGAGAATTAGCTGTACGGGAGATAATTTATTATGATCTGGACAATTCACGGCTTCCCTCTGATCCCGATGAAGTCCTATGCACTCCAGATATGTGGCGTAAGGTTGTACGAAGTGCACCAGCAGGGTATACCAATTCACTGGCAGCAATTGACTGGAATGATACGAATCCGCCAACCGTAAATGAGGTGGCCTGCCGACTCCGGAAATACCAAGACAATGTTTCCCTCTCCGTCATTGCAGCAGTAGAGAAACTGGTTCAACGACTTGACAACAATGTGTCCAACTCCCAACCCGTATGGAGCAATGTTGCAGCTACTGGGAGAAAGCGTCCATCCTTCCAAGAGGGAGAATACACACCACGACGTACATTGTGGTTTTACCTGCTTGATCATGGAGAGGACATGAGGAAATGGGATATGCAGCCCACCTCAGCCCTTCGAGCACGAGTAAATGAGCTGCGGGGTAAAACATTCGCACAACGAGATTCTGCCAGGAAGAAGGCTGCACCAGTTTCTACTGGGCAGTTCCCTAGACCAACTGGAAGGCCTACCTATATGTCTGATGTGCCTGATCCTTTTGAAGGGACCTCTAAGTCCTTTATGCAACCAGTGGAAAACAAATATGATCAGCAGCAATAGAGGGGCCCTGCCTCCAGCCAGGTGGAGGAGAGGGACAATCGGGTTTATTGGACTGTGTGGATCCGATGGCCTGGCACGTCAGACCCACAAGAGTACAAAGCTCTGGTGGATACTGGTGCCCAGTGTACTCTAATGCCATCGAATCATGAAGGGGTAGAACCTGTTTGTATTTCTGGAGTGACAGGGGGATCCCAACAACTAACTGTGCTAGAGGCTGAGGTGAGCCTAACTGGGAAGGACTGGGAAAAACACCCCATTGTGACTGGTCCAGAAGCTCCGTGCATTTTAGGTATAGATTATCTACGTAGAGGGTATTTTAAAGACCCAAAAGGGTACCGATGGGCTTTTGGAATAGCTGCTTTGGAAACAGAAGAAATTGAACAATTGTGTGCCTTGCCTGGACTCTCGGAGGATTCTGCTGTTGTGGGGTTGTTGAAGGGTGAAGAACAGCAAGTGCCAGTTGCTACGACGACGGTGCACAGACGACAATACCGTACTAACCGAGATTCCCTGATTCCCATCCATAAGCTGATTCGTCAACTGGAGGATCAGGGAGTGATCAGCCGAACCCACTCACCCTTTAATAGTCCCATATGGCCAGTGAGGAAGTCCAATGGAGAGTGGAGGCTGACAGTAGATTATCGTGGCCTAAATGAAGTCACTCCAGGTATGAGTGCTGCTGTGCCAGACATGTTAGAGCTCCAGTATGAATTGGAATCGAAGGCAGCCAAGTGGTACGCCACAATCGACATTGCGAATGCTTTCTTCTCGATCCCACTGGCGCCAGAGTGCAGGCCACAGTTTGCTTTCACTTGGAGAGGCATCCAATACACGTGGAATCGTCTGCCCCAGGGGTGGAAACATAGCCCCACCATCTGCCATGGACTAATCCAGAATACACTGGAAAAGGGTGAAGCACCAGAGCACCTGCAGTATATCGATGACATCATTGTATGGGGCAACACAGCAGAGGAAGTTTTTGAAAAAGGAAACAGGGTAATTAAAATCCTTTTAGAAGCCGGTTTTGCTATAAAATGAAGTAAAGTCAAGGGGCCTACGCGAGAAATCCAGTTTTTAGGAATAAAATGGCAGGATGGGCGTCGTCACATCCCAATGGACATTATTAATAAAATAGCAGCTATGTCTCCACCAAGCAACAAAAAGGAAACACAAGCTTTCTTAGGTGTTATAGGTTTTTGGCGACTGCATGTCCCAAACTACAGTCTCATTGTGAGCCCACTCTACCATGTAACTCGAAAGAAGAATGATTTCCAATGGGGCCCTGAGCAACAGCAAGCCTTTGAGCAGATCAAACGCGAGATAGTCCATGCAGTGGCCCTTGGGCCTGTCCGGACAGGGACAGATATTAAAAATGTGCTCTACACTGCAGCTGGGGAGAACGGCCCGACCTGGAGTCTCTGGCAGAAAGCACAAGGGGAGACTCGAGGTCGACCGCTGGGGTTTTGGAGTCGGGCCTACAAAGGATCTGAGGCCAATTATACTCCAACAGAAAAGGAAGTACTGGCCGCCTACGAAGGGGTTCGAGCCGCCTCAGAAGTGATTGGAACTGAAGCCCAGCTCCTCCTGGCACCCCGACTGCCGGTGCTGGGCTGGATGTTCAAAGGGAAGGTTCCTTCTACACACCATGCCACTGATGCTACGTGGAGCAAGTGGGTTGCACTAATTACACAGCGGGCTCGAATAGGAAACCCCAATCGCCCAGGAATCGTGGAGGTGATCACAGACTGGCCAGAAGGCAAAGATTTTGGGATGTCACCAGAGGATGAGGAGGTAACACGCGCTGAAGAAGCCCCACCCTACAACGAACTGCCAGAGAATGAGAAGCGATATGCCCTGTTCACTGATGGGTCTTGTCGCATTGTGGGTAAGCATCGGAGATGGAAAGCCGCTGTATGGAATCCTATAAGAAGAGTAGTAGAAGCCACTGAAGGAAAAGGTGAATCAAGCCAGTTCGCTGAGGTGAAGGCCATCCAGTTAGCCCTGGACATTGCTGAGAGAGAAAAGTGGCCAAGGCTCTACCTTTATACTGATTCATGGATGGTGGCGAATGCCCTGTGGGGGTGGTTGCAGCAGTGGAAAAAGAACAACTGGCAGCGTAGAGGCAAACCTATATGGGCTGATGACTTATGGCAAGATATCTCTGCTCGGTTAGAGAAACTTGTTGTAAAGGTACGTCATGTCGACGCCCATGTACCTAAGAGTCGGGCCATGGAGGAACATGAAAACAACCATCAGGTAGATAAGGCTGCTAGGATTAAAGTGGCTCAGGTAGATCTAGACTGGCAACGTAAGGGTGAATTATTCATGGCTCGATGGGCTCATGATACCTCGGGTCATCAAGGGAGAGATGCAACATATAGATGGGCTCGGGATCGAGGGGTGGACTTGACCATGGACGCCATCGCACAAGTTGTCCACGAATGTGAGACATGTGCTGCAATCAAGCAAGCTAAGCGGTTAAAGCCCCTTTGGTATGGAGGACGGTGGATGAAATATAAATATGGGGAGGCTTGGCAGATTGATTACATCACCCTCCCACAAACCCGCCATGGCAAACGTTATGTGCTTACAATGGTGGAGGCAACTACCGGCTGGCTAGAAACATATCCCGTACCCCATGCCACTGCTCGAAATACAATTCTGGGCCTTGAAAGGCAAGTCCTCTGGCGACATGGTACTCCAGAAAGAATCGAGTCAGACAATGGGACTCATTTCCGAAACACTCTTATAGACACCTGGGCCAAAGAGCATGGCATTGAGTGGGTGTACCACATTCCTTATCATGCACCGGCCTCTGGGAAAATTGAACGATATAATGGACTTTTAAAAACTACACTGAAAGCAATGTGTGGTGGGACATTCAAGCATTGGGATACACATTTGGCCCAAGCCACGTGGTTAGTTAACTCTAGGGGATCTACCAATCGGGCTGGCCCTGCCCAGTCAAAATTTCCACGTACTGTAGAGGGAGACAGAGTGCCAGTAGTGCATATGAAGAGTGTATTGGGAAAGAGAGTTTGGGTCATTCCTGCTTCAGGCAAAGGTAAACCCATGTCTGGAATTGTTTTTGCTCAAGGACCTGGCTGTACTTGGTGGGTAATGCAGAGGGATGGAGAAGTTCGATGTGTACCTCAAGGGGATTTGATTTTGGGTGAGAATAGCCAATATAATTAATAAAGTAGAAATTATAATAATTGCCAAATAATCCATTATTGTATATTCATTATTGTTATGATTGCTGTATGTTGTACCATAGCATTATAGCCGGAGTCATACAAGTTAATGAAGAATGAGTGCCATGATGATGGAACTAAAGCCTGGCCTCTCAAGAACTTTTTGCTCCCGTTGAAAATAAACTCTGACCCACAGACTATGAGCATGGACCATGCCAGGTGTATCAGTCAAGAGCCTGAGATGCAGCGTGCAACGAGCCAATGGAACATACAACTATCCTGAGAAACTGTTACGACAAATGGAGCCTGGAAATCATGGACTAAATGAACTCAACAACTTCAGAGGGATGATTCACAGACTGAGGGAATAAGATCTGTATGCACATATGTGTGCATACATGTGTACATACATATATGGGTGTGTGAAACACAAAACTGGTTGTACCCAAAGGAAATTGTTGGATCTGGTCATGACATAAATGGTATGGAATAAGGGGTGGATAATGTCCTGGTTTCAGCTATGATGGAGTTAAACTTTTTTTTAGCAGTGGATGGAATGCCATGTTTGGGTGTTAGCATGAGAATAGTTCTGATAGCACCCTGATGTTTTCCGATTTGTTGCCGGGCAATCAAGGACCTTTCTCAGCTCTGCATACTTCCTTACTAGTGAGAAAGGAGGGGACGCAGCCAGGACAGGTGATCCGAATTGGCCAAAGAGGATATTCCATACCAGTTACGTCATGTTCGGTATAAGGGGGGACTGGGGGGAAGAGGGGGAGACAACGCCAGGACGTGCAGTTTCTGGGGCGGTCGGGTTGTCCGGGACGGGCTCTAAGCTGTGCGGCCTGAGTTGTGTGGTTTGGTGAGAAATTGCATTGTGTATCACCAGTTTCATATATTTTGTGCTTTAAACTTATGTTATTGTTATATCTAGTTTGCTGTTATTGTTTAGTAAACTATCCTTATCCCAACCTGCGTGGTTCTGGTTTCTAGGTTGTGGTTTCTTTTCCTCCTTTCTTCCTTCCCTTTTCCCCCTCCCCCAACTCTCCTTCCCCCTTCCTTTTAAAAGTACAAGCGACTGTGTGGGGTGCGGCCCTCGGCTGGGGCAAAACCACGACAAGGCCGTAAATTAGGACGGAGGGGTAATGAAAATAAAAATTCCATTCACGGGTGCAGACCTGAAAGAATGGAAGGAGGTTGCACGGGAATACCGTAATGATCCGATAAACACGGCACAAAATTTTAGATTTATAATAAGGCAACACAATCCCGACTGGAATGACCTACAATTGTTATTGTATTGTTTAACTGAAACTGAGAAGCAATTAATTATAAAAACAGTGGGAGAATTAGCAAAGGAACATTATGACATAAAAGGAGATAACTTTAGAGAATGGTTTCCCTTGTCAGACCCGGCATGGGATCCGAACCGCTCCGCCGATATGGAAAAATTACAGGCATACCAGGAGTGGATATTTAAGGGGATGGAAAAAGCAATTCCCAGGACAATAAATTGGGCAATCCTATACGCAGTCAGACAGGGCCCCTCTGAAACACCCTCTGAATTCTTAGACAGAATAAGGGATGCGATGCGCCGACATACACCTTTAGACCCGAATTCGGAGGTAGGGGCACAGCAACTAATATCCCTCTTCCTGGGACAATCCCAGGGGGATATTAGGCGCAAATTGCAGAAATTAAGACCTCCTGAAAACAGAGACCTAGAAAAGCTATTAGAAGAGGCTTGGAGAATATTTAGTAATCGAGAAGAAAGCTACAGGCGTGATCAGAGGAAAATACTGGCTGTAGTAAGAGAAAATGAGAATCGGGCATATAAAGTTAAACCAGGGCAGGGGCTAACACCCCTAGCGAGAAATCAATGTGCAGTATGCAAAAGGACCGGGCACTGGAAGCATGAGTGCCCTGAGCGCCAAAGGAATGCGAAGTGGCACAATAATCAAAGAAAGACGATAGCTCACGTAGAGGAAAAAAGCTGACTAACCGACCCGTTAGTAAAAATAAAGTTAGGAGAGGGGCAAAAGGAAATTGAGTTTTTAGTAGATACAGGAGCGACCTATTCAGTTTTAAATCAAGCTTTGATGCCTCTGGAAAAAGATTATATTACAGTGAAAGGTGCGACGGGCCAGGCTGAAAAGGCTTACTTTTGCAAACCCTTAAAGTATACATTGGGTAAGCAAAGGGGGATCCATAAATTTTTATATATGCCAAACTCTCCAAAGGCCCTCCTGGGGAGGGACTTATTAGAACAATTGGAAGCAACAATCAAATTTAGACAAGGGGAAATTACTCTGGAGGTAAATGATCATCAATATACTCAAATTATGAGTTTATCCTTGGTTACTACCCCTGCAATAGGAGAAATTGATACCAGAATCACGGACCAGGTATATCCTGGAGTTTGGGCAACTGATGTACCAGGATGAGCAAAACGCGCACCACCAATAATAGTAAAATTAAGAGGGACAGAATGTGGTGAGGATCAAACAATATCCATTGAAAAGGGAAGACAGGGAAGGAATTTGTCCAATCATAGAACGGTTTGTAGAACTAGGACTACTAAAAGAATGTGAATCAGAATTCAACACACCTATCTTCCCAGTTAAGAAACCTGATGGGACCTATAGGATAGTTCAGGACTTAAGAGCCATCAACAAGGTAACAGAAGATCTATATCCAGTGGTAGCTAACCCATACACCCTACTAACCACATTAACCCCTGATTTAGCTTGGTTTACCGTCCTGGATTTAAAGGATGCTTTCTTTTGCCTCCCTCTCCATGAAGCCAGCCAGAAAATTTTTGCTTTCGAATGGGAAAATCCCAAAAGTGGTCGAAAGACCCAGCTCACATGGACAGTGTTGCCACAGGGGTTTAAAAATAGCCCCACAATTTTTGGGAATCAGCTAGCAAAAGACTTGGAGTCATGGGAACCACCATCAGAAGAAGGGAAGGTGTTGCAGTATGTAGATGACCTTCTCATTGCAACCGAAACTGAGGAATCCTGCATCATTTGGACCGTGAGTCTGTTAAATTTCCTGGGACTACAGGGGTACCGGGTTTCTAAGAAAAAGGCACAGGTAGTGCTATAACAGGTTACGTACCTGGGGTACGAGATCAGCGCTGGACAACGGGTTCTAGGACAAGCCCGGAAAGAGTCCATATGCCAAACCCCCCGACCACGAACTATAAAAGAATTACGAACGTTCCTAGGCATGACAAGGTGGTGCCGACTTTGGATATGTGATTATGGTCTGCTTGTGAAGCCTCTATATTCCCTGATGACAGCTAACCAGAAGAACCTCCAGTGGGATGCGGAGTCGGACCGAGCTTTCCATCAGCTAAAGAAAGCTCTAATGTCAGCACCAGCATTGGGGCTTCCCAATATAAGTAAACCATTTTTCCTATTCTCCCATGAAAAACAGGGAATGGCATTAGGAATATTGGCACAAGATTTGGGACCATACAGGCGGGCAGTAGCGTACTTTTCTAAACAGCTGGATACTGCTGCAAAAGGGTGGCCTGGCTGTCTGAAAGCAGTGGCAGCTGTCATTCTAAACATCCAAGAAGCCCGGAAATTCACCCTGGGCCAGAAAATGACTGTCCTGGTTTCCCATACTGTATCCGCGGTCCTTGAAGCAAAAGGAGGGCATTGGCTTTCCCCACAGAGATTCCTGAGATATCAAGCCATAATGGTTGAACAGGATGATGTTAAAACTGTGACTACAAACATCATCAATCCGGCTTCATTCCTCGATGGGAACATCGGGGAGCCGGTGAGTCACGACTGCTTGGAAACAATTGAAGCCACGCATTCTAGTCGCACAGACCTTAAAGACATTCCAATCGATGGAGTCGAACACTGGTTCACCGATGGAAGCAGCTATATGCTGAACGGAAGGAGACACTCCGGATATGCTGTTACCACTTCTGAAAAGGTAATAGAGTCAGGGCCACTATCAGCTGATGTCTCAGCCCAGAAGGCTGAGATCATAGCCCTCACCAGGGCCCTGGAGATAGCCCAGGGAAGGATTGTAAACTTTTGGACTGACTCTAAGTACGCCTTTGGGGTGGTACATGCTCATGGAGCAATATGGAAAGAAAGCAGATTGTTAAATTCTCAAGGAAAAACCATCAAACACGCAGAAGAAATTTTGAGACTCCTGAATGCAGTACAGCTTCCTGAAAAGGTGGCAATTATGCACATTAAGGCACACCAGAAGGTGAGCACAGAATTGGAAAGGGGAAATGAGCTGGCAGACAGGGAAGCAAAACAAGCAGCCAGAGAAGCAATCAAGGTAGAGGGTGCGCTAATACCTGACGGACAAATAACTTTAGGGGATAAACCGGAATACACAAGAGAGGACCGCAAACTCATTAATGACTTAGAGGGATCATATAATGAGGAAGGGTGGGCTATAACCTCGCAAGGGAGAATAGTGATCCCTTCCTATATGATATGGTCAGTAGTCCGTGAAGAACATAGGAAAATGCACTGGGGGGCAGAAGCCCTATATAAAGATCTTACTAAAAACATAATAGCGCGGAACTTATATACTACCGTAAGACAGGTAACCCAACAATGTGATCTTTGCCTCCAGACTAACCCTAAAGTAATGAAAGGGCTGAAATTTGGAAAGATTGGGAAAGGAAACGGTCCGGGACAACACTGGCAGATTGACTTTTCAGATCTCCCTAGAAAAGGGGGGTACCGATATTTGTCAGTACTAACAGATACCTTTTCAGGCTGGCCAGAAGCTTTCCCGTGCAGAACTGCTAAAGCCCGGGAAGTAACCAAGGTATTGCTCCAAGAAATAATATCCAGATTCGGAGTCCCAGCGGTAATGTCCTCTGTCTAGAATTGTACAACACATTAGCCACCATCTAGGAATAGATTGGCAATTACACACCCCATACAGACCACAATCAAGTGGTCAGGTAGAGAAAATGAATCATCTAATCAAACAACAGATTGTCAAGTTAGGGCAGGAAACTAATCTAACTTGGCCTCAGTCTTTACCATTGGCTCTTATACAAATACGAAGTAGACCAAGAGTAAGAGAAGGGCTTAGCTCATTCGAAATTTTATATGGGTGGCCTTATGGGGTGCAAAAAGGAACATCTTCACAAATTGGTGAAGAAATAATGACCTCCTATATGGTGGCACTAAACAAGCAATTAAAAAGAATTGAAAAGCATGTAATGGGAACACGTAGTAGGGGTCTGGACGGGCCTGTTCATGATATACAACCAGGGGACTATGTATATGTTAAGTCTCTTACAGAAAAAGCCCTGGAACCACAGAGGACTGGACCCTTTCAAGTCCTTCTCACTACCTACACGGCAATCAAGGTCGAGGGACAGAATTCCTGGATTCACCATACCCGGATAAAGAAAGCCCCTGCAACTTCGTGGAGAGTAATTCCAGAGAACAGAGGATTGAAACTCAAGCTCGTTCGGGCAAATAAGTGCAGAAACAATGTGGGTAACAAGTAAGTGAACTAGAAGTTGGGGTTTGAGCTGCCAAAGAAAGTTTAGGTTAGTAATACTAACCATTATGTTGTACCTACGGCTTTGGAGAATGTCTAAAAGGATAACTATTATGTACGATGCCTTATATCATTCAGGAAAGCTGTTTAAGTAAAAGAATTTACTTAGTGTAATAGAAAGGGGGGAATTGATCTGAGGGTATAGAATCACGATTATATATGTAAGTGTAGTTATGGAAGAGCAGCTCTTGCAAGTCAGCTAGGTAATCATGTGGAACAGCTTGTGAAGGAGTAGGGGAGGTTTTTTTCTTTCCATAGCAAAGGGGTTACTCGTGAAAGCCTTGTACTATCTCGACTAGAAGATAAAAAGCAAGAATGATATCCATCCTAAATACGTCAGTTGTCTCTTTGCTAAAGAAAACAGGAGGCTGACAAAGGACGTGATTAGAGGAAAACAGATAGTTAACAAGGCCATGAATTAGCTCAGACTGATAAGAACACTGCAAGCTTGCAAGACCAGCACATTCCAGGCAAAAGGTGTTAAGTACATCGTGAGGAGGCCTCCCAAGTCATGCTGACCAGCCACTACCAACAGGCCTACTCCATAAATGTGTATTTGTGACCCTCAGAGCCTGGCTTGTAAAACATATCCTGGGGGTCGTGCCCCCTTTACTTTAGCCGTTCTTCAACAAATCCCCCTTTTTCTTTTTGTACAAGCAGGGTCTGTTAGTTATTTTTGTCACATTATTTACAATACAATTATATGCTAATCTTACCGTTATTATTAGTAATAAAATAATTCCTACAAATCGCAATATTTCTTTAACAGCAGACAAAACCCAAGGGGAAAGGCCACTAAACATTGATTTTAAACACTGGTCAAACAGATTTGTTTCTACTGTTATTTGATTTGTGTGATCTTTTAGCCAGGCCAGTTGGTTTAGGATTGACCTACTGTGGTCCGACAGGTTAAAACAACACGTCCTCCACGTCCTCGCAGCCATGCTCTTGTGCTAATAACAAAAAAAAAAAAAAAAAAATCAATCACTGCTCGGCTTTGCAATAGGGCGTGTCGAAGAATGTCCATATCTTCTGACAGTTGGCCAAGTAGCATTTTTGCAAAAAGCATTATCCATCCTGCAAGAAAAACACTGTGACATACACGGCAAAAATAACACTAAGACAAAAATAACTAACAAAAGCATAAGTCCTTATTTAACTATATTTAAAAGCCATCCTTGTAAACGAAAAGTCATACTATCAAATGTGGCAACCTGAAAACTGCTAATTGGCTACACACACTGTTCACACCAGAGTGATTAATTAGTAGTTTACCTTTGATGTCTAAAAGTTATCTGCACACCTGCTGTGTTTTGGCCTTATTACGGCTGGTTCTTGACATATTCACTTACTTCCAAATACTTGGAATTCCTTCTTGGTTTAAGGCAGTCTGTCCACCTGCCTTCAAGGCTGCTATGGTTTGAAAATGTGATTACCAAATACCTCTCAGCATGAGTAATTTTCCTGTCTCATGGGAATTCAAGGACACTGTCAGGGCCTGTGTCTGTACGAGGAGAGCCAGGTTGCCAGCAGGCCTGCTGTCCTCCCTGACAATTTTTTTTTCTTTTAGTATCTGCGTTACAAAAACTGCTTTTAGAGGTCTCTGCAAGGGCCCTTTGCAGAAAGCTCAATAAGCATGGCAGTAAGACAAGTGCCATGATTGCCAAATCCAATAATCCAGTTTTGACCACTGACAATATCCATCCTGAAATTTCCCACTCATGAAACCAATTGTTTGATCCAAACAATCCATTTTCTTGTTGTATCTTTTGTGTTTGATCTATTAATTTCTGAATGCTCGCATGAATTGACTGAGAGTGGCTAACCAGATTCTTTGTTTGCTTTGCCAATCAGAAGTGTCAGAAGTGCAGATAACATCAACCTCACACAATCTGTGATCTTAGGCTGTGCAGAAATCACTATTTCCCTACTTTTCATTTACCACAAACACATGCATAGCTCAACGACTGTTAGATGGTTCAAAACGTCCCACGGCAAAACCCATAGTCCACTGTGGCTGCAGTTGGAACACTTGACTTCAGTTACTGATGATCGGGATCCCATCCTGGTTCATGCAAGCTTGATTTCTTCTGGATCCATGGCTTTATCCACTTGGTTCCCGTATCTGTAGTGACACAGGCAGATCTCCTTCCCCAAGTTAGTACCTGCAACTTCATTTTTTATTAACACTGTACATTAACTTTTTTTTTTTTTTTCAAACCTCCTTTTACACCTACTCCATGTTTCACCATTGGAGGTAATAAAAGTGTTCTGTGGCTGACATAAATAGTTCAAAACAAAGAGCTTTATTTAATCAATCAGCTGGAGAGATACCCTTCTCTCCCCTTTTTTGTTTGTGAAGCAAGCACTTGAGAGTTTGATTCATACATTCCACTATGGCTTTGCACGAGGATTCACGCCAGAGGCAAGGCCACTGGTGAATTGACAATCCAGGCACAATTGTACAATTCCTTTAGCCTCAGCAACCAACAAGCGGTATTGTCGTTAAAGCACCTTAGCAGATTGGTTAACAAAAATGCATGCAACTTCTGAGCTCGTGCAAAGTGGTCTGCTGAGGGAGCAGCCCAGGCCAGTGCTACCAGCCTGTCTGCTCTCTGGTTTCTGTCTGCTAGACCTTGAGTTAGTCAGTTAGCTCAGCATGGCTGCAAATATGGGTAGTAAAATGCTGATGCATAATACCACACAATAATCTAATCCAGTTAATATTTCCAAGCAACTTTTGAACACCATTTAATGTGCTAACCTCAGCTTTGATTTCAATCCTCTGAGGTGTTACGGTACTTTTATCAATCTTTCAGTCCAAATATTTCCACTATTGTGAATTTTCTGTAATCTGTAACCCCTTGCTTTTCAAATGCACTGTTAACTCATGAATCAAACTTTCAACATCCAAGTTTTTTCCCCACAATCAATATATCATCCATGTAATGATAAATGATTAGATCAGGATGCATTTTTCGTACCAGAGCAAGCGCCCAGGCTACATAAGCGTGGCACATAGTTGGTGAATTTTTTTTATGCCTTGTTGGAGCGCACCCAGTGATACCTTTTGAAAAAGAAAACCCCAACCTTTTAAAAATGTTGGCCTGTTCCACAGACTTGTGGAAGGCTTGATATGACCCTTAGTCAGGTGCTCCCATATTAAATCTTATAAGTGGGCATTTCTTTTTTCCTTGAGTAAGCAGACAGTAATCAGCCCAAACGAGGATTTCTGTTTTCCAGGTTAAATTCTTAAAGTAAGCTTCCCACTTTCAATGGTCGCTATCAAAAATCCTTTTGCTTAATAACCAGCCTTGCTCTCAGTGGATAAATGCATCCCTGAACCTATAGCAGATACAAACAAACCAATGCATCAGACAGACAACAGTGCAAGACACAAATTGTCACATCCAGTCCGTATGGGTGGGTGTGGGGTGGTTCTCCCACTTCTACAGCAATATTGCCAAGGCACCCGGCTGCGCGGCACGTTGTCGCCGGTCGCGACCGCTGCCCGCAGCACCGTTCTCCCCCCGCCATGAATCACAGCATAACCCCAGTAGTCACTGTGACTGAGCCCCGGGTGAGTGCTAGAACCCTGTTCCGTCCACCTCCCACCGGCCCGCTCTCAACTTTCTTTTCTCCACCACCCGCTCATCCCCACATAAACTTTTCCCTGGTAAATTTCACGATTGTGTAGGAAGCAAAATAACCTGATTTAACCATCTTTCCCTATCTGACGCCACCTTACATGCCCAGTCTCCAATGAGCAGTCTCTGCAGAGTCTCCCTTAGTCGGTGATTCTTTGTGTCAATGGCATCCGGGTGTGTGGGTGAGCAATTCTGCAAACCCTTTCACAGCAGGGCATGCCATTGCCACAGCTGCCTGCTCCGCTTCTATGTTTTCCAGCTTTACAAGGACAAGCTGAAGTTTTTGATGGCGGTTAACATTTCCGACTGCGTCATGGGCTCTTTTAGGCTCAGTAAAAGTTAGAGGTGAATAGATATTAAAGGCAGTCAATTGTACGGGTTTTTTTTCCCCATTTTTTCCTTCCAAAGGTATCATAGTGGGGGCGGTTTGCAGACCGTGGTGGCAGATTTATGTGCACTACTTGCTCCCCTTCCCGGTCAGTTCCCACAGATTTATCACTTTGCTCTGATAACACGGTATAATTACTTAGCATAGTAACTGGGGTGGGTGAAAGAGCACCCAGAAACAAAAAACACATTCTCCGTAGCAGATGTTTTCTCTTTTGAATCGGTTCTGTAGAAATCGCAACTGGCGTTAAAGCTGCAAAGGCTGAAGCGGCAGCAACGCAAACCGCCTCCATTTCGGTTAGAGTCCTTTCAATTAATTTCCAGAGAGTTATTAACGACTTAGCTTCTTTTGGCCCAACTGAGGGTTCGTCAAGGAGTTAAACTCCAATAGCCTCATTCCTTTGTTTGCTCCACAAAAGGAGGTATTTTAAAGCATTTTTGATTACTCTCATAGAGAACATATTGTATAACTCCAGTCCAACGGGAGGGGGGGCTACGAACTTCCGAGTCCGGAGGAGCAGAAGGCAATAGACAGTCCCCAAGTTTTCTCCACTCTCCTTCATAACTCCGGATCACCAAAAAGTCCTTTCGCTACCCCGAATCTACTCCCCGTTTTTCTAAAAAGCGTTGCAATAAGGAGAGAGCTACTTCTTTAACCACTGTGCGCAATTTCTTCTTTATCTGCGTCTAACCGCGCCTCGTCCCACTGCGAAATTTGGCCCCGTGTCTTACCACGTACCGCGTCTAACCGCACCGCGTCTCACCGGGAAATTTAGTTCTGTGTCTTTTTGTATTCGTAGTCTTTGGGTGGGGAGGTGGGCGGTCCCGGGACTACGGGCTCAAACACTTTACATCAGGGCATGCAGTCGCCGTGGGAGTTTAACTGCCCTGGAGGCAGCTGTCTGCTTCGCTTTTATGTCCTCCAGAGTACAAATCACAAGTTTCCAAGCAGCAACAAGTCCCTCTGCCTTCTTGTCTCCCCTACAGACCGCATGCCATAATTTATCCCCCACCCCTTGCCAGGTGTTTATGCTGAGCACTAAGTGTGGTTCCACTAAATCTCCATGATCACGACACCACCGCAGTGGACATTCAGCATCGACTCATCATATTTTATGCCTCTCTTTGAAAGGATTTTTGCTCAAATCCTGACTATAGCCCTTTCCTCACTAGATAACTTATTCCCCATAGCTGTAACAGCTGCATACCTTATGAGGCATACTGCTGCAAAGTGTTGTTTCCTCCTTAATTTTTCGCTGACCTTGATGCGAGGTCTGGCTGCAGAAGTGATTGTTTCCAGCTGCTTTTTCTCCAGAGTTTCGCTGACTCCCTCGGCCGCGGTTTCAGGAGCTCATCGGTCGTAGTTTCAGGTCGAGTCGGCGTCGATCTTGGGTTCGGCAAGTCGGGTTAGGCACGTCGGATTCATCACATCGGGGTCACCATTTGTGGGGAGGAATCCGGCCTGGGGAGGAAAATCAGCACAGGGAAGCCAGCAGTCGACTCAGTATGGGTAGTAAAACAAACTCCGCCTTTAATGCTGATTCACCCTCTTTTATACCATCACTAATTATGCCTACAAGTCCATTTCTCATTGGCTAAGCTCCAAAGGTTACATTAACATAGCTCTTCTTCCTCTTCCTCTCGGGTTTCAGTTCCGCTGAGTTGTTTGTCTCGTGTTCCCTGATTTTGCCAAGTCATGCTGACAAGCCACTACCAACAGGCCTACTCCATAAATGTGTATTTGTGACCCTCAGAGCCTGGCTTGTACAACATATCCTGGGGGTCGTGCCCCCTTTCCTTTAGCCGTTCTTCAACAGTGGTATTTACACCAGTGCCACCGTTGCCCCTGCCTCCACCATAAACAGCACCGGAGTTAGACCGACCTCCAGCTTCATGTACAAGAAGTAGGACTGCCGTATCTGAGGGAACTTCACTATATCTCTCATGAGAGGTACCCCTCAGAGGTAATAAGGGAGGCATTGTGTTTGTGGCAGTCCCATTAAATGCCACAAATGTAAGAAATTCCAAGAAAGAAACAATTAGCATGCCGGAATGAGAATTTGGGAAAGACAGAATGAGGCAGGACCCCTGGGTGACTGAAAATGGACAATTTGTAGCTAAATCCTGGGGCGGGAGAACATAAGAAGAAAATTAGGAAAGCTGGAGGACTGTCAAGAAAGGAGATTGGAGGAGTTGGAAACACAGAGAAGGGAAATAGGAGAAGAGGGAGTGAGAAAAGCACCTCGGGAACAGCCCAATGAAGAAGAATAAGCTCCCGAACTTTGACTGATTGATTCCAATTGATTGCTTGCAGGTAGCAAATGTGTTACTTACACCGTCACAACTAGATCCAAGTATAATGTGTTGGAGAAATGGGAAAAATTGGTTTGGGATAAATGAGCTGGAAATAAAATCTTGCCAACCACAATGCCACTTTTGTGAGGGTTAAAAAGGTTTGCTAGGGAGTTATTTGGAAAAATTAAACTGGATTTGATTATCTATGTTTTGTTTCAGCTCTCTGTGCATGGCCTCTTGTTAATTACCAACATTTTGTGCCAAATAGAGATTCTTTGTTTAAAGTGACATCTTCTGATGTAAAGGCCAAATGCATGGAGCCAGATGCATTTACTTTCTGAAGCAGGGACTGTTCTTGCAGTCTTGGGAGGTGCTGTACCTCAGATTGAGCCTGGCTTCTTAGCTTCTCATTTGAAATAGCACTAGGAAAGAGCCTGTACCTTACTGCTTTGTCAAACACCCAAGTGCTGTCCACCAATCAGCAAAGATGCTGCCAGTTTTGCCAAAATTGGGGTATGCTTTTAAAACAAAAAGGGGGAGAGCCTAATACCCCATCTGAAAGACTGGTTCAAAGTAAGCAGAGGACAGTGGGAAGGACCGGCCAAGGTCAGGTTGTCTGGTAAGGGGCTTGTAAATATAGTTGGCTTTGAAACAACTTGATGCCCTGATTATATGGGAATGGTTTGTACATTGCATGGGATGCAAGCAGCAGAGAGAGCACGTATGTGTTACTCCTGGATATAGCAGTGAATTTTCATCACTTCAGGAGTTAACCCATGTGTACGTCCTCATGACAATTACTGAGCATTTTCTGAACTGTAAAAGTGTAAGGGGGACTATGCTATTGCTGGTTGCCAGTATTGTATTGCTGGTTGGCTTTTGACACTTATAAAGGGTGTGTTAATGGTGTTGATTGTTGTAATGATAATATTAGTAATGTTGCCGTGCTTGATAGAAGTCACCAGTTTAAAAGGGGCATATTTTTATTTTAAGTGATGTATTTCTTTTCCAATTGAACTCAATAGAAATCCTACATGCAATTAGTATGAAATGACAGAGGTAATGCTGTGTGTGCCAGTAAATAACACGAACTGCTTTGAGGCAAAACCGGCTCTTAGGAATAGTAGGAGGTAATATCACCTGTGTAAGGAATTGCATGTCCTGGAGAAATATCAGGCTGTACTGTTCATGTAGGTTAACTTCCATTCAGAAGTAAATTCAAGTTGTGTATCTAGTTACGCTTTGTCTCGGAGTGTTCTGCTCCTATACAGACTGGGCAGCTGCTTCAGGAGAAGCGTCAGTGCTGGTTGAGTGCTGCCATTCAGTACCCTGCCCCGGTGGGAGGCTTACATACCTCCGTAACCAAACCTTCGTGCCCCTGGATGGTTAGAGCCTTCGGTGACTTTATTTTAGTATAAGCTAAGTTGCTGCGGGAATTTTATTGTGATTACTCCTGTAAGAATAGTAAGCAGAGATACCCAAAAAAAAAACCCCTATTGAAAAATACACAGAACTTTTGGGACATAGCATACAAATTAGAGAAGGGCAACTTATAAATTCATTTGGGTACTCGGAAAGGGACATCCCCTGAGATCATAGAGGAGGGCAAGACAGGATAGGGAACCAGTGTTGCGGCTTGGGAGGTCTGCCGAGGGCTGCAACCCCTTCAGGCTGTGAATGCCGAATACTATAGCCCTTACCAGACCTCTTCTAATTCTACTGGGGTGAGTTCCTTAACCCAGGCTATGCATAACCAAACCTAGTATGCTCTATGTAAAAAAGGTAACAAGACCGTATGCTATGATCCAAAAGAACTTCCGTATCAATATTTGGTAGAAATAAGATATATGGGATTGGAATAGATCCAGGTATAGTTAAAATAAAAGAACGGGTGAAAAAATTGATACAGCATAGATTGTTATTCGATTCTTTTTGTCAAGAAATGGAAAACAGGAGTAAAATATGAAATTTCCACAGTTGTTAGAAATTTATTTGTAAATCTTGCTAAAAGAAAGACGCCATAAATGGAGCTTACAAATCAGACATTGGAAAGATATAATTGTATTGGGGATATGCGGAGGATTGTTACAAATTTGGAAAGTGTTGAACCAATTAGAAATGATAACATGAATCAATACTATAAAAAAAAGAAAATGGGGGATTGTGATATATGTCCATCTGATTCGTGTTAATATGGAACAGTGTTGGGGGTGCATAATGACATACCCTTGTATAGCTACGGGCCTGGGAGGGACAGTTTAAGGTTTCTGCATGTACTGAATGAAGTATGTTGAAGCAGCAACAAACTATAAAGATGTGAAAAGCTTTGCCTAAAGGACCACAATGTTGGCATTGTGATACCTCAGAAGAAACATCTCTCCTCTCAGAAGGAGGTGATAAAGAAAAAGAAGGAAAGAAGAATAGGGAGGCGCCTCAAGTCTGCAGAACCAGCTGCCTGACTTCGTTAGCAAGACAAAAGCTAAAGATCACCTACAGGATGGCTTGTGGGTGGGGGTCGCCTGATGGGCACTCCAGCATATCAGTTTAAGATGTATATGGTTGTTATGGTTTGTGGGGGTCGCCTGGTGAGGCACTCCAGCATGTCATATATGATTGTTCAGTTTAAACCGGAGGGTGGTGCTATCCCTGGAAGGTACATAAGCCAGGGACTGGAAGTGTATGGTGTGCGTCTTGGTGGAGCTGAGACTCCCGGCGCACCCGGCGTTGCCTGTGCACCGCAGTGCTGTTTGCTTGCCTTTATTTGTTCAATAAATTGTTCAAATTGGTTAAAATCCTGTTTGCGACCAAGTCATTTATAACAATTATTACCTTATTCTCAAGAACACTGAAAAAAGGTAATTAAAGGAGAAGTAAATGGAAAACGAGAGAAATCACACACTGCTTTACCAGTGAGAGATCACATCAAACTATCCTAAAATATTTTACAAGATGGCAGATTATCTAGACAAGAGAAAGAAAGTACATTGGCACTATAGAATCATAGAATCATAGAATCATAGGGGTTGGAAGGGACCTCGAGAGATCGTTGCGTCCAACCCCCCTGCCAAAGCAGGCTCCCTAGCTCATATTGCACAGATAGGCATCCAGACGGCTCTTGAATATCTCCAGAGATGGAGACTCCACCACACCCCTGGGCAGCCTCTTCCAGTGCTCTGTCACCATCACTGTGAAAAAGTTCCTCCACATGTTGGTGCAGAACTTCCTATGCTTTAACTTGCAGCCATTGCCCCTTGTCCTGTCTCCACAGACTACTGAAAAGGGGCTGGCCACTTCCTACTGCATCCCATACTTAAGATATTTATAAACATTAATAAGGTTCCCCCTTAGTTTTCTTTTCTCCAGGCTGAACAGTCCCATCTCACTCAGCCTTTCCTCATAGGGGAGATGTTCCAGGCCCTTAATCATCTTCGTAGCCCTCCTCTGGACTCTCTCCAGGAGATCCCTGCCTTTTTTATACCAGGGAGAGTATTTTATACTGGACACAATACTCCAGGTGGGGCCTGACCAGGGCAGAGTAGAGGGAGAGGATCACATCCTTAGACCTGCTGGCCACCCTGCTCTTGATGCACCCCAGGATCCCATTGGCTCTCTTAGCCACCAGGGCACACTGCTGGCTCATAGCCAACCTGTCATCAACCAGGACCCCCAGGTCCTTCTCCACAGAGCTCTTCTCCAGCAGGTCATCCCCCAGCCTGTACTGATTCAAGAGGTTATTCCTTCCCAGGTGCAAGACTCGACACTTTCTTTTATTAAACCTCATTAGGTTTCTCCCTGCCCAGTTCTCCAGCCTGTCCAGGTCTCGCTGGATGGCAGCGCAGAGTTCCTGCGTGTCAGCCACTCCTCCCAGCTTTGTATCATCGGCGTACTTGCTGAGGGTGGATGCTATTCCCTCATCAAGGTCGTCAATGAAGATATTAAACAGGACTGGATCAAACACCGAGCCCTGGGGAACACCGCTAGTCACAGGCTTCCATTCAGATTCTGCTCCACTGATCACCACCCTCTGAGCTCGGTCCGACAGCCAGTTCTCAACCCACCTCACTGTCCACTCATCTATCCCATGTTCTCTCAGCTTTTCTATCAGGATGTCATGGGAGACAGTATCAATTCTTGCTGAAGTCAAGGTAGATGACATCCACTACTCTCCCTCCATCTACCCAGCCGGTGATGAGATCATAGAAGGCTATGAGATTGGTCGAGCACGATCTCCCCTTGGTGAATCCATGCTGACTACTCCTCATGACCTTCTTCTCTTCCAATTGCTTGGAGATGGCATCCAGAACAAGCTGTTCCATCACCTTTCCAGGGACAGAAGTGAGGCTGACTGGCCTATAGTTGCTAGGATCCTCCTTCTTGCCCTTTTTGAAGACCAGAGTGACACTGGCTATCCTCCAGTCTTCAGGCACTTCTCCTGTTCTCCAAGACCTGTCGAAGATGATAGCGAGTGGCTCAGCAATCACTTGCACCAGCTCCCTCAGCACACGTGGAATCATACCATCCAGGCCCATGGATTTATGTGCATTGATTCCTTTGAGACACTCCTGGACCACTCCCACCTCAACCAGAGGGAAGCCCTTCATTTCCCAAACTCTCTTACTTTCTTCCAGTGTCCGTGGGTACTGAGGGGCCTTTGAAGTAAAGACCGAGGCAAAGAAGGCATTCAGTATCAACACCTTCTCAGCATCCCCCGTCACCAGGACACCCGCCTCGTTCAGCAGGGGACTCACATTATCCCTGGCCATCCTCTTACTATTCACAGATCTAAAAAAACCCTTTTTCTTATCCTTTATGTCCCTTGCCAGTTTTATCTCCAAGCGGGCTTCAGCCTTCCTAGTCGCATCTCTACAGGGCCTGACAACATTCCTATATTCTTCCCAGGTGCTCAAAACCTTTTTCCACAATTCATAGATCTTCTGTTTCCCTTTGAGTTTACTCATTAGCTCCCTGCTCATCCACGCAGGTCTTCTGCCTCTCTTTCCCGATTTCTTACTCAAAGGGATGCACTATTCCTGGGCTTGGAAGAAGTGCTGTTTAAATGCTAGCCAGGTCTCACAGGCTCCCTTGCCTTCTATCAGCGTAGCCCACGGGATAGCTCCTAAAAGGTTGCGGAAGAGATCAAAGTTAGCTCTTCCATAATTCAGGGTAGCTATCCTACTTTTTAGCTTGCTTCTTCCATTCAGGATTTGAACTCTACCCTTTCATGGTCACTTTGTCCCAAGCTGCCCCCGACCTTCACTTCCTTAACGAGCCCATCCTTGTTGGTTAAAACAAGGTCCAGTACCCGCCCTCCCCTTGTAGGTTCCTGCACCATCTGTAGCAGGAAATTGTCCTCTACACGTTGCAGAAATTGTCTGGACTGCATACGACTGGTCGTATTGCTTGCCCAGGAAATATCTGGGTAATTGAAGGACCAGGGCCTGGGATCTCGAGGCTACTTCTAGCTGCTTATAGAAAGCACTATCAGCCTGCTCCTGCTGATCAGGAGGTCTGTAGTACACATGCACAACAGTGTCACTCATACTAGCCTGCCCTTTGATTCTTACCCACAAGCTCTCAACTGATGGATCATCCTCCCCCAGATGGAGTTCAATACATTCTAGCTGCTCTCTCACAGAAAAAGCAACTCCTTCACCTCGCCTCCCTAGCCTATCTTTCTGAAAAAGCAGATAGCCATCCATGACAGCATTCCAGTCATCCAGGCTGTCCCACCACGTCTCTGTGATCAGAATGAGATCGTGGCCCTGCAACCACACAAAGATCTCTAACTCTTCCTGTTTATTACCCATGCTACGTTCATTTGTATATAGGCACTTTAGGGATGCACCAGATGCAGGTATCCTCAACAGGTCACAGGAAGAATTCCAACAGGGGATGGGCAATGGTGGCTCCACTGAGGAGTCCTCCTGGCAATCCACAGAATTTTCCCTACTATCACCAGGAACAACATCCCGAAGTCCGTCACTGTGCCGTTGGCGAGTGACGATCATCGGTGGCAGCGATCATTCTGGTAAGCTCAGGGGCTGTGTCAGATCGAGTGGTCTAGAGAGGTTCCCTGCATCTGGGCACCATCTCCTTCAACCCACAGCGAGTACCCAGAAGCCCGGCTAAGCTCACCCTCCCCCTAAGGTCACGTGACCCCACCCTCTAACCTTAAAAGGGCTTAAGGAGGGCAGCGACTACTTGCTGCCCACCCACACAACGCAGGCAAGCAAGCAGTAGAGCTCAGAGGAGACAGCCAGGCAGCCCGCTCGCCGGGCAGAGGAAATAGAGGAGCCCAGCCAACGGACAGGTGAGGGTCACTAACACTTGGGTAGGCATTGCACAATGGTGTCTACCCGGCGCAGGGCCATAACCCCAACACCTTCCACTGTGGAGGTAGCCACTCAGCTTAACCAACTGCAGAAGCATGCTGTGGTGCAGGTCTTGGGGTGCAGGGAGTGTCACAACATGCTTGCGGCAGCAGACAGCTCTGAACATGGCTGTGTAATGTGTGAGATCATAAAGGATCTCCTCAGCCGAGCAGCATACCTACAAGAAGAGGTAGATGTGCTCAAGGATAAACTAGACAGGCTCATGAGCACCAGGGAGGCTGAGGTGGAGATAGATCGGATGAGCCAGGTTCTGTCCTCCCAGCCACAGAAATGTGAGTACCCAGTAGATAGTGTCCAGGACCAGAGTGACCCTATACCCTCCCCCACGCAGGACAGTATAAATGATAAGGACAAATGGAAGCAGGTACATGGCAAGGGCAGTAGGAGAGTACCTTCCAAGCCTGTCCTTCCTCCACAAGTGACTCTGAGCAATAGATACGAGATCCTATTACAAGGGGACCAGCCGGATAATGAGATGGCTGATAGGAAAATCACTTCTAAGGTTGTGTTCCCTGGGACAAGACCCCCTAAGCAAACCCAGATGGCTGATAGGAAAATTACTTCCGACGTTGTGTTCCCTAGGACCAGACCCCCTAAGCAAACCATCAAAACATCCTCTGTTAAGGCAAAAAGACGGGTCATTGTCTTAGGAGATTCCCTTCTGGAGGGAACTGAGGGCCCGATCTGTAGGCCGGACCCTCTACACAGGGAAGTCTGCTGCCTTAAGGGAGCTTCAGTTAGGGACTTAACCAAGTGAGTCCCAACCTTGGTCAGGGACACGGATTATTATCCACTTTTAATTTTTCAAATAGGTAGTAATGAAATACATAAAAGAAAACTGAGCACCATTAAGAAGGATTTTAGGGCCTTGGGACGCATGGTGCGAGGATCTGGAGCACAGGTAGTGTTCTCCTCTGTCATTCCTACTACAGGGAATGGGGAGGGTTGGTTTGAGAAGAGCCAGGAAATAAATACCTGGCTCAGAGCCTGGTGCGAGAAACAGAACCTTGGGTTCTTTGAGAATGGGCTGGCTCGAGCCTCACCAGCCTTGCTTTCGAGGGATGGGGAGCACTTATCCCCTAGGGGCAGAAGGATACTGTCCATGAAGCTAGCAGGGCTCATTAATAGAGCTTTAAACTAGATAGGAAGGGGGAGGGGGACAGGGCCAGGCTAGATGGAAAAAAGCCTGGGTGTGGTGGTGGAGTTACTGAGGGATGGTGTGCTGGCAATGACCTCTGTTCAGGCATCCTAGTTAATCAGGGGGATAGTGTTCTAACTCAGAGTAGAGATGTAGCTACTACTGATAGGCTAGGTAACTTAAACAGCTGTCACTTGGGAAGCCAGGTTTCCCCAAGGAGCACAACAAGATCAATAGACCAGCTGAAGTGCATCTACACCAATGCATGCAGCATGGGGAACAAAAAAGAGGAATTAGAAGTCCTTGTAACTACAGGAAATTATGATGTGATTGCCATCACAGAAACGTGGTGGGATAACTCACATAACTGGAGTGCTGCTATGGCTGGTTATAAACTATACAGGTGTGACAGGCTGGGTAGGAGAGGAGGTGGGGTAGCCCTGTATGTCAGAGAATGCATTGACAGCCTAGAGCTGGAGTATGATGAAGACAGGGTCGAGTGTCTCTGGGTGAAAATCAGAGGAGAACAAAATCAGCGAGATATAGTGATGGGAGTCTGCTACAGACCACCTGACCAGAAGGAGGAAGCGGATGAGTTGTTTTTTAAACAACTGGGTGAAGTATCGCGATCGCTAGCCCTCGTCCTTATTGGGGACTTCAACTTACCGGATGTCTCCTGGAGGTACAATACAGCAGGGAGGAAACAGTCTAGCAGGTTCCTGGAGGGTTTGGAAGACAACTTCCTGACCCAGCTGGTAAATGAACCCACAAGGGAAGGTGCCCTGCTGGACTTGTTTGTCAATAGAGAAGACCTGGTGGGGGATGTGAAGGTTGGAGGATGCCTGGGGCATAGTGATCATGAGCTTATAGAATTCTTAGTACTGGGAGAAGTAAGGAAGGGAGAAATCAAAAAAGCACCTTAGACTTCCGTAGGGCTGACTTTGGACTGTTCAGAAAGCTTCTCGATAAGATTCCATGCGAGGCAGCCCTTGAGGGCAAAGGAGCCCAAGAGGGTTGGTTGCTCCTCAAGAAGGTAATCTTGGCGGCACAAGAACAGGCTGTCCCAGTTGGTCAGAAGAGGGGTTGGTGAGCTAGGAAGCCAGCCTGGCTGAGTAGAGAGCTTCAGGCTGATATACGGGAAAAGAAGGAAAAATATGAGCTTTGGAAGAAGGGGCGGGTGTCTTGGGATGATTATAGGAATTTAGTAAGATCATGTAGGGAGAAAGTCAGAAGGGCTAAAGCTGATCTGGAACTCAGGCTGTCCAGTTCTGTAAAAGATAATAAAAAGTCCTTCTATAGGTATATTAGCAGTAAAAGGAGGGTCAAGGAGAATTTCCAGCCCTTATTGGATGCTGATGGCACATTAGTGACAAGGGATGAGGACAAGGCTGAGGTCCTTAATTCCTTCTTTGCCTCAGTCTTTAACAGTAATGAAGGATATTCTGTGAGTACTCATCCTCCGGAACTGGCTGACAGGGAGGGGAAGAATAACAAAGTTCCCATGGTTCAGGAGGAAATGATTAGTGACCTACTTGGCCAGTTAGATACCCACAAGTCAATGGGGCCAGATGGGATTCACCCAAGGGTACTGAGGGAGCTGTCAGATGTGCTTGCCAAACCCCTTTCCGTCATCTATCAGCAATCCTGGCAGACTGGGGAAGTTCCACTCGACTGGAGGCTGGCAGATGTTACACCCATATACAAGAAGGGTCGGAAGGAGGATCCGGGGAACTACAGGCCTGTCAGTCTGACCTCAGTCCCGGGGAAGATCATGGAGAGGGTCATCTTGGGAGCTATCATGCAGCACATGCATGATGGCCAGGGGATCAGGCCTAGTCAACATGGGTTTACAAAAGGTAGATCCTGTCAAACTAACCTGATCACCTTCTATGACAAGGTGACCCGCTTAATGGACGAGGGTAAGGCTGTGGATGTGATCTACCTGGACTTTGGTAAAGCCTTTGATACAGTTTCTCACAGCATTCTGACTGAGAAACTGGCTGCCACTGTGTTGTCTCTTAAAGGCGTAGCGACCTGGTTCAGAAGCTGCACGGCGGCTACTCTCTAGCCGCTCGGTCCATCAGCTCGCAGACACCACTTTGGTGGACGGCAAATGGCGTTTATTGGCAGGTGAAACAGCATTATATAGATAAGGTTTACAACGTCACATCCGTCTGCTTACATCACAACTACATGCTATTGGCTACTAGGAGCTAGGCCTAATCCATTGATTATAGGGAGAGAGGCCCTATCTTTCCATACAGCGCGACATCTTCCGACCGCCAGGCCCTACCTGCAACATATCCCCCCTCCCTATGCACAACTAAATTAGCTAAAATATAACAATCCAAAAAATTCTATTCTTATTCTAATCCTTTTTTCTATACTTATTTCTATACTACATAACAGTCTCGAAATATAATGTTCTGAAAAAATATATGGCATCAAGTTGCATAGTAAACTTAAGGCACAGAGAATGGATGGAAGTTAGGGAGTAACTGGGGATAACACTGAGTGGGTACAATCTCAAGACAGCTGCTGGTGTTCTACCAACAGGATGTTAACTTTCTCTAGCCGGCTTTTGACAAACGACGTGAGCCTGTTTAGTATACAAGGTCCGAAGATCAGTACTATCGTGATCATTATAATCGGCCCCATCAAGGTAGATATCAGTGTGGTTAACCACGGCGATTGGTTAAACCATGATTCAAACCACCTGTCCTGGTTTCAGCTATGATGGAGTTAAATTTTTTTTAGCAGTGAATGGAATGCCATGTTTGGGTGTTAGCATGAGAATAGTGCTGATAGCACCCTGATGTTTCCGATTTGTTGCCGGGCAATCAAGTACCTTTCTCAGCTCTGCATACTTCCTTACTAGTGAGAAAGAGGGGGACGCAGCCAGGACAGGTGACCCGAATTGGCCAAAGAGCATATTCCATGCCAGTTACGTCATGTTCAGTATAAAGGGGGACTGGGGGGAAGAGGGGGAGACAACGCCAGGACGTGCAGTTTCTGGGAACGGTCGGGTGCGGTTCTAAGCTGCGCGGCCTGAGTTGTGTGGTTTGGTGAGAAATTGCATTGTGTATCACCAGTTTCATCTATTTTGTGCTTTAAACTTTTGTTATTGTTATATCTAGTTTTCTGTTATTGTTTAGTAAACTATCCTTATCCCAACCTGCGTGGTTCTGGTTTCTAGGTTGTGGTTTCTTTTCCTCCTTTCTTCCTTCCCTTTTTCCCCCTCCCCCAACTTTCCTTCCCCCTTCCTTTTAAAAGTACAAGCGACTGTGTGGGGTGCGGCCCCCGGCTGGGGCAAAACCACGACAGTAATTTTGGCGCCCAACGTGGGGCCACGAACGGTTGGGATAACGGTAGATCTGACCCTAACTATCGCAATTAAGATAAGCACTGTTGTTTAAGCAATCTCTGGTCACGATGTTGTGGTATTTATTTACAAGGCTGTGGCAGCAAAACCACCGCATGCTGTATACAATCCTGGCAGGATTCTTTACTCTCTCAGGTCTGCGGCTCCTGTATTTGTTCCCATACTTCATTATAGTGTATTTTATGATATCGGTCTATGATACAATAATATCGATGATCATGAGCTTAAGCTGGTACTTGTATGAGGTTTTGCTGTCCTGTCCATTCTTTGGACAGGGAGGGGTTAATAACAGCAGCCGGTATGGTGGGGGCACTGCTTTCTTTTCCTTTGGGCTAAATACAACAGCTCTTAGGACAGTTTTTGAAAATCTTCAATATCTCTGGGATATTCAAACTAGCATTTTGCTATTGGTAGGTTTGGGGCAGATGGTTCAGTTTTTGTTATATATCAAGCATAGGTTTATGAATACCACTGAAGAGCTTTCTCCGAGACAGAATAATCACGAGTGGCAGGGCATGTGGCAAAGTATGGGCAAGTACCTAGGTACTTTCTCACGCCCGATGGTTTGGAATTTCACTCCTGAACAGCTACAAGACCCCGATCAAGTGACTGCATACCTAAGGAAAAATTGCTGTAGGTTTCCCAGAGATGGACACCTTACTGCACTGTGCTGGGCTCTGGCCACTATTTATCAAACACTGCTTGATAGCAGGCAGCACTGTCAGCACTGTCAGCACTGTCAGCACTGTCAGCACTGTCAGGGAGAAGGGAAAGGAAACAGACTGGCAGATACTATAGCTGCTGCAACCACTGGGGCTGACACTGCAGCTACTGCAACCCCTGTGACCGACACTGCAGCTACTGTAATCTCTACAGCAGACACTGCAGATGATCAGAAAAACCAACCCACACCAGTGTCTGTTGCTCCTGTACAAAAGAGGAAATGCACAAAGAAACCAGTTCGCATAGTGACGGATAATGATGATGATCAACCGGGATCATCTCGAGGATATCAGGATGAGGCAGAACCAGAGATTGTTACCCGATCCCTGACTCTGAGTGAGCTGCGTGAGGTTCGAAAAGATTTCACTCGCCACCCAAGTGAGCACATTATCACTTGGTTGCTCCGATGTTGGGATCACGGGGCCAGTAGTTTGGAATTAGAAGGCAGAGAGGCCAAGCAGTTGGGATCCCTAGCTAGAGAAGGAGGAATTGACAAAGCAATTGGGAGGAGGCCGGAAATCCTCAGCCTCTGGAGGCGACTACTGTCAAGTGTGCAGGAAAGATATCCCATAAAGGAATATATTACATGCCAGACACCCAAGTGTAACAGCATAGAGACAGCTGTCCAGCACCTGAATTAGCTGTACGGGAGATAATTTATTATGATCTGGACAATTCACGGCTTCCCGCTGATCCCGATGAAGTCCTATGCACTCCAGATATGTGGCGTAAGGTTGTACGAAGTGCACCAGCAGGGTATACCAATTCACTGGCAGCAATTGACTGGAATGATACGAATCCGCCAACCGTAAATGAGGTGGCCTGCCGACTCCGGAAATACCAAGACAATGTTTCCCTCTCCGTCATTGCAGCAGTAGAGAAACTGGTTCAACGACTTGACAACAATGTGTCCAACTCCCAACCCGTATGGAGCAATGTTGCAGCTACTGGGAGAAAGTGTCCACCGTTCCAAGAGGGAGAATACACACCACGACGTACATTGTGGTTTTACCTGCTTGATCATGGAGAAAACATGAGGAAATGGGATATGCAGCCCACCTCAGCCCTTCGAGCACGAGTAAATGAGCTGCGGGGTAAAACATTCGCACAACGAGATTCTGCCAGGAAGAAGGCTGCACCAGTTTCTACTGGGCAGTTCCCTAGACCAACTGGAAGGCCTACCTATATGTCTGATGTGCCTGATCCTTTTGAAGGGACCTCTAAGTCCTTTATGCAACCAGTGGAAAACAAATATGATCAGCAGCAATAGAGGGGCCCTGCCTCCAGCCAGGTGGAGGAGAGGGATAATCGGGTTTATTGGACTGTGTGGATCCGATGGCCTGGCACGTCAGACCCACAAGAGTACAAAGCTCTGGTGGATACTGGTGCCCAGTGTACTCTAATGCCATCGAATCATGAAGGGGTAGAACCCGTTTGTATTTCTGGAGTGACAGGGGGATCCCAACAACTAACTGTGCTAGAGGCTGAGGTGAGCCTAACTGGGAAGGACTGGGAAAAACACCCCATTGTGACTGGTCCAGAAGCTCCGTGCATTTTAGGTATAGATTATCTACGTAGAGGGTATTTTAAAGACCCAAAAGGGTACCGATGGGCTTTTGGAATAGCTGCTTTGGAAACAGAAGAAATTGAACAATTGTGTGCCTTGCCTGGACTCTCGGAGGATTCTGCTGTTGTGGGGTTGTTGAAGGGTGAAGAACAGCAAGTGCCAGTTGCTACGACGACGGTGCACAGACGACAATACCGTACTAACCGAGATTCCCTGATTCCCATCCATAAGCTGATTCATCAACTGGAGGATCAGGGAGTGATCAGCCGAACCCACTCACCCTTTAATAGTCCCATATGGCCAGTGAGGAAGTCCAATGGAGAGTGGAGGCTGACAGTAGATTATCGTGGCCTAAATGAAGTCACTCCAGGTATGAGTGCTGCTGTGCCAGACATGTTAGAGCTCCAGTACGAATTGGAATCGAAGGCAGCCAAGTGGTACGCCACAATCGACATTGCGAATGCTTTCTTCTCGATCCCACTGGCGCCAGAGTGCAGGCCACAGTTTGCTTTCACTTGGAGAGGCATCCAATACACGTGGAATCGTCTGCCCCAGGGGTGGAAACATAGCCCCACCATCTGCCATGGACTAATCCAGAATACACTGGAAAAGGGTGAAGCACCAGAGCACCTGCAGTACATTGATGACATCATTGTATGGGGCAACACAGCAGAGGAAGTTTTTGAAAAAGGAAACAGGGTAATTAAAATCCTTTTAGAAGCCGGTTTTGCTATAAAACGAAGTAAAGTCAAGGGGCCTACGCGAGAAATCCAGTTTTTAGGAATAAAATGGCAGGATGGGCGTCGTCAGATCCCAATGGACATTATTAATAAAATAGCAGCTATGTCTCCACCAAGCAACAAAAAGGAAACACAAGCTTTCTTAGGTGTTATAGGTTTTTGGCGAATGCATGTCCCAAACTACAGTCTCATTGTGAGCCCACTCTACCATGTAACTCGAAAGAAGAATGATTTCCAATGGGGCCCTGAGCAACAGCAAGCCTTTGAGCAGATCAAACGCGAGATAGTCCATGCAGTGGCCCTTGGGCCTGTCCGGACAGGGACAGATATTAAAAATGTGCTCTACACTGCAGCTGGGGAGAACGGCCCGACCTGGAGTCTCTGGCAGAAAGCACAAGGGGAGACTCGAGGTCGACCGCTGGGGTTTTGGAGTCGGGCCTACAAAGGATCTGAGGCCAATTATACTCCAACAGAAAAGGAAATACTGGCCGCCTATGAAGGGGTTCGAGCCGCCTCAGAAGTGATTGGAACTGAAGCCCAGCTCCTCCTGGCACCCCGACTGCCGGTGCTGGGCTGGATGTTCAAAGGGAAGGTTCCTTCTACACACCATGCCACTGATGCTACGTGGAGCAAGTGGGTTGCACTAATTACACAGCGGGCTCGAATAGGAAACCCCAATCGCCCAGGAATCGTGGAGGTGATCACAGACTGGCCAGAAGGCAAAGATTTTGGGATGTCACCAGAGGATGAGGAGGTAACACGCGCTGAAGAAGCCCCACCCTACAACGAACTGCCAGAGAATGAGAAGCGATATGCCCTGTTCACCGATGGGTCTTGTCGCATTGTGGGTAAGCATCGGAGATGGAAAGCTGCTGTATGGAATCCTATAAGAAGAGTAGCAGAAGCCACTGAAGGAAAAGGTGAATCAAGCCAGTTCGCTGAGGTGAAGGCCATCCAGTTAGCCCTGGACATTGCTGAGAGAGAAAAGTGGCCAAGGCTCTACCTTTATACTGATTCATGGATGGTGGCGAATGCCCTGTGGGGGTGGTTGCAGCAGTGGAAAAAGAACAACTGGCAGCGTAGAGGCAAACCTATATGGGCTGGTAACTTATGGCAAGATATCTCTGCTCGGTTAGAGAAACTTGTTGTAAAGGTACGTCATGTCGACGCCCATGTACCTAAGAGTCGGGCCATGGAGGAACATGAAAACAACCATCAGGTAGATAAGGCTGCTAGGATTAAAGTGGCTCAGGTAGATCTAGACTGGCAACGTAAGGGTGAATTATTCATAGCTCGATGGGCTCATGATACCTCGGGTCATCAAGGGAGAGATGCAACATATAGATGGGCTCGGGATCGAGGGGTGGACTTGACCACGGACGCCATCGCACAAGTTGTCCACGAATGTGAGACATGTGCTGCAATCAAGCAAGCTAAGCAGTTAAAGCCCCTTTGGTATGGAGGACGGTGGATGAAATATAAATATGGGGAGGCTTGGCAGATTGATTACATCACCCTCCCACAAACCCGCCAGAAAGAATCGAGTCAGACAATGGGACTCATTTCCGAAACACTCTTATAGATACCTGGGCCAAAGAGCATGGCATTGAGTGGGTGTACCACATTCCTTATCATGCACCGGCCTCTGGGAAAATTGAACGATATAATGGACTTTTAAAAACTACACTGAAAGCAATGTGTGGTGGGACATTCAAGCATTGGGATACACATTTGGCCAAAGCCACGTGGTTAGTTAACTCTAGGGGATCTACCAATCGGGCTGGCCCTGCCCAGTCAAAATTTCCACGTACTGTAGAGGGAGACAGAGTCCCAGTAGTGCATATGAAGAGTGTATTGGGAAAGAGAGTTTGGGTCATCCCTGCTTCAGGCAAAGGTAAACCCATGTCTGGAATTGTTTTTGCTCAAGGACCTGGCTGTACTTGGTGGGTAATGCAGAGGGATGGAGAAGTTCGATGTGTACCTCAAGGGGATTTGATTTTGGGTGAGAATAGCCAATATAATTAATAAAGTAGAAATTATAATAATTGCCAAATAACCCATTATTGTATATTCATTATTGTTATGATTGCTGTATGTTGTACCATAGCATTATAGCCGGAGTCATACAAGTTAATGAAGAATGAGTGCCATGATGATGGAACTAAAGCCTGGCCTCTCAAGAACTTTTTTCTCCCTTTGAAAATAGACTCTGACCCACAGACTATGAGCATGGACCATGCCAGGTGTATCAGCCAAGAGCCTGAGATGCAGCATGCAACGAGCCAATGGAACATACAATTATCCTGAGAAACTGTTACGACAAATGGAGCCTGAAAATCATGGACTAAATGAACTCAACAACTTCAGAGGGATGATTCACAGACTGAGGGAATAAGATCTGTATGCACGTATGTGTGCATACATGTGTACATACATATATGGGTGTGTGAAACACGAAACTGGTTGTACCCAAAGAAAATTGTTGGATCTGGTCATGACGTAAATGGTATGGAATAAGGGGTGGATAATGTCCTGGTTTCAGCTATGATGGAGTTAAATTTTTTTTAGCAGTGAATGGAATGCCATGTTTGGGTGTTAGCATGAGAATAGTGCTGATAGCACCCTGATGTTTCCGATTTGTTGCCGGGCAATCAAGTACCTTTCTCAGCTCTGCATACTTCCTTACTAATGAGAAAGGAGGGGACGCAGCCAGGACAGGCGACTGTGTGGGGTGCGGCCCCGGGCTGGGGCAAAACCACGACACCACCCTTGTTGGGCTTCCCTGTCTCTCTTTCTCTGAGCCAATCTTTCCCTCAGTTTAGCCATTGAGTCTCTAACTACTCCGGTGTGGTCAGCGTAAAAGCAACACTCCTCCTTCAAGGCGGCACAGAGGCCTCCTTGATGCATAAACAGGAGATCTAATCCCCGTCTGTTTTGTAAGACAACCTCTGAGAGTGAAGAGACAGATTGTTCTAGAAAGGACATGGATTTCTCGATTTTCTGCAAGTCCTCATCGATGGCGGCTTGTAGTTGAGACAGGCCTCGCTGCTGTGACACCAGGGAACTCACTCCTGTGGCTGTACCGGCTACTCCCAGGCCGAGCAGAGTCGCTATTGTCACTGCTGTTAATATTTCCCTTTTTTGAAGTCTGTTGTCAGCTTCTCCCCAATGGTGGTACATCTCTTCTTCTGGATGGTATAGGACCCTGGGAACAATCAAAATCTGCACACACAAGTCAGCTGCGTGATTAAAGAGCTTAAGAGACACACAGGGGGTTACTCCCAAATGATGGCAGATCCGCATTCCAGGTGCGGATGGGATTGCCCATTTATAGATTTCTTTGATCGCAACGGTTTTTGCGCAAACGTCACTACCCCAGCTTGCTATGGTGGTATTACCAAAGCACATACCCTGACCTGTGACTTGGTTCAAGGTGATTCCCTTTCGTGGTGTGTCCCAGCTGCATTGGGTTGGGTTATCGTCTGACGAAAAGCTAAAAGAAGCATTGAGAGCAATGCCCTCATAGAAAGGGGGATACACGTTATAGCATAGCCAACAAGGACTCGTGAGATTTGGGTTTGACTCGTTCAATGACTTGAAGGTAGCATCCAACACATTAAAGAATGGCTCGTTGGACAGGTGTTGAAGGTCCACGATTGGTCCGTCCGAGTATACTGTTTGATTAGGGCTGGTTGGAGTGGGGGTGGTGGTCAGTAAGCTGCCTTTCCTTTGCTGATTGTCGTTTTTGATCACGACATTGGGGCCAATTGCTGCGCTTCTCTTGTCCTCCCATTCTTGTTTAAAAACAATTGTACCTGCCCCATCAAAAATTAATCTAGAAGTTTGTTTTATATCGAATGGGAGCAGGTCATCTCCCCCGAAAACCCCATCTATGAGGGTAGAAACCAAGGCAGAATTAAGCCCCTTGTCCGCCATTGCTTTAACAATTGCCTGTATATCCTTAGGGTTTATTGGTATATGGATCCTTTGTCCCCCGTCCGTTATCTGGACCGGGAATGCTAGTGTGGCCGATGGGACCCAATCGGCACACGCAATCTTTATTGCTTTCCAATCCGTGAGAGGAATTTCTTCCCCTCGCGGTCCCTCTTTGTTGCGCATGGGGATAGTTTGGCTTTTAACTCTGTTTACCCCCGCGCTCTCATCCTCTGAATTTGGATCGGTCGCGATCCACTCGTCCCAGGAAGTGTCTGATCCGCAATCGGAGCTCGACTGACTGGTTACTTCCGGGCTCCGATACCCTTTTGTTGGACTCCGGCCCCGACCCCCTCCCTTGCGGGCGGGCCGCTCCCCGCTACTTGGCTCGCCCCACCTCCTACTCGGGGAGGTGCTTGCCCTATAAGGGCATCTTCTCGGATGACCGCTCAGGTTGGCTCTCCGCCCCTCTCTCGCGCTCCCCTCCCCTCCTCGGTTGTCTCCAACTCCGATCTCCTTCTCGGTCTCCCCCCCCGCTCCCGTCTTTGCGTGTTTCCTTGTCCCAGCGCTCCCGCCTTGCTCGCGCCGGAGACATTTTCGCGCTGCCCTTCTCCTTGCCGCCCGGCGCCATTCTGGAGCGCATAGGGGGGTGGCCTTTCCCAGCCGCCTTCAGATCCCGATCTCTCCGCGGCACTTCTGGCCTCCCCGGCTAACCCACCCCAGAAGGATTTCGCCTGATTCTGTCCCTCCGTAGGTGGGTCAGGATCCGGGGATTTGGGGGGCGCATCGGTCTCCCGCAAATCTTTAAACTCAGCTAAATTACCATCGTCTGGGGCGCACGATGTTTGTGTAGCTGTCCCGATTCCCAGTTTTGGGGTGGCTTTCAGATAATCTTTTGCCACCCTCCAGGTATCCTGCTCTTGTAAGGCCTTCTGCAGGGCCTGTACAACTTTCCCCCACGATTTAAGATTTTTCCCACAACCCGAGGACATCGTTTCCTCAGCTAGCACTTTAGTGCATTTATCCCACACTTCTGGGTGGAGAATATCCACCAGCTGATCAATAGCCCCAATCTGCAAAAGCCTCGCAACGGAGAGAGTAAAATCCTTGGGCTTACAATCTATACCCCACTGCTTATATAATTGCAATACGACCTTCACAAGGGCATCCATCCTCCTTGTTGGTCCGGGAGCATCCTCCCCGCCGGGCTGGTCCAGCCACACCGGCTGCAGTTCACCTGAACCCAGGCGAATTCCCGATAACCAGGGGGCCTCGTCCTTCCCGGGTTTCGGCACCACTTGTTGCCTCTCTTAAAGGCATAGTGACCTGGTTCAGAAGCTGCACGGCGGCTACTCTCTAGCCGCTCGGTCCATCAGCTCGCAGACACCACTTTGGTGGACGGCAAATGGCGTTTATTGGCAGGTGAAACAGCATTATATAGATAAGGTTTACAACGTCACATCCGTCTGCTTACATCACAACTACATGCTATTGGCTATTAGGAGCTAGGCCTAATCCATTGATTATAGGGAGAGAGGCCCTATTTTTCCGTACAGCACGACATCTTCCGACCGCCAGGCCCTACCTGCAACACCACTGGCCTGGACAGGTGGACCCTCAGCTGGGTTATAAACTGGCTGGATGGCCAGGCCCAAAGGGTGATGGTAAATGGAACAAAATCCAGTTGGAGGCCGGTCACGAGTGGCGTCCCTCAGGGCTCAGTCCTGGGTCCAGTCTTGTTCAACATCTTTATCAATGATCTCGACGAAGGGATTGAATGCTCCCTCAGTAAGTTTGCAGATGACACTAAACTAGGAGGAACTGTTGATCTGCCTGAGGGTAGGGAGGCTCTTCAGAGGGATCTGAACAGACTGAACCGATGGGCTGAGACCAATGGGATGAAGTTTAACAAGGCCAAGTGTAGAGTGCTGCACATGGGACATAACAACCCCATGCAGCACTACAGGCCTGGGGGGGACTGGCTGGAGAGCTGTCAGGCAGAGAAGGACCTGGGGGTGTTGGTTGACTGCAGGCTGAATATGAGTCAGCAGTGTGCCCAGGCAGCCAAGAAGGCCAATGGCATCTTGGCTTGTATCAAAAACAGTGTGGCCAGTAGGTCTAGGGAAGTGATTGTGCCCCTGTACTCGGCATTGGTGAGGCCACACCTCGAGTACTGGGCTACTCACAAGGAGGTGGAGGTCATGGAGGACATGGAGGTCCTGGAGCTAGTCCAGAGAAGGGCAACCAGGCTGGTGAAGGGGCTGGAGGGCAAATCATATGAGGAGTGGCTGAGGGAGCTGGGGCTGTTTAGCTTGAAGAAGAGGAGGCTGAGGGGAGACCTTATCATCACCTACAGTTACCTGAAGGGAGGTTATAGAGAGGTAGGTGATGGTCTCTTCAGCCAGGTGACAGGTGATAGGACAAGGGGGAATGGCATGAAGCTGCGCCAGGGCAGGTTTAGATTGGATGTTAGGAAAAAATTTTTTACTGAAAGAGTTGTCAGGGCCTGGAACAGGCTGCCCAGGGAGGTGGTCGAGTCACCTTCCCTGGATGTGTTCAAAAAAAGGGTGGATGAAGTACTTAGGGATATGGTTTAGTTTAGGATGAGAATGGTTGGACTTGATGATCTTAAAGGTCTTTTCCAACCTTGTTATTCTGTGTGTGTGATTCTGTGTGGCCTTTAGCTTCTTCCGCCATCAACTCTCGTAGTGTCACCTGAAGCGCTTGCGTGACCCCAGCAGCCTTCGTGATATCTCCTTCCCCCTTCCTAACTAGTTTAAAGCTCGTTCAATGAGCCCTGCCATCTCCTGGGCAAGGATCCGCTTTCCCCTTGGGGACAGGTGAGCCCCGTCAACTGTCATCATGCCAGGAGCTGAGTACACCATCCCCTGATCAAAAAACCAAAAGTTTCTATGCCGGCACCAGCCTTTCAGCCACTTGTTCAGCTCCTGGGTTCTCCTAACCTGTCCCGAACCCCTCATCCCACTGGTAGGGATAGAGGAAAATATTATTTGAGCCCGCCATAGCAGTGACCCACGCTGGGGCAGCTGATGAAGAGCTGAAGCCCTGTGGGAAAGCACTCACGTTGGAGAAGTTCATGAAGGATTGTCTCCCATGGGTGACAATCCCACAGTGCAGCAGGGGAAGGATGTGTGGAATGAATGCCCCCACCCCAGTCAAGAATGAAACCAGCTTGCAAGGAACTGACCAAAGCCCCCATTTTCCCAGCCCCTGCCCCTCCCTGTGCCACAATCCGGGGAAAGAAGGGAGCAAAATCATGACTAAAGGGAAGTCTGCTAAGAAGGGAGGGGTGGGAGGAAGGTGCTTTAAGATCTGGTCATGCTTCTCATTATCCAACTCTGGTTTCATTGTGTGTGTAGTGTAGTGTAATAAATTAGATAGTTTTCTTTCCTTTACTCTGTGTTGAGTCTGTTTTGCCCATGACATTGATTACAGCATGATCTCCCTGTCGTTGTCTTGACTCCTAAGCCTCTCAATATATATTTTCTCCCCTGTCGAACTGAAAAGGGGAGTGATAGAGTGACTTGGTGGGCGTCTGGCCTCCAGCCATGCCTAAACCACAACACGTGTGAACAGAAGAAAGAACTTATCAGCTTAAAGCTTAAGGCGCATGAACACAAGGCAAACCCCTATCAGTGAACTACTGATAGCGCATGAACAACTTGCAAAAGTATAAAAGCTTGTGTGGGTGTATTAATAAAGGTTTCTGGTTTATACCCCGCCAGAGTCCGTGTAATTAATCTCCAAAATATCCCAAAAAAAACTATGGATCCCCAGCCCTGTCAGGCAGAAGGGAGAGACCTAAGAGATGGAGAGGGTTGGAAGAGAGTCCCAGCTTGGCATCGTGGGCAAACCCCCTCCCTGCCTACCTCGCTTCCCCAGGTCCCCCTAAGTAATAGGCTTGAGGCACTGGGAGTTGAGGGGAAGGCATGTGGGAAGGTGGGGGAGGGTTCCCCTAAGAGGTTGCCAAGGATGAGGCAGTCAACTCCATGCTTCAGGACTGCCTCCTCCAGGAACGACAGAAGGGTGATTTTGGGTGGTGATTCCATTCTCAGGGGAACAGAGGCCCCATATGCAGACCAGACCCTATCCGTAGGGAAGTGCGCTGCCTCCCTGGGGCGTGGATCAAGGACATAACTGGAAAACTCCCAGATCTGGTTCACCCCTCCGATTACTACCCATTACTCACAGTTCAGGCAGGTAGTGATGAAGTTTCTCAGAGAAGCCTGAGAACTATCAAAAGAGACTTCAGGGGTTTAGGGAGGCAGATTGAGGGAGGGGTAGTGGAAGTGGTGTTTCCTTCTATCGCATCTGGGGTGGCAAAGGACACACAGTGGGCTAGGAAAACAGAGGTATTGAATAGGTGGCTGAGGGGCTGGTGCTGCCTCAGGAACTTTGGCTTTTTTGATCATGGGACAGTTTACTCAGCACCTGCACTTGACCAGATGGCTGCAGATGGGTGCTGCAATTAGAGATGGGATGCAGCTTGATGCAAGCAAAATATTGATTTATTGTATCAAATCACAAGTTTATTGTGATTTGTTTAACCGTCCCAGAGTTTATGGCTGACAAGTTCCAGCATGTCTCCTTCTAACAGCTGGAAAGCGCTGGAGGCTCTGCCTGACTCTTTTAGGTCCTGTCCTACAGATGGGTGTCTGGGAGGAATCCCAGATGTATATACAGACTGGGAGAAGAGCTTCTTGAGAGTAGCCCTGCTGAGAAGGACCTGGGGGTTCTGGTGGATGAGAAACTTAACATGAGCCAGCAGTGTGCTCTTGCAGCTCGGAAAGCCAATGGTATCCTGGGCTCCATCAGAAGAGGGGTGGCCAGCAGGGACAGGGAGGTGATTGTCCCTCTCTACTCTACCCTCGTGAGGCCCCATCTGGAGTACTGTGTCCAGATCTGGGGCCTGCAATATAAGAAAGATGTAGAACTGTTGGAGAGGGTTCAGAGGAGGGCCACGAAGATGATTAGAGGGCTGGAGCACCTCCCCTACAAAGAGAGGCCGAAGGAGCTGGGCTTGTTCAGCCTAGAGAAGAGAATGCTGCGGGGGGACCTCATTGCAGCCTTCCTATCCCTGAAGGGAGCATACAAACAGGAAGGGAATCAACTTGTTAAAAGGGTAGACAGTGGCAGGACAAGGGGCAATGGACTAAAGCTAAAGGAAGGAAGGTTTAGATTAGATATTAGGGGGAAGTTCTTTACAGAGAGAGTGGTAAGGTGCTGGAACAGGCTGCCCAGAGAGGTGGTGGATGCCCTTTCCCCATGAGTCCTTGGCTTACTTCCCACTGATTCTGTTCCCAAAAGAGAAGCCACTCGGTACACACTTTGAATACAGGAATCTGTGTAAATTTATATGGACTTACTATTGTTGTGGAGGTTTGACCCTAGCTGGAGGCCAGATGCCCACCAAAGTCACTCTATCACTGCCCTTTTTTGCTGGACACTGGAGAAAATATATATTGAGAGGCTTAGGAGTCAAGATAAGGACAGGGAGAGATCATTCTGCAATTAGTGCCCCCCACATTGTGGCACAGGGAGGAGCAGGGAATGGTGAAATTGAGAAATGTGGGTTTCAGTCAGTTCCTCACGAGTTGTTTTCCTTCTTAATGGGGCGGGGGGGGGCCTTCCTCACACCCTTCCCCTGCTCCAGCGTGGGGTCCCACATACGGGAGACAGTCCTCCACAAACTTCTCCAGCGTGAGTCCTTTCCCACGGGGCTTCAGCTTTTCACCAACTGACCTAGTGTGGGTCACTTCTATGGGGTGCAGTCATAAAATCATAGAATGTGTCTCAGTCTCTCAGGCACAGACTGCTCCAGCCCGGTCCCCCACAGTCACAGGCCACCCCCTCAGCAAACCTACTCCAGCATGAGTCTCCCTCTCTCTCTCACTCATCTTTGTGTCTGTATCTCTCTCCATGGGCTGCAAGTGCTGGCAGAGGCTTGCTCCAACGTGGGTCACAGCATGTTCTGTATGTCTCCACCTGCTCCAGCATGGGGCCTCTCCACGGGCTGCAGGGGAATCTTCCTCTCCTACACCTGGGGCACCTCCTCCCCCACCCTCTCTTCACTGGCCTTGGTGTCTGCAGTTTCTTACATCTTCTCCCTTCCTTCTCTGGTGGCAAAAATCAGCTTCTAGCATTATTTTTTTTCTTCTTAAATGTGATTCAGAGAGGCACTATGACCTTCGCCAATTGGCTCAGCCTTGGTCAACAACGATTCCGGCCTCGAGTCGGCTGGTGTTTACTCTCTTGGGCCCACAGAAAGCTTCTAGCTGCTTCTTGCAGAAGCCACCCCTGCAGCCCCCCCTCCTCCACCAGAACCCAGCCACTACAACAATATTACAAGATACATATCCAGTAGTTGCAATCCATATGCATTACTAACTACCCTCACTAACGAACAAGACTGGTTTACAGTTTTAGATTGAAAAAGATGCCTTTTTCTGCATTCCTCTTGATATTCAAAGCAAATAGCTCTTTGCCTTTGAATGGGAAAATCCAGAAACAGGGAGGAAAACACAATATACTTGGACAGTTTTGCCTCAAGGCTTAAAAAATTGCCCAACGTTCTTCGGTAACCAATTGGCAAAAGACACACTTGTAGAAAGGGAAATGACCAAGGGACTGTCCTGCAGTATGTGGATGATATCCTGATTGCGACAGCATCTCCTTCTTAACCTTTTGTGAATGACTGGATATTGTGTGTCAGAAGAGAAGGCTTGAGAGAGGTAAGTGAAGTTTATTCCAGCCAGCCATACCCCTCTAGAAGATCCTGACTGGGAGTTGTACACAGACAGCAGCAGTTTTGTTCAAGATGGAAAACAAATGTTGGGATATGCCATAACAACTATTGCAATGATGGGCAGCACACAATTCGATATGAATTAAGGTGAAGCCGTTTATTGAGGAAAAGCACACAGATTTTATACACTTGTTACTGCAAACGTAGCAATTAGATGACTGCTAATTGGTTATGTACACTGATCACACCCAAAAGTTTGTACCCAAATGTTTGAGAGAGTCCGAGCCCCCTCAAGAGGGTCCGAGCCCCCTCAAACTTTGTCCCTCAGTTGACCCTGGGCACATGCACAGAGGACTTGGGCTACATGCTTTGAGATAAGCCACTTTGAGATAAACAAGATATATATCCATTCCTGATGTGTGGAATTCACTTTGTTGCATGGGTGTCATGGGGATGAGGGTTTCTGGTGATTGAGAGAGGAAAGAGGGGGATAGGGTTCTGTCGGCAATTGTTAAGGTATATCTCTAGTCCTTTACAGAAGGTCTAATGGAAAGAGGAGGATGACGGTAGACTATTGAGGCATGAAAGAAGTCAGATCATAGAGTCATGTTGTGCTGGAATGTGGCGTATTGAAAGTGACAGACTCCGATTGTGGTGGATCGAAGAGAACTTCGAATAACAACTGAGAAAACTTTTATACCCTCTTGATGGCTGACACAGCAGCCTGGAGTCAGGTTTCAGTACTTTTCATTAACACAAGAACCACAACTTTCTTATACAAAAGGTTGTCCCACCCTGGCGAACTCCCGCTGTGCCTGTGTGGTAGTCTTTCTGTCTACACCTTCCTTAACATTACTATCCTGGTTTTGGCTAGGATAGAGTTAATTACTTTTCTAGCAGCAGATGGAAAGCTGTGTTTGAGAGTTAGGATGAGAGCAGTGCTGATAACACCCTTATGTTTCTAATTGTTGCCAAGCAATCAAGGACTTTTCAGTTGTTCATATTTCCCTGCAAATGAGAAGGGAAGGGACACAGCCAGGACAGGTGACCCAAACTGGCCAAAGGGGGTATTCCATGCCAATTACATCATGCTCAGCATAAAAGGGGGGCTGGTGGGAGGAGGAGCATGCAGCTCCAGGATGCGCGGTTTTGTGGACAGTCCAGTTTTCGGGACGGCTCTGAGCTGTACGACCTGAGTTGTGCGGTTCCCAGGAAGCTGGGAGAGGGACAGAGCCTGGACAGGTGACCCAAACTAGCCAAAGAGAGTATGTCATACCAATTACGTCACACTCAGAATAAAAGGGGGCTGATGAAGTGAGAAGCACATGGCTCCAGGACGCACAGTTTTTGGGAATGGTCCAGCTTTGGGACCACTCTGAGCTGTATGGCCTGAGTTGTGTGGTTTGGTGAGAAACTGCATTGTGTAGCACCAGTTTCATATATTTTTTCTAGAAAAGTCCTATTATTGTTATTTCTCTCTCTGCTGTCCTAGTAAACTATCCTTATCCCAACCCATGAGGTTTGACTTTGATTTTTTCCTTTTCCCCTTGGTGCTCAGCTCCCAGCTGTGGGCAGAACCACGACAGGTGGTGGTGCACGCCACACAAACATATGCCACATGGATTTGGAACACTGGACTTCATCAGGATCAGTGGGCAGATGTAAATCGTCAGGATTGTAGTAAACCAATCTCACACAGCTAACTCCCTCAAATACTGAATACCCCGCTCCATGGTCATCCACTTGCCTAGCCGACACATGACATCTTCAATGCATGGGTACCTTTCCCTTACACTTGATAGGAGTCACCTCCAGAGGCTGAGGGCTTGGGACTTCTTTCCAATTGACTCGTTGATGCCTCCTTCTCTGGACAGGGATCCCAGCTGCTTGGCCTCCCTGCCTTCTAATTCTAGGCTGCTGGCCCCATTGTCCCAGCATCAGAATAGCCAGGTGATGATGTGCTCACCTGGGAGGTGGCTGAAATCTTTTCTCATGTCTCTCAGCTCACTCAAGGACAAGGATTGGGTTACAACCTCTTGTACTGCCTCTTCTTCAGGTTCTCGCGATGGTCTGGTTCATCATCATCTTTCATGATGTGGACCGGTTTCTTCATGTATTTCTTCTTTTGTATAGGGGCAACTGATATTTGTACTGGTTGACATTCTGACTCAACTACAGGATCGGCCTCTGAGCTTTGAGTAGCTACAGTGCCTGTTGTAGGGATTCTTTCTGGCCCAGCTACAGTATCGGTTTCCGAGGTTTGGGTAGCCACAGTGCCTATAGATCTATTTTATCTTGTCTTTGCTCATGCCTTCCCATGCACCATGCCACTCCTGACCCTTCAGCCCCAGGGAAAAATCTCTTGGCAATGGTCTTGAAACAGTTGTTGGTAACACATAAGAGCAGAAAGACATTCAGGAGAGTGAGAAAGAGGCATATACTGGTCTGAACATCCCAGGGATAGTCCAAGTTCTCAAAGGCTGTTGTAGCAGGCACGAAGGAAAAAGGGGAGGAGAAAGCATCCCCTCCATCTTCCCCATAAATTGAGTGTCATTATTAAATAATGCTAAGATATGTTGCCCAATAGTGTGAAATGACAGAAATGCCACATATAGATACTCTCCAAGGCTACCCTGCCTCCAAGGCAATGATTTGCTACCCTGGAAGGCAGCTGAAATCTTCTCATGTCTCTCAGCTCACTCAAGGACAAGGATCGGGTTATAAATTCTGGTATTGCCTCTTCTTCAGGTTCTCGCGATGGTCCCAGTTCATCATTGTCTTTCATGATGCATACTGATTTCTTCATCTATTTTTTCTGTTGTATAGGGGTGACTGCAATTGGTACCGGTTGGCTTCCTGACTAAAGGTTGGCCTCTGAAGTTTGAGTAGCTATAGTTCTTGTGGGGATTGGAGGAGCTGCAGTCTCTGAGGTCTGAGTATAGAATCATAGATTCATAGAATCACTTAGGTTGGAAGAGACCCTTAAGATCATTGAGTCGAACCACAGCCTAACCCTGCCTATTCCACCTCTAGACCATGTTTTCAAGCACAACATCTACATGCCTTTTAAGTACAGCCAGGGTTGGTGACTCCACTGCCTCCCTGGGCAGCCTGTTCCAATACTTGACTACCCTTTCAGTAAAGAAATTCTTCCTGATATCCAAACTAAATCTCCCCTGGTGCACTTTGAAACCATTTCTTCTCATCCCATCCCTTGTTACCTGAGAGAAGAGAATGACCCCCACCTCTCTACACATTCCTTGCAGGTAGTTGTAGAGAGTGATAAGGTCTCCCCTCAGCTTCCTTTTCTTAAGACTAAAAAGTCCCAGTTCCCTCAGCCGCTTGTCTTTGGACTTGTGCTCCAAACCGTTCAGTAGCTACAGTGCCTGTTGTAAGGGTTCTTTCTGGCTCAGCTATAGTGTTGGTTTCTGTGGTTTGGGTAGCCACAGCATCTATGGATCTGTTTTCTTGATTAGATATTTGCTCATACCATCCCATGCAACATGCCACCCCTGAAACTTCAGCCCCATGGAATATCTCCTGGCAATGTTATTAAAAAAATTTTTTTGTAACACTTAACACCTGGAAAATTTCAGGAGAATGAGCAACAGACATACTGGTCTGAATATCCCAGGGGTAGTCAAAGTTCTCAAAGACTGTTGTAACAAGCCTGAAGGAAAAAGGGGAGGAGAAAGCTTCCCCCCTGTCTTCCCCATAAATTGAGTGTGATTATTAAATGATGTTAAGATATGTTGCCCAATAGTGTGAAATGACAGAAATGCCACATATAGATAGCCTCCGAGGCTGACAAACACAGATGACATCTTGTCATAAATCAATATTACACAGTATAACACCTGACTCCCCAAGGTGATAAACAGCTGGGCAGGGATTACATAAAGTGGGTGTGGGTTCACATGCCAAAGCCAGGTGAACAAGCAAAACATCAATGTTACCATCACCTCTTTGAACAACATGATAAAGATTTATCTTAGCTTTTTAACACAACTGGGTCAGATCTACCGTTATCCCAACCCTTCTGGCCCCATGTTGGGCACCAAAAAGGACTGTGGTGGTTCAGCCCCAACCAGTGGTTGAGCACCACACACCACTCACTCCCAGAGGAGAAACAGACAGAGTCTCCATGGGTTAGGATAAGGACAGTTTACTGACAAAATCACCATGAAAGGAGTACAATAACAGCCTGCAGTAAATTTCATTTATACCCAGTGATAACAGACTACTGCACAATGCAAAAACCAACCTAATACCCCAGCCACACCCATACTACCCTGGAGGCACCCAGCAATGACCCTCCCCAACAAGCCCCTTTTATGGGGAAGTGATGTCAGGTGGTGTGGAAAACAGCCCAGGTTAACTCAGCTCACCTGTGCTGACTGCTTGGGGAGGTTAACTCTGGCCTGGCCAGAACCAGGACAAAGACAAAGAAAGTGAAGATAGGGGAGTAGTAAATAATGAAACCAACAACCAGATAAGAGACAGAGTATATCTTGTTTTCGGCTAAAAGGGGTTCCTAAGTAATTTGTGCAGGAATGTGTTTTTGAGACTATGGAGAAAACCGTAAAGAGCACGTGCAGAAGGAAAATGTAAAAAGTTCACTGACAGGAACATGTCCAGCTTTCATCCCTGAAAACCACCAGAAGACCTCCTGAGTGTCACTGAGCATGCTCTATCTGGGAGGAGTTAATGTAAATTACTTCCTGGAGATAATTTGCATAACCCTGCCTTTTCTTAGAAATTATAATGAATATGTAGAGTTAATCTGTATAAACATGAAAAAATTTGCTTTAAACAGTGCACACATTAGGAGGAATGATCCCCTGTGTGCCCAGCGCTGCAATAAAGAATACCTGCTTAATAACCAGCCCAGTTATTGAGTCTTGATTTCGAATTTTTGAGGCCTCAATAGAATGTCTCTCCATCTCTCAGACCCAGACTGCTCCAGCCTGGTCCAGCATGGAGTCACAAGTCCCACGCCAATGTGAGGCCTCTCCACGGGCTGCAGGTGGGGTCTCTGCTCGCTGTCATCTTCCATGGGCTGCAGGGAAATCTGTCTCTCTAGCACCTGGAGTGACTCCTCTTCCCCCTTCTTCACTGACCTTGGTGTCTGCAAAATTTCTTACATCTTCTCACTCCCTTCTCTGGTGGCTAAAAGTAGCTGCTTGCATTTTTATTTCTCTTAAATCTGATTCACAGAGGTGCTATGACCGTCGCCGATTGGCTCAGCCTTGGTCAGCAGCAGGTCCATCCTTGATCCCAGATGGTATTTACTCTGTCGGGCCTAAGGGAAGTTTCTAGCTGCTTCTTGCAGCTATCCCCTCCTCCTCCAGAACCCTGCCATGCAAAAGCACAACAGCTGCTCTCCAACAGATCCATTCCCAACCTATACTGGTACATGGGGTTGTTCTTCCCCAGATGCAAGACTCTATATTTGCCTTTGTTATATTTCATTAATTTTCTCCCCGCCCAACTCTCCAGCCTCTGTAGGTGTCGCTGAATGGCAACACACCCTTCTGGTGTGTCAGTCACTCCTCCCAGTTTTGTGTTGTCAGAAAACTTGCTGACAGTGCACTCTTTTCCCTCATTCAGGTTGTTGATGAATATATTGAATAGTACTGGTCCCAGTACCAACCCCTGAGGGACTCCACTAGATACAAGCCTCCAGCTAGACTCTGTCCCATTGACCACAACTCTCTGACTTTTTTCCTTCAACCAGTTCACTATCCACCTCACTACCCAATCCTCCAGACCACACTTCATCAGTTTAGCCACGAGGACCCTATGTGAGATGGTGTCAAATGCTTTACTGAAATCAAGACAATCTGCATCTACTGCCCTACCATCATGTATACACATGGTTATGTCTTTATAAAAGGCTATCAGATCGGTCAGACATGACTTTGCCTTGGTAAAACCATGCTGACTGTTCCTAATGACCCTCTTATCCTTGATATGCCTAGAGACTGCACTGAGGATAAGTTGTTCCATCACCTTTCCAGGGATGGAGGTGAGGCTGACTGGTCTGTATTTACCTGGGTCCTCCTTCTTGCCCTTTTTGAAGGCTGGAGTGATATTTGCTTTCCTCCAGTCTTCAGACACAACTGCTGTTTCCCAGGACTTACAAAAGATGATGGACACATATTATAATTATTATAATACTAAACAAATTCTTTAACCAAATCCAATTTGGTAACAGTGAGGCAAGCTTGCTACACATTGAAAACATCCTGCAATCGCTCCCACAGGAAATGTTCCAGGCTGAATAAAGCTAGCTTAAACATTCCTCAGCAGCTCTTTCAAAGGCCCACTAACACTGAGGCTCTGCACTTTCCCAGTGGCCTTAACAGTCCTAACAGACCCTTACCTCTCTCTTACTGTCTAATAAAGACCAGCTGCAAAATTGAAAAAGTCCTGCAATTCCTCTCACACTAAACAAACCCAAATTGAAAAAAGTTTCTAGCCAGAAATTATCCATAGCAGCCATTTCAAAGCCTAACAGTGGGGCTCTGAGCTTCCTGGTGTCCTAAACAAACCTAACTGCTCCATATGTCTCTTTCACTCTCTACCAGAGTCCTGCTTCAAAATTAAAAATGTCCCACAATTGCTTCCACATGAAAAAAACCCAAACTGAATACAGTTCCTGGCCAGAAACATTCCTCTGAAACCCTTCTGTAGACCCACAAAGATGTGGGGTAGGTTCTTGCCCAGCCACTACAACATTCATAAAAGTTCCCTATGTCTCTCTCACTCTGAACCACAGTGCAGCTTCAAAATATACAATGTCCCACAAATCACAGAATCACAAGGTTGGAAAAGACCTTTGAAGATCATCAAGTCCAACCATTCTGATCCTAAACTAAACCATATCTCCAAGTACCTCATCCACCCTTTTTTTGAACACATCCAGGGAAGGTGACTCAACCACCTCCCTGGGCAGCCTGTTCCAGGCCCTGACAACTCTTTCAGTAAAAAATTTTTTTCTAATGTCCAATCTAAACCTGCCCTGGCACAGCTTCATGCCATTTCCCCTTGTCCTATCACCTGTCACCTGGCTGAATAGACCATCACCTAACTCTCTACAACCTCCCTTCAGGTAATTGTAGGTGGTGATAAGGTCTCCCCTCAGCCTCCTCTTCTCTAAGCTAAACATCCCCAGCTCCCTCAGCCACTCCTCATAGAATTTGCCCTCCAGCCCCTTCACCGGCCTGGTTGCCCTTCTCTGGATGCGCTCAAGGACCTCCATGTCCTTCTTATGGTGAGGAGCCCAGAACTGGACACAGTACTTGAGGTGTGGCCTCACCAATGCCGAGTACAGGGGCACAATCACCTCCCTAGACCTACTGGCCACACTGTTTTTGATACAAGCCAAGATGCCATTGGTCTTCTTGGCCACACTGCTGACTCATATTCAGCCTGCAGTCAACCAACACCCCCAGGTCCTTCTCTGCCTGACAGCTCTCCAGCCAGTCCCCCCCAAGCCTGTAGCGCTGCATGGGGTTGTTATGTCCCATGTGCAGCACTCTACACTTGGCCTTGTTAAACTTCATCCCATTGGTCTCAGCCCATCGGTCCAGTCTGTTCAGATCCCTCTGAAGAGCCTCCCTACTCTCAGGCAGATCAACAGTTCCTCCTAGTTTAGTGTCATCTGCAAACTTACTGAGGGAGCATTCAATCCCTTCGTCGAGATCATTGATAAAGATGTTGAACAAGACTGGGCCCAGGACTGAGCCCTGGGGGACGCCACTCGTGACCGGCCTCCAGCTGTATTTTGTTCCATTTACCATCACCCTTTGGGCCTGGCCATCCAGCCAGTTTATAACCCAGCTGAGGGTCCACCTGTCCAGGCCAGTGGCAGCCAGTTTCTCAGTCAGAATGCTGTGAGAAACGGTTTCAAAGGCTTTACCGAAGTCCATGTAGACCACATCCACAGCCTTACCCTCGTCCATTAAGCGGGTCACCTTGTCATAGAAGGTGATCAGGTTAGTTTGACAGTATCTACCTCTGGTAAACCCATGTTGACTAGGCCTGATCCCCTGGCCATCATGCATGTGCTGCATGATAGCTCCCAAGATGACCCTCTCCATGATCTTCCCTGGGACTGAGGTCAGACTGACAGGCCTGTAGTTCCCCGGATCCTCCTTCTGACCCTTCTTTTATATGGGTGTAACATCTGCCAGCCTCCAGTCGAGTGGAACTTCCCCAGTCTGCCAGGATTGCTGATAGATGATGGAAAGGGGTTTGGCAAGCACATCTGACAGCTCTCTCAGCACCCTTGGGTGAATCCCATCTGAACCCATTGACTTGTGGGTATCTAACTGGCCAAGTAGGTCACTAATCATTTCCTCCTGCTCTCATGCAAAAAAATTCTGAACTTAATAAAGATCGGCTATGAGCTTTTTTTGCAAAGTTTAATTCCAACTCCTTAACTTTTTTAGTTGTCTCCCTACATGCTCTGACAACCGTCTTATATTCCTTCCAAGTGGCCACCCTCTCCTTCCATGACCTGTAGTCTCTCTTCTTCCACTTGTGTTTGCCCAGCAGTCCCCTGTTTAACCACACAGGTATTCTGGCTCCCTTTCTTGATTTCCTACCCATTTGGATGCTCTGATCTTGAGCTTGGAAGAAGTGGTCCTTGAATATAAACTAACTATCTTGGACCCCTTTTCCTTCTAGTATCCATATTCCATGGGATTTCCCCTAGCAATTGCCTGAAAAGGCCAGAGTTGGCCCTGATGATATCCAAGGTCATTATCCTGCTTGGTATTCTGTTCCTATCACACAAGATCCTGAACTGCACCATCTCATGGTCGCTACAGCCATGGCTGCCCTCAACCTGCACCGCTTCAACCAGACTGTCCTTGTTAGTGAATATAAGATCCAGCAGCACTCTTCTCCTAGTTGGCTCATGCACCATTTGCATCAAGAATTTATCATCAATGCACTGGAGGAACCTCCTGGACTGCGAATGGCTGGCTGTGTAGGCCTTCCAGCAAGGCTGGAACCAAGTGGGTAGTTATAATCCCCCATGAGAACCAGGGCCTGTGATTGAGAAGCTGCTATCAGCTGTCTGTAGAAGGCCTCATCAGCTTTCTCAACCTGATCAGGTTGCCTGTAATAGACATCCAGAAGAGTATGACCCATGCTAGCCTGTCCCTTAATTTTCACTCACAGACTCCCAACTCACTCCTCATCTGCCCCTGGACAGAACTCCATACATTCTAGCTCCTCATTCACATAAAGAGCAACTCCATGACCTTGCCTTGTTGGCCTGTCTTTCCTAAAAAGGACATAGCCATCCATGACCACATTCCAGTCCTGTGAGCTGTCCCACCATGTCTCTGTAGTTGCCACCAGATCATAACACCTTGACCGCACACAGATTTCTAACTCCTGTTTGCTTCCCATGCTGCATGCATTGGTGTACAGGCATTCAAGGGAGCAAGTCAAGGATGCTGATTTCACCTTAGGGGGGTGGGAAGCCTTCTGGTCTTCATTAATATCAGAATACTGCCCCACTGGTGGAAAACCAGCAACAGCCCCATCCCCCTTTCAATCTAGTTTAAAGCCCTATGAATGAGGCCTGCTAATTCTCATCCTAGAACCCTTTTTCCCCTGGAAGATAAGCCTTTCTCACATACTCCTGTCAGGCCTGGTGTCTTATAAAACCAGCTATGATCAAAGAACCCAAAGCCCTGCCTGTAGCACCAGTCTTGGAGCCAGGAATTTACGGACTGGATCCTTCTATTCCATCCAGTGTCTTTTTCCACAACTGGAAGGAGGGAAGAGACAATAACTTGCACCACAGACACTTTCACCAACCATCCCCTCTCTTTTCATTCCTCTCAGACTACAGGATGCAATTCCCTCCCCACCTGTCTGGAAGATCAGTAATGGGTAATAGTCTGATGACCACACCAGGTTGGGGAGTTTCCTAGTAATATCCCTGATTCAGGCTCCAGGAAGGCTACAGACTTCCCTATGATGAGGGTCATCACAGAATATTGGGCCCTCTGATCCCTTTAGGAGCAAGTCTCTAACAACTATAACTTCTTTCTTGTGGGAGAGGTTGCTATCTGTCTGGAAGGCCTATCTGACCATGGTAAGACCTCTGGTATAGTTTGCCTATCATTCACCTCATTATCAGACTGGCCATCTTTCAGATTCTATGATTCTATGATATCTGTTTCACAGAGGCACCTGGGGAGGCGAGGCAGGCAAGGAGGGCACTTGCCTCCACTCACCACTTTCATTTAGGCTTCTGACTTCCTCCTGATGGGGGTGGGATACAGGGGCCCCTTGATCCTGGGTGCTATATGCAGACCCCCAGGTCTGCACTTGCCCAGCCACCTGAAAAGTTACCTACAACTCTCTCTCACTCTGAACCAGAGAAAGGCTTCAAAATATACAATGTCCCACAAAAGGGAAGTCTGCTGCCTCCCTGGGGCACAGATAAAGGATGTTTGGTTAAAATCACAGAATCACTAGGTTGGAAAAGACCTTTGAGATCATCTAGTCTAACCATACCCAACCTCTACTAAACCATATCCCTAAGCACCTCATCTACCTGTCTTTTAAATACATCCAGGGTCAGTGAGTCAACCACATCCCTGGGCAGCCTGTTCCAATGCCTGATAACCCTTTCAGTGAAGAACTTTTTCCTAATGTCTAATCTAAAACTGCCCTGCCGCAGCTTGAGTCCATTCCCCCTCATCCTATCACCTGTTACTTGGGTGAAGAGACCAACACCCATCTCACTACAACCTCCTTTCAGGTAGCTGTAGGCGATGATAAGGTTCCCCCTCAGCCTCCTCTTCTCCAGGCTAAACAACCCCAGCTCCCTCAGCCACTCCTCATAAGGCTTGCTCTCCAGCCCCTTCACCAGACTGGTTGCCCTTCTCTGGACACACTCCAGGACCTCCATGTCTTTCTTATGGTGAGGAGCCCAAAACTGAACACAATACTCGAGGTGCAGCCTCACCAAGGCCGATTACAGGGGCACAATCACTTCCCTGGACTTGCTGACCACGCTATTTCTTGTTGAAGAACGGCTAAAGGAAAGGGGGCACGACCCCCAGGATATGTTGTACAAGCCAGGCCCTGAGGGTCACGAATATATAGTTTTGGAATAGGCCTGTTGGTAGTGGCTTGTCAGCATGACTTGGCAAAATCAGGGAACACGAGACAAACAACTCAGCGGAACTGAAACCCGAGAGGAAGAGGAAGAAGAGCTATGTTAATGTAACCTTTGGAGCTTAGCCAATGAGAAATGGACTTGTAGGCATAATTAGTGATGGTATAAAAGAGGGTGAATCAGCATTAAAGGCGGAGTTTGTTTTACTACCCATACTGAGTCGACTGCTGGCTTCCCTGTGCTGATTTTCCTCCCCAGGCTGGATTCCTCCCCACAAATGGTGACCCCGATGTGATGAATCCGACGTGCCTAACCTGACTTGCCGAACCCAAGATCGACGCCGACTCGACCTGAAACTACGACCAACGAGCTCCTGAAACCGCGGCCGAGGGAGTCAGCGAAACTCTGGAGAAAAAGCAGCTGGAAACAATCACTTCTGCAGCCAGACCTCGCATCAAGGTCAGCGAAAAATTAAGGAGGAAACAACACTTTGCAGCAGTACGCCTGATGAGGTGGGCAGCTGTTACAGATATGGCAAATAAGTGATCTAGCGAGGAAAGGGCTATAGTCAGGATTTGAGCAAAAATCCTTTCAAAGAGAGGCATAAAATATGATGAGTCGATGCTGAATGTCCACTGCGGTGGTGTCGTGATCATGGAGATTTAGTGGAACCACACTTAGTGCTCAGCATAAACACCTGGCAAGGGGTGGGGGATAAATTATGGCATGCGGTCTGTAGGGGAGACAAGAAGGCAGAGAGACTTGCTGCTGCTTGGAAACTTGTGGTTTCTACTCTGGAGGACATAAAAGCGAAGCAGACAGCCGCCTCCAGGGCTGCTAAAACTCCCACGGCGACTGCATGCCCTGATGTAAAGTGTTTGAGCCCGTAGTCCCGGGACCGCCCACCTCCCCACCCAAAGACTACGAATACAAAAAGACACAGAACTAAATTTCCCGGTGAGACGCGGTGCGGTTAGACGCGGTACGTGGTAAGACACGGGGCCAAATTTCGCAGTGGGACGAGGCGCGGTTAGACGCAGATAAAGAAGAAATTGCGCACAATGGTTAAAGAAGTAGCTCTCTCCTTATTGCAACGCTTTTTAGAAAAACGGGGAGTAGATTCGGGGTAGCGAAAGGACTTTTTGGTGATCCGGAGTTATGAAGGAGAGTGGAGAAAACTTGGGGACTGTCTATTGCCTTCTGCTCCTCCGGACTCGGAAGTTCGTAGCCCCCCCTCCCATTGGACTGGAGTTATACAATATGTTCTCTATGAGAGTAATCAAAAATGCTTTAAAATACCTCCTTTTGTGGAGCAAACAAAGGAATGAGGCTATTGGAGTTTAACTCCTTGACGAACCCTCAGTTGGGCCAAAAGAAGCTAAGTCGTTAATAACTCTCTGGAAATTAATTGAAAGGACTCTAACCGAAATGGAGGCGGTTTGCGTTGCTGCCGCTTCAGCCTTTGCAGCTTTAACGCCAGTTGCGATTTCTACAGAACCGATTCAAAAGAGAAAACATCTGCTACGGAGAATGTGTTTTTTGTTTCTGGGTGCTCTTTCACCCACCCCAGTTACTATGCTAAGTAATTATACCGTGTTATCAGAGCAAAGTGATAAATCTGTGGGAACTGACCGGGAAGGGGAGCAAGTAGTGCACATAAATCTGCCACCACGGTCTGCAAACCGCCCCCACTATGATACCTTTGGAAGGAAAAAATGGGGAAAAAAAACCCGTACAATTGACTGCCTTTAATATCTATTCACCTCTAACTTTTACTGAGCCTAAAAGAGCCCATGACGCAGTCGGAAATGTTAACCGCCATCAAAAACTTCAGCTTGTCCTTGTAAAGCTGGAAAACATGGAAGCGGAGCAAGCAGCTGTGGCAATGGCATGCCCTGCTGTGAAAGGGTTTGCAGAATTGCTCACCCACACACCCGGATGCCATTGACACAAAGAATCACCGACTAAGGGAGACTCTGCAGAAACTGCTCATCGGAGACTGGGCATGCAAGGTGGCGTCAGATAGGGAAAGATGGTTAAATCAGCGTATTTTGCTTCCTACACAATCGAAATTTGGCCCCGCGTCCTACCGGGTCTTTTCGTATTCATAGTCTTCGGGTGGGGGGGCGGTCGGTCCCGGCACTAGGGGCTCAAACACTTTACATCAGGGCATGCAGTTGCCGTGGGAGTTTTAGCAGCCCTGGAGGCGGCTGTCTGCTTCGCTTTTATGTCCTCCAGAGTAGAAACCACAAGTTTCCAAGCAGCAGCAAGTCTCTCTGCCTTCTTGTCTCCCCTACATGCTGCATGCCGTAATTTATCCCCCACCCCTTGCCAGGTGTTTATGCTGAGCACTAAGTGTGGTTCAACTAAAACTCCATTGTGGAGGAATGGCTCCGTGAGAATGGCCACATATTTTCCACTCTCTATCCCTGCGAACAAAACAGCCAGAATGAAATATCACTTTAAAGGAATGTGGAGCTAGCAGCAAAGTCAGATAATGGGTTAAGGAGTGTGGACTGTGAATAGAAGTTCCTAATTCTGAAACATTCCTCTGAGACAAGATAAGATAGAGGCCTTGCACAGGTGTCCGCTCTATCACCTTCAATGTTTTCACTTCCCTCCCCCTGTGGTTCCCAGCCATGCTTTGTTAAGCTTGCTAGAGAGTATATAATCACGCTGCTCTGTAGAATAAACGAACTGACTGCTTTTAGCCATATTGGTGTGCGGTCTGATTCCTAGCGCCGTCCCGCTCTTTCGAAGACCCTGGACCTAAAAGTTTCCCAAGATCTGGATTAGGATGCGGGGAACACTCAACACTCCATGATCATGACACCACCGCAGCAGACACTTCGGCATCGACTCATCATATTTTATGCACAGAGTAAAGGAAAGAAAACTATCTAATTTATTACACTACACACACAGTGAAACCAGAGTCAGATAATGAGAAGTGCGACCAGATCTTAAAACACCTTCCCAACACCCCTACCTTCTTAGCAGACTTCATTCTAGTCATGATTTCACTCCCTTCTTCCCCCCCGTTGTGGCACAGGGAGGGGCAGGGGCTGGGAAAATGGGGGCTTCGGTCAGTTCCTTGCAAGTTGGTTTCCTTCTTGGCTGGGGTGGGGGGGGCATTCATTCCACACACCCTTCCCCTGCTGCACTGTGGGGTCCCACCCACGGGAGACAGTCCTTTACAAATTTCTCCAACATGAGTCCTTTCCCACAGGGCTCTAGCTCTTCACCAGCTGCCCCGGCATGGGTCGCTGCTATGGTGGGCAGTAATAAATCACAATGTCTCTCAGTCCCAGTCCTCCATGGGGTCACAAGCCTCCCCCCAGCAAACCTGTTCTGGCACAAATCTCTCCCTTGCTCATCTCTCTGTCTCTATCTCTTTCCTTGGGCTGCAAGTGCTGGCAGTGGCTTGCTCCAACATGGGTCACAGCATCTCCTGTATGTCTCCACTTGCTCCATCAGGCGGAGAATCAAAAGGGGAAGAAATTCTAATCCCAGCTTTAAAAACTTCAGTGATTTCTCCCACCTGCCTCAAAACTCTTCTCTCGTATCCTTTTTTATTTTTTTTTTAATTCTGGAAAGGTATTACTGGCTTCAGACATAATCTTAAAGATAAGAATTTATTCTAGAGATACTATGATAAATAAAACATTTCATAAAACAGTTCATTGATATCTGAAAATGTATAAAGTTCTGTCTTCATGGAAAAAAATATATTTTTAATATATAAGCTAACAGTGGTAAATGCATCTGAATTGGCTAATGCAAATCTTCTCATTGCACAGGTGACGTACTTCTAGTTCATGCAACAGCTGCAAAATATTTAGCTCATGTTAGGATTTCAAAATGTTTTAGTCATGTGTCACAGCTCACCTAATTTCTTGCCTTATGTTAAGGGAACTGCCAATGAGAAAAATAAATTTACTTTGTATTGTTAGCTGTTTGCACAGCTCCAACAAAGTATACATTGCTCATGCACAGCATACTAGTAGATCATGTACAAGGCAATTTCTGCTAAAGTCAACTGCCCCACAAAGACTTACCTGTGTATGAAATTATTTTTTGTCAATTTGTAGGCTTTGCAGCAGACAGTTGAAAAAAATTGGAACTTCCAACACTTGCCAGTTAATCTGTCACAGATACCAGAGGGACAGTTGCAGGTTTTCCTGCTTTCCATTCCATAGATGCCCTCTGAAGAAAAATAATATAGCAAAGCAGTCCTCATGATATTATCCAACTTAAATGGCTCTCGTGATTTAGAGCTGCAACATATTGCCAGGACTGGGCTGCTTGTAGCTGGGGCCACTGCTTGTAGGCTCTATGAAGGCTGCCACCCCAACCCCGAGAAGCTATCCAGCATGGAAAATGAATCCTCTGCCTGTGAGAGACTCCCCTGCTCCTGGGTGAAACCCTACCCTTATTCAACAACTTTTCAGACAGCAAAGATCTGTCTTCCCATGGCATACAGCAAAGAGCTCACCTACATCTCCAGCCTAAAGAGTGAGCATGCTCAAAAGGGTTCACTGGCACTAATGTGGCTGCCTGGTTACTGCATCTGGTCATGTAGTGCCCCAATTCAAATCTCCTATCACTGAGCAAGCTCGTAGAGGAGCACCAAAAGGCAGCTGTCAGAAGTGGACCAAATCTTTAAAAAAAGAGATTAAATCAAGTGCAGAGCATTTGCCCCATCACATAGCTGACATGGATCACGTGATAGGGGATACTATGCTTTTGCTGGATCACATAACTTCCCAGAGGGTTTAGACCTGGGGTCATAGCCCTTGTCTTCCTCTGCCTTGCTGTTGTACAGAGTACCTTTCCAAGACCATAGCTTAAGAGATAGAGACAAGGAAAATATAGCTCCTTTCCAAATGCCCACATGAGACATCAACCCAAGATAAGTATGGAGTGTCCCAGGAGAAAGGTCTATATGCTCAGGCTGTCTTGGCCACCCCAGGATGCATGGTCACCTTAAATAGAAAGTCCTGCAGAGTTTCTAATTCAAGTCGTAAGAGCAGATGAATGGCCATTCAAGGTTGGACCAAGAATCTATCTAGCTCAGGCTCCCACAAAACACTTCAGAAAGATGACCATGGTAAGCACAAATGATACTTCCTCCTTGTGTTCTCCTGATCTCTCTCACTTTCAGCTATGGAACCCCCTCAGCCAGATGTAGTTTCTGTGTGTTTGACGCCTGTCACAGTTTTGCTTAGCTGTGCCGCCAAGATAGCTTCTGCGAGCAGCAGCTAGAAGCTTTCTGCAAGCCCCAGACTGTAAACATTGGCCAATTCAAGGCCAAAATTGCTGCTGACCAAGGCTGAGCCAATTAGAGATGGTCACAGCACCCCTGTGAATCACATATAGGAGAAAAAAACTGCGGGCAGGCACATTTTGCCACTGGAGAAGGGAGTGAGAAGATGTAAGGAGCTGTGCAGACACAAAGGCCAGGCCTGAAGGAGGCGGGAGGGGGGGGGTGTTGGGGGGAAGAATGAGGCCCTCCGGGTGCTAGAAAAAGATTCCTCTGCAGCTTGTGGAGAAGACCATGGTGGAGCAGATGTCCCCTTGCAGCCCATGAATAAGGATGGGGAGCAGAGACATCTATGGCCTGTGAAGAGATTGATCCATGCCTCACCAGGTTTGCCGGGGGACTTGTGACTCTGGGGGGGACCAGGTTGGGGTAGTCTGGGTCCAAATGTCAGCACCCATGGAATGGAGTCCTGCTGAGAGGACTGTGGTGAGGAGATGACTCCCTGGTAGAGAGGACTCATGCTGAAGAAGTTTTTGGATACGAATGTCTCGCGTGGGTGGGACCCCGTGGTGCCGCAGGGGAACGTGTGTATGTGTGTGTGTGGAATGCCCGCAACCCCCCCCTTGCCCAGCCAAGACAGAAGACAACTAGGGAGGAATGGACTGAAAACCCCCATTCCCTGCCCCTCCCCATGCTGCGATGGGGGGGAAGAAGGGCGCGAATTTATGATTGAAGTCAAGTGTGTGAAGAGGCGGGGGGTGGGGGGGAAGCAGAAGTGTTAAGATCTGGGGAAGGAAAGCCACTTGTGAGGAACTGCTGGAACCCCATTCCCTGCCCTTCCCTGCGCCAGGTTGGGGAGGAAAGAAGGGAGTAAAATCGTGATGAAGTTTAAGCCTACTAAGAAGGAAGACCTGGCTGCACTTCTCATTACCAGACTCTGGTTCACTGGGTGTGTAGTTGTAGTAGTAACAAATCACTTTTCTTTCTTTTATTCTGTGTTGAGTCTGTTTTGCCCATTGCACTAATTGGAAAGTGATCCCTCTGTCCTTATCTCAAGTCCTAAGCCTCCTGATATATATTTTCTCCCCTTTTCAGCTGAAAAAGGGAGTGAGCGAGCGGCTTTGGTGGGCATTTGGCCTCTAGCCAGGGCCAAACCACCACAGTCCTTTTTGGTGCCCAACATGGGGTGCGAAGGGTTGGGATAACAGTAAGATCTGACTTAGTTGTGTTAAAAAGCTGTGATAAAATGTTTATCATGTTATTCAAAGAGGTGATGGTAACAATGATGTTTTGTCTGTTTACGTGGCTTTGGTTTGTGAACCTGCACCCACTTTATGTAATCCCTGCCCAGCTGTTTATCACCTCAGGAAGGGTAGTCAGACTCTTAATTCTGTCGTACTATGCGATACTGATTTATGACAAGATATTATCTGTGTTTGTCATACTTGGAGAGTATCTATATGTGGCATTTCTGTCATTTCTAACTCTTGGGCCACATAGCTTCATTTAATAAGGGCACTCAAATCATGGGGAAGAAAGGGGGGGATGCTTCCTCGTCCCCTTTTTCCTTCAGACTTGTTACAACAGCCTTTAAGAACTTTGATTTTCCCTGGGATGTTCAGACTAGCATGTATCTGTTGCTTGCTCTCCTGTTTGTTCTTCAAGTTTTAAGTATTACAAGAAATTGGATTACAAATATTGCCAGGAGATTTTCTGTGGGCCTGAAGTTTCAGGGTTGGCACAGTTCATGGGATAGTACAAGCAAATGTCTAGACAAGGAAAAGAAATCTGTAGGCTCGGTGGCTACCCAAACCTTAAAAACTGAGACTGTATCTGAGCCAGAAAGAACCCCTACAACAATGACTGTAGCTACTCAGACGTCAGAGAGTGCAGCTCCTCCAACTCCAACAAGCACTACGGCTACTCCAACTTCAGAGACTGCAGTTCATCCAATCCCCACAACAAGCACTGCAGCTACTCAAAGCTCAGAGGCTGACGACATAGTTGAGTCAGGAAGCCAACCAGTACCAGTCTTGGTCGCTCCTATACAGAAGAAATACACTAAGAAATCAGTCCGCATCGTGAAAGATGATGATGAACCAGGACCATCACGAGAACCTGAAGAAGAGGCAGTATCAGAGGTTGTAACTGGATTCTTGTCTTTGAGTGAGCTAAGAGACATGAGAAAAGATTTCAGCCGCCTCCCGGGGGAGCACATTATCACCTGGCTACTCTGATGCTGGAGCCAGCAGCCTGGAATTAGAAGGCAGGTGTGAAGGACTGTGTCCCTCAATGGATGCCTGTACCAGTGGATGAATGTCTCAACATTGCTGAAATATTGCACCTCTTGCTATTACTGCTATTTGTGATAAAGGGAACTTGCTAACAAGATGCTTGTAAAGGGTTAAGGAAGACTTGTGAACAGGATGGTTTGAAGTGCCATATGTCAGAGGTGATCTCACATAAACAGTGTCTCACTTGAACAACTCTAGTGTTTCTAGTGTAGTCAGTCTTGAGTGATTAGTGTTCTTGGAATAATTTAAAGCAGACCCAGGACTGATAAGGAGGAAGCATCCAAAAGAAGGTGGTGCCTGGGATAGATAAGAAGGAAACATCCCAAGGATAACTGTGCCCATCTGGAACAATCACAACTACGCATGTGCCAGGGGAAGGAGGTGAAAAGTTCAACCTGATGAAGACTTTGAGCCTTCATTGCTGAGACCCCCCGATGACCACCACCATGAGAGAGTGTGCAGATGCAATTGGGAGGAGTTCATGGAAAACACCTCTTAGAACTCATTTTAATACGAAGTGGGGACAGGTTATGAATATGTATAGGTGTATGAGGTAACCTAATGAATAAGTATCATTGAACTGTATATAACCAAGAAGAACTGCCACATTAGTGTGCACGTCTGCAGTGGAGCAATCCCCCATGCATCCAGCACTGAACCATGACAACTAGCAACTAATGGAATTCCCCATGTGAAGTTGATTTGGACTGATGGGACACCTCAGCTCCGTGGTGGTAGATATTGCATTTTCTATCTCTCTTTTCCAATCTTTTCTCTTTCTTCCCCCCCTTCTCCTGCATGCTTATTGTAGGCCAAATGAAGTGACTTGAAGTGATTCTGGTCCCGAGAATTGCGAAGACCTGGACATGATAAAACACCTAATTGGACATCACTCAGGAGTTAAGCCCAGCCACCCAGAGCAATCTGAGGTTGGTTGGAACACAAGGGGATTTAACATCTGCCAAAGTAGTCTATCTAGTTGCGGATCATGACAGCAGGGAGGCCAGGCAGCTGGGATCCCTGTCCAGAGAAGGCGGCATCGACAAGGTGATCAGAAAGAAGTCCCAAGCCCTCAGCCTCTGGAGGCGACTCCTATCAAGTGTAAGGGAAAGGTACCAGTTCATTAAAGATGTTGTGTGTCGACCAGGCAAATGTACAACCATGGAGCGGGGTATTTGGTGTTTGAGGGAGTTAGCTGTGCGAGAAATCAGAGAATCATAGGGGTTGGAAGGGACCTTGAGAGATCACCGGGTCCAACACCCCTGCCGAAGCAGGCTCCCTAGCTCATATTACACAGATAGGCGTCCAGACAGGTCTTGAATATCTCCAGAGAGGGAGACTCCACCACCTCCCTGGGCAGCCTATTCAAGTGCTCTGTCACCCGCACTGTGAAAAAGTTCTTCCGCATGTTGGTGCAGAACTTCCTATGCTCTAACTTGCAGCCATTGCCCCTTGTCCTATCTCCACAGACTACTGAAAAGGGGTTGGCCACTTCCCCCTGCATCCCATACTTAAGATATTTATAAACATTAATTAGGTCCCCCCTTAGTTTTCTCCAGACTGAACAGTCCCATCTCACTCAGCCTTTCCTCATAGGGGAGATGTTCCAGGCCCTTAATCATCTTCGTAGCCCTTCTCTGGACTCTCTCCAGGAGATCCCTGTCTTTTTTATACCAGGGAGCCCAGAACTGGACACAATACTCCAGGTGGGGCCTGACCAGGGCAGAGTAGAGGGGGAGGATCACCTCCTTCAACCTGCTGGCCACACTCCTCTTGATGCACCCCAGGATCCCATCAGCTCTCTTAGCCACCAGGGCACACTGCTGGCTCATGGCCAACCTGTCCTCCACCAGGACCCCCAGGTCCTTCTGCACAGAGCTCTTCTCCAGCAGGTCATCCCCCAGCCTGTACTGATATAGACGGTTATTCCTTCCCAGGTGCAAGACTCTACACTTGCTATTGTTGAACCTCATTTGGTTTCTTACTGCCCAGCATTCCAGCCTGTCCAGGTCTCGCTGGATGGCAGCGCAGTGTTCCTGCGTGTCAGCCACTCCTCCCAGCTTTGTATCATCGGTGTACTTGCTGAGGGTGGATGCTATTCCCTCATCAGGGTCGTCAATGAAGATATTAAACAGGACTGGACCCAACACCGAGCCCTGGGGAACACCGCTAGTCACAGATCTGCAGTCAGACTCTGCTCCACTGATCACCACCCTCTGAGCTCGGTCTGACAGCCAGTTCTCAACCCACCTCACCGTCCACTCATCTATCCCATACTCTCTCAGCTTTTCTATCAGGATGTCATGGGAGACAGTATCAATTCTTGCTGAAGTCAAGGTAGATGACATCCACTGCTCTCCCTCCATCTACCCAGCTGGTGATGACATAATGAGTTTGGTTGAGCACGATCTCCCCTTGGTGAATCCATGCTGACTACTCCTCATGACCTTCTTCTCTTCCAATTGCTTGGAGATGGCATCCAGAACAAGCTGTTCCATCACCTTTCCAGGGACAGAAGTGAGGCTGACTGGCCTATAGTTGCTCGGATCCTTCTTGCCCTTTTTGAAGACCAGAGTGACACTGGATATCCTCCAGTCTTCAGGCACTTCTCCTGTTCTCCAAGACCTGTTGAAGATGATAGAGAGCGGCTCAGATATCACTTCCGCCAGCTCCCTCAGCACACGTGGATGCATCCCATCCGGGCCCATGGATTTATGTGCATTGATCCCTCTGATATGCTCCTGGAGAACCCCCACCTCAACTAGAGGGAAGATCTCCATTTCCCAAACTCTCTTACTTTCTTCCAGTGTCCGGGGGTACCGAGGGGTCTTTGAAGTGAAGACCGAAGCAAAGGTGGCGTTCAGTATCTCCACCTTCTCAGCATCCCCCGTCACCAGGACACCTGCCTCGTTCAGCAGGGGACCCACATTATCCCTAGTCATCCTCTTACTATTCACGTATCTAAAAACCCCCTTTTTATTATCTTTTATGTCCCTTGCCAATTTCATTTCCAAGTGGGCTTTAGCCGTCCTAGTCGCGTCCCTACAGGGCCTCACTACATTTCTATATTCTTCCCAGGTGCTCAGACCCTTTTTCCACAATTCATAGACCTTCTGCTTCCCTTTGAGTTTACTCATTAGCTCCCTGCTCATCCACACAGGTCTTCTGCCAATCTTTCCCAATTTCTTGCTCAAAGGGATGCACCAATCCTGGGCTTGGAAGAAGCTTTGTTTAAATGCCTGCAGCATACCTGGAATAAGCTCAGTGCAGTGTCTGGCTGCTCACCTCACATTCAGTTCCTGTTCTGTTATTCTCATCCTTCATGCAGGAGGGTCACTGTTTGCCTCCCCTGACCACATTCCTAGCATAGCCAAGCACCTCAAAGGCAGGAATAAATTAAACACTAGGCACTTGGACAGTGCTGTTATCTCCATTTCCCAGACCCCAGAGAGAGCACCTTGTCCCTGGGCAGACAGCTGGAAGTGCCTGAAGTAACCTCACCTCAGGGACAGAGCAGCAGGAGCGGGAACCCTGTGACAAATCAGCCACCCATCAGCAGAAGGATGAGGACTCATGTCTCCCAAGTTCCAATCAAAAATATATTCTCCCATCTGTATTTCCTCATACGTGTTCCCAGGTCTAAACAATATTCTCACATTAATAACCTCGTCTCATGTACATGTAACACCTTTGAATACTAGCAGGTATTTTTCATTTTTTTCTTGGCTGTGGGCTGGGCGGGAAAAATCTCATTTTAGACCTTTCAAACAGGAGCCACATCGGGAGCCATTCACACATCGGGGAGCTGTCAGGGAAGATGGCAGGCCTGCTAGAAGCCTAGCTCTCTTCTCCCAAGATTTAGGCCCTGACAATATTCTTCTGTTCCCATGAGACAGGAAAAGTTACTCATGCTGAGAGGATCTTCATAATCACATTCTCAAAACACAGCGGCCTTGATGATAGGGATACAGGCTACCCTAAACCAAGAAGCAGTTATGGGAAGGTACTTGGGAGTAACGGAACATGTTAGGAACCAACCATAACAAGAGGGTCAAAACAGCAGGTGTGCGGATACTGTTAGGCATTAAAGGTAAACTAATGATATTTAGCTATAAGATAGGTTTATCAGAACTCGTTATAATTACTAACCAATCAGTGTGGTGTGAACAGTGTGTGTAACCAATTAGCAGTTTTTTAGCTTGCCACGTTTGCAGTAACAAAGGTATATAATCTGTGTGATTTCACCTAATAAAATGGCTTCACCTAAAATTCATATCGAATTGCATGTTGCCCATCACCCTGAAAGAACCCCAGAGTGCCCCTGCCTGACCAGCCCCTTTTATGGGGGAGTGATGTCAGGTGGAAAACAGCCCACACCATCTACATCATGCCCAGATCTTATATTTTCAGAGTATTTGTGAGGTTCATAACATCATTTACCTATTATGTATACCATCTGCGATGGACTGATTTTTTAATACAGCAAAAATTTAGTGGCTGTCCTCACCTAGAATTAAATCCCCTTGGGGTACACACTGGACTTCCCCATCCTTTCGCATCAACCACAAAGTGCATCCAGGTCCCTGAGCAAAAGCAATTCCACAAATGGGTTTGCCTTTGCCTGAAGAAGGAACAACCCAGACTGTCTTCCCCAACAGGTTTTTCATATGCACTACAGGGACCCCCTCTACAGTCTGTGGGAGTTTTGATTGGGCGGGGCCAGCTCGATTGGTAGATCCCCTGGAATTAACTAGCCATGTAGCTTTGGCTAAATGCATATCCCAGTTTTTTAGGGTTCCATCACCCATTGCTTTAAGAATAGTTTTTAACAGTACCTCTCAATTTTCCCAGAGGCTGGTGCATGGTAGGGTATATGATATACCCATTTGATGCCGTGTTCTTTTGCCCAGGTGTCTATGAGATTATTCCGGAAATGGGTTCCAAGTGTCTGACTCGATTCTTTCTGGAGTGCCATGTCACCAGAGGACTTGCTTCTCAAGACCCAGGATGGTGTTCCAGGCAGTGGCATGAGGCACAAAATAAGTTTCTAGCCAGCCAGTGGTTGCTTCTACCATTGTGAGCACATACCGCTTGCCCTGTGTGTCTGTGGAAGAGTCATGTAATGGATCTGCCAGGCCTCTCCATATTTGTATTTCAGCCATCATCCTCCATACCAGAGAGGTTTTAACCACTTTGCTTGCTTGATCAAGGCACATGTTTCATATTCATGGATTGTTGAGTGTTCCCCGCGTCCTAATCCAGATCTTGGGAAACTTTTAGGTCCAGGGTCTTCAAAAGAGCGGGACGGCGCTAGGAATCAGACTGCACACCAATATGGCTAAAAGCAGTCAGTTCGTTTATTCTACAGAGCAGCGTGATTATATACTCTCTAGCAAGCTTAACAAAGCATGGCTGGGAACCACGGGGGGAGGGAAGTGAAAACAGTGAAGGTGATAGAGTGGACACCTGTGCAAGGCCTCTATCTTATCTTGTCTCAGAGGAATGTTTCAGAATTAGGAACTTCTATTCACAGCCCACACTCCTTAACCCATTATCTGACTTTGCTGCTAGCTCCACATTCCTTTAAAGTGATATTTCATTCTGGCTGTTTTGTTCGCAGGGATAGAGAGTGAGGAATATGTGGCCGTTCTCACGGAGCCATTCCTCCACAGTTCCCTCTTTTTCTTTTTGCGCAAACAAAACAGCCGAAGACAAGGCCTTGCTCAGAAGTCTCTTAACAATCTGTATAATGCAAGGAATAACAGTTAAAATCAGCAAAACAACTATCAATATAATTAACACACCCTTTAACATGTCTCTAACCCACCCAATTATTCCCCATTTGTTAAACCATCCATCGAGCCAGCTACCCTCATATCTCAGTTTCACCAGCTGGCTTCGCAATGTTGCAATACTTTGATGGATCAATTCTGAATGGTCTGACAAATTCATGCAGCACATACCCTCAAAATCTTCACAACCGTGAAGAGCAGCAGCAGAGGCCACTCCAGGGGCTAGTATTGACGCTGCTATTATTTCTGCGGGTCCCCAAAATGTTACCCGGTCGTCACAGTCCTTCTCAAATCTGTGAATGCTTCTACGCACTTATCCTCTTAATTTACGTTGTTTCGAATGTATCATGGTCAAATTAGGAGTCAGCAAAGTAAGACGACCAAGACTGCAGGGGCCACCGTTCAAACGTGATGGAATTCCGCTCCAGGCTCGGTCCCCACATATCAAAAAGGTGCCAGGAGGCAAAGTGAGCGGTATGGCTGATGATTGGGAAATATTTGGACTCGTATAACCACACCAAGCAGCAGCATTACTATATATGCTAAGCATAGCGTTAACATTCTGACCTCTACGAGTAATGCTATAAGTATAATTAAAATATATACAAGCATCCATCATCACAGAGCCGCATAGTGTTAACCCTTGAGGTTCCTGTGTCTTCTGCGGAAGATGGAGTAGCCACAGAAAGACACAGTGTATCTTGACCAGTGATGTTTGCAAAGATTACCCACAATTGCTTCGGCTGAGCAATTACCCAGGCCTGATTATGTGGGGGTCAGCTATAAATCTGGATGGGCCACGAAACCCATTCTCCTCAATTCCCTCTTTTTGTTTATGGACCAGCCAGATTTTTGCAAAAAGCATTATCCATCCTGCAAGAGAAACACTGTGACATACACGGCAAAAATAACACTAAGACAAAAATAACTAACAAAAGCATAAGTCCTTATTTAACTATATTTAAAAGCCATCCTGTAAACGGAAAGCCATACTATAAAATGTGACAAGCTAAAAGCTGTTAATTGGCTACACACACTGTTCACACCAAAGTGATTAATAGTTTACATTTGATGACTAAAAGTTATCTGCACACCTGCTTTGTTTTGGCCTTCTTATTATGGCTGGTTCATGACATATTCACTTACTTCCAAATAACTTCTCACAACTCCTTGGTTTAAGGCAGTCTGTCCACCTGCCTTCAAGGCTGCTATGGTTTGAAAATATGATTACGAAATACCTCTCAGCATGAGTAGTTTTCCTGTCTCATGGGAATTCAAGGATACTGTCAGGGCCTGTGTCTTAGCAAAGAGAGCCAGGTTGCCGGCAGGCCTGCTGTCCTCCCTTACAATTTTTTTTTCCTTTTAGTATCTGCGTTTCAAAGACTGCTTTTAGAGGTCTCTGCAAGGGCCCTTTGCAGAAAGCTCAATAAGCATGGCAGTAAGAGTAAGACAAGTAACGTAATTGCTAAATCAAATAATCCAGATTTGACCACTGACAATATCCATCCTGAAATTTCCCACTCATGAAACCAATTGTTTGATCAAACAATCCATTTTCTTGTTGTATCTTTTGTGTTTGATCTATTAATTTCTGAATGCTCGTATGAATTGACTGAGAGTGGTCAGCCAGATTCTTTGTTTGCTTTGCCAATCAGGAGTGTCAGAGGTGCAGATAACATCAACCTCACACAGTCTGTGATCTTAGGCTGTGCAGAAATCACTATTTCCCTATGTTTCATTTACCACAAATACATGCATATCTCAAAGACTGTTAGATGGTTCAAAATGTCCCACAGCAAAACTCATAGTCCACTGTGGCTGCAGTTGGAACACTTGATTTCAGTTACTGTGATCAGGATCCCGTCCTGGTTCATTCAAGCTTAATTTCTTCTGGATCCATGGCTTTATCCACTTGGTTCCCGTATCTGTAATGACACAGGCAGATCTCCTTCCCCAATTTAGTACCTGCAACTTAATTTTTTTTTTAACTTTTTTCTCGTTTCTTTTTTTTTTTTTCTTTTTTTTTTCAAACCTCCTTTTAAACATAGTGCATGTTTCACCATTGGAGGTACCAAACTGTTCTGTGGCAGACATAAATAGTTCAAAACATAAAGAACTTTGTTTAATCAATTAGCTGGAGAGATACACTTCTCTCCCCTTTTTTGTTTGTGAAGCAAGCGCTTGAGAGTTTAATTCATACATTCCACTATGGCTTTGCACGAGGATTCACGCCAGGGGCAAGGCCACTGGTGAATTGCTGAGAATCCAGGCACAACTGTACAATCCCTTTAGCCTCAGCAACCAACAAGTGGTATTGTCATTGAAGTACCTTAGCAGATTGGTTAACAAAAATGCATGCAACTTCTGAGCTTGGGCAAAACTGTCTGCTAAGGGAGCAGCCCAGGCCAGTGCTACCAGCCTGTCTGCTCTCTGGTTTCTGTCTGCTAGACCTTGAGTTAGTCAGTCAGCTCAGTGTGGCTGCAAATATGGGTAATAAAATTCTGATGCATAATACCACACAATAATCTAATCCAGTTAATATTTCCAAGCAACTTTTGAACATCATTTAATGTGCTAACCTCAGCTTTGATTTCAATCCTCTGAGGAGTTACGGTATTTTTATCAATCTGTCAATCCAAATATTTCCATACTGGTTTATTTTGAATTTTCTCTGGAGCAATCTGTAACCCCTTGCTTTTCAAATGCACTGTTAACTCATGAATCAAACTTTCAATGTCCAAGTTTTTTCCCCACAATCAATATCTCATCCATGTAATGATAAATGATTAGATCAGGATGCATTTTTCGTGCTGGAGCAAGTGCCCAGGCTACATAAGTCTGGCACATAGTTGGTGAATTTTTTATGCCTTGTGGGAGCGCACCCAGTGATACCTTTTGAAAAAGAAAAAACACCCAATCTTTTAAAAATGTTGGCCTGTTCCACAGACTTGTGGAAGGCTTGATATGACCCTTAGTCAGGTGCTCCCATGTTAGATCTTATAAGTGGGCAATTTTTTCCTTGAGTAAGCAGACATTAATCAGCCCAAACAAGTATTTCTGTTTTCCAGGTTAAATTCTTAAAGTAAGCTTCCCACTTTCAATGGTCACTATCAAAAATCCTTTTGCTTAATAACCAGCCTTGCTCTCAGTGGACAAACGCATCCCTGAACCTATAGCACATATGCTGCAAACCAATGCATCAGACAAACAACAGTGCAAGACGCAAATTGTGACATCGAGTCTGTATGGGTGGGGGGGATGGGGGGGCAGTTCTCCCACTTCTACAGCAACTCTGTCAGGGATAGAGAGTGGAAAATATGTGGCCGTTCTCATGGAGCCATTCCTCCACAGTTCCCTCACTACCTGTGAGATAGTGTCCATGGTCAAATCCACCCCTTGATCACGAGCCCATGTATATGTGGCGCCTCTTCCTTGACGGCCTGAGGTGTCATGGGCCCAGAAAGCTATTGATTCAATGAAATGTAATAATACTGAGTAGATTGATGTAGATGTAGCTTAAGAGATAATTAATATAACTTTAATATAAGAATTTGTGTATTTTAAATATAGATTTGTTTTGGATTTTAGTAGAATATGGCTGGACCTGTGTAAGCTGTTTCATGAGAGCAGCTACAAAATTTAACCATAACAGTGGAATAGCCTTAAAGATAAAGAAGTGAAGATAGGGGAGTCATAAATAATTAGACCAATGACCAATTAAGAGACAGAGTATACCTTGTTTTCAACGAACAGGGGTTCCTAAGTAGTTTGTGCAGGAATGTGTTTTTGAGCTCAGGAATGTGTTTTAGAAAGTATGGAGGAAACCGTAAAGGGCATGTGCTGAGAGAGAGGAAGACATCCAGCCTTCATCCCTGAAGACCACCAGAAGACCCCCTGAGTGTCACTGAGGATGCTCTATCTGGGAGGAGTTAATGTAAATGACTTCCTGGAAATAATTTGCATAACCCTGCCTTTTTTAGAAATTATAATGAATATGTAGAGTTAATCTGTATAAATATGAGAAATTTTGCTTTAAATGGCACATACATTGAGAAGAGCAATCCCCTGCGTGCCCAGTGCTGCAATAAAGAATACCTGCTTAATAGTCACCAAGACTAGTGAGTTTTGAGTCCGGCTTTTTGAGGCATCACTATAAATAATTCACCCTTACATTGCCAATCGAGGTCTACTTGAGCCACTTCAATCCTGGCAGCCTGATTGACCTGCTGTTTGTTTTGATGTTCTTCAGTGGCTCAACTCTTGGGTATGTGGGCATCTGTATGACCTACTTTCACAGTTAGTTTCTCTAACTGGGCAGAGATATCTTGCCACAATGGCGCAGCCCAGATGGGTTTGCCTCTGGGCTACCAGTTGCTTTGTTTCCTTTATGCAACCACCTCCATAGGGCATTGGCCACCATACAGGATTCAGTATAGATACAATTTTGACCACTTTTCACTCATTTGGCGATGTTTACAGACAGCTGAATGGCTTTGACCTCTGCAAACTGGCTGGATTCTCCTTCAGCAGCTTCTGCAACTTGTCATGTAGGACTCCATACAGCAGCCTTCCACCTCCGATGTTTACCAAAAATGTGACAGGACCCATTGTTGAACAGGGCATATTTTTTTCTCATTTTCTGGCAGTTCACTATACAGTGGGGCCTCTTCAGCACGTGTCACTTCCTCCTCTGGTGATATTCCAAAATTTTTGCCTTCCGGCCAGTCTGTGATCACTTCCAAATTTCCTTGGGAGATTGGGGATTCCTATTCGAGCCCGCTGCATGATAAGTGCTACCCACTTGCTCCATGTAGCATTAGCGGCATGCTGCATGGAAAGGGCCTTCCCTTTGAACATCCAGCACAGGCAATCGAAGTGCCAGGAGGAGTTAGATTTCAGTTCAAATCACTTCTAGAGTGGCTCGAACCCCTTCATATGCTGCCAGTTTTTTCTTTTCTGTTGGAGTGTAACAGGCCTCAGATCCTCTGTAGACCTGACTCCAAAACCCCTGCGGTTGGCCTCAAGTCTCCCCTGGTGTTTTCTTCCAGAGACTCCAGGAAGGGCCATTCTACCCAGCTGCAGTGTAGAGAACATTCTTTATATCTGGCCCTGTCCAGAGAAGGTCTACTGCATGGACGACTTCCTTTTTGATCTGTTCAAAGGCCTGTTGCTGCTTAGGGCCCCATTGGAAATCATTGTTCTTCTGGGTTACATGGTAGAGAGGGCTCACAATGAGACTGTAGTTTGGGATATGCATTCACCAGAAACCCACAGTGCCTAAGAAATCTTGTGTCTCCTTTTTGTTGGTTGGAGGAGACATAGCTGCTATTTTATTGATAACGTCCATTCGGATCTGACGACGCCCATAGTGCCATTTTATTCCTAAAAACTGGATTTCCTGAGCAGGTCCCTTGACTTTACTTTGTTTGGTAGCTTTTAGCAGAATTTGGATTATTTTCTTCCCTTTCTCACAATCATCCTCTGCTGTGTTGCCCATACAATGATGTCATCAATGTACTGCAGGTGCTCTGGGGCTTAACCTTGTTCTAATGCAGTCTGGATCAGTCCATGGCAGATGATAGGGCTGTGTTTCCACCCCTGGTGATTCAGAGGATAAATAGTTAAAAGCTGTTAGTGAAATCTAGTGTAGCTCAGCAAATGTCAGGACCTGGAACAGCCTAAGATAATAAAGAAGCCTTGTGCTGTCGGCACAATGTATAAGATAACAGGAACGGTCTGCACGTAAGAAAGGAACTCTGTACATAAGGAAGGTACTCGATCATCTTTGTGAAGTAACCATCTAGTTAGGACCAGTTCTGCGGTATGGAGACCAGACAACTCAGCATTCCATACCAAAGGTGAAGAGCACACTGCGAGGAAGACTATGAGCCTTCCTCCAGAAGACCCCCAAAGACCACCACCAGATGGCAGTGTGCCTGAGCAAGGAGGAGGGGACTTATGCTAATGGTTTCCAAGAAATAATTATAATAATCATGCCTACCCCTGAACTGTACATTGAGTTGCTGAGTTGCTGAGGAGAAGGGCTGTGGAGCGGGAGACTTCGTCGAGGGACCCTTCCTGGAAGCTGTAGCCCCCGGGCACCGATCCGCGAGGGTAAATAAAATAACTAAAGAGGAGAGATTGTGCGACGCACTCGGCGGCAGCCATTGCTTCTCACTGCGGTAGCACGCAGGCGTGACTCATCGGGGGCGGAGCTAAGGGCAGCAGGAATAATGCCTCTCCATACAAAAGGGGCCTCTGGGAGCGCGGCGAACAGGACAGGCAAACAGGGTGCGGCACGTCATAAGGGTGTGCCGTGGCAGTTCAGTTCAGTTCGCGTGGCAGTTCGCACAGGCAGAGCTAGCCCACTCCTAGTTCGGAAGGGTAAATTGAGCGGACCGGCTAGCGCTCACAGAGTACGCAGGGCGAGCCACGGGATTCCTGTCTGCTGTGTGCTCAGACAGTTGAACCATGGTCTCCACCAGGTGGAGAGATTCCCCCTACACAACTGGGGCAACCTGGTTGGAGGGCCTGCCCAGGGATGCTGCGGTTCAGATCTCTGGCTGGAGGGAATGCCTGAGTTTGCTGCTGCCAGGGAAAAGAGGCAAACACCTCACCTGTGTGAGGTGTGAGCAGGTGGATGATCTGCTATGTTTGGTAGTCAAACTAAAAGAAGAGCTCGAAACACTGAGCGCTGTCAGGGAATGTGAGCGGGAGATTGATTGGTGGAGTAGCTCCCTGGCATCCCAGAGGGAAGAGTGCCAGGAAGACACCTCAAGACTGAAGACGGCCCCTCTGTCCCTTCCTAGTGAGGTAAATGGGAGTGACCCAAACCCTGAGGAGGGCTGGAAGACAGTCCCATCTCGCCGTCGTAGGCCCTACCCCTGCCTACCTACCCCGATCCCCCAGGTTTCCCTAAGCAACAGGTTTGGGGCCCTGGAAGTTGAGGAGGAGGTATGTGAGGGGATGAATGCAGCCCCTCTGCCTCAGAGGAAGCGGAAGCCTAGAGTGAGGCAAAAGTCTGCATGCCTTGAAACTGCCTCTGTTCGGCAAGAGAGAAGGGTAGTTGTGGTAGGGGATTCCCTCCTCAGGGGGACAGAGGGCCCCATTTGTAGACCAGACCCTACACGAAGGGAGGTGTGCTGCCTCCCTGGAGTCAGGGTCCGTGATATTACCAGAAGGCTCCCAGGGCTGGTAAGACCCTCTGACTATTATCCTCTACTGATTGTTCAAGCATGCAGGGATGCAATCATGAAGCCTGCGTGCTATCAAAAGGGAATTTCGTGATCTAGGGCAACTTGTTGAGGGGGAGGGGAGCTCAAATAATATTTTCGTCAGGTCTGAGCACCTGAGAAGAATATAGGGATGTTGTCAGGGCCTGTAGGGATGCGACTAGGAAGGCTAAAGCCCACTTGGAAATGAAGCTAGCAAGGGACATAAAGGATAATAAAAAGAGTTTTTTCAGATATGTGAATAGTAAGAGGATGACCAGGGCTAATGTAGGTCCCTTGATGAATGAGGCGGGTGTCCTGGTAACGGGTGATGATGAGAAGGTGGAGATACTGAATGCCTTCTTTGCCTCGGTCTTCACTCCAAAGACCCCTCGGGACCCGCAGATCCTGGATGAAAGTAGGAGTGTTTGGGGAATGAAGAGCTTCCCTCTAATTGAGGTAGGGGTGGTCCAGGAGCGGCTCAAAGGGATTAATGCACGCAAATCCATGGGCCCGGATGGGATACATCTACGTGTGCTGAGGGAGATGGCGGAAGTGATTGTGGAACCGCTTGCTATCATCTTCGACAGCTCTTGGAGAACAGAAGTACCTGAGGATTGGTGGATAGCCAATATCACTCCAGTCTTTAAAAAGGGCAAGAAGGAGGATCCTAGCAACTATAGGCCAGTCAGCCTCACTTCTGTCCCTGGAAAGGTGATGGAACAGCTTGTTCTGGATGCCATCACCAAGCAAATGGAAGAGAAGGTCATGAGGAGTAGTCAGCATGGATTCACCAAGGGGAGATTGTGCTCAACCAATCACATAGCCTTCTATGATCTCATCACCGGCTGGGTGGATGGAGGGAGAGTAGTGGATGTCATCTACTTGACTTCAGCAAGGCTTTTGATACTGTCTCCCATGACATCCTGATAGAAAAGCTGAGAGAGCATGGGATAGATGAGTGGACAGTGGGGTAGGTTGAGAACTGGCTGTCGGACCTGGCTCAGAGGGTGGTGATCAGTGGAGCAGAATCTGAATGGAGGCCTGTGACTAGCGGTGTTCCCCAGGTCTTGGTGTTGGGTCCAGTCCTGTTTAATATCTTCATTGACGACCTTGATGAGGGAATAGCATCCACCCTCAGCAAGTACGCTGATGATACAAAGCTGGGAGGGGTGGCTGACACGCAGGAACACTGCGCTGCCATCCAGCAAGACCTGGACAGGCTGGAAAGCTGGGCAGGGAGAAACCTAATGAAATTCAACAAAAGCAAGTGTAGAGTCTTGCACCTGGGAAGGAATAACTGCTTAAATCAGTACAGGCTGGGGGATGACCTGCTGGAGAAGAGCTCTGTGGAGAAGGACCTGGGGGTCCTGGTTGATGACAGGTTGGCTATGAGCCAGCAGTGTGCCCTGGTGGCTAAGAGGGCCAATGGCATCCTGGGATGCATCAGGAGGAGTGGGACCAGCAGGTCTAAGGAGGTGATCCTCCCCCTCTACTCTGCCCTGGTCAGGCCCCACCTGGAGTATTGTGTCCAGTTCTGGGCTCCCTGGTATAAAAAAGGCAGGGATCTCCTGGAGAGAGTCCAGAGAAGATGATTAAGGGCCTGGAACATCTCCCGTATGAGGAAAGGCTGAGTGAGCTGGGGCTGTTCAGCCTGGAGAAAAGAAGACTAAGGGGGGACCTAATTAATGTTTATAAATATCTTAAGTGTGGGCTGCAGGGGGAATTGGCCAACCCCTTTTCAGTCGTCTGTGGAGATAGGACAAGGGGCAATGGCTGCAAATTGGAGCACAGGAAGTTCCGCACCAACATGCGGAAGAACTTTTACCCAGTGAGGGTGACAGAGCACTGGAATAGGCTGCCCAGGGAGGTGGTGGAGTCTCCTTCTCTGGAGATATTCAAGACTCGTCTGGACGCCTATCTCTGCAATATGAGCTAGGGAGCCTGCTTTGGCAGGGGGGTTGGACCTGATGATCTCCTGAGGTCCCTTCCAACCCCTACGATTCTTTGATTCTGTGAACTGATTGTAATAACCCAACCGCCTTAGTGAATATGCATGCTTGTGTATCATAAAAGGACACTTTCTTTGTCTCTTAGGTGTGCAACTTTGGAGGAGCGATCTCCCTTGCACCTAGAGCTGCAGTAAATATACCTGCTTTATAACCTTTTACAGGTTGTGAAGTTTGTTTCCGCACTGGGGCAGTCGATTCCAGGTGTACAGGATGCCCCTCCAAGTGAAAGCAAACTGTGACCTGCACTCTGCCACCAGAGGAATTGAGAAAAGCATTTGCAATGTCAATTGTGGCCTACCACTTAGCTGCTTTTGACTCCAGTTCATACTGGAGTTCTAGCATGTCTGGCACTGCAGCACTCATAGGTGGAGTGACTTCATTCAGGCCATGATAGTCCACTGTCAGCCTCTTTATGGCACAGGCCATATTGGACTGTTGAAGGGTGAGCAGGTTCTACCAATCACTGCCTGACTCTCCGGTTGATGAATCACTTTCTGAGTTGGAATCAGGGAGTGTCTGTTAGTGCAGTATTGTCATCTGTGCATCATCATGGTAGCATTGGTACCTGCTGTCCTTCAACCTTTCGCAGTCCCACAACAGAAGAGTCTTCCGACAGTCCAGGAAGAAGAGACAGTTGTTCAGTTTCCTCTGTCACTAAGTCCCATGGTCTTAGTAGCCAAACCCCTGGCTGTGGCACCAGTCCTGTAAGCATTTGTCAATTTGCAAGCTTTGAGTGGCCCTTTCATACCCCTTCCCTTTGATCAGGATTGATGAGAAAACTACCTGTGCGCTCCGGAGTCCCTTACCACTGCTCCCAGGGCTTTGTAATCCTTCTTGATGCTCCTCAGACTGCTCCTGGCTGTATCGCTAGTGCCCATGTGAAACAAAAGCATCTGATAATAGTCAGTGGACTGTACAAGGCTTGGTGGTCTCTTGATAACATCCCTGATCTGAGCCCCTGGTAAGCCGCACACCTCTCTAGAGTGCATCAGGTTGGCAAATGGGTGCCGTTCTACCTCTCAGAAGAGAGTCACGTACTACTATGACCCGGTCACCTTTTCTTAGCTGCTCTGGTTGTTATATGGGGCATAGACCAGGCTGCCTTACTCAGCTCCAGCATCTCTCCTGATGTGGCTGGTCTTTCCTCTTCAGTCTGCAGAGCAGTGAATTGGTTCTGCAAGGGCACCTCAGGCTTTGGGGGAAGTCTCTTCTGCTGGTCCTTGCCACTGCAAGCTTCTATTCTTACACATTATTGGGCCCCCTCCCTACTGTGTGTGTGCTTGTGGGGGAGTTTTTAGGTGTTTGATCGTTGGCTGTGGGTCCACTGCACAGTGCGCTTGGAACCAGCTATCCAAGTCCTTCTCGGCTTCTTTGATGTTACTCAGCCTTCTCACTGCCTCCTGCAGATCAGCCACCTGCTGCAAGAGGTCCTCCATCTGGGCACACCTTTTGCAGGCAGGTCTGCCCCCATCCTTGCCCCAGAAGAAAGGTCTTGGCATTTTCTGCAGTCTGAGGTCTGTATTGCAGCCTCTCCCTTCAGCAACTCTGTCTGGGTAGAGGCATGGGCCACCACTGGGGTAGATGGTTCAGACCCCCCAGCCAGAGCTGCAGCCTTTGCTCTCAGACGAATTCCACCATTCTGCCTCGAGGGTCAGGTAGGATGGCACCCATGCTCTTGATCTGTCACAGAATGGTGCCTGGTTGCTGAGTTATGTGTACATCAAGCCTCCTATTCCACCAGTGGAATGCCCCTTCTTCGAAGAAGCGCCTTCCCTGCGTGCCCTCCCACTCAAACTGCAGTGCAAACTGCTGCACTATGCCCTGGCTAATGCACCATACTCTGTTTGAAATGCTCCTGGTCTCCAGGTCTGCCTTTTGGAGGTGTGGGTTGTCTGCCGTTGCTCTGGCAATGCCCAGGCCTCATCAACATCTCCTGCGAGATCTGCCAGCTCCTGGCGGGTCTCTCCACTCCCCTGGAGTTTCCCTGTCTCAGGAAAACCCCCTGTGCACCAAGATTTGCTGGTCCACTCCCTTGTGCCTCATCACCTGCTCTACATTTCTCTCAAAGTTGGGCTAGCTTTTTCTTGCTTGTGGTTTCTCCCTCTCACGTGTTCCCTCTAGCGGTCCTGCATTGCTGTTGCTAGCTCTCCCTTTCTCTTGGTCAAGATCTTGCACTCTTTCTCGGTCATGCTCTCTATCAGTCACATCCTCCTCTCTCTGTTTCTGGCATTGTTATGCACACTTTTTCTCTTTGGAACACAGTGTCTCAGTCTCTGTTGCGCTTTCTTCCTGTTGCTCTCAGTCTGTCATGTGCACTGGCTCATTTTGTCTTGTGTGCACTGTGTCATGCTTTCTGGGTCATGCTCTTGTGTTTGCCCACTCAGGGTCACATGCACTCTTGCTCTTCCTTTGGCTTATGCACTCTTGCATGCACACGCTCTCACTCTCAGTGAGTTGCATCCTTGCTCCCTCTCCCACCCCACCCCGGGGCACATGTGTGTGCATGTGCTTTCTCTCCCTGGAGCCTGCACACGCATGCTCTCTCCCTGCATTGCATGCTCTTCTCTCGCTGAATTTTGTGCTCCCCACGTTGCACACTCTCTCTCTCTCTCTGGGTCTTGCATTCTCCTCTCTGGGATGTGGTCTCTTGGAAATTCATGCTTTCTCTGGATTGCATATTTGCTCTAGGTTGCATGGTCTCACACGCGCTCTCTGGGGCTTGTGCTCTCTCTGCCTTGTGTGATCCTCTCTCGCTCTCTATCACACATGTTCTCTCTGAGGTGTACGGTCACTCTGTCTCTTGGTACATTCCTGGCTGTGCATTCTCTCTGCATTATGCACTCCTTTAGGCCCTGCTCCCTTTGGGCATGGAATCTGCCTCCTGGGGCTGTGAACACTCTTGCATGATCTCTGGGTTATGTACTTGTTCTGTGGGCCATGTGAATTCTCTGGGATCACAGAATGTTAGGGATTGAAAGGGACCTCAAAAGATCATCTAGTCCAACCCCCCTGCTAGAGCAGGATCACCTAGATTAGGTCACACAAGAACACGTCCAGGTGGATTTTGAATGTCTCCAGAGAAGGAGACTCCACAACCCCTCTGGGCAGCCTGTTCCAGTGCTCTGTCACCCTCACAGTGAAAAAGTTTTTCCTTATGTTCGCATGGAACCTCCTATGCTCCAGCTTGCACTCATTTCCCCTTGTCCTATCTCTGGCCATCACTGAGAAGAGCCTGGCTCCATCCTCCTGACACTCACCCTTTACATATTTATAGACATTAATGAGGCCACCCCTCAGTCTCCTCCAAGCTAAAGAGACACAGCTCCCTCAGCCTTTCCTCATAAGGAAGATGTTCCACTCCCGTAATGATCTTTGTGGCCCTAAGTGCACATACACTTGCTTTTGGTTGTGCATGTGCATTCTTACTCTGGGTCACATGTGTTGTCTCTCTCCACTGGTCACACGCACACGCTCTTCCACGCTTTCGGCATAGGCTGTGATCTCTCTCTTGTTCTGGGTTATGCACACTCATACTTGCTGTCTCTGGGTGTTGAGCGCCTGCTTGGTCTATCTGGATCATGTGTGCACCCACACATTTTGTCATGCATGCTTTTCTCAGGGTCACACTCTGGGGCTCATGTCCTCTTTTGCTCTGGGGCATGTATTCTATCTTTCTCTGGATCACATAGAATCATAGAATATATTGGGTTACGAGGGACGTTTAAAGGTCATCTAGTCCAACTCCCCTGCAACGAGCAGGGACATCTTCAACTAGTTCAGGTTTTTCACAGCCCCATACAACCTGACCTTGAATGTTTGCAGGGCTGTGGTAGCCGCAGTGCCTGTTGTGGGGGTTATTGTAGCCACAGCACATGTTGCTGGGACTGCAGTAGCTGTGGTGTCTGTTGGGGGGGTTGCACTAGCTGCAGTACCTGCGGGTCTGTTTTCTTTCCTTTCCCCCTGATAACGCTGCATACTATCAAGCAACATTTGGTAGATAGTGGCCAGGGCCCCGCACAATGCAGTAAGTTCTGCTTCCTTGGAATAGCTACAGCATTTTCCTTTCAGACATTCTGTCACTTTATCAGGGTCCTGTAGCTGTTCAGGAGTGAAGTTCCAAACCACTGGGGGTGAGAAGGTCTCTAGATACTTGCACATAGTCTCCCACATGCTATGCCATCTCTGACTATTCATCCTCAAGGAAAATCTAAGAGTGGTATTCTTAAACAGATGTTTACTATTAAACAGAACCTGAGCCACATTCAGAAGCCTTAGCAATAGAAGCACGCTGGTCTGAACATCCCAGGGATAGAACAGCTCTCGAGAATTTTGAATAAGAGTTGTTGCATTTAGCCCAAAGGAGAAGAAGGTGGTGCAGGTATTCCCCTCTGTGTCCCCCATAGACTCTGAGCCATTATTAATCCCTACCTGTCCAAGGTATGGCCCGGACAGCAAAACCTCATAGAAATACCAGATTAATTTTGTGATCTTTGATGTTGATCTATGTGTGATCATAGGTTGATATCACACAATGCAGCAAAATCAGAAACCAGACCCCACTCCCAGAGGTGGTAAACATCACCGCAGGGAGTACATACAGCGAGTACCAGTCTAAGTACCATAGCCACGTGATCAAACAACATCATTTTGACCAGCAACTGTTTCAATAATTCAATGAATGCTTATCACAGTTTTGTTTTTAATGTGATTAGGCCAGATCTACTGTTATCCCAACCCTTTGTGCCCCACATTGGATGACAAAAAGGACTGTTGTGATTTTGCCCCAGCCAGCAGCTGAGCACCATGCAACCTGTTGTTGTTCGCTTCTCCCTCACAGTAGGGTGGGGTGGGGGGAAAGGGAGGGTAAGCCAAGACAACGGCAAACCTCGTGGGTAAGGGTAAGGACAGTTTACTGGGACAGCAAAGGGAGGCAGAAATAACAATAAAAGGACTTACAGCAAAATAAAAAAACCTGGTGATACACAATGCAGTTTCTCACCGAACCATACCATTCATATGTACAGCTCAGACCCGTTCCAAAGCCAGACCATCCCCAAGTCGTGTGTCCTGGAGCCACATGCCCCTCCCCCACTAGCCCCCCTTTACATTGAGCTTGATGTCATGGCATGGAATACCCCCTTTGGATAGTTTGGGTCACCTGTCCTGGCCATGTCCCCTCCCAGCTTTCTGGCTTCCTGTCCCCTCCCCACCTTCTCTGTAGCAAGCCAGTATGAAAAGTTGAAAAGTCCTTCACTGCTTGGCAACAACTAAAAACATCAGTGTGTTAGCAACATCACTCTCATCCTAACTCCCAAACACAGCACTATACCAGCTACTAGAAACAAAATTAACTCTATCCTCGCCAAACCTAGGACACACGTCTGCAATGTGTCTGTGCAAGCTGTTCCAGTTTTTCACCACTAAAAGGTCTATCCCCATCTTTCTTATAAGCCCCCTTTAAGTTCTGAAAGGCTGCAATAAGGTCTCCCTGAATCCTTCTGTTCTCCAGGCTGAACAAGCCCAACTGTCTCAGCCTGTCTTCATAGGGGAGGTGCTCCAGCCCTCTGATCATCGTGGTGGCCCTTCTCTGGATTCAGTCTAACAAGTCCATGTCTGTTTTACTGGGGATCCCAGTGCTGGATGCAGTACACCAGGTAGGGTCTTACAAGAGTGGAGCAGAGAGGGACAATCACCTCTCTTGACCTGATGGCCATGCTTCTTTTGATGCAGCCCAGGATATGGTTGGCTTTCTGGGCCGGAAGTGCACATGGCTGGTTTATGTCTATTTTTTCATCCACCAGTACCCCCAGGTCCTTCTTCGAAGGGCTGCTCTCAATCCCTTCATCCCCCAGCCTGTATTTATTCTGGGGGTTATCATAGAATCATAGAGTGGCATGGGTTGGAAGGGATCATAGAGCTCCAACCCCCCTGCCACAGGCAGGGCCACCAACCTCAGGCCTAGATCTACACAAGGTTGCCCAGAGCCCCATCCAACCTGGCCTTGAACACTTCCAGGGACAGGGCATCCACCACCTCTCTGGGCAGCCTGTTCCAGCACCTCACCACTCTTTCTGTAAAACACTTGCCCCTAATATCTAATCTAAACCTTCCTTCCTTTAGTTTTAATCCATTCCCCCTTGTCCTGCCATTGTCTACCCTTTTAAAAAGTTGAATCCCCTCCTGTTTATAAGCTCCCTTCATGTACTGGAAGGCTGCAATGAGGTCCCCCCACAGCCTTCTCTTCTCCAGACTGAACAAGCCCAGCTCCCCCAGCCTCTCTTCATAGGGGAGGTGCTCCAGCCCTCTAATCATCTTCATGGCCCTCCTCTGAACCCTCTCCAACAGTTCCACATCTTTCTTGTATTGCGGGCCCCAGATCTGGACACAGTACTCCAGATGGGGCCTCACGAGGGTAGAGTAGAGAGGGACAATCACTTCCCTGTCCCTGCTGGCCACCCCTCTTCTGATGGAGCCTGGGATACCATTGGCCTTCTGAGCTGCAAGAGCACACTGCTGGCTCATGTTAAGTTTCTCATCTACCAGAATCCCCAAGTCCTTCTCAGCAGGGCTACTCTCAAGAAGCTCTTCTCCCAGTCTGTATCGATGTCTGGGATTCTTCCAGCCCAAGTGCAACACCTTACACTTTGCAGTGTTGAACCTCATTAGGTTCACCCGGGCCCACCTTTCCAGCCTGTCCTTAAAGATCTGCCCACTCTGGTCTGCTCCCTTGTCTCTGAGGACAGTTTCCCAGGAGGTCCTATTGACTAACTCCTTGAGCAGCTGGAAGTTTGCTTTCTTAAAATTCAGGGTCCTGACTTTACTCTTTGCCTGACCCATATCCCTCAGGGCTGCAAACTCCAGTGCATGTATACTGCAGCCCAAGCTACCTCCAGTCTTGATGTCACTGATTAGCTCACTTAAGTGGATGACCACTAGGTCCAGTATCGCATTCCCTGTTGTAGGGATGTCTATTACCTGGCTTAAGAAGTTATCCTCAAGGATATCCAGCACAGCTCACTGTGCTACTTTTCCAGCAGATGTTAGGGAGGTTGAAGTCCCCCAGTGCCACGGATTCTTCAGGGTTTTGGGTGCCCACGACGCGGGGAAGCAAAACAAACTCAATATGAGATATCCAACTTCACTTTATTGCTTACAACACAAGGCTTATATAGCCAAAGAAACATACGTGGCAACATCTCATTGGTTATTCTAAACGTATACGGTTACACCTATTGGTCAACTGCCTTGTTGTTAGAGCTCCTGTCTACAAGCTAGCTGATCACATGCAAGCCAGCTGCTTGTGCCTATGTGCTTCATGTGCACCCCGTCCTGCTTCAGTGCTCCTTAGTTCCCGCCTTGCCTGTTTCTACTGCCAGTACTTTTCCATTGCTAAGGCTTCAGTACCACCACAGAGACCTTGCTCGTACACTAGTTCATGTCCTCCCTGGTCCCTTAACCATTCGCCCACACCCCAGCAGGACGAGAGCCTGCAAATGCAATGCCTCCTGTAGCTGGAGTAAGACGGTTTAATCAATAGGCTCCGCTTGATTTGGCAGCCTGTAGTAAACACCGACCACAAGGTTCCCTTTGTTCCATAAGTTTTCAACCTGCTCATGGCTATTCTTCAGACAGCTCTTCACAATTTATCAATTTCTTTATGTAGAGGGCAACCCCTACGTCCCTCCTTCCTCGCCTGTCCCTTCTGAACAGCCTGTAGTTATTGATAGCCGCACTCTAGTCATGGGATCTGTCCCACCCAGTTACAGTAATGGTAACTAGGTTATAGCTTTCTAGCAGTACGATGGCTTTCAACTCATCCTCTTTGTTGCCCATGCTGTGTACATTGGTGTAGAGGAACTTCAGCTGGGCTGCCATGTCACCTTTTTAGAGATGCACATCTTAATTCCTTTGAGGTATTTCCCCGGTGTTTCCCTGTTGGCTATTACCTCAGGAGCACCTGGCTCATCTCTGTAAGACTTCAAGTGTGCTCCAGTGTACCCAGCATGTCTCAGAGCAACAGGCTGAGAGCCCTTGCTAGCACCCAATCCCTCTGACTTTGGTGTGTCATCCCACACTTGTCATGGTCAAGCCTGATATTATATATATATATATATATATTTTCAAGCTCTCCTTCAAGAGAGAGTGCACTATTGCTCTCTGGGTCAAATGCTCTCACTCTGGGTCATAAGCTTTGGGTTGCATACACACACTGTTCTCTTTGGGTCATGTGCACTCTCTCTGGGTCACATGTGCGCTCGCTCCGTCTCTGGATTATGCTCTCTTTCTCTGGGTTATGCACTCTCCCTATGGGTTTCTGTCTCACTCCCTCCCCCAGAGTTGCCCTCTCACCTCTCTCTCCTCTCTCTCTTCTTCCTCTCTTCTGGTCATTCTCTCTCTCAGGGTGACATGGACTCATTTTCTCTTTCTGGGTTATACCCACACCTCCCAGTCACCCTCTTGCTCTTTCTGGGTCTTTTTCCCCTTCTGGCTTATATCTTCTCCTCCCCCCCCTACATTGGGGTCACACTCTCTTTTTCTGGGTCAGATGACCTGTCTGTTTTTCTCCTTGGGTCAACTTTTATCTGTATTTCTCTTTGTTGCTCCCTCATCCCTATTTCTATCAGGGTGTATATATATATATATATATATATATATATATATATATATCTCCTTCCCCCCATTGGGTCATCTTATCTTTCTCTGTAATTCTTGGTCAGTCTCTCCCTCTCTCTCCCCCTTCTCACATTTTTGGCACTCTCCCTCTCTCCTCTCCCCCTGCTCTGTCTCTCTTTCCTTTTCTGGGTTGCACTTGTTAATTTTCTCTCTAACTCACCCTCTATGTGTTTCTGCCACCTCCTTTGGGTTGTCCACTCACTGTCGTTTTCTCATGACCAACCTCTCTTGCTTTCTCTGGGCTGGCCTCTCCCCTCCCATTTGTTGGTCATGTTCTCTCCGCCTTTGGTCATACTATCTTTCTCTGCATCTCTCTCTCTTTCCCTCCCTCCCTCTCTCTCACCAGTTACATGCACTCTCTCTCTTTCTCTAGGTTACATGTGCCATTTCTCCCACTCCCCATCTCTTTTTCCTCCTTGGTTCAACCTTTATCTGTATTTCCGTCTTGGTCTCCCTCTTCATCTCTTTTTTATTCTTGGCCAACCTCTCTCTCTGTCCTACAAGCTATCTTGCTCTGGTTCTCTCCCCCTCTCTTTGTGAGTCACACTCTCTCTTTTTCTGGGTTGTGCATACTCATTCTCTCACTGAGTTGACCCTATGTATGGTGGTTGCCTGCTCTTGGCAGCGGTCTTTTTCTTTCTTGCTCTGGATGACTTTCTCTGGGCTATGCTTGTTCCTCCAGTGGGTCATCTTTGCCATCTCTCTCTCTGGGTCAAGCTCTCTTTCTCTCTGAGTCGTGTGCATTCTCCCCTTCTGGTTCACACACTCACTCACTCTCTCTCTGTGGGTCATGCTCTCTCTTGGTCACACTCTGAGTCACATCTCTCATACCTATCCCCCCCCCCCCCCCACTCCCTGACTCACACACTTTTTCTCTATAGGCCATTCTCTTTCTGTTGGTCACACACACTCTCTCTCTGGGTCATGCCCCACACCTTCCCTTGCTGGGTCATGCTGTCTCCTGCCCTCCCTCTAGGTCATGCTTCCACATGTTCTCTCTGTCTCAGTCTCTGTGGGTAATGCTCTTGGTCACATTCTTTGTCTCTGCATCACTTCCTCTCTGAGTCTTTCTGTGTCACACAGTCTCTTGTCTCTTTTGGTTGCACTCTCTCTATGTGGGTCTCTGTCTCAGACTATCTCTGTGTCTCTGTCTCATGCTTGCTTTATATCTTCCTTTGGGTTACGCTCTATCTGGTTCATGCTGTCTCTCTCTGGGCCATGCTTACATTCTCTCTGGGCCACACTTGCTCTCTGTCTCTCTTGGTCACACTCACTTCCTCTGTGTCATGTTCTCTCTCAGGGTGTCATGCACTCTCTCTGGGTCACACGCTTTCCCTGCCTCTGGATCACGTGCTCTTTCTTTTTCCCTTTCTGGGTGTCTCTCTGGCTTGTGCATGCTTTCTTTCTCTGAGTCTTGTGTAGTCTCTCTCTCTCTGGGTAGGTCATATGGTCTTTTGCGGTTTCTTTGTCCTCCACACTCTTTCATGTGCTCTCTGTGTCACACATACACTCTGCATTGAGTTCATACCGTGTCTTGATCTCTGCGTTCAGAACGCTCTCTTTCTCTGGGTCTCTCTTTTTCCCATTTTGTTTCCAGTAAGTTCTTTAGCAATATATTAGTTCTTTAACTTAATGCAGGGGGGTTGGACTAGATGACCTTTAAAGGTCCCTTCCAAACTAACACATTCTATGATTCTATGATATCCTATTGAATAATAACCTTGTGGATCTTTTTCACCAGTCTTCCAGTAATACAGTGTCTCTATGACTTTTGTTTACTAAAAGTTGTTTTTTTCTCTCTATCTCGTAGATATTCTGTTATTTTATTTATTCTTAGAGATGTTCAGCATGCCCATACATTTGTTTGAAGTGCCTTGGTGGTTGTAAAAATCCAGGTGTCTTTCAATCAGTCTCCTCATGTCCATTATCTTTTGGGGAGTGGTTAAACTGCATTTATTATAAAATGTGTTCTGCATAATTGCTAGAATTGTTAAGGAATGTTAGAAGCAGCGGTGTCCTCCAGCTGTTCCAGCCCAGAACTTCTTCCTTCCTGGCCACTAGGACAGGTATATGACACAACAGGCCAGGAGCACCTACACCCCCAGTCTTGACTCCAGTAGCTGGCACCAGATTCTACTCACACAGGTCTCACCAGTAGCTGGCACTTAGTCCTTTTAGCACACTTGCACACAGAATAGAGTAAGAGTACACAGAGATAGTTAAGAAAAGATTTAATAAAAAGATAGAAGAAGACAGGTATCATGGTTCAGCCTCAGGCAGCAGCTGAGCACCACCAGACGCTCTCTCACCTGTGGGAGGAGAAACAGACAAAGCACCTGCTGGTTGGGATAAGGACAGTTTACTGATATAGCACATCGAGAGGGGAACAACAACAGAGCTCATGACAGAATACACAAATGGTTATAATACAGAGCACTTTACCGACCCAATGAAGTGATACCACAGAGTACTTGACCAACCTGACTTCCGATCACACTCAGACTGTCTTGGAGCCATGTGGACCCGCCCCTCCCTGCCCAGCCCCTGTTAATTGGGAGCATGATGTCACCTGGTATGGAAAACAACCTTGGCCAGCTCAGCTCACCTGTTCTGGCTCCTTGGGAAAGTTAATTCTGTCCTAGCCGGAATCAGGACATTATCCACCCTTTTTTCTATACCGTCTATATCATGCCCAGATCTTACATTTTCAGTTAATTTAGGTGGTTCATAACATAATACCATTTATATATTATACAGCAACAATTTAACTTATCTTCTGTCCTCACCCAAAATCAATCCCTTTGGGGTCCACACTGGACTTCCCCATCATTTTGCAACACCCACCAAGTGCACCCAGGTCCCTGAGCAAAAGCAGTCCCACAAATGGGTTTGCCTTTGCCTGAAGCAGGAATAACCCAGACTGTCTTCCCCAACAGGTTTTTCATGCGCACTACAGGGACTTTATCCCCTTCTACAGAAAATCACTGTTGCAATACAAAAGAAAGCATCTTTGAAGTTCAAGACAGTAAAATAAACATTTGTTTCACTTATTGAGGCTAGTAAAGTATAAGGATTTGGTTATTTGATTTCATAGAATCATATAATTGTTTTGGTTGGAAAATACCTTTAAGATCGTAGAGTCTAACCACAAACCTAACACTGCCAAGTTCAACCACTAAACCGTGCCCCTAAGCACCACATCTATGTGTTTAAATACTTCCATGGATAGTGAGTCAACCACTTCCCTCGGCAGCCTGTTCCAATGATTGACAGCCCTTTCAGTGAAGACATTTTTTCTAATATCCAATCTAAACCACCCCGGTGCAACTTGAGGCCATTTCCTATTGTCCTATTGCTTGCTACTTGAGAGAACAGACCAACACCCACCTTGCTACAACCTCTTTTCAGGTAGTTGTAGAGAGCAGTAAGGTCTCCCTTGATCCTCCTTTTCTTCAGACTAAACTACCCCAGTTCCCTCACCCCCTCCCTCATAAGACCTGTTCTTTAGACCCTTCACCAACTTTGTTGCCCTTATCTACCAATAAGCAGGTTTGAGCCTTCCGTGCTGTTTTTTGAGGGATGTGCAGCTGTACGGCGATATCAGAGAAGGTTACTGGAGCATTTAATTTTCATTGTAAATCTTGTCCTAACAGCAGAAGGGGACATTCTGACATATATAGAAACTCACAAGTCAATTTAGTACCTCCAATCGTGCATTCAATAAGTTATAAGAATGGCCACAAATTTCCTGTCAGCCCAAAAACTTTTATTGTGGTTTTACTTAGAGGTCCCTTACAGCTAGCCACTACTGAGTGGGTAGCTCCTCTCTCTATCAAAAAAATCTATATCATTCCCAAGCTTCGCTGGAACCAGGGAATCTTCAGGGGACGCTTTAATATCTTCCCCCAGTCCTCTTCATTTGGTTTCTGAATCTTCCAGCATCATAACATGAATTTTGTCTTTCTTTCTTTTCCTGTCAGAACACTCATTTCTCCAATGTCCTTGTCTATAAATGGCACATTGATTTAGGCCCAGAGCAGGGCTCCTTTGAGTTCCTGTATCTCTACCTCATCCTCCACAACCACCCCTTCCTCTACAATCTCCTCTGTCCTCTTGGTCCACCTTTTATATCGCTATTCCTTTTCTTCCTTCTTTTCTCATTTTTCTCAATACATGGCACTAATGTATCTCCTTCTAATCTACATTTCTTCTGAGTATTAGGATCCCTATACAAAATCAACATAAGGCACTTCATCCTATTTCCTCATTCGATGACAAAACAATATTAATTACAATATAGTATTAAATTGTAACAACACATTTTATGTCCACCATTTACCATTATCTAGTTTTTAATTTGGTCGCCATCGATTACAATATCTTTTCATTTTATCTTTAGTCATTGGATCACCCACAATTTTATTCCAGTTTTTCCGCATGCATCCCAGAGGGCTACAGGGAGGGATCATAGATTGGCTCATTCCCATAACTTACTTATTTACCTCCTGAGTACACTCGGCTCTGACCTTATACCCTCAATTTGTCAACAAAGTTAACCTTTTTCCCTGTTACCAAGCATCTACATGCAACTTTATTCCACAGAAGTAATTGAATATAATACTCACCAATCCAGGAATTCTCTCCTCTTTCACACTTGCATGAATATCTCTCTTGGGTGTTGCACCTTTGAGTCACTCACCATCCTGGCCAGCGGAGGAGTCCCCAGTCAAATTGGTCTATGCACACTGGAGTCCTGTCTGATCCTTTCTCCACAAGACCAGGCAAACCCATCCTGGCAAGGTCTTATGGCCGTCCCATCTGGGTCACCGAAATCTGGGTTCTTCACTCAGTGTGCAAAGAGCCAATCAACACACTGAGTCAAGAAATTTGCCTTTATTTCTAGTCTGCGCAGTAGGGTGCCAGGCATCTAACAGCAGCCAGCGCACTGAATGCATCAAGCGTGCCTTTTTTCATAGTAACAAATTGCAGCTTATCCACCTTTCACCCACCTTCACCATGCATATGCATTTTACTTTATATTTCAAACATTTGGGGAGGCCCTCTAATTAGCATGCTCATTATTCACAAAGGGATGTACATTTTAGTATTAAAATCAATACAGGTTAGCTGAGGATACACTATTTCTTGATATTATTTCAAGGTCCTATTATTCTAAACACTTAGTCCATCAAGTGATCCTATTCTGGTTACTATGGTTTCAGAACATACTGTCAAGGATACTTGAGGGGGGATATATTTTGCAGTCTTAACTCTTATCTTTCCTACATCAATGATACTAATTTTTCAATCCTACCCACCAAATATACAAAGGTCTTTTTGAAATTTGGCTAGTAAAATTCCATCTTCCCTGATGTCAATTGGTTGTTCTTTCAAACTAATCAGAAGGTGTTGGATTTTTATATTTTTAACAAATGGACTCAAAAACCATTCTAACTCTCCCATGTTGAAGATTTTTAAATGGGTTAGCAAATTCCATTTCCAAGTAATTTAAGTGTACAGATATGGTACAGTTTTTATAGGTGACACTCATTGTTTTTGGCATCAAAATCACATAACATTCCCAAACAGCCTTTTTCAAAACGCTCTCTGCATAGCACAAGTTTCCTTTTGAAAGCAGTTGCTTTTTCTCTCATTGTAATTATGGTGGTGGTTTGTTGTGGGGATTTTTGTTGTGGTTTACACCCAGCTGGTAACTAAGCATCATGCAGCCACTTGCTGTGTGTCCACAATATCAGGTATAGATTTTTAGGAAAAAAAAAAAAAGACTTTCTAGGCTTGTTAAAAGGATAATGGTCCCATATTTTTATTAGCAGGTTAGCAAAACAAATTCCATTGCATTACAATATTACCTTGTTATTTGAAAAATAGTGATAAGAGAATGTCACAATTGTTTGGGGTTTTTTTTTCATTTTTGGTAACTTTTACAAACGCTCAATCCAGGTATGAAACTTTTTAAAGTCATTTGAAATGAGGCCAATTAAAAAACTAGCACAAGCACAAAATTTATACCTTTCCCTCCAGTGTGTTTTCTACATGATGCTCCCTCCTTCCTCCAAAAAAGCAACCTCTCCCAAAACAAAACCATAAATCTTGCAAACCCATAACTGATGAATCTTTAAAAGCAAAACACCACGCTTCTCAAATAACACTAATTCAACAAATGTGATTTTTCACATCAATTTTATTTGAAGCCATCTAGGGTAACATTTCCTCAGCAGCTTCTTTACGTGCCCCCCCCTCCAACAAACAAATTAACAACCCCCCCCCCAAGACAAAGACACATACATTTCTAAAACTAGGTATTAGTCAAGTATTTCCTACTTTTTGGAAATAAATTTTTTGTTCAAAATCAGAACATACCATGGGTACCAGATCCTGTATTTGTTATTCAGGCAAAATTGCTGTTGAGTCAAGTAGGACTCAAATAGTGCAGAATCATCCACAAGGTATGTAGATTCCTATTCCTTCTGTACTGCTCCCTCATGCTAAAAGCTAAGGAGTAGGGGAAAAATTAGCATCTCCCATCTTGGATCAAGTAGGTCTCCAGACTCAATGTAGTATGTAACTATTTCACTTCTACTTGCAAAAAGATACAAGAACTGACATCATTCTCTCCCACTATACCAAAACAAATAAAGCACACACCTACACACACCCACACACATACCCCCCTCACAGATTGGGAGGGAAAGATGATGACACCAATCTTGACAGAGATTACTGGTGCAAGACAAATATATGTTTATTTGAAAATTGACAGAATAATTATGAAGACAGATGTGTTTGGCCCATAACCTGCATAGTTGTGCTGTTAGTTTGGTTCTTTAGTTAAAACAAAATTTATTGTTTTTAAATCCTAAACACAGAAATAAGTTTTATATTCACAGGAACCCTTTTTCCCTGTCCCCTTCCCCTTTAGAGAAAGTAACACCACCAATCATTTTGCATGAGAAAGTTAATTATATCATTTTTGCAGCAGTTCAAGCTAATAGGCAATAAGCATATGGCAAAAAACCCCACACAATGTGTCACATGAAATCTATCAAATACTAAAATTATAGTTGAATACTAACAGATAGCTTACCTGGAATAAAGGATGACAATTCACAAACCTGTATCTAGAAATTAAAGACTCTTTCTTGGTTTTTAATTTTTTTCTTTTATTTACTAAAATATTTTTTAAAAATCACAATATTTTAAGAAATAAAATCCACAGTGGGATTTTAAGCACAATTTGTTTTCCTTTCTTTAAAACTTTGTTTCCTCCTCCTTTCACCACCTTGCCCAGCAGTCTCTCTACTTTATTCATAATGACAACAAGCAGTACTGACAAATGCAGAGATGTCCCTTTGTTAATTCTGAGGTATTAGGAAGCAGGTGGCTGTTTTAAGCAAAGCAGTTTCTGTCTTGTATTTGTTTTCTTTTCTAAAGCAGTTCCATTCAGCCTGGAAAGTCATAATATATTGAAATTAAAAAAACACACCAAAATTTGCATGTTGAAAAGTTACATCACCCCCCCAAACATGCTTATTATGCTTCTGTTTGCAAGCAATACAAGTATGCACTGCAAAGCATATTGTGTAATGTAGAGATACAGGGAGTTGTTTCATTAGTCCAATATGAATATAACTTCCCATTGTCAAGATCCAGAAGAAAAGATGCAATGATATAATGTAATCACTTATTCCATCATTTAAATAATCTTAATATACACACACATAGGTTGCAGTGCTTTGAAAATAGATCATTCATTCCTAAAAGCAGCTTTGTTTCTTTCTTCCACCCACCCCACCTGCCCATCCCTTCCCATTCACCACTGTTCAAGTAAGTTGAGTAAAATCACACCAAATTTTTATTCATTTTTTGCCTCTGAGGTCTTTTGGAGAGGTTTATCAGCAGCTACAACACTGACTGTAGTTTCACTGTTGTGGGACAAGCCCATCACCATTTTCTCAGTGCTTTTTTTTATTTCTGCTGTCAGTGTATTATCAGTCTTTTCTGTGTTTTCCTTCAGTTTTCTGTCCTCTCTGGTCCCTTGCTTACTTTCATTCAGAGCCCTGAAAATCCAAGCATCAGAAAATGGAAACCTTTAGAACCCAAACATGTTTTTGATACAAGGAGAGTACTTATCCCAAACAGTTAACAAACCAATAAATCTTATTAAAGCTTGCAATGTTTCAAGTACTCTTATTTAAACAGACAAGAAATAATACTTTCTCTTACCCTTTATCCCTCCTAGATACAATATTACATTCAAATGTCTTCCACATGCCAGTAATCCTGGATGAGATCTCTTTGAAGGAACTCTAGACAGCAAAGACATCTGTTCTATTGAACAGATCTTGGTCAAGAGAAGGAAAGTGAATGTTCCAGAAATGCCTGTTAGTTCACAGCATGGACTGATATTTATGAGCATGAAAGGAAAAGATCTTTGTTATTAACTTCACTGGGTGCTTTTTGGGGAGAGAGCACACTTATTGAGATTTCCTTCACTTAAAGCCCTTAACATTTCTCTGTACATAATTCTTTGCACTGGAACTCCAAGTTTAGTTGCAAGCATGCTAAAGAGAAATAATAAGGAATAGAAAAAGACAAAAGAAACCCAGATTCCATATAATTTGCTGCCATTTCCATACTGCTCTACTGGCAAGCAAACATCAACAATAGACTCAAGTAATGTTAATTTAGAATCATATTAATGAACATTTATGTGCTACATTTGGATTTGCTAACACTACATTTTAACTCCCAAACAGAGGGAATTTCTCTACTAATCAGTATTCTGGAAACCCTTGGCCATCTGTAGATAAAAGTTTCTTTCAATCTGAGGTCTGATCTAGATCTGAAACTGGAAGAGTGTTTGGACATATGGAGATATTCAAGTACAGGTTTAAAAACAAAAGTTATCTTGGAATTCTGGGTTCCTGGGTCAAACAGGATGGACAGAAGCATCTAGTTGAGTAAATGCATATGATAATTGCATCCAATTATGTTTCTGTTAGAATTCTCGTTAGAATAGTCTGTCATATATCCCTGTATTTGCTTTCATTACAGGCTTTTTGGGGGGAAGGGAGGAATGAGCGGCGAGATGCACAAAGATCAACTGTTACATTTGGCTGTTATGCAAAGGAGTCTGCAAGACAACTTACATGCCATGCCTTAGCACATGTCGTTCCCACTCAGAGCCCTCTGTAAATGATCGGCCACAGAACTCACATGGAAAGCGCTTCTCTGGAGCTCCACTGTCAGGATACATAATGAACTCTGGGAGAGAATAAAATTATCTGCACATTCATGAGCATTAGATCAAGAAAGGAGCTTTATGATTATATGCTGATCTTCCCTGATGCCCTTCAGGGAGGAAAAAATATCCAGAAGCAGGAAAATATTTTCCTTTAAAAAAGTAGGTATTTCTGAAATTGTCCTCCTTATCCTAAAAATTCAAGATGTGAAAAAATCTATAACCGTGACTATGAGAAAAGGTCAATTAAATAGAATATGGAAATGGAGGGGAGGAAATGCTTCCCACTTAAGACACCTACATGAACAGCCAAGGTTTTGTATTAATACCTAAATGTGAACTAAGGTTCTCTGAAGTGACCAGGATTTCAAGAAGCTACAGAGTCATCCTGAAAAATACCAACACACACTGCAGCTGAAAAATCCCATCCTCCATCTTACGTTATATCTATTTGCAAAGATGTTTTATTGCTCTCTGTATTTGAACAAGTGAAGAGATTGTGTTTTACATCAAAACCAACACTGAGTTTAGCGTGGAAATAGTTTGAAAGCAAAACCAAAAGAGAATCCTTGAGTCAATTTGCTCACTTGGTTTATTCACTCTTAATTTACTCCATTAGCAATCAACCTATAAACTCAGAATCACCTGTGTGCTCACTTTTCTTCTCCAAATATTAAATTTTGCAAAGGTATTTTTGCTACATGTTGTGGTTTAACCTGACAGGCAGCTCAAACAACCACACAACTGTTTGCTCACTCCTCCTTCCCCAGTGGAAAAAAACCCCAACAACTGGTGGGCTGAAATAAAAACAGTTTAATAGGACAGAAAGGGAAGATGATAATGATGATGATAATAATAGAATATACAAAACAAGTGATGCACAGCACAATTTCTCACGACCTGCTGATGATGCTCAGTTAGTTCCTGAGCCATGGCCCTCCCTGGTCAACTCCCCCCAGCTTATAATACTGAGCATGATGTCATGGGGTATAGAATGAATATCCCTTTGACCAATTTGGGTCAGCTATCCTGGCTGTGCCCCCTCACAGCTTCTTGTGCAACTCCCATGGAAGGCTCATGCCTCCTCCCTGGCAGGGCCTATAAATTTGAAAAGTCCTTGACATAATTGTAAACACTGCTTAGCAACAACTAAACATAATTGTTTTATCAACATTATTTTCATACTAAATCCAAACCAGCACTATATCAGCTGCTGAGAAGAAAATTAACTCTATACCAGCTGGAACCAAGACACTACATGTTTCCCACTGGTTGCCCTTTAATAAAGTTCTAGATGGAATAGTGCTTTACAGTTTTTGGGTTTGGTTTTCTCTAATCACTACCATCTAGAAGAAAAACACTTATTTCATATTTCTTATTATCAGTGATTTACTATGTGGTTAAACAACAACAAAATAAGTTTCCCTCCTGACAATGGAAAGTAGGTCAGTGCCATGGATTCAATTTACATCTGGGTCTGACTCCTACATTTAATACCGTATACATGGTTGTCCTGTCCAAATTTATAAATACCACTGAAACACATTGCCCCTGTAGCATATGAGGAAAAACTTCCTTGTTTGAAAGTGACAGAGCACTGGAACAGGCTGCCCAGGGAGACTGTGAAGTCTCCTTCTCTGGAAACATTCAAAACCTGCCTGGATGCAATCCTGTGTGTCGTGGTTTTGCCCCAGCCGAGGGCCGCACCCCACACAGTCGCTTGTACTTTTAAAAGGAAGGGGGAAGGAGAGTTGGGGGAGGGGGAAAAGGGAAGGAAGAAAGGAGGGAACGAAACCACAACCTAGAAACCAGAACCACGCAGGTTGGGATAAGGATAGTTTACTAAACAATAACAGAAAACTAGATATAACAATAACATAAGTTTAAAGCACAAAATAGATGAAACTGGTGATACACAATGCAATTTCTCACCAAACCACACAACTCAGACCGCACAGCTTAGAGCCCGTCCCGGACAACCCAACCGTCCCCAGAAACTGCACGTCCTGGCGTTGTCTCCCCCTCTTCCCCCCAGTCCCCCTTTATACTGAACATGACGTAACTGGCATGGAATATGCTCTTTGGCCAATTCGGGTCACCTGTCCTGGCTGCGTCCCCCTCTTTCTCACTAGTAAGGAAGTATGCAGAGCTGAGAAAGGTACTTGATTGCCCGGCAATAAATCGGAAACATCAGGGTGCTATCAGCACTATTCTCATGCTAACACCCAAACATGGCATTCCATCCACTGCTAAAAAAAAGTTTAACTACATCATAGCTGAAACCAGGACATTATCCACCCCTTATTCCATACCATTTACGTCATGACCAGATCCAACAATTTTCTTTGGGTACAACCAGTTTTGGGTTTCACACACCCATATATGTATGTACACATGTATGCACACATACGTGCATACAGATCTTATTCCCTCAGTCTGTGAATCATCCCTCTGAAGTTGTTGAGTTCATTTAGTCCATGATTTTCAGGCTCCATTTGTCGTAACAGTTTCTCAGGATAATTGTATGTTCCATTGGCTCGTTGCATGCTGCATCTCAGGCTCTTGGCTGATACACCTGGCATGGTCCATGCTCATAGTCTGTGGGTCAGAGTCTATTTTCAAAGGGAGAAAAAAGTTCTTGAGAGGCCAGGCTTTAGTTCCATCATCATGGCACTCATTCTTCATTAACTTGTATGACTCCGGCTATAATGCTATGGTACAACATACAGCAATCATAACAATAATGAATATACAATAATGGGTTATTTGGCAATTATTATAATTTCTACTTTATTAATTATATTGGCTATTCTCACCCAAAATCAAATCCCCTTGAGGTACACATCGAACTTCTCCATCCCTCTGCATTACCCACCAAGTACAGCCAGGTCCTTGAGCAAAAACAATTCCAGACATGGGTTTACCTTTGCCTGAAGCAGGGATGACCCAAACTCTCTTTCCCAATACACTCTTCATATGAACTACTGGGACTCTGTCTCCCTCTACAGTACGTGGAAATTTTGACTGGGCAGGGCCAGCCCGATTGGTAGATCCCCTAGAGTTAACTAACCACGTGGCTTCGGCCAAATGTGTATCCCAATGCTTGAATGTCCCACCACACATTGCTTTCAGTGTAGTTTTTAAAAGTCCATTATATCGTTCAATTTTCCCAGAGGCCGGTGCATGATAAGGAATGTGGTACACCCACTCAATGCCATGCTCTTTGGCCCAGGTGTCTATAAGAGTGTTTCGGAAATGAGTCCCATTGTCTGACTCGATTCTTTCTGGAGTACCATGTCGCCAGAGGACTTGCCTTTCGAGGCCCAGAATTGTATTTCGAGCAGTGGCATGGGGTACGGGATATGTTTCTAGCCAGCCGGTAGTTGCCTCCACCATTGTAAGCACATAACGTTTGCCATGGCGGGTTTGTGGGAGGGTGATGTAATCAATCTGCCAAGCCTCCCCATATTTATATTTCATCCACCGTCCTCCATACCAAAGGGGCTTTAACCGCTTAGCTTGCTTGATTGCAGCACATGTCTCACATTCGTGGACAACTTGTGCGATGGCGTCCGTGGTCAAGTCCACCCCTCGATCCCGAGCCCATCTATATGTTGCATCTCTCCCTTGATGACCCGAGGTATCATGAGCCCATCGAGCTATGAATAATTCACCCTTACGTTGCCAGTCTAGATCTACCTGAGCCACTTTAATCCTAGCAGCCTTATCTACCTGATGGTTGTTTTCATGTTCCTCCATGGCCCGACTCTTAGGTACATGGGCGTCGACATGACGTACCTTTACAACAAGTTTCTCTAACCGAGCAGAGATATCTTGCCATAAGTTACCAGCCCATATAGGTTTGCCTCTATGCTGCCAGTTGTTCTTTTTCCACTGCTGCAACCACCCCCACAGGGCATTCGCCACCATCCATGAATCAGTATAAAGGTAGAGCCTTGGCCACTTTTCTCTCTCAGCAATGTCCAGGGCTAACTGGATGGCCTTCACCTCAGCGAACTGGCTTGATTCACCTTTTCCTTCAGTGGCTTCTGCTACTCTTCTTATAGGATTCCATACAGCAGCTTTCCATCTCCGATGCTTACCCACAATGCGACAAGACCCATCAGTGAACAGGGCATATCGCTTCTCATTCTCTGGCAGTTCGTTGTAGGGTGGGGCTTCTTCAGCGCGTGTTACCTCCTCATCCTCTGGTGACATCCCAAAATCTTTGCCTTCTGGCCAGTCTGTGATCACCTCCACGATTCCTGGGCGATTGGGGTTTCCTATTCGAGCCCGCTGTGTAATTAGTGCAACCCACTTGCTCCACGTAGCATCAGTGGCATGGTGTGTAGAAGGAACTTTCCCTTTGAACATCCAGCCCAGCACCGGCAGTCGGGGTGCCAGGAGGAGCTGGGCTTCAGTTCCAATCACTTCTGAGGCGGCTCGAACCCCTTCATAGGCGGCCAGTATTTCCTTTTCTGTTGGAGTATAATTGGCCTCAGATCCTTTGTAGGCCCGACTCCAAAACCCCAGCGGTCGACCTCGAGTCTCCCCTTGTGCTTTCTGCCAGAGACTCCAGGTCGGGCCGTTCTCCCCAGCTGCAGTGTAGAGCACATTTTTAATATCTGTCCCTGTCCGGACAGGCCCAAGGGCCACTGCATGGACTATCTCGCGTTTGATCTGCTCAAAGGCTTGCTGTTGCTCAGGGCCCCATTGGAAATCATTCTTCTTTCGAGTTACATGGTAGAGTGGGCTCACAATGAGACTGTAGTTTGGGACATGCATTCGCCAAAAACCTATAACACCTAAGAAAGCTTGTGTTTCCTTTTTGTTGCTTGGTGGAGACATAGCTGCTATTTTATTAATAATGTCCATTGGGATCTGACGACGCCCATCCTGCCATTTTATTCCTAAAAACTGGATTTCTTGCGTAGGCCCCTTGACTTTACTTCGTTTTATAGCAAAACCGGCTTCTAAAAGGATTTTAATTACCCTGTTTCCTTTTTCAAAAACTTCCTCTGCTGTGTTGCCCCATACAATGATGTCATCAATATACTGCAGGTGCTCTGGTGCTTCACCCTTTTCCAGTGTATTCTGGATTAGTCCATGGCAGATGGTGGGGCTATGTTTCCACCCCTGGGGCAGACGATTCCACGTGTATTGGATGCCTCTCCAGGTGAAAGCAAACTGTGGCCTGCACTCTGGCGCCAGTGGGATCGAGAAGAAAGCATTCGCAATGTCGATTGTGGCGTACCACTTGGCTGCCTTCGATTCCAATTCATACTGGAGCTCTAACATGTCTGGCACAGCAGCACTCATACCTGGAGTGACTTCATTTAGGCCACAATAATCTACTGTCAACCTCCACTCTCCATTGGACTTCCTCACTGGCCATATGGGACTATTAAAGGGTGAGTGGGTTCGGCTGATCACTCCCTGATCCTCCAGTTGACGAATCAGCTTATGGATGGGAATCAGGGAATCTCGGTTAGTACGGTATTGTCGTCTGTGCACCGTCGTCGTAGCAACTGGCACTTGCTGTTCTTCACCCTTCAACAACCCCACAACAGCAGAATCCTCTGAGAGTCCAGGCAAGGCACACAATTGTTCAATTTCTTCTGTTTCCAAAGCAGCTATTCCAAAAGCCCATCGGTACCCTTTTGGGTCTTTAAAATACCCTCTACGTAGATAATCTATACCTAAAATGCACGGAGCTTCTGGACCAGTCACAATGGGGTGTTTTTCCCAGTCCTTCCCAGTTAGGCTCACCTCAGCCTCTAGCACAGTTAGTTGTTGGGATCCCCCTGTCACTCCAGAAATACAAACGGGTTCTACCCCTTCATGATTCGATGGCATTAGAGTACACTGAGCACCAGTATCCACCAGAGCTTTGTACTCTTGTGGGTCTGACGTGCCAGGCCATCGGATCCACACAGTCCAATAAACCCGATTATCCCTCTCCTCCACCTGGCTGGAGGCAGGGCCCCTCTATTGCTGCTGATCATATTTGTTTTCCACTGGTTGCATAAAGGACTTAGAGGTCCCTTCAAAAGGATCAGGCACATCAGACATATAGGTAGGCCTTCCAGTTGGTCTAGGGAACTGCCCAGTAGAAACTGGTGCAGCCTTCTTCCTGGCAGAATCTCGTTGTGCGAATGTTTTACCCCGCAGCTCATTTACTCGTGCTCGAAGGGCTGAGGTGGGCTGCATATCCCATTTCCTCATGTTTTCTCCATGATCAAGCAGGTAAAACCACAATGTACGTCGTGGTGTGTATTCTCCCTCTTGGAACGGTGGACACTTTCTCCCAGTAGCTGCAACATTGCTCCATACGGGTTGGGAGTTGGACACATTGTTGTCAAGTCGTTGAACCAGTTTCTCTACTGCTGCAATGACGGAGAGGGAAACATTGTCTTGGTATTTCCGGAGTCGGCAGGCCACCTCATTTACGGTTGGCGGATCCGTATCATTCCAGTCAATTGCTGCCAGTGAATTGGTATACCCTGACGGTGCACTTCGTACAACCTTACGCCACATATCTGGAGTGCATAGGACTTCATCGGGATCAGAGGGAAGCTGTGAATTGTCCAGATCATAATAAATTATCTCCCGTACAGCTAATTCTCTCAGGTGCTGGACAGCTGTCTCTATGCTGTTACACTTGGGTGTCTGGCATGTATATATTCCTTTATGGGATATCTTTCCTGCACACTTGACAGTAGTCGCCTCCAGAGGCTGAGGATTTCCGGCCTCCTCCCAATTGCTTTGTCAATTCCTCCTTCTCTAGCTAGGGATCCCAACTGCTTGGCCTCTCTGCCTTCTAATTCCAAACTACTGGCCCCGTGATCCCAACATCGGAGCAACCAAGTGATAATGTGCTCACTTGGGTGGCGAGTGAAATCTTTTCGAACCTCACGCAGCTCACTCAGAGTCAGGGATCGGGTAACAATCTCTGGTTCTGCCTCATCCTGATATCCTCGAGATGATCCCGGTTGATCATCATCCTTATCCGTCACTATGCGAACTGGTTTCTTTGTGCATTTCCTCTTTTGTACGGGAGCAACAGACACTGGTGTGGGTTGGTTTTTCGGATCATCTGCAGTGTCTGCTGTAGAGATTACAGTAGCTGCAGTGTCGGTCACAGGGGTTGCAGTAGCTGCAGTGTCAGCCCCAGTGGTTGCAGCAGCTATAGTATCTGCCAGTCTGTTTCCTTTCCCTTCTCCCTGACAGTGCTGACAGTGCTGACAGTGCTGCCTGCTATCAAGCAGTGTTTGATAAATAGTGGCCAGAGCCCAGCACAGTGCAGTAAGGTGTCCATCTCTGGGAAACCTACAGCAATTTTTCCTTAGGTATGCAGTCACTTGATCGGGGTCTTGTAGCTGTTCAGGAGTGAAGTTCCAAACCATCGGGCGTGAGAAAGTACCTAGGTACTTGCCCATACTTTGCCACATGCCCTGCCACTCGTGATTATTCTGTCTCGGAGAAAGCTCTTCAGTGGTATTCATAAACCTATGCTTGATATATAACAAAAACTGAACCATCTGCACCAAACCTACCAATAGCAAAATGCTAGTTTGAATATCCCAGAGATATTGAAGATTTTCAAAAACTGCCCTAAGAGCTGTTGTATTTAGCCCAAAGGAAAAGAAAGCAGTGCCCCCACCATACCGGCTGCTATTATTAACCCCTCCCTGTCCAAAGAATGGACAGGACAGCAAAACCTCATACAAGTACCAGCTTAAGCTCATGATCATCGATATTATTGTATCATAGACCGATATCATAAAATACACTATAATGAAGTATGGGAACAAATACAGGAGCCGCAGACCTGAGAGAGTAAAGAATCCTGCCAGGATTGTATACAGCATGCGGTGGTTTTGCTGCCACAGCCTTGTAAATAAATACCACAGCATCGTGACCAGAGATTGCTTAAACAACAGTGCTTATCTTAATTGCGATAGTTAGGGTCAGATCTACCGTTATCCCAACCGTTCGTGCCCCACATTGGGCGCCAAAATGACTGTCGTGGTTTTGCCCCAGCCGAGGGCAGCACCCCACACAGTCGCTTGTACTTTTAAAAGGAAGGGGGAAGGAGAGTTGGGGGAGGGGGAAAAAGGGAAGGAAGAAAGGAGGGAACGAAACCACAACCTAGAAACCAGAACCACGCAGGTTGGGATAAGGATAGTTTACTAAACAATAACAGAAAACTAGATATAACAATAACAGGAGTTTAAAGCACAAAATAGATGAAACTGGTGATACACAATGCAATTTCTCACCAAACCACACAACTCAGACCGCACAGCTTAGAGCCCGTCCCGGACAACCCAACCGTCCCCAGAAACTGCACGTCCTGGCGTTGTCTCCCCCTCTTCCCCCCAGTCCCCCTTTATACTGAACATGACGTAACTGGCATGGAATATGCTCTTTGGCCAATTCGGGTCACCTGTCCTGGCTGCGTCCCCCTCTTTCTCACTAGTAAGGAAGTATGCAGAGCTGAGAAAGGTACTTGATTGCCCGGCAACAAATCGGAAACATCAGGGTGCTATCAGCACTATTCTCATGCTAACACCCAAACATGGCATTCCATCCACTGCTAAAAAAAAGTTTAACTCCATCATAGCTGAAACCAGGACACTGTGCAACCTACTCTAGGTGATCCTGCTTTAGTGGGGGGGTGGACTAGATGATCAATCTCCACAGGTCCTTTCCAACCCCTACCATTCTGTGATTCTGTGATAACTAATCCAACATCTGTGGAGGGCAGAAGTTTTGGAGGAGACAGCTGCTCTTCTGTACAAGAATAAATCCAGAGTACAGTAGATAATAGGAAATTTATTCTAGGACTGTACAGACATAATAAAGCCTATTTTGCTCAAATGAATAGAGAGAATGTATAATCACAGAATCACAGAATGTTAGGGATTAGAAGGGACCTTGGACCTTGAAAGATCAACTAGTCCAATCCCTCCCACCAGAGCAGGATCACCTAATTACTCTAATAATTCTGCTGTCCCTTCTGAATACATTATATGTTCCTACTTACTTTCCCATGAGTCCCTGATTAGTTTCATTTCTTGGACTGTGAATTCAGACCACCTCCCAGAAAGAGTAATCAGGCTGCAGACTTACCTGGGGTCTACAAAAGTCAGACACCTGACTTGCATTTCATTTTTCTGCATTATACACACGCTTATTTTTATCTACTGAAGAAAAAAAATCAGGCTTCTTTTAAAAGTAAGATATAAAGATCAGTAGAGACAGACAGTCCCTCTGGGATGCAAATTCTAGAAAGAACCAGTACTCTTACCTTACAGTATCTCAGATGAATAACTTTATCCTTTTCTACACACAACTTCTTCCTTCTAGGTCCACAAAAAATTGGGTGGGGACACAGCTAGGACAGCTGACCCCAACTGAACAAAGGGATATTTCATACCATATGAAATAATGCTCAGCAATAAAAGCTTTTGGAAGAAGAAGGAATGGGGAATGTTTGCAGTGATGTTATTTGTCTCCCCAAGTAACTATTATGCATTATGGAGCCCTGCTTTCCTGGAGATGTCTGAACATCTGCTGATGGGAAGTAGTGAATGAATTCCTTATTTTCCTTTGCTTGCATATGCAGCTTTTGCTTTACCTATTAAACTGTCTTTATCTCAACCCACAAGTGTTCTCACTTTTCCCCTTGGGATTCTCCCCCATCTCACGGGAAGGGGAGTGAGCGAGTGGCTGTGTGGGACTGAACTGCCTACTGAGGTTAACCCACAACACTTTCCCATCAGACACAGCAGTTCAGCTCTGCTAAGATGGAATGCCCAACTCTTCCCTCTTCAAGGTGGAATGATTCTTTGGTTCAGCATCCCATCAAGCCATTCTTTGCAACAACGTACCTAAGTGTAGCATACATCAGTCTTAAGCTGTCAATCTAGGTCACAACTTGACTCACAGGAAGAAATCCTGTCTCTGCTGAAGGCATGGATTTCAGAGGGTTGAGCCAGCATCTCCTCTCAGATACTTAAAGACTGAAGACACACTAGGCAAATTTCACCTCCTGGTAACACCATGAAGACTAAAATCAGAAAAAGCATCCAAATGGTGTAGCCTGCGTGCTATCAAAAGGGAATTTTGTGACCTAGGGCGCTTTGTTGAAGGGGGGGGGGGAGCTCAATATTCTCGTCTATCCCTACTAGTGGGAAGAGGGGTTCGGAGCTGGTCAGGAGAACCCATGTGCTGAACGAGTGGCTGAAAGGCTGGTGCCGGCATAGGAACTTCGGGTTTTTTGACCAAGGGAAGGTGTACTCTGCTCCTGGCATGATTACTGCTGATGGGGCTCACCTGTCCCAAAGGGGTAAGCGAATCCTTGCCCAGGAGATGGTAGGGCTCATTGAGCATGCTTTAAACTAGTTAGGAAGCGCAGAGGGGATATTATGAAGGCTCCTGGGGTTAGGCAAGGGCTTTGGGAGACACGATATGAATTGACGGTGGAAGAAGGTAAATGCCAGCAGCACAGTGACGGACTTGGGGATGTTGTTCCATGTGATAGTGGGGAAAATTCTGTGGATTGCCCTGAGGACTCCTCAGTGGAGCCACTATTGCCCACCCCCTATCCTGCTTTTTGGCTTGCTTCTTCCACTCAGGATCTTGAACTGGATCATTTCGTGGTCGCTTTGTCCTAAGCTGCCCCCGACCTTCACCTCTCTGATAAGCCCGTCCTTGTTAGTAAGAACAAGGTCCAGCACCCGCCCTCCCCTTGTAGGTTCCTGCACCATCTGTAGCAGGAAATTGTCCTCAACATACTGCAGAAATTGTCTGGACTGCATACGACTGGCCCTGTTGCTTGCCCAGCAAATATCTGGGTAGTTGAAGTCCCCCATAAGGACCAGGGCCTGGGATCTCGAGGCTACTTCTAGCTGCTCATAGAAAGCACTATCAGCCCGCTCCTCTTGATCGGGGGGCCTATAGCACACACCCACAACAGTGTCACTCAGACTAGCGTGACCCTTGATTCTTACCCACAAGCACTCGACTGATGGTTCATCTTTCCCCAGGTGGAGCTCAATACATTCAAGCTGCTCTCTAACATAAAGAGCAACTCCTCCACCTCGCCTCCCTAGCCTCTCTTTCCTGAAAAGCACATAGCCATCCATGACAGCGTGCCAGTCATCCAGGCTGTCCCACCACGTTTCTGTGATTGCAGTGAGATCGTGGTGCTGTGACAGCACAGATCTCTAATTCTTCCTGCTTGTTTCCCATGCTACGTGCATTTGTATAAAGGCATTTTAGTGGGGCAGCATGTGCAGGTATCCTCAGCAGATCACAGCGAGATTTCCGACAGGGGATGGGCAATAGTGGCTCCACTGAGGAGTCCTCAGGGCAATCCACAGAACTTTCCCCACTATCACATGGAACAACATCCCCAAGTCCGTCACTGTGCTGCTGTGCTGCTTATTCCCCACAGCTGTAACAGCTTATCAGTTGTACTGCGGCAAAGTGTTGTTTCCTCCTTAATTTTTCGCTGACCTTGATGCGAGATCTGGCTGCAGAAGTGATTGTTTCCAGCTGCTTTTTCTCCAGAGTTTCGCTGACTCCCTCGGCCGCGGTTTCAGGAGCTCGCTGGTCTTCCAATCTCGTGTTCTGGCACCATTTGCGGGGGGCGGAATCCCCCCCGGGGAGGAAATATTGGCGCAGGGAAGCCAGCAGTCGACTCAGTCAGGGTGGTGAAGCAAACTCCGCCTTTATTGCTCAATCACCTTCTTTTATACCCTCACTAATTATGCCTACAAGTCAACTTCTCATTGGCTAAGCTCCAAAGGTTACATAAACATAGCTCTTCTTCCTCTTCCTCTTGGGTTTCAGTTCCGCTGAGTTGTTTGTTTCCTGTTTCCCTAATTTTGCCAAGTCATGCTGACAAGCCACTACCAACAGGCCTACTCCATAAATGTGTATTTGTGACCCTCAGAGCCTGGCTTGTACAACATATCCTGGGGGTCGTGCCCCCTTTCCTTTAGCCGTTCTTCAACAACTAACCTGATTTCCTTCTATGATCAGGTGACCCACCTGGCAGATGAGGGAAAGGCTGTGGACATTGTCTACTTGGACCTCAGTTAAGGCCTTTGACACTGTTTCACACAGCATTCTCCTAGAAAAGCTGGTGGCTCATGGCTTGGATGGGCATATGCTTCACTGGGTGAAACACTGGCTGGGCCCAAAGGTTTGTGGTAAACAGAGTTAAATCCAGCTGGAGGCTGGTCACCAGTGGTGTTCCCCAGGGCTCAGTACTGGGGCTAGTTCTGTTTAATGTCTTTATTAATGATATGGATGAGGGAGTTGAGTGCCCACTCAGTAAATTTGCAGATGATGATAAGATTGGCAGGAGTGTTGATCTGCCAGAGGGTAGACAGGCCCTATAGAGGGACCTGGACAGGCTGGATCGATGGGCTGAGGCCAATTGCATGAGGTTCAACAAGGCCAAGTACAGAGTCCCACACTTTAGTCCTAAGAACCCCATGCAAAGCTACAGGCTTGGAGAGGAGTGGCTCAAGAGCTGACTGGAGGACAGAAACCTAGGGGTGTTGATCAACAGCTGGCTGAATATGAACCAGCAGTGTGCCCAGTTGGCCAAGAAGGTCAATGGCATCCTGGCCTGCATCAGGAACAGTGTGGCCAGCAGGAGTAGGGAAGTGATCCTTCCCCTGTACTCAGCTCTGGTGAGGTCGCACCTGGAGTACTGTGTTCAGTTTTGGGCCCCTCAGTATAAGAACAGCATCGAGATGCTTGAGCGTGTCCAGAGAAAGGCTCCAAAGCTGGTGAAGGGTTTAGAAGACAAATCTTATGAGGAGCAACTGAGGGAGCTGGGATTGTTTAGTCTGGAGAAAAAGAGACTGAGGGGAGACCTCGTCATTCTTTAGAACTACCTAAAAGGTGTTTGTAGTGAGGTGGGGGTCGGTCTCTTCTCCCTGGTAGCTAGTGACAGGACAAGGGGAAATGGTCTGAAGTTGCATCAGGGTAAGTTTAGGTTGGATATTAGGAAAAATTTCTTTACTGAAAGTGTTGTCAGGTATTGGAACAGGCTGCCCAGGGAGGTGGTTGAGTCACCATCCCTGGAGGTGTTTAAAAGGAGAGTAGGTGTTGTGCTTGGTGACATTGTCTAGTGTGGACCTAGTAGGGCTGGATAGATGGTTGGACTCAATGATCTTGAAGGTCTTTTCCAACGGAAACCATTCTATGATTCACCTGGTGACGAATATGTGGGATAGCAGTTTTCTGGCATTGTAATCATATATTAGTGCTATTGCAGCAAGTACATTTATCAGTGGCAATTCCAAACTTTTTGTATCTGTTGCCTTAATAAATTACCTTTCTTTTTAACTTTGTGAAACTGTCTCAGAGTTGCAAAACTGACAGGCAAACATTGACTCTGATAAGTGGCTACACACATAATTCTTTACACATAATTTTGCCAGGGAAAAGAGGCAAACGCCTCACCTGTGTGAGGTGTGAGCAGGTGGACGATTTGCTATGTTTGGTAGTCAAACTAAAAGAAGAGCTCGAAACACTGAGCGCTGTCAGGGAATGTGAGCGGGAGATTGATTGGTGGAGTAGCTCCCTGGCATCCCAGAGGGAAGAGTGCCAGGAAGACACCTCAAGACTGAAGACGGCCCCTCTGTCCCGTCCTAGTGAGGTAAATGGGAGTGACCCAAACCCTGAGGAGGGCTGGAAGACAGTCCCGTCTCACCGTCGTAGGCGCTCCCCCTGCCTACCTACCCCGCTCCCCCAGGTTTCCCTAAACAACAGGTTTGGGGCCCTGGAAGTTGAGGAGGAGGTATGTGAGGGGATGAATGCAGCCCCTCTGCCTCAGAGGAAGCGGAAGCCTAGAGTGAGGCAAAAGTCTGCATGCCTTGAGACTGCCTCTGTTCGGCAAGAGAGAAGGGTAGTTGTGGTAGGGGATTCCCTCCTCAGGGGGATGGAGGGCCCCATTTGTAGACCAGACCCTACACGAAGGGAGGTGTGCTACCTCCCTGGAGCCAGGGTCCTTGATATTACCAGAAGGCTCCCAGGGCTGGTAAGACCCTCTGACTATTATCCTCTACTGATTGTTCAAGCAGGCAGGGATGCAATCATGTAGCCTGCGTGCTATCAAAAGTGAATTTCGTCACCTAGGGTGCTTTGTTGAGGGGGGGGAGCTCAAATAATATTCTTGTCCATCCCTACTAATGGGAAGAGGGGTTCGGAGCAGGTCAGGAGAACCCATCTGTTGAACGAGTAGCTGAAAGGCTGGTGCCAGCATAGGAACTTCGGGTTTTTTGACCAAGGGAAGGTGTACTCTGCTCCTGGCATGATGACTGCTGATGGGGCTCACCTGTCCCAAAGGGGAAAGTGAATCCTTGCCCAGGAGATGGCAGGGCTCATTGAGCATTCTTTAAATTAGTTAGGAAGGGGGAAGGGGATATCATGAAGGTTCCTGGGGTTAGGCAAGGGCTTTGGGGGTGTGGTGGTTTAGCCCTGGCTGGAGGCCGGACGCCCACCAAAATCAGTCTTTTGCTCCCCTTCTTAGTTGGACAGGGGAGAAAATATATATCAAGAGGCTTAGGAGTCCAGATAAGGACAAGGAGAGATCATTTTATCAGCAACGATACGGGCAAAACAGACTCAACACAGAATGAAGAAAGAAACTACTCTAATTTATTACACTACACTAAAAAGAACAGAGAAAACCGGAGTCAGGAGCACAACCAAATCTTAAAACAAATGCAAGCAGATCTTAAACACACGTTCCCCCCACCACTCCTTTCTTAGCAGACTTTAGTCAGGGTTTATTTGCTCCCTTCTTCCCTCCCGTTCGCAGTACAGGAAGGGCAGGGACTGGGGAAAATGGGGATCTCGGTAGCACCTCCCCCCCACCCCTCCATTCTAAGCAGACTTCCCTTTAGCCATGATTTTACTCCCTTCTTCCCTCCCTGCTCGCAGTGCGGGGAGGGGCAGGGACTAGGAAAAAATAATGGGGTTCTCAGTTACTTCTTCATGAGCTGTTTCCTTCCCAGATCTTAAAACACCTCTACCTCTCCCCCCTCACTCCCTTCTTAGCAGACTTCACTCTAGTCATCATTTCACTCCCTTGCTCCCCCCGATCACAGCACAGGGGGGCAGGGACTGGGAGATAGGGCTTCGGTCAGTTCCTTGCAAGTTGGTTTCCTTCTCGGCCGGGGAAGGGGCATTCCTTCCACACACACACCCTCCCCCTGCTGCACTGTGGGTCCCACCCACGGGAGACAGTCCTTCACGAACTTTCTCCAACGTGAGTCTCTTCCCCCAGGGCTTTATCTCTTCATCAGCTGCTCCGCCTGGATCACAGAATCACAGAATCACAGAACAATAAGGTTGGAAAAGACCTTTAAGTGACAAAATGCAGCTGCTTCCGGATTGTTTTCTCCTATATGTGATTCTCAGAGGCACTATGACTATCTCTCATTGGCTTGGCCCTAGTAAACAATGATTCTGGCCTTGAATTGTTTATAGTTAGAAGCTCTGGAGAATTCCAGCAGCTCCTTGCAGCAGCCATTTTCTGCACCCCTGTTCTTTTCCAGCACCCAGCAACACAATACTGCAACAGGGAGACACGACGTGAGTTGACGGTGGAAGAAGGTAAATGCCAGCAGCACAGTGACGGACTTGGGGATGTTGTTCCATGTGATAGTGGGGAATGTTCTGTGGATTGCCCTGAGGACTCCTCAGTGGAGCCACTATTGCCCATCCCCTGTCGGAAATCTCGCTGTGATCTGCTGAGGATACCTGCACCTTCTGCCCCACTAAAATGCCTTTATACAAATGCACGTAGCATGGGAAACAAGCAGGAAGAATAGAGATCTGTGCGGTCGCAGCGCCACGATCTCACTGCAATCACAGAGACGTGGTGGGACAGCCTGGATGACTGGCACGCTGTCATGGATGGCTATGTGCTTTTCAGGAAAGAGAGGCTAGGGAGGCGAGGTGGAGGAGTTGCTCTTTATGTTAGAGAGCAGCTTGAATGTATTGAGCTCCACCTGGGGAAAGATGAACCATCAGTCGAGTGCTTGTGGATAAGAATCAAGGGTCACGCTAGTATGAGTGACACTGTTGTGGGTATGTGCTATAGGCCCCCTGATCAAGAGGAGCGGGCTGATAGTGCTTTCTATGAGCAACTAGAAGTAGCCTCGAGATCCCAGGCCCTGGTCCTAATGGGGGACTTCAACTACCCAGATATTTGCTGGGCAAGCAATACGGCCAATCATATGCAGTCCAGACAATTTCTGCAGTATGTTGAGGACAATTTCCTGCTACAGATGGTGCAGAAACCTACAAGGGGAGGGCGGGTGCTGGACCTTGTTCACAGAATCACAGAATCACAGAATAATACGGTTGCTAAAGACCTTTAAGATCATCAAGTCCAACCATTCACATCCTAAACTAAACCATATCCCTAAGTACTTCATCTACCCTTTTTTTAAACACACTCAGGGAAGGTGACTCAACCACCTCCCTGGGCAGCCTGTTCCAGGCCCTGACAACTCTTTCAGTAAAAAATTTTTTCCTAACATCCAATCTAAACCTGTCCTGGCGCAGCTTCATGCCATTCCCCCTTGTCCTATCACCTGTCACCTGACTGAAGAGACCATCACCTATCTCTCTATAACCTCCCTTCAGGTAGTTGTAGGTGGTGATAAGGTCTCCCCTCAGTCTCCTCTTCTCTAGGCTAAACAGCCCCAGCTCCCTCAGCCGCTCCTCATAGGATTTGCCCTCCAGCCCCTTCACCAGCCTGGTTGCCCTTCTCTGGACTCACTCCAGGACCTCCATGTCCTTCTTGTGGTGAGGAGCCCAGAACTGGACACAGTACTCGAGGTGCGGCCTCACCAATGCCGAGTACAGGGGCACAGTCACCTCCCTAGACCTACTGGCCACACTGTTTTTTAAACAAGCCAAGATGCCATTGGCCTTCTTGGCTGCCTGAGCACACTGCTGACTCATATTCAGTCTGCAGTCAGCCAACACCCCCAGGTCCTTCTCTGCCTGACAGCTCTCCAGCCAGTCTCCCCCAAGCCTGTATCGCTGCATGGGGTTATTATGTCCCATGTGCAGCACTCTACACTTGGCCTTATTAAACTTCATCCCATTGGTCTCAGCCCATCGGTCCAGTCTGTTCAGATCCCTCTGAAGAGCCTCCCTACCCTCAGGCAGATCAACACTTCCTCCTAGTTTAGTGTCATCTGCAAACTTACTGAGGGAGCATTCAATCCCTTCGTCGAGATCATTGATAAAGATGTTGAACAAGACTGGGCCCAGGACTGAGCCCTGGGGGACGCCACTCTTGACCGGCCTCCAGCTGGATTTTATTCCATTCACCACCACCCTCTGGGCTCGGCCATCCAGCCAGTTTTTAACCCAGCTGAGGGTCCACCTGTCCAGGCCAGTGGCAGCCAGTTTCTCAGTCAGAATGCTGTGAGAAACTGTGTCAAAGGCTTTACCAAAGTCCAGGTAGATCACATCCACAGCCTTCCCCTCGTCCATTAAGCGGGTCACCTTGTCATAGAAAGTGATCAGGTTAGTTTGACAGGATCTACCTCTGGTAAACCCATGTTGACTAGGCCTGATCCCCTGGCCATCATGCATGTGCTGCATGATAGCTCCCAAGATGACCCTCTCCATGATCTTCCCTGGGACTGAGGTCAGACTGACAGGCCTGTAGTTCCCTGGATCCTCCTTCCGGCCCTTCTTATATATGGGCGTAACATCTGCCAGCCTCCAGTCGACTGGAACTTCCCCAGTCTGCCAGGATTGCTGATAGATGATGGAAAGGGGTTTGGCAAGCACATCTGACAGCGCTCTCAGCACCCTCGGGTGAACCCCATCTGGCCCCATTGACTTGTGGGTATCTAACTGGCCAAGTAGGTCGCTAATCATTTCCTCCTGAACCATGGGAACTTTGTTATTCTTCCCCTCCCTGTCAGCCAGTTCCGGAGGATGAGTACTCACAGAATATCCTTCTTTACTGTTAAAGACTGAGGCAAAGAAGGAATTAAGGACCTCAGCCTTGTCCTCATCCCTTGTCACTAATGTGCCATAAGCATCCAATAAGGGCTGAAGATTCTCCTTGACCCTCCTTTTACTATTAATATACCTATAGAAGGACTTTTTATTATCTTTTACAGAACTGGACAGCCTGAGTTCCAGATCAGCTTTAGCCCTTCTGACTTTCTCCCTACATGATCTCACTAATTTCCTATAATCATCCCAAGACACCTGCCCCTTCTTCCAAAGGTCATATTTTTCCTTCTTTTCCCGTATATCAGCCTGAATCTCTCTACTCAGCCAGGCTGGCTTCCTAGCTCGCCAATCCCTGTTCTGTCCGACTGGGACAGCCTGTTCTTGTGCCGCCAAGATTACCTTCTTGAGGAGCAACCAAGCCTCTTGGGCTCCTTTGCCCTCAAGGGCTGACTCCCATGGAATCATATCGAGCAGCTTTCTGAACAGTCCAAAGTCAGCCCTACGGAAGTCTAAGGTGCTAGTTCTGCTGTCTCCCTTCCTTTCTTCTCCCAGTACTAAGAATTCTATAAGCTCATGATCACTATGCCCCAGGCGTCCTCCAACCTTCACATCCCCCACCAGGTCTTCTCTATTGACAAGCAACAAGTCCAGCAGGGCACCTTCTCTGGTGGGTTCATTTACCAGCTGGGTCAGGAAGTTGTCTTCCAAACCCTCCAGGAACCTGCTAGACTGTTTCCTCCCTGCTGTATTGTACCTCCAGGAGACATCCGGTAAGTTGAAGTCCCCAATAAGGACGAGGGCTGGTGATCGCGATACTTCACCCAGTTGTTTAAAAAACAACTCATCAGCTTCCTCCTCCTGGTCAGGTGGTCTGTAGCAGACTCCCATCACTATATCTCGCTGATTTTGTTCTCCTCTGATTTTCACCCAGAGACACTCGACCCTGTCTTCATCATACTCCAGCTCTAGGCTGTCAATGCATTCTCTGACATACAGGGCTACCCCACCTCCTCTCCTACCCAGCCTGTCACGCCTGTATAGTTTATAACCAGCAATTGCAGCACTCCAGTTATGTGAGTTATCCCACCATGTTTCTGTGATGGCAATCACATCATAATTTACTGTAGTTACAGGGACTTCTAATTCCTCTTTTTTGTTCCCCATGCTGCGTGCATTGGTGTAGATGCACTTCAGCTGGTCTATTGATCTTGTTGTGCTCCTTGGGGAAGCCTTGCTTCCCAAGCAACAGCTGTTTAAGTTACCTAGCCTATCAGTAGTAGCTACATCTCTACTCTGAGTTAGAACACTGTCCCCCTGATTAACTAGGATGCCTGAACAGAGGTCATTACCAGCACACCATCCCTCAGTAACTCGACCACCACACCCAGGCTTTTTTCCATCTAGCCTGGCCCTGTCCCCCTCCCCCTTCCTATCTAGTTTAAAGCTCTATTAATGAGCCCTGCCAGCTTCATGGACAGTATCCTTCTGCCCCTAGGGGATAAGTGCTCCCCATCCCTTGAAAGCAAGGCTGGTGAGGCTCGAGCCAGCCCATTCTCAAAGAACCCAAGGTTCTGTTTCTCGCACCAGGCTCTGAGCCAGGTATTTATTTCCTGGCTCTTCTCAAACCAACCCTCCCTATTCCTTGTAGTAGGAATGACGGAGGAGAACACTACCTGTGCTCCAGATCCTCGCACCATGCGTCCCAGGGCCCTAAAATCCTTCTTAATGGTGCTCAGTTTTCTTTTATGTATTTCATTACTACCTATTTGAAAAATTAAAAGTGGATAATAATCTGTGTCCCTGACCAAGGTTGGGACTCGCTTGGTTAAGTCCCTAACTGAAGCTCCCTTAAGGCAGCAGACTTCCCTGTGTAGAGGGTCCGGCCTACAGATCAGGCCCTCAGTTCCCTCCAGAAGGGAATCTCCTAAGACAATGACCCGTCTTTTTGCCTTAACAGAGGATGTTTTGATGGTTTGCTTAGGGGTTCTAGTCCTAGGGAACACAGCTTCAGAAGTAATCTTCCTATCAGCCATCTGGGTTTGTTTAGAAAGTCTTGTCCTAGGGAACACAACCTTAGAAGTGATTTTCCTATCAGCCATCTCATGATCCGGCTGGTCCCCTTGTAATAGGATCTCATATCTATTGCTCAGAGGCACTTGTGGAGGAAGGACAGGCTTGGAAGGTACTCTCCCACTGCCCTTGCCATGTACCTGCTTCCATTCATCCTTATCATTTATACTGTCCTGCGTGGGGGAGGGTATAGGGTCACTCTGGTCCTGGACACTATCTACTGGGTATTCACATTTCTGTGTCTGGGAGGACAGAACCTGGTTCATCCGATCTATCTCCACCTCAGCCTCCCTGGTGCTCATGAGCCTGTCTAGTTTACCCTTGAGCACATCTACCTCTTCTTGCAGGTATGCTGCACGGCTGAGGAGATCCCTTATGATCTCCCACATTACACAGCCATGTTCAGAGCTGTCTGCTGCTGCAAGCATGTTGTGACACTCCCTGCACCCCAAGACCTGCACCGCAGCATGCTTCTGCGGTTGGTTAAGCTGAGTTGCTACCTCCACAGTGGAAGGTGTTGGGGTTATGGCCCTGCGCCGGGTAGACACCATTGTGCAATGCCTACCCAAGTGTTAGTGACCCTCTCCTGTCCATAGGCTTGGCTCCCCTATTTCCTCTGCCCAGTGAGCGGGACGGTTGGCTGCCTCCTCTGAGCTCTACTGCTTGCTCGCCTGCGTTGTGTGGGTGGGCTGCCCTCCTTAAGCCCTTTTAAAGTTAGAGGGTGGGGTCACGTGACCTTAGGGGGAGGGTGAGCTTAGCCGGGCTTCCGGGTACTCGCTGCGTATCGATGGAGCTAGTGCCCAGATGCAGGGAACCTCGCTAGACCACTCGATTTAACACAAAGCCCTGAGCTTACCAGAACGATCGCTGTCGCCGATGATCGTCACTCGCCGACTCCTTGTTCTTACTAACAAGGACGGGCTCATCAGGGAGGTGAAGGTCGGGGGCAGCTTAGGACAAAGCGACCATGAAATGATCCAGTTCAAGATCCTGAGTGGAAGAAGCAAGCCAAAAAGCAGGATAGCTACCCTGAATTTTGGAAGAGCTAACTTTGATCTCCTCCGCAACCATTTAGGAGCTATCCCGTGGGCTACGCTGTTAGAAGGCAAGGGAGCCTGTGAGAGCTGGCTAGCATTTAAACAGCACTTCTTCCAAGCACAGGATAGGTGCATCCCTTTGAGTAAGAAATCGGGAAAGAGAGGCAGAAGACCTGCATGGATGAGCAGGGAGCTAATGAGTAAACTCAAAGGGAAGCAGAAGGTTTATGAACTGTGGAAACAGGGTCTGTGCACCTGGGAGGAATATAGGGATGTTGTCAGGCCCTGTAGGGACGCGACTAGGAAGGCTAAAGCCCGCTTGGAAATGAAGCTAGCAAGGGACATAAAGGATAATAAAAAGTTTTTTCAGATATGTGAATAGTAAGAGGATGACCAGGGATAATGTAGATCCCTTGATGAATGAGGCAGGTGTCCTGGTAACGGGTGATGATGAGAAGGTGGAGATACTGAATGCCTTCTTTGCCTCGGTCTTCACTCCAAAGGTCCCTCGGGACCCGCAGATCCTGGATGAAAGTAGGAGTGTATGTGGAATGAAGAGCTTCCCTCTAGTTGAGGTAGGGGTGGTCCAGGAGCGGCTCAAAGGGATTAATGCAAACAAATCCATGGGCCCAGATGGGATACATCCACGTGTGCTGAGGGAGCTGGCGGAAGTGATTGCGGAGCCGCTTGCTATCATCTTCGACAGCTCTTGGAGAATAGAAGTACCTGAGGATTGGTGGATAGCCAATATCACTCCAGTCTTTAAAAAGGGCAAGAAGGAGGATCCTAGCAATTATAGGCCAGTCAGCCTCACTTCTGTCCCTGGAAAGGTGATGGAACAGCTTGTTCTGGATGCCATCACCAAGCAAATGGAAGAGAAGAAGGTCATGAGGAGTAGTCAGCATGGATTCACCAAGGGGAGATCGTGCTCGACCAATCTCATAGCCTTCTATGATCTCATCACCGGCTGGGTGGATGGAGGGAGAGCAGTGGATGTCATCTACCTTGACTTCAGCAAGGCTTTTGATACTGTCTCCCATGACATCCTGATAGAAAAGCTGAGAGATCATGAGATAGATGAGTGGACAGTGAGGTGGGTTGAGAACTGGCTGTCGGACCGGGCTCAGAGGGTCATGATCAGTGGAGCAGAAGGAGGCCTGTGACTAGCGGTGTTCCCCAGGGCTCAATGTTGGGTCCAGTCCTGTTTAATATCTTCATTGATGACCTTGATGAGGGAATAGCATCCACCCTCAGCAAGTACGCCGATGATACAAAGCTGGGAGGGGTGGCTGACACACAGGAACACTGCGCTGCCATCCAGCGAGACCTGGACAGGCTGGAAAGCTGGGCAGGGAGAAACCTAATGAAATTCAACAAAAGCAAGTGTAAAGTCTTGCACCTGGGGAGGAATAACCATCTATATCAGTACAGGCTGGGGGATGACCTGCTGGAGAAGAGCTCTGCGGAGAAGGACCTGGGGGTCCTGGTGGAGGACAGGTTGGCCATGAGCCAGCAGTGTGCCCTGGTGGCTAAGAGAGCTGATGGGATCCTGGGGTGCATCAAGAGGAGTGTGGCCAGCAGGTTTAAGGAGGTGATCCTCCCCCTCTACTCTGCCCTGGTCAGGCCCCACCTGGAGTATTGTGTCCAGTTCTGGGCTCCCTGGTATAAAAAAGACAGGGACCTCCTTGAGAGAGTCCAGAGGAGGGCTACGAAGATGATTAAGGGCCTGGAACATCTCCCCTATGAGGAAAGGCTGAGTGAGCTGGGGCTGTTCAGCCTGGAGAAAAGAAGACTAAGGGGGGACCTAATTAATGTTTATAAATATCTTAAGTATGGGATGCAGGGGGAATTGGCCAACCCCTTTTCAGTCGTCTGTGGAGATAGGACAAGGGGCAATGGCTGCAAATTGGAGCACAGGAAGTTCCGCACCAACATGCGGAAGAACTTTTACACAGTGAGGGTGACAGAGCACTGGAATAGGCTGCCCAGGGAGGTGGTGGAGTCTCCTTCTCTGGAGATATTCAAGACTCATCTGGACGCCTATCTCTGCAATATGAGCTAGGGAGCCTGCTTTGACAGAGGGTTGGACCCGATGATCTCTCGAGGTCCCTTCCAACCCCTACAAATCTGTGATTCTGTGATTCTGTGATTCTGTGACACTACAGTTTGGTGCAGTTTGAAATCTGTGAAAACATTAGATACTGATACAGGCAATATAAACGAGAACAGGTATAGTCCTATCCTAATAGGGGGAAATTTTTCTTGAATTGGAAGCAGTTTCTGAATATCAACTAGAAGATGATGTTAACATATGACAGTGCACCCAATCCACATAGCCAAGTCAAAGAATCATAGAATGCTTTGGGTTGGAAGGGACCTTGTCACAGTTTTGCGTGGTTGGGTGCTGGAAAAGAACAGGGGTGCAGAAAATGGCTGCTGCGAGGAGCTGCTGGAATTCTCCGCAGCTCCAAAGTGTAAACAATTCAAGGCCACAGTCACTGTTGACCAGGGCCAAGCCAATGAGAGATAGTCATAGCGCCTCTGAGAATCACATATAGGAGAAAACAGCCCGGAAGCAGCTGCATTTTGCTACTGGAGAAGGGAGCGAAAATATGTAAGGAGCTGTGCAGACACCAAGGCCGGGGAGGACGGGGGAGGAGGTGTCCCAGGTGCCAGAGAGCAAGATGCCCCTGCAGCCCGTGGAGAAACCCCATGGAAAAGGCCGAGACCCCACCTGTAGCCCATGGAGGGGCTCCATGCTGGATGGAGCAGGTGGAGAAATAGAGAAGATGCTGTGACCCTATGTTGGAATAAGCCCCTGCCAGCACTTGCAGCCCATGAAGAGAATTAGAGACACAGGGATGAGCGAGGGAGAGTTTTGCGCTGGAACAGGTTTGCTGGGGGGAGGCTGGTGACCCCATGGAGGACTGGGACTGAGAGATATTGTGATTTATGGCTGCCCACCATAGCAGTGATCCAGGCGGAGCAGCTGATGAAGAGATAAAGCCCGGGTGGCAGAGACTCACGTTGGAGAAAGTTTGTGGAGGGCTGTCTCTCGTGGGTGGGACCCCACGGTGCAGCAGGGGGAGGGTGTGTGGAATGAATGCCCCCGCCCTGGTTGAGAAGGAAACCAACTTGCAAGGAACTGACCAAAGCCCCATCTCCCAGTCCCTGCCCCCCTGTGCTGTAATCGGGCGGAGGAAGGGAGTGAAATGATGACTAGAGTGAAGTTTGCTAAGAAGGGAGTGAGGGGGGGAGGTAGAGGTGTTTTAAGATCTGGAAAAGGAAAACAGCTCATGAAGAAGTAACCGAGAACCCCATTATTTTTTCCTAGTCCCTGCTCCCCCCTGTACTGCGAGGAGGGAGGGAAGAAGGGAGCAAAAAACCCTGATTAAAGTCTGCTAAGAAGGGCATGGTGGGGGGAACGTGTTTTAAGATCTGGTTGCATTTGTTTTAAGATTTAGTCGCACTCCCAACTCCGGTTTTCACTGTTTTTTTTAGCGTAGTGCAATAAATTAGAATAGTTTCTTTCCTCACTCTGTGTTGAGTCTGTTTTGCCCGTATCGTTGCTGATAAAATGATCTCTCCTTGTCCTTATCTTGACTCCTAAGCCTCTTGATATATATTTTCTCCCCTGTTGAGCTGAAAAGGGCAGTGATAGACTGACTTTGGTGGACGTCTGGCCTACAGCCAGGGTCAAACCACCACAATGACCTTATTTTTTTTTTTCCATGATAGAGTTTATATATAGGGATTTATTCATTTCAGCACCTGTGCTTGTGTGTAGTGCTGATGTAATCCTTCCTCACAAAGATAGCATGAATCTCTATCCCTTTCTAGCTATTGGTCTACACAAAACATCAATGTCTACTGCAGCTGCAAGTTAGGGGAAGATGGTCCGTTAGTCAAAGATTTTGACTCATTTTTCCTCTCTGAATTCTTAGGGTTGCATCCCCTACCGAACAGACACTTGAACAAACTTCCACATGAGGGTGCAGAGTTAATAATGTCAGACTTTGGAACATGTATGGAACAAACACTCCTCCCACTCCATCCTTATTTCTTTCAGGGTTGTTAGCAGAGATGATTTTCAATAAAAGTTTCCTATCTAACTCGCTCTTTTCCTCATTAAATAGAGTTATCACCAGTTATACTCAAAGATAAGTGCTAATGGCCCCTTCATGTTCTGTAAAGTGTTTCTGAATCTAGCAATCTCAACTTTTACAGGTTTGAAAATTTTCAGAAGGAAAAAGTTAAATATGGCAGCATTCTTTTAGTTATAAATACATAGAAACATGGCAATCTGCACTCGGCATCAGGTTGGATGACCCCTGAAACCTGATGTTTAGACATGACAAAGCTCACTGCATTTATTAGTTCAAATCAAGATCCTTTCTTGTTGAACAAGAATTGCGAACATATTGAATTCAGTTGATGAAATAATGCACTATAGAGCAGATTGTGAGAATACATGGGCTACTCCAATCAGGACCAGATGTTTTCACTAAAATGATTTTAATATTAAAGGCAAAAAATCCCCAAACACAAAAACACATAACCCCCACACACACAGAGTCCAATTCACCAAGAACTACCTTTCTTTATACCTACTCAGCTAACCATATGAAGACAATAGTCCCAAAATAAGCTTGGCCACTGGACTATATCCCTCACTGGTATAATGTGGAGCAGCAAAGCTGAACATGGGTTATCAACACAGAATAATCTGACAGCCCACTAAAATACTCCACTTATGTATTTTTTAAGCCCTCACAGATGCTATCTGCACAGTCACAGATGTTACCAGCATTTTCTCATAACTTTTTTTGGGGGAGCATGATTTGGTTTTCTTAAACAGAAATCTTGTCATAAGCAGTAGAAACACAAAATTTCTCCAGGAAGTGTCTGGACAAAAGCTCCATTTTTCTCATACTGACAAGCTGCCACAACTTAAGGAATCTGCTGTAGAGTCAAAGGTTGATCTTGCTTGATGGAACTGACAGGGTCTTTTATAGTATCCAGCATAAAAGATAAAGAAACTACACTGACCTGTCTCTTCAGTCTTGTGGCTTAACTCTTTTTCTTCCTCATCGCTGCTGAAGCTCTCTGTTTTTCCCTTCATTTGTTCCAGCTGATCCAAGTTGACCCATCCAACCAGCTCAAAATTACGACTCACCTTAAAATAAATGATTTTGTCAACAATAAACACCATCATCAAATATTGAAAAAAACAACCCACCAACAAAGCTATAATCTGAAATAGGAAATTTATCAGGCACCTAGTCCAATAAATACTCCTTTCCCTTCAAACACAATTACATTCACTGTTAATGATTCTTCTTTCCTTTTTTTATACTAAATTTCTCCATTCTGTTTCTCAAAATGGTCTTGTTATTTGAGAAGCTTCCCTCATTTTGAGGTACTGAAAGTAAAAAATCCAATCCATGCTAAGCACTCTGTTGTATCCCTCCTTTCATGGGAGTGTAAAACTGATAGGATCAAATATCACTATTACACACCATCACTGCAGAAAAATACTTTGTTAATGCTTTATTCAGCTTCATGTATGAAAAAGGTGAGACCTGAGTCACCGCTTTGACAGGCAGAGCCCAAGTCATCGACTGTTGTTATGAACATTTGGAGGTGGGGGGCATGGAATGGGGGAATAGCTGCCCTAGTGTGGTTTCTCCATAAACTGGAGTCCCTTCAAGAGTATCTGCTCTTCCCTCCTCTCAGTTTCCTCATTCTCTCCGCATTCCTATCTACTCTCTCTGTCATTCTGCCATTTTTAAAATATGTTTTCAGAGGTGCAACCACCTTCACTCATGAACTCAGCTTTAGCCAGCGGTGAATCCATTACTAAGCTGGCTGGAAACATCTCTCTCTGGCACAGGGCAGCCCCTGAACTTCCTCCACAGGGGCCGCCCCTGCATCCCTGCCATCTCTTCCAGCTACAAAAAACTTGGCACATCCATCTAATACAAGCATATGACTTAAGATAGTACATATTATGAGAAGAGATCAGGAGCTGCACTGTGCCAGAGCAAATTCTAGCCAGCTCTGAAACAGACCCACAGCTGGCTAAAGCTGAGCCAATCAGCAAAGCCAGTGGTGCCTCTATGATAACATATTTAAGAAAGAGTAAAACACTGCATGGTTTTTCCATGTGGGGGGAGGAATGAGAGAGTGGCTGCATAGTGTTTAGCTGCTGGCTGAGGCAAAACCACGACATAGTGTGAGAAAAAAAAGAAAAAAGTGTGAGAAGCCTGCACACACCAAGGCCAGAGAATAAGGACTGGAAAGAGGTGTTCTAGGCACCAGAGCAAAGATTCCCCTGCAGCTCATTGAGAGGACCACACCAGAACAGGTGGATATCCCCTGAAGGAGGTGCAGTCCATCGAAAGCTAATGCAGAAGCAGGTTCTCCTGACAGGAACTTCAACCTGTGGAGAGGAACCATGATGGAGCAAACTGTGGAGGACTGTGTGCCCTGTGAGAGGGACTGTATGCTGGAGCTGATGAAAAGTGTGAGGAGGAAGGAGCATCAGAGAGAAATTTGTTATGAAATGGCTGCAATCCCCATTCCCCATATCCCCTTGTCCTGGGTTTCACTAGGATAGAGATAAATTTTCTTTCTAGTAGCTAGTGTAGTGTTGTGTTTGGGAGTTGGGATGAGAGCAGTGCTGATAACACCCTGATGTTTTTAGTTGTTGCCAAGCAGTCAAGGACTTTTAGACTTCTCATACTGGCCTGCTAACAAAGGTGGCAGGGGAGCACCCAAGAAGCTGGGAGAGGACACAGCCAGGACAGGTGACCCAAACTAAGCAAAGAGGGTATTCCATGCCATGACGTCAAGCTCAGTGTAAAGGGGGCCTAGTGGCGGAGGAGCACATGGCTCCAGAACACACGACTCGGGGATGGTCTGGCTTTGGGATGGCTCTAAAGGTGTACGGTCTGAGATGTATGGTTCAGTGAGAAGCTGCATTGTGTAGCAACAGTTTTGTATATTTTGCTATAAAGTCCTATTATTGTTGTTTCTCTCCCTTTGCTGTCCCAGTAAACTGTCCTTATCCCAACCCCCAAGGTTTGCCTTAGGTTTTCTTTTACCTCCCTGTGGTGGTTTAGGCCTGGCTGCAGGCCAGATGCCCACCAAAGTCACTCTATCAGTTCAACAGGGGAGAAAATATATATTGAGAGGCTTAGGAGTCGAGATAAGGACAGGGAGAGATCATTCCACAATCAGCGTCATGGACAAAACAGACTCAGCACAGAGTGAAGGAAAGAAAACTCTCTAATTTATTACACTACACTACACACCCAGTGAAACCAGAGTCAGATACTGAGAAGTGTGACCAGATCTTAAAACACCTCCCCCCACCCCTCCCTTCTTAGCAGACTTCACTTTAGTCATGACTTCACTCCCTTCTTCCCCCGGATTGTGGCACAGGGAGGGGCAGGGACTGGGAAAATGGGAGTTTCGGTCAGTTTCCTTCTTGGCCAGGGGGGCATTCATTCTACACACCCTTCCCCTGCTGCACTCTGGGGTCCACGGGAGACAGTCTTTCACGAACTTCTCCAACATGAGTCCTTTCCCACAGCTCTTCACCAGCTGCCCCAGTGAGGGTCACTGCTATGGCGGGCAGTCATAAATCACAATGTCTCTCAGTCTCTCAGTCCCAGTCCTCCATGGGGTCACACGCCTCCCCCCAGCAAACCTGTTCCAGCACAAATCTCTCCCTTGCTCATCTCTCTGTCTCTGTCTCTCTCCATGGGCTGCAAGTGCTGGCAGGGGCTTGCCCCAACACAGGTCAAAGCATCTCCTGTATGTGTCCACCTGCTCCAGCGTGGGGCCTCTCCATGGGCTGCAGGTGGGTTCTCGGCCTTTTCCATGGGCTGTGGGGGGACACCCGCTCCGCCATGGGTTTCTCCACAGGCTGTAGGGGCATCTTTCTCTCCAGCACCTGGGGCGCCTCCTCCCCCCGCCCTTCACCGGCCTTGGTGTCTGCACAGTTTCTTGCATTTCCTCACTCCTTTCTCAGGTGGCAAAATGCAGCTGCTTGCATTTTTTTTTTCCTCTTATATGTGATTCACAGAGGTGCTATGACTATCGCCGATTGGCTCGGCCTTGGTCAGCAACAACTCCGGGCTTGAATTGACCGATGTTTACTCTCGGGGACCTGCAGAGAGCTTCTGGCTGCTTCTTGCAGGAGACATCTCTGTAGCCCCCCCTTCTGCATCAGTACCCAGCTACACAAAACTGTGACACTCCCCCTCCCCCCCACCCCACAGAGAGAGACTGTGTGGTGTTCAGCTCCCAGCCGGGGTGAAACCACAACAGTCCTTTTTGACACTCAACGTGGGGCTGAAAGGGTTGGGATAATGGTAGACCTGACCTGATTGCATTAAAAATATGATTGCAATAAATATTCACCAGACCAGCTTCAGAGGGAAGTCTGCTGCCTCCCTGGGGCCAGGATAAAGGACATCTTAAGGAAACCTCTCACCTGGTGAGGCCTTCAGATTATTATCCACTTTTGGTTTTTCAAGTGGGTAAAGATGAAATGACAACAAGGAGCTATAAATTGATTAAGAGAGATTTCAGGTCCTTGGGGCAACTGGTTAAGGGATCAGGAGTGCAATCTGTGTTCTCCTCCATCCCTCCAGTGGTGGCAATGGATGAGAGAATCTATAGGAAGAGCCAACAGGTAAATTTGTGGTTCTGGGACTGGTGTCATCAACAGGGCTTTGGTTTCTTCAGTCATGGTTCGCTATACAAGACACCAGATCTGCTGGCAACAAATGGGATACACCTGTCCCAGAGGGGAAAAAGGATCCTGGGGTAGGAGTTAGCAGGACTCATTGAGAGCTTTAAAGTAGATTTGAAGGGGGAAGGGGGTAAAATTGGGCCTGCTACGAATAAGCCTGGGAGATGCATACCAAGGTTTGTAGGATGGAGTGCTAGCAAAGACTCTCACAAGTTGAGGTGGGGGCTAGAGATACAATGAGAAACAAAGTGGCAAGGGTTACTGATGTTTTAGGAACCATGGAAACACCTGAGAAGGGTCAAGTAGGAATTAGGGCCCGTGCCCACAAAAAGGTGTTGGGATCATTAGCCCATCTGAAGTGCATCTATACCAATGTACGCAGCATGGGCAACAAACAAGGGGAGCCGGAAGCCATGATGTTACAGGAAAACTATGACGTAGTGGCTATCACAAAAACATGGTGGGATGCCTCACATGACTGGAGTGCCACAATTGAGGGCTACAAGCTCTTCAGGAGCCATGTATATTAAAAATTGCTATGAATGTCTAGAATCACAGAATGTTAGCAGTTGGAAGGAACCTCAAAAGATAATCTAGTATAAACCCCCTGCCAGAGCAGGATCACCTAGATTAGGAATTTCACAGAATCACAGAATCACAGAATAACAAGTTTGGAAAAGACCTTTAAGATCATCAAGTCCAACCATTCACATCCTAAACTAAACCATATCCCTAAATACTTCATCTACCCTATTTTGAACACATCCAGGGAAGGTGACTCAACCACCTCCCAGGGCAGCCTGTTCCAGGCCCTGACAACTCTTTCAGTAAAAAACTTTTTCCTAACATCTAATCTGAACCTGCCCTGGTGCGGCTTCGTGCCATTTCCACTTGTCCTGTCTCCTGTTACTTGGCTGAAGAGACCATTGCTCACCTCTCTATAACCTCCTTTCAGGTAGTTATAGGTGGTGATAAGGTCTCCCCTCAGCCTCCTCTTCTCTAAGCTAAACAGCCCCAGCTCCCTCAGCTGCTCCTCATAGGATTTGCCCTCCAGCCCCTTCACCAGCCTGGTTGCCCTTCTCTGGACTCGCACAAGGACCTCAATGTCTGTCTTATGGTGAGGAGCCCAGAACTGGACACAGTACTCGAGGTGTGGCCTCACCAATGCCGAGTACAGGGGCACAATCACTTCCCTAGAACTACTGGCCACACTGTTTTTGATACAAGCCAAGATGCCATTGGCCTTCTTGGCTGCCTGAGCACACTGCTGACTCATATTCAGTCTGCAGTCAACCAACACCCCCAGGTCCTTCTCTTCCTGACAGCTCTCCAGCCACTCTCCACCAAGCCTATATCGCTGCATGGGGTTATGTCCCATGTGCAGCACTCTACGCTTGGCCTTGTTAAACTTCATCCCATTGGTCTCAGCCCATCGGTCCAGTCTGTTCAGATCCCTCTGAAGAGCCTCCCTACCCTCAGGCAGATCAACACTTCCTCCTAGCTTAGTGTCATCTGCAAACTTAGTGAGGGAGCATTCAATCCCTTCGTCGAGATCATTGATAAAGATGTTGAACAAGACTGGACCCAGGACTGAGCCCTGGGGGATGCCACTCGTCACTGGCCTCCAGCTGCATTTTGCTCCATTTACCACCACCCTTTGGGACCAGCCATCCAGCCAGTTTTTAACCCAGCTGAGGGTCCACCTGTCCAGGCCAGTGGCAGCCAGTTTCTCAGTCAGAATGCTGTGAGAAACTGTGTCAAAGGCTTTACCGAAGTCCAGGTAGACCACATCCACAGCCTTACCCTCGTCCATTAAGCGGGTCACCTTGTCATAGAAGGCGATCAGGTTAGTTCGACAGGATCTACCTTTTGTAAACCCATGTTGACTAGTTCTCATCCCCTGGCCATCATGCATGTGCTGCATGATAGCTCCCAAGATGACCCTCTCCATGATCTTCCCCTGGGACTGAGGTCAGACTGACAGGCCTGTAGTTCCCCGGATCCTCCTTCCAGCCCTTCTTATATATGGGCGTAACATCTGCCAGCCTCCAGTCGACTGGAACTTCCCCAGTCTGCCAGGATTGCTGATAGATGATGGAAAGGGGTTTGGCAAGCACATCTGACAGCGCTCTCAGCACCCTCGGTTGAACCCCATCTGGCCCCATTGACTTGTGGGTATCTAACTGGCCAAGTAGGTCGCTAATCATTTCCTCCTGAACCATGGGAACTTTGTTATTCTTCCCCTCCCTGTCAGCCAGTTCCGGAGGATGAGTACTCCAGGAATATCCATGTTTACTATTAAAGACTGAGGCAAAGAAGGAATTAAGGACCTCAGCCTTGTCCTCATCCCTTGTCACTAATGTGCCATCAGCATCCAATAAGGGCTCCTCCCAGCTTTGTATCATCGGCGTACTTGCTGAGGGTGGACACTATTCCCTCATCAAGGTCATCGATGAAGATGTTGAACAAGACCAGACCCAACACCGATCCCTGGGAACACTGCTAGTCACAGGTCTCCAGCTGGACTCTGCTCCACTGATCACCACCCTCTGAGCTCAGCCCGACAGCCAGTTCTCAACCCACCTCACCGTCCACTCATCTATCCCATACTTTCTCAGCTTTTCTATCAGGATGACATGGGAGACAGTATCAAAAGCCTTGCTGAAGTCAAGGTAGATGACATCCACTGCTTTCCCTCCATCTACCCAGCTGGTGATGACATCATAGAAGGCTATGAGATTGGTTGAGCACGATCTCCCCTTGGTGAATCCATGCTGACTACTCCTCATGACCTTCTTCTCTTCCAGTTGGTTGGAGATGGCATCCAGAACAAGCTGTTCCATCACCTTTCCAGGGACAGAGGTGAGACTGACTGGCCTGTAGTTACTTGGATCCTCCTTCTTGCCCTTTTTGAAGACCGGAGTGACATTGGCTGTGGATGTTGTCAACCTTGACTTTAGCAAGGCCTTTGACGAAGATTCCCAGAGCATTCTCCTAGAGAAGCTGGCTGCTTATGGCTTGAATGCACATACACTTTGCTTGCAAAAAATGGTTGGATGGCCAGGTCCAAAGAGCTGTGTTAAATGGAGATGAATCCAGTTAGCAGCCAGAATGAGTGGTGTTCACCAGGTCTCAGTGCTGGGGCCACTCCTGCTTAACATCTTTAGTAATGATCTAGATGTGGGGATAGAGTGCACCCTCGCTCACTCCCAGAGGAGAAAGAGACAGAGCCTCTAACAGTTGGGATAAGGACAGTTTACTCACAAAATCAGACTGTCCTGGAGGCACCCAGGAGCACTGCTCCCCAACCAGTCCCTTTTATGGGCGAGTGATGTCAGGTGGTGTGGAGGTGGTCAGAGGCTTTTACATCTGTGTAGGAGTTTTCTGTGGCTGGGCTCTGGTGGAGAAGTGGGGACTGCACAGGTGGCTTCTGCAAGAAGTAGCTAGAAGCTCTCTACAGGCCCCAGAGATTAAACACCAGCTGATTCAAGGTCAGAGTCATTGCTGACCAAGGCCAAGACAATCAGTGATAGTCTGAGCACCTCTGCGAATCACATTTAAGAGGAAAAAAAAAATGCAAGCAGCTGCTTTTTTCCACCAGAGAAGGGAGTGAGAAGATGTAAGAAACTGTGCAGACACCAAGGGCAGGGAAGAAGGGGGAGGGAGGTGGCACCCCAGGTGCTGGAGAGAAAGATGCCCCTGCAGCCCGTGGAGAAACTCATAGTGGAGCGGGTGTCCCCTCGCAGCCCATGGAAAAGGTCGAGAACACACCTGCAGAGTGTGGAGAGGCCCCACACTGGAGAAGGTAGAGACATACAGAAGATGCTGTGACTTGCATTGGAGCAAGCCTCTGCCAGCACTTGCAGCCCATGGAGACAGAAATGCAGAAATGAGTGGGAGAGCGCCATGCCGGACCAGGATTGCTGAGGAGGGAGGCTTGTGACCCTGTGGGGGGCCAGGCTGAAGTTGTTTGGGCTTGAGAGACTGAGAGACATTCTATGATTTATGACTGCACCCCTTTATTCCATGTTGAGTCTGTTTTACCCGTGACACTAATTGCAGAATGATCTCTCCCTATCGTTATCTTGACTCCTAAGTCTCTCAATATATATTTTCTCCCCTGGCCAGCTGAAAAGGGGAGTGATAGAGTGACTTTGGTGGGTGTCTGGCCTCCAGCCAGGGCTAAGCCACCGCACTCTGCAAACTGGCTGGATTCACCTTCTCCTTCAGCAGCTTTTGCAACTTGTCATATAGGACTCCATACAGCAGCCTTCCACCTCTGATGTTTACCATTAATGCAACAGGACTCATTGGTGAACAGGGAATATTTTTTCTCATTTTCTGGCAGTTCACTATACAGACAGGCCTCTTTAGCACGTCACCTCCTCTGATGATGATATACCAAATTCCTTGCTTTCTAGCCAGTATGTGATTACTTCCAGGATTCCTGGATGATTATGGTGTCGGTGGCATGATGTGTAGAAGACGCCTTCCCTTTGAACATCCAGTCCAGCACCAGCAGTCGGGGTGCCAGAAGGAGCTGGGCTTCAGTTCCAATCACTTCTGAAGTGGCTCGAACCCCTTCATATGCTGCCAATATTTTCTTTTCTATTGGACCGTAACAGGCCTTAGAACCTCTGTAGCCTCGACTCCAAAACCCCAGCGGTCGGCCTTGAGTCTCCCCTGGTGCTTTCTGCCAGAGACTCCAGGTAGGGCCATTCTCCCCAGCTGTGGTGTAGAGCACATTTTTTACATCTGGCCCTATCCAGACTAGGGCTACTGCATGGACTCAAAACTAATTTCCTGAGCAGGTCCCTTGACCTTACTTTGTTTGATAGCAAAACCAGCTTTTAGCAGAATTTGGTTATTTTCTCTCCTTTCACAAAAACTACTTCTGAGTTGTGCCATACAATTATGTCGTTAGTATACTGCATGTGTTCAGGGGGTTCACCCTTTTCTAATGCAGCCTGGATCAGTCCATGGCAGATGGTGGGGCTGTGTTTCCACCCCTGGGGCAGTCGATTCCAGGTGTACTGGATTCCCTTCCAAGTGAAAGCAAACTGTGGCCTGCACTCCACCTCCAAAGGAATCGAGAAAAAAGCATTTGCAATGTCAGGTGTGGGGTACCACTTGGCTGCTTTTGACTGAAGGGTGAGCAGGTTCAACCAATCACTCCCTGACTCTCCAGTTGATGAATCAGTTCCTGAATAGGAATCAGGGATTCTCATAATCTGTGTGCTGTCATGGTAGGAATTGGTACCTGCTGTTCTTCAACCTTTAGCAGCCCCACAACAGAAGGGTCTTCTCACAGTCCAGGCAGAATAGACAGTGGTTCAGTTTCCTCGATGTCTAAGGCAGCTATTCCAAAAGCCCACCAGTACCCTTTTGGGCCTTTAAAATAGCCTCTCCAAAGGAAGTCTACGTGCCTCTGGGCCAGTCGCGATGGGCTGTTTTTCTCAGTCATTCCCAGTTAGACTCACTTCAACTTCTAGTAGAGTCAACTGCTGGGATCCCCCTGTCACTCTGGAAATGTAGATGGGTTCTGACCCTTCATAGTTCAATGGTATTAGGATACACTGGGCACCGGTGTCTACTAATGCTTGGTACTTCTGTGGATCTGATGTGCCAAGCCATTGGATCCACACAGTCCAATAGATCCGATTATCCCTTTCCTCCACCTGGCTGGAGGCAGGACCCCTCTAATCTTGCTCATTGTATTTGCTGTTTACTTCTTGCAAAAAAGACTTAGAGGTCTCTGCAAGAGGATCACAGGTACAATGACAATTACACAGTCTGGTGGGCGCTCTACTGGAAACTGGCACAGCATTCTTCCTGAAGGAATCACTTTTATAACTGTTTTGCCTTGCAGCTCGTTCACTCAGGCTTGTAGGGCTGAGATGGGTTTCCCATCCCACCTCCTCATGTCTTTGTCATGGTTGCGCAGATAGAACCGCAGGATTCCTCGTGGTGTATACCTTTTATAAGATCTTTCTGGAACAGGTGAACGTCTACTTCTGATATAGCTGAAATTGTGGTCTGCACAGGTGGGCAGTAGGACATGTCCTCATTGAGTTGCCAGACCTCTCAAGACAACTTCTCCACAGCGGAGACGAGGGAGGAAGAAAGACTTTTTACAAATAGACAGTGTCAGCCAGCCACCTCATCCACTGCTGGTGCTTCTTCCTTTCCCCAGTCTATTATGGCCATTGAGTTGGCATATGATGCTGGTACACTCCGCATAAAGTTACGCCACATGGGTTGGGTACATTTGACTTCATCAGGATCAGTGGGTAGCTGCAAATAGTCAGGGTCATAGTAAACCACCTTTCACACGGCTGACTCCCTCAGATACTGAATACCTCACTCCATGGTCATCCACTTGCCTGGCCGACACATGACATCTTCAATGCATGGGTACCTTTCCCTTACACTTGATAAGAGTCACCTCCAGAGGCTGAGGGCTTGGGACTTCTTTCCAATCGCCTTGTCAATGCCTCCTTCTCTGGACAGGGATCCCAGCTGCTTGGCCTCCCTGCCTTCTAATTCTAGGCTGCTGGCCCCATTGTCCCAGCATCGGAGGAGCCAGGTGATGATGTGCTCACCTGGAAGGCGGCTGAAATCTTTTCTCATGTCTCTCAGTTCACTCAAGGACAAGGATTGGTTTATAACCCCCAGTACTGCCTCTTCTTCAGGTTCTCATGATGGTCCTGCTTCATCATCATCTTACATTATGCAGACTGTTTTCTTCATGTATTTCTTCTTCTGTATAGGGGGCGACTGATATTGATGCTGGTTGGCTGCCTGGCTCAGATATAGGGTCGGCCTCTGAGGTTTGAGTACCCATGGTCAGAGGAGCTGCAGTCTCAGAGGTCTGAGTAGCTGCAGTGCCTGTTGTAGGGATTCTTTCTGGATCAGCTACAGATGGGAGGGACCTAGACAGGCTTGATTAATGGGCCAAAGCCAATTGTATGAGTTTCAACAAGGCCAAGTGCTGGGTCCTGCACTTTGGGCACAACAACCCTTGCCAGTGCTACAGGCTTGAGGAAGAGTGGCTGGAGGGCTGCCCAGCAGAGAGGGACCTGGGGGTATTGGTTGACAACCAGCTGAACATGGCCCAGCAGTGTGCCCAGGTGGCTAAGAAGGCCAACAGCATCCTGGCCTATATCAGGAATAGTGTGACCAGCAGGGACAAGGAGGTGATCTTACCCCTCTACTCGGCCTTGGTGAGGCCACACCTCAAGTACTGTGTGCAGATTTGGGCGCCATGGTATAGGAAGAACGTTGAGGTGCTGGAGAGGGTGTAGAGAAGGACACCTAGGCTGCTTAGGGGTCTGGAGAACAGGTCTTATGAGGAGAAGCTGAGGGAGCTGGGACTCTTCAGCCTGGAGAAGAGGAGGCTAAAGGGAGACCTTATTGCTCTCTACAGCTACCTGAAAGGAGGTGATAGTGAGGTGGGGGTTGGCCTCTTCTCCCTAATAACTAGTGACAGGACAAGAGGGAATGGGTTCAAGTTGCACCAGGGGAGGTTCAGATTGGATATTAGGAAAAAAATATTCACCAAAAGAGTAGTGAAGCATTGGAGTAGGCTGCACAGTGAGGTGGTGGAATTGCTGTCCCTGGAACTGTTCGAAAAACGGGTAGATGTGGTGCTTTGGGAGATGGTTTAGAGGTTACGGTGGTGTAGCGTTTCAATAAATGAGCTCAGCATTTGATCACATTGAGCCAAGTTGAGTCCGCAAAACTTCGGCTCCGGCATAGCGCTGACGGTTGGACTTGATGGTCTTGAAGGTCTTTTCCAACCATGATGATTCTATGAGTGTATTCATCTTATTATTGAAACAGTCACTGGTTATAATGTTTTCTTTGATCACATGGCTGTGATACTTTAATCTATACTGTATGTACTCCTTGCAGTGATGTTTATTACCTCTGGGACTGGGCTCCAGTTCCTCATTTTACTGTACTGTGTGATATCAGCCTATGATATGAGAACATCAACAATCATGAGCTTAATCTGGTATTTGTATGAGGTAATGTCACAGGTAGGTAGTTAGTAACTATGGAGGAATGGCTCTGTGAGAACGGCCACATATTCCCACTCTCTATCCCTGCGAACAAAACAGCCAGAATGAAACATCACTTTAAAGGAATGTGGAGCTAGCAGCAAAGTCAGATAATGGGTTAAGGAGTATGGGCTGTGAATAGAAGTTCCTAATTCTGAAACATTCCTCTGAGACAAGATAAGATAGAGGCCTTGCACAGGTGTCCACTCTATCGCTTTCACTGTTTTTAATTCCTTCTCCCCGCGGTTCCCAGCCATGCTTTGTTAAGCTTGCTAGAGAGTATATAATCACGCTGCTCTGTAGAATAAACGGACTGACTGCTTTTAGCCACATTGGTGTGCGGTCTGATTCCTAGCGCCGTCCCGCTCTTTCGAAGACCCTGGACCTAAAAGTTTCCCAAGATCTGGATTAGGACGCGGGGAACACTCGACAAGTAACAGCACCCAGTCTATGGGGGGGAAAAGAGGGGAATAATTATACCATCACCTTCTTCTCCTTTAGGTCAAATACAATTACTCTTATAACAGTTTTTGAGAATTTTGAATATCCCTGGGACATTCAGACCAGCGTTTTGCTATTTTTAAGTACTCTGCATGTGGTTGAGTGTCTGCATAAGATTAATCAACTGCTTAAGAATATCAGTCTGACATTTTCCCTGATGAGTTTATTGTCAATAAACGAACTTAATTTTCCAAAGTCAAATCTGTTTTGTCCATGAAAGTAATTGATAAGTGTGGTGGTTTGACCCTGGCTGGAGGCCAGATGCCCACCAAAGTCGCTCTATCACTCCCCTTTTTAGCTGGACAGGGGAGAAAATATATATTGAGAGGCTTAGGAGTCGAGATAAGGACAGGGAGAGATCATTCCGCAATTAGTGTCATGGGCAAAACAGACTCAACACAGAATAAAGGAAAGAAAACTCTCTAATTTATTACACTACACTACACACCCAGTGAAACCAGAGTCGGGTAAGGAGAAGTACAGCCAAATCTTAAAACACCTCCCCCCACCCCTCCCTTCTTCATAGACTTAACTTTATTCATGATTTCTCTCCCTTCTTCCTGCCCCAGGTGTCACAGGGGGAGACGAGGATGGGGATTTCACAGAATCAGTAGGTTGGAAAAGACCTTTGAGATCATCAATTCCAACCATACCTGTCCTCTACTAAACCATATCCCTAAGTACCTTGTTCCTCACAAGTTGTTTTCCTTCTTAGCCGGGGGGTCATTCCTCACACTCTTCCCCTGATCCAGCATGGGGTCCCACCCACGGGACACAGTCCTCCATGAACTTCTCCAACATGAGTCCTTTTCCACGGGGCTTCAGTTCTTCACCAGCTGCTCCAATGTGGGTCCCTTCTATGGGGTGCAGTCTCTCAGACCCAGGCTGCTCCAGACTGGTCCCCCATGGAGTCACAAGTCCCCCAACAAACCTGCTCCAGTATGAGCCCCTCTCTCCATGGGCTGTAGTTCCTGCCAGGAGCTTTCTCTAACGCAGGTCACAGTGTCTTTCATATGTCTCCACCTGCTCCAGTATGGGGTCTCTCCATGGGCTGCAAGTGGGATCTCTTCTCCCCATCATCTTACATGGGCTGTAGGGGGACAACCTGCTCCACCATGGTCTTCTCCATGGGCTGCAGGAGAATCTTTCTCTCTGTCCCCTGGAGCACCTCCTCCCCACTTCTTCACTGACCTTGGTGTTTGCAGTTTCATGTATCTTCTCACTTCCTTCTCTGGCCGCAAAAAGCAGCCATTTGCATTTTCTTTTCCTCTTACATTTGTTATCAGAGGCGCTATGACTGTCGCTGATTGGCTCGGCCTAGGTCAGCAACAGGTCTGGCCTTGAGCTGGCTGGTATGTACTTTGTGGGGCCTAGGGGAAGCTTCTAGTATCTCCTTGCAGAAGCCACCCCTACAGCCCCCCCTCCTCCACCAGAACCTTTCTATGCAAAACTGCAATAATAAGTTATCTCTGTGTCTTTGTCTTGACCCATGAGCTTTTTCATCCCTGTACTAGTTTTGGCTGGGATGAAGTTAATTTTCTTCATAGTAGCTTGTATGGGGCTATGTTTTTTTATTTGTGACCAAAATAGTGTTGATAAAACAAGGATATTTTCATTATTTCTGAGCACTGCTTTCACAGAGCTAAGGCCTTTTCTGCTCCTCACACTACCCCACCAGTAAGTAGGCTGGGGTGCACAATAAGTTGGGAGGGGAAACATCTAGGACAGCTGGCCCCAACTGACCAAAGGGATATTCCAGACTGTATGACATCATGCTCAGCAATAAAAGCTTTGGGAAGAAGAAGGAAGGGGGGAGGTTTGGAGTGACAGCATTTGTCTTCCCAAGTAACTATTATGTGTGATGGAGCCCTGCTTTCCTGAAGATGGCTGAACACCTGCCTGCCCGCCTATTAGATTTAAGTGAAGAAGGCCACATGCATAGCATTCAGCTCATGCACAGAAACTCTTTAAGATGCAGTAAACCAATCATGCACCTGAGCCCAGAAAGTGGGCACAAATTAGCCCAATATCATTTAGAAATGAGTAAAGATAGGGGGAATATAACCCTTTCTACTGGGAGTAATCACTTCATGTTCTTATTGGAGAGAAGGGAGACCTAAGTAGAGGGAAAATCTTCCCAGCCTGATACACTCACTCAGAGGGGAGGGGAATAATGTCTCTTGGATCTCCTAGGACCCTTGCTGTGGTCACTGGGAGATGTGCAACATCTCAAATACCAATTAAACTGTAGAAAGATTCTCAAATAGCAATAATGAGAAATAAAGGGAAACATCATACCAAGCCAACATAAGTTCACAGTGTTCATTTTTAAAAGGGAGTCAGTTTTGCTGATACGTTTGGTACACATTTTGTAAAATTTTGGGGGGGGCAAAGTATTGTTCAGTCAACAAAGTGTGAATGAGTTTTTAGTGAGAATCAGACATCTCAGATCCTGACAGTTATATTCAATGAGTTTCCTCCCCATAAACTGACAAAAAAGCCCAACTCTGTAAACATGTATGAGTTCTAGAATTTTGCTACACTCACAGCAACACAGCTGAGAACTACAGAAATCCAAAGCACACAGAAGTCTGTGGAAAGCTTTCTAGTGACTTCAAGTATGGATCAAGTCTGCACTCAGAAGGTTCCACACAAATGCCAAAACAGCCTCAACTTAAGCAGTACACGTAACAAGCTTCTATCTTTCCCTTGTTAAATGTAGACTGAAATGTTGTGCCTTGTGTCATTAAAATACTTATGGCATGTCACTGCCCAAGTTGCCAGAGCAATCTTATACTTTGGAAGCTCCTGTGTCTTACAGTGTCTGAATCACACAGCCTTAATGTTGTTTCATAACTTAAAAAAAAATAATCTCACAATATATACAAATGAAAAAATACAGAACTTAAGAGAAATTGAAGTCCAGCAGAGGAGTTGTCTTGAAATTTTGGAGAAAAAAAGAGGGTTGGCCTTTCAGAGTGGACTTGCAAATAAACTAAATATACTGTTTGCAAGAAGTAGATTGTTACATACTAAATGCCTTTGGATGTTACCTTGTGCTTATCTCGAAGATGAGTGTCCAGCTCCTGTGTTTGTTTGGTCTCATAGTAGCAGAGTTGACACTTGTAAGGTTTAAGTTCATTGTGCTTCTCTATGTGTTGCTGCAAACTTTCATCACTGGAGCAGGTAAAGGTACACTTATCACAGCAGAAAACAACTCCCTGCAAGTATTTTGACAGTTTGGAATGGCAGACTTCAATGGGAACAACCCGCTCTTCTGTGGAGAGAGGGGAATGTTTATTAAGTTTTAAGAAATAAAAGCCATCAGACAATGTGTCAACAGCTTGTAACCCAAGCAAGAAACAGGATCTGCTATTTGTGTATGCAATACATCTACTGAGCTAAAATTGGACCAACAAAGAAATAAAAGAAAATTCCCTTTCTGTACAGACAGGGTTAATCCTACATGACTACAAATGCAAGTGTCCTTGCAAATGTAACCACTCATTAGGTGAACAGGATGGGAAGAAGAGATTTGGGGCAAATAAGAATGTTGGGGCAGATTTGTGAGACAGTGTAACAAGGCCTAGGAATATAAAAGCAGACAAAAATCAGTCAGACCAAGCTCCATTTTGGTTCAATACATGACACAAACCAGTAAAAGGTGCTAAACTATAATAAACAGGGAGCATGTAAGATGATTCCCAAGGCATCACCCTCCCAGCTTCTGATGATCAGAGTTGGCATTCTCACCATCACATTTAATGCTACTCAGTGGGGGAGTGAGAGGTTGTGTGCAGCAGTATCTTCTGAAGGTGGTTGTGCAGAGATAAGCTGGGGCAGAAACTTTCAATATACTCTCAGCTTTTTAATAGTCAAGATTCAAAATCACTTCATGCTTCCCAGAATTCTGATTATTCTACAAGCATGTCTTGAAAATGCTGTCACTGAGTGTGTGAAAAACACACACTTTTAATAGAGCAGCACAATTAATTTCAGTCTTTCTATAGAGACAGACTCCCGATGTGTGCAACATTCATCCACTGTAGTTCTCTGATCTGTGCATGCAGGCAAAATCCAAAATTTGACCTTTCAGCAGAGGGTCACCAGGTCTTCACTACAGCTTTTGTTACTCAACAGTCCTTTTGAACTAGAACACTGAACTGTAGTATTATTATTCCTTATGGACTGCAGATTAAAGGAAGAGTTTGATCTTCCTCATGAAGATCATCATTAATGATATCTTTAAACAAACAAAAATAATCCCAGGCCTGATTCTTAGAGGGTAGGGGACTTGTGTGTACTGACACATCTCTATGTCAGTCCACAAAGGATGAATTGTGCTTGACCAACCTGACTGCCTTCTATGATGTAATAACCTGCTCAGTGGAGAACTGTAGACGTCATGTACATTGATTTTTTAGCATGGTCTTTGACATAGTCTCCAACAACACCCTTGTTAATGAACTGGCAAGATCTGGACTGGAAAGATGGACCACAAGATGTGTAAAAAACTGGCTAAGATGAGCCATTATCTACTGCCTTTTGAGGTAAGAAAAGTCAGACTGGCAGCTAGTCACAAGTGGAATTCCTCAGAGGTTGATTCTGGGTCCGGTACTATCAAATATCTTTATAAATTATCTGTATGTCAGTACTGAACACACCCTTACTAAGCTTGCATATGGCATCTGAGATACACCAGAAAGAATAGCAACCTTACAGACACCTCACCTGGCAGAAAGACTAGGCCAACAAGATTTGATTGAGGTTTAACAAAGATAAATGTCAAGTCCTGCACCTGGAACAGAATAATCCCAAGCAGCAGTACAGGCTGGGGTCTAACTGGCTGAGGTGGAACTCTGCTGTAAAGTACTTGGGGATCCTGGTGGGCAGCAATCTGAATATGAAACAGCAGTGTGCCCTGGTAACAATGAAGGCAAACCAGTCTCTAAAAGGTAGTTACAGAAAGATGGAGGTACTCCCTTCTTAAGGATATGTGGGGACAGGACAAGAGGAAATGGGCACAAGTTGCTTCAGGGGCACTTCCATCTGGATATAAGAAAATTCTTCACCATGAAAACAATTAAAAATTGGCATAGCTTATCCAGAGAAGTGGAATCTCCCTTGCTGGAAATATTAAAGACTTGACTTGATAGGGCCCTGGATAATGCAATCGAAGGTCCTGCTTCCAACAGACGGTTGGACCAGATGATCTCTAGAAGTCCCTTCCAATGTAAACTTTTCTATGATTCTATGAATAAAAGTTAAATCACTTGGAGGAACTGATTGGGCAGGGTAGATGACACATGACAGAAGACTTTTGCTGGAAGTTTGCCTAACTAGGCCCAGCAAGGTCTCCCTCTCTCTGATTATTTGCATTTGAACTGTCAGACCTTCTCCACTTGATCTTGGGCACAACCACAAACCTGAAAACACTATCTCACAAGATGAGCCTAAGTCAGTATTTGAAGCCCCAGAGTTCGTGTTTCTGGGTTGGAGTTAATTTTCTTCATAGTAGCTTGTACGGGGCTATGTTTTAGATCTGTGATGAAAACAGTGTTGATAACACAGGGATGTTTTAGCCATTTCTGAGGGGTGCTTACACAGCATCAATGCCTTTTCTACTCCTCAGACTGCACTGTCAGCAAGTACGCTGGGGTGCACAATAAGTTGGGAGGGGAAACAGCTGGAACAGCTGACCCCAACTGACCAAAGGAATATTTCATACCATCACAATCAGCAATAAAAATCTTGGGAAGAAGTTTGAAGGGGGAATGTTTGGAGCTATGGTGTTTGTCTTCCCAAGTGTCCATTGCATAAGATGAAGTCCTGCTTTCCTGGAAATGTTGATGGGAAATAGTGAATGAATACCTTATTTTGGAGGGGGAGTGAGTGGCTGTGTGGGACTGAGCTGCCTACCAGGTACCAGGGTTAACCCACAAGAGCAGAAAATGTGCCTATAAGAGTTGGAGAAGAACTGTTCCCAAGGGTACGTAGCAATAGGATGAGGGGTAATGGTTTAAAACTAGAAAAGGGTAGGTTTAGTTTGGATATTAGGAAAAAGTTCTTCAATATGAGGATGGTAGATCACTGGAACGGGTTGCCCAGAGAGGCAGTGGAGGCCCCATCCCTGGCCATATTCAAGGTCAGGCTTGATGGGGCTCTGAGAAACCTGATCTAGTAAAGATGTCCCTGCTTACTACAGGGGGGTTGGACTAGATGACCTTTAAAGGTCCCTTCCAGCCCAATACATTCTACGATTCTATGAAATCTCAGCCCAGAGCGCCACAAAAGATGCCTCTTCTGAGCTTCCCTGGAATGACTCAATGAAATGTAATAATGCTGAGTAGATTGATATATATGTAGCTTAAGAGACAATTAACTAATATAGCTTTAATATAAGAAAAATTTGGGTGTTTTGAGAATAGAAAGTAGTTGCGTGTTTTAAGAATAGATTTGTTTTGGATTTTAGTAGAATATGGCTGTAACTGTGTGAGCTGTTTCGTGAGAGAAGCTACAAAATGTAACCATAACAGTGGAACAGCCTTGAAGATAAAGAAGTGAAGATAGGGGAGTCATAAATAATGAGACGAATTAAGAGACAGAGTATATCTTACTTTCAGCTAAAAAGAGTTCCTAACTAGTTTGTTCAGGAATATGTTTTTGAGCGCAGTAATGTGTTTTAGAAACTATGGAGAAAACCATAAAGAGCATGCGCTGAGAGAGAGGAAGACATCCAGCCTTCATCCCTGAAGACCCCCTGAGTGTCACTGAGCATGCTCTATCTGGGAGGGGTTAATGTAAATTACTTCCTGGAGATAATTTGCATAACCTTGCTTTTTTTTAGAAATTATAATGAATATGTAGAGATAATCAGCATAAATATGAGAAATTTTGCTTTAAACTGCGCACACATTAGGAGAAGCTATCCCCTGCGTGCCCAGCGCTGCAATAAAGGATACCTGCTTAACAGTCACCAAGGCTAGTGAGTTTTGATTCTGGCTTTTCAAGGCTTCAGTAGTTAACAGTTAAATCATGCTCCTAGCTGGATTAAAAGGGGAAAAAAAAAGGAGGGGGGAGAATGAAAAAAAAACCCCTCTATTTTTTGTCTTGTCCCTAAGAAGGGATGAGGAAGACATTATGAAGAGAGAAATTTCAAGCAAACAGTCAAGGGATATTTTTAAGCCACTGGTTAATTGATACATCCTACCACAGTGTTTATGATAGCAAGCACTTTAGAAACACACACATAGGAAACAACCTTGGCCTAGAATCATACAGTCATAGAATCATAGAATGGCATGGGTTGGAAGAGACCCCAAGGATCATAGAGTTCCAACCTCCCTGCCACAGGCAGGGCCACCAACCTCAGGCCTGGATCTACACAAGGTTGCCTAGGGCCCCATCCAACCTGGCCTTGAACACTTCCAGGGACGGGGCATCCACCACCTTTCTGGGCAGCCTGTTCCAGCACCTCACCACTCTTTCTGTAAAACACTTGCCCCTAATATCTAATCTAAACCTACCTTCCTTTAGTTTTAATCCATTCCCCCTTGTCCTGCCACTGTCTACCCTTTTAAAAAGTTGAATCCCCTCCTGTTTATGTGCTCCCTTCAGGTACTGGAAGGCTGCAATGAGGTCCCCCCACAGCCTTCTCTTCTCCAGACTGAACAAGCCCAGCTCCCCCAGCCTCTCTTTGTAGGTGAGGTGCTCCAGGCCTCTAATCATCTTCGTGGCCCTCCTCTGAACCCTCTCCAACAGTTCATCATCTTTCTTGTATTGGGGGCCCCAGATCTGGACACAGTACTCCAGATGGGGCCTCACAAGGGCAGAGCAGAGAGGGACAATCACCTCCCTGTCCCTGCTGGCCACCCCTCTTCTGATGGAGCCCAGGATACCATTGGCCTTGCGAGCTGCAAGAGCACACTGCTGGCTCATGTTAAGTTTCTCATCCACCAGAATCCCCAAGTCCTTCTCAGCAGGGCTACTCTCAAGAAGCTCTTCTCCCAGTCTGTATCTATGTCTGGGATTCTTCCGGCCCAAGTGCAACACCTTACACTTTGCAGTGTTGAACCTCATTAGGTTCACCCAGGCCCACCCTTCCAGCCTGTCAAGATCCCTCTGGATGGCTTCCTTTCCTTCTATTGTGTCAATCACACCACTCAGCTTGGTGTCATCCGCAAACTTGCTGAGGGTGCACTCAATTCCATCATCGATGTCATTGATAAAGATGTTAAAGAGAACCGGTCCCAAGACAGATCCCTGGGGCACCCCGCTTGTCACCGGCCTCCACCTGGACATAGACCCATTGGCCACCACCCTTTGGCTACGGTCTGTCAACCAGTTTCTTATCCACTGGATGGTCCACCCATCAAATCCACATCTTTCCAATTTAGAGATAAGGATGTGATGGGGGACTGTGTCAAAGGCCTTGCACAAGTCCAGGTAGATGACATCAGTTGCCTTCCCTTTATCTACCGATGCTGTCACTCCATCATAGAAGGTCACCAGGTTGGTAAGGCACGACCTTCCCTTGGTGAAGCCGTGATGGCTGTCCCGGATCACATGCTCTTCCCTCATGTGCTCCAACATGTCATCCAGGAGGATCTGTTCCATGATCTTCCCAGGCACAGAGGTGAGGCTCACTGGCCTGCAATTCCCTGAGTCTTCCTTGCTCCCTTTCTTATAAATGGGAGTGACGTGACCTTTTCTCCAGTCCCCAGGGACCTCTCCTGACAGCCACGACTTTTCAAATATGATGGGGAGCGGCTCAGCAACCACATCAGCCAGCTCCTTCAGGACCCTGGGATGCATGTCATCCGGCCCCATAGACTTGTAGACATTCAGTCTCATGAGGCGGTCACGGACTTGCTCTGCTCTTACAGTGGGGGGGGATTTGCTCCCCCAGTTCCCACCTGGAGTTCTAGGGATGCAAGGTTCTGGGACTTGAGAATTATGAGAATCCTGGCTGCCAGAGAAGACTGAGGCAAAGAACTCATTCAGTACCTCAGCCTTCTCTTCATCATTTGCAGACAATTCTCCTTTCTCATTTACCAAGGGTCCTAGTTGTTCTCATTTACTAGGTCCTAGTTGTAAATTAGTATAACTCTTGCTAAATAGGTACTTTATGACTGTTGACCTCTCTAGAGGAAAAGCTTAAAAAGAATTTTAAATCTACTGCTCTTCTACATTTGTAAACTTTATATTGCACAGAAAAGTCGTAAGATGTACTTAGTCCTGATCTATTCAACATATCTGAGCTCATATAACAGGGAGAAAACTTAATGGATCAATCTGAGAGTGGTGTTCCGTTCAGCATTCTCTTTGTCATTATAGATATATACAGGGACATCTTTACCTCTGTGCAGAACTATATGATCAATCATGTTATGTTTATATTTGGTGTGATATAGGCAAAGAGGACAACGAAGTTCTTTGGGTCCTTCCTCAGGAACTGCTGAATGCCCAGCTTCCACGTGCATAGTAAAAGCAGATCTGTGAAATGGGAGGGAGACATGGAAGCAGTCAGAAGAGGTGTGTATGGAATGCTGAAGTGTCACAACTCTATTACAGAAGTGTTATACAAAATGGTACAGATACCACTTAGCCTCTCTCTTCATTAAGCCACATAGCTACTCACATGGATATCACATGAGCATAGATATTTACAGACTCAGATCTCTAAGTAACTCAACACACATTCTGCCCAAGATACTATTTTGCAGATTGCTCTATAGTCACATTGGTATAGTTAAGACAGCAAAAATATTTCCAAATTTTGTGCTTGTTATCTTGATAATGATCTTGATTAGACATAGAGATCTAATATTGATAGAATGTCTACAAGTCTATGGGGCCGGATGACATGCATCCCAGGGTCCTGAAGGAGCTGGCTGATGTGGTTGCTGAGCCACTCTCCATCATATTTGAAAAGTCGTGGCTGTCAGGAGAGGTCCCTGGGGACTGGAGAAAAGGTCACGTCACTCCCATTTATAAGAAAGGGAGCAAGGAAGACTCAGGGAATTACAGGCCAGTGAGCCTCACCTCTGTGCCTGGGAAGATCATGGAACAGATCCTCCTGGATGACATGTTGGAGCACATTAGGGAAGAGCATGTGATCCGGGACAGCCATCACGGCTTCACCAAGGGAAGGTCGTGCCTTACCAACCTGGTGACCTTCTATGATGGAGTGACTGCATCGGTAGATAAAGGGAAGGCAACTGATGTCATCTACCTGGACTTGTGCAAGGCCTTTGACACAGTCCCCCATCACATCCTTATCTCTAAATTGGAAAGATGTGGATTTGATGGGTGGACCATCCAGTGGATAAGAAACTGGTTGACAGACCGTAGCCAAAGGGTGGTGGCCAATGGGTCTATGTCCAGGTGGAGGCCAGTGACAAGCGGTGTCCCCCAGGGGTCTGTCTTGGGACCGGTGCTCTTTAACATCTTTATCAATGACATCGATGATGGAATTGAGTGCACCCTCAGCAAGTTTGCGGATGACACCAAGCTGAGTGGTGTGGTTGACACCCTAGAAGGAAAGGAAGCCATCCAGAGGGATCTTGACAGGCTGGAGAGATGGGCCCAGGTGAACCTAATGAGGTTCAACACTGCCAAGTGTCAGGTGTTGCACTTGGGCCGGAAGAATCCCAGACATAGATACAGACTGGGAGAAGAGCTTCTTGAGAGTAGCCCTGCTGAGAAGGACCTGGGGGGTCTGGTGGATGAGAAACTTAACATGAGCCAGCAGTGTGCTCTTGCAGCTCGCAAGGCCAATGGTATCCTGGGCTCCATTAGAAGAGGGGTGGCCAGCAGGGACAGGGAGGTGATTGTCCCTCTCTGCTCTGCCCTCGTGAGGCCCCATCTGGAGTCCTGTGTCCAGATCTGGGGCCCCCAATACAAGAAGGATGTGGAACTGTTGGAGAGGGTTCAGAGGAGGGCCACGAAGATGATTAGAGGGCTGGAGCACCAGCCCTATGAAGAGAGGCTGAGGGAGCTGGGCTTGTTCAGTCTGGAGAAGAGAAGGCTGTGGGGGGACCTCATTGCAGCCTTCCAGTACCTGAAGGGAGCTTATAAGCAGGAGGGGACTCAACTTTTTAAAAGGGTAGACAATGACAGGACAAGGGGGAATGGATTAAAACTAAAGGAAGGAAGGTTTAGATTAGATATTAGGGGCAAGTTTTTTACAGAAAGAGTGGTGAGGTGCTGGAACAGGCTGCCCAGAGAGGTAGTGGATGCCCCGTCCCTGGAAGTGTTCAAGGCCAGGTTGGATGGGGCCCTGGGCAACCTAGTGTAGATCCAGGCCTGAGGTTGGTGTCCCTGCCTGTGGCAGGGGGGTTGGAGCTCTATGATCCTTGGGGTCCCTTCCAACTCATACCATTCTATGATTCTATGATTCTATGTATGCTGGGCAACCACAACTGTATGAAATTTAACAAGGAAAAATGCTGGATTCTGCACCTGGGATGGCGTAATCCTGCATCTATATATAGACTGGGGGGACAAGAGGATGGAGTACAGCCCTACAGAAAGACCCTGGGAGTTTTGGTTGGTGGTAAACTCAATATGAGTCAACAATGTGCCTTGGAGGCCGAAAGGGTCAACTGTATCCTGGGATGCATTAAGCACAGTATAGCTAACCAGTTGAAAGGAGTGATTGTCCCACTGTACTCAGCATTGGTGCAGCCTCACCTCGGGTATGGTGTGCAGTTTTGGGGTTCACAATATAAGAATTATATAAAAATATTAGAATGTGTCCAAAGGAGGGCAACAAAGATGGTGAAGGACTAGATGGCGTGACACAATGAGAAGATGAGGATACTAGGTTTGTTCAGCTTAGAGAAGAGGAGACTGAGGGGCAACCTCATTGCTGTCTACACCTTCCTCATGAGAGGGAGTGGAGAGGGAGGTGCTGATCTTTTCTCCCTGGTGTCCAGTGACAGGACACAAAGGAATAGCTTAAAGCTGAGTCAAGGGAAGTTCTTTCTATGTTTTTTTTAAGTTGTCCTGTGTGGAGTCAGGAGTTGGACTCAATGGTTCTCATGGGTCCCTTTCAATTCAGGATATTCTATAATTCTAGTAGTAAAGGTTGATCATAATTCTTCAACAGAACCTCTCTCCTTTACACAACCACACTATCTATTTTCACACATCTCCTAAGGACATAATAGCTTTGAGACCTTGAATGTCAGCTAAGGGGGCTATGACTGAGGGTTCAAAATATCATAAGGAAACTGAGAAACAGCACAACTGCATAAACCTTTTGTTCCTTAGGGAACATGGCTAAACACCCCCCCCCTTTAAATAAACCCACTCCTAGTACTATTTACTGTAGTGAGTACAACCTACTGCATATGTTTCTTATGCTTTTCTCTTCAGCAGATGGTACAGGCTGTTGTAGGAATGAAGAAAAAGAATTACATGGATGCTGCTGTGATCTGGTATGGCATTTCCCTGGTCACCATTGGTCATGTTACTCTTAGCTACAGCCAATTCTCACAAAGATTTTAGAAGTCTTTTGAAGTGCTAAAAAAAAATCCCATTAGAAGTTCAGTTTATTTGTTTTGCACAATACTTACTTGAAGCCTGTATAAAAGGAACAATCTTTGCACTTGAAGAGTTTCTTCCCTCCATGCTTGTCACGGTAATGACGTCGAATACTCTGTATGTAACCCGAGGAGAATTCACAAAATTCACAGTTAAGGATAGCTTCTGATTTTTCCACTCCTGCAGCACTTCCAGAAAGTGGGATTCGTCTGATGTTATTGTTCCTGGCCAGAGCTGCAGACTGGTAGTGGTTCAACTGTTGCTGAACATCAGGAGGTTCCGAGTATGAAGAGTCTGTAAAGAGAGAAAGAAGTTGCCATTCCAAGTGAGTCAATGAAATTTAAAAAGATTCCAGGTTTGCTCCAGCAGGAAGCCTTGTGAATAATTTCTTCATCTAAACTGATTTGTATTCTACAATGTAAAAGGCGGTCAGTTAAAATTAGGCTTTTTTAATCTGATCTGGGGAGGGATAAAGATATGAGAGTAACCTCTTAAAGTCAGAAAGAAAAAGGAAATGGATACAATATTTCCCTCCCCCTTATGCAACCCAACAGAAGGCTGTCACAGCATTTTAATGACATTTCAAAAATACAGACTAGATATGTTTCAGATCACAGACTGAAAATTAGAATACTTTATTTAAAAAAAAAAAGAGGGGAGTCTTGGAAGTTTCCTAATACATTGATTTGAATGTGGAAGCTAGGAATTCAGCTACTTTATCCTATATAATCCACAACTGCCCATGAATGGTACAAGTGAAAGCAGAGAAAGCACAGATAAATTTCAGTGTGACATTCCTGAAAAGATAACAAAAGACTCTTTTCTTAAGTTTTTTGAAAAGGAAAACAAAAAATTATTTTAAAAAAATCAGAATACAAAGTATACCAGCCATCTTCTGTTTTGATGGGTGTTTCATTTCCGAAGTATAATTCCCTAAGGCTGCATATATATGAATTTTCTAAAACACATACTTGTTGGAAATCAATACCATCCATTCTAACGAATTAATGAAGAGAAACAAAATGCAAACAGGCCTGTACAGCACTCAGTGTGTGGACTTCATCTGTCTTCAAGAGAGTAAAATGGTTGCTTCCTTTCCTCACTATTGTGGAGATAGTTATATATGCTTTAGAAATGAAAAACAACATAACAGCAACAACAAAAAGTAACAAACAAAACCAAAACATAGGGAGGAAAATGTCTCTAGGCTCTCCATCTTCATCATCATGTGTACAGTAGAGACATGAAAGCTTCTGGTACAATGATTCAGGATTTTTTGTTTGATTGTTTATCTGTTCTGAGACGCATGAGCAGAGACTAGATCACAATATGTTTATCCTCTTTGTTCTCATTATTCTACAGCAGTTTTGGTCACCACAGACAGCTCACAATGAGTTCTAACTGTTCAAATCTTAAGGCCCTATGTTACTCACAGCTGTTTCCAGACTGCCATGAGGCAAAGGAAAGCAACTGTGGGAAAGAAAAACACCACTTCACACCAAAATATTCCTGCCGGACTGGGGAAGTTCTACTCAACTGGAGGCTGGAAGATGTTACACCTATATACAAGAAAGGTTGGAGGGAGGATCTGGGGAACTACAGGCCTGTCAGTCTGACCTCAGTCCTGGGGAAGATCATGGAGAGGGTCATCTTGGGACCTATCACGCAGCACATGCGTGATGGCCAGGGGATCAGAACTAGTCAACATGGGTTTACCAGAGGTAGATCCTGTCAAACTAACCTGATTGCCTTCTATGACGAGGTGACCTGGTTAATGGATGAGGGGAAGGCTGTGGATGTATTCTACTTGGACTTCAGTAAAGCCTTTGACAGAATTTCTCACAGCATTCTGATTGAAAAACTGTCTGCCACTGGCCTGGACAGGTGGACCCTCAGCTGGGTTAAAAACTGGCTGGATGGCCGGGCCCAAAGGGAGTGGTGTCCCCCAGGGCTCAGTCCTGGGTCCAGTCTTGTTCAACATCTTTATCAATGACCTGGATGAAGGGATTGAATGTTCCCTCAGTAAGTTTGCAGATGACACTAAGCTGGGAGGAAGTGTTGATTGTCTTAGGAGATTCCCTTCTGGAGGGAACTGAGGGCCCGATCTGTAGGCCGGACCCTCTACACAGGGAAGTCTGCTGCCTTAAGGGAGCTTCAGTTAGGGACTTAACCAAGCGAGTCCCAACCTTGGTCAGGGACACGGATTATTATCCACTTTTAATTTTTCAAATAGGTAGTAATGAAATACATAAAAGAAAACTGAGCACCATTAAGAAGGATTTTAGGGCCCTGGGATGCATGGTGCGAGGATCTGGAGCACAGGTAGTGTTCTCCTCCGTCATTCCTACTACAGGGAATGGGGAGGGTTGGTTTGAGAAGAGCCAGGAAATAAATACCTGGCTCAGAGCCTGGTGCGAGAAACAGAACCTTGGGTTCTTTGAGAATGGGCTGGCTCGAGCCTCACCAGCCTTGCTTTCGAGGGATGGGGAGCACTTATCCCCTAGGGGCAGAAGGATACTGTCCAAGAAGCTGGCAGGGCTCATTAATAGAGCTTTAAACTAGATAGGAAGGGGGAGGGGGACAGGGCCAGGCTAGATGGGAAAAAGCCTGGGTGTGGTGGTCGAGTTACTGAGGGATGGTGTGCTGGTAATGACCTCTGGTCAGCCACCCTAGTTGACCAGGGGGATAGTGTTCTAACTCAGAGTAGAGATGTAGCTACTACTGATAGGCTTGGTAACTTAAACAGCTGTCACTTGGGAAGCCAGGCTTCCCCAAGGAGCACAACAAGATCAATAGACCAGCTGAAGTGCATCTACACCAATGCACGCAGCATGGGGAACAAAAAAGAGGAATTAGAAGTCCTTGTAACTACAGTAAATTATGATGTGATTGCCATCACAGAAACATGGTGGGATAATTCACATAACTGGAGTGCTGCAATTGCCGGTTACAAACTGTACAGGCATGACAGGCTGGGTAGGAGAGGAGGTGGGGTAGCCCTGTATGTCAGAGAATGCATTGACAGCCTAGAGCTGGAGTATGATGAAGACAGGGTCGAGTGTCTCTGGGTGAAAATCAGAGGAGAACAAAGTCAGCGAGATATAGTGATGGGAGTCTGCTACAGACCACCTGACCAGGAGGAGGAAGCTGATGAGTTGTTTTTTAAACAACTGGGTGAAGTATCGCGATCACCAGCCCTCGTCCTTATTGGGGACTTCAACTTACCGGATGTCTCCTGGAGGTACAATACAGCAGGGAGGAAACAGTCTAGCAGGTTCCTGGAGGGTTTGGAAGACAACTTCCTGACCCAGCTGGTAAATGAACCCACAAGGGAAGGTGCCCTGCTGGACTTGTTGCTTGTCAATAGAGAAGACCTGGTGGGGGATGTGAAGGTTGGAGGATGCCTGGGGCATAGTGATCATGAGCTTATAGAATTCTTAGTACTAGGAGAAGTAAGGAAGGGAGACAGCAGAACTAGCACCTTAGACTTCCGTAGGGCTGACTTTGGACTGTTCAGAAAGCTTCTCGATAAGATTCCATGCGAGGCAGCCCTTGAGGGCAAAGGAGCCCAAGAGGGTTGGTTGCTCCTCAAGATGGTAATCTTGGCGGCACAAGAACAGGTTGTCCCAGTCTGTCAGAAGAGGGGTTGGCGAGCTAGGAAGCCAGCCTGGCTGAGTAGAGAGATTCAGGCTGATATACGGGAAAAGAAGGAAAAATATGACCTTTGGAAGAAGGGGCAGGTGTCTTGGGATGACTATAGGGATGTAGTAAGATCATGTAGAGAGACAGAAGGGCTAAAGCTGATCTGGAACTCAGGCTGTCCAGTTCTGTAAAAGATAATAAAAAGTCCTTCTATAGGTATATTAATAGCAAAAGTAGGGTCAAGGAGAATCTCCAGCCCTTATTGGCTGCAGGGGGAAAAATAGTGACAAGGGATGAGGACAAGGCTGAGGTCCTTAATTCCTTCTTTGCCTCAGTCTTTAACAGTAATGAAGGATATTCCCTGAGTACTCATCCTCAGGAACTGGCTGACAGGGAGGGGAAGAATAACAAAGTTCCCATGGTTCAGGAGGAAATGATTAGTGACCTATTTGGCCAGTTAGATACCCACAAGTCAATGGGGCCAGATGGGATTCACCCAAGGGTACTGAGGGAGCTGTCAGATGTGCTTGCCAAAGCCCTTCCCATCATCTATCAGCAATCCTGGCAGACTGGGGAAGTTCCACTCGACTGGAGGCTGGCAGATGTTACAGCCATATACAAGAAGGGTCGGAAGGAGGATCCAGGGAACTACAGGCCTGTCAGTCTGACCTCAGTCCAGGGGAAGATCATGGAGAGGGTCATCTTGGGAGCTATCATGCAGCACATGCACGATGGCCAGGGGATCAGGCCTAGTCAACATGGGTTTACAAAAGGTAGATCCTGTCAAACTAACCTGATCACTTTCTATGACAAGGTGACCCGCTTAATGGACGAGGGGAAGGCTGTGGATGTGATCTACCTGGACTTTGGTAAAGCCTTTGACACAGTTTCTCACAGCATTCTGACTGAGAAACTGGCTGCCACTGGCCTGGACAGGTGGACCCTCAGCTGGGTTAAAAACTGGCTGGATGGCCAAGCCCAAAGGGTGGTGGTAAATGGAACAAAATGCAGCTGGAGGCCAGTGACGAGTGGCGTCCCCCAGGGCTCAGTCCTGGGTCCAGCTTTATTCAACATCTTTATCAATGATCTCGACGAAGGGATTGAATGCTCCCTCAGTAAGTTTGCAGATGACACTAAACTAGGAGGAAGTGTTGATCTGCCTGAGAGTAGAGAGGCTCTTCAGAGGGATCTGAACAGACTGGACTGATGGGCTGAGACCAGTGGGATGAAGTTTAACAAGGCCAAGTGTAGAGTGCTGCACATGGGACATAATAACCCCATGCAGGGCTACAGGCTTGGGGGAGACTGGCTGGAGAGCTGTCAGGCAGAGAAGGACCTGGGAGTGTTGGTTGACTGCAGACTGAATATCAGTCATCAGTGTGCCCAGGCGGCCAAGAAGGCCAATGGCATCTTGGCTTGTTTAAAAAACAGTGTGGCCAGTAGGTCTAGGGAGGTGATTGTGCCCCTGTACTCGGCATTGGTGAGGCCACACCTCGAGTACTGTGTCCAGTTCTGGGTCCTCACCACAAGAAGGACATGGAGGTCCTGGAGCGAGTCCAGAGAAGGGCAACCAGGCTGGTGAAGGGGCTGGAGGGCAAATCCTATGAGGAGTGGCTGAGGGAGCTGGGGCTGTTTAGCCTAGAGAAGAGGAGACTGAGGGGAGACCTTATCACCACCTACAACTACCTGAAGGGAGGTTATAGAGAGATAGGTGATGGTCTCTTCAGCCAGGTGACAGGCGATAGGACAAGGGGAATGGCATGAAGCTGCGCCAGGACAGGTTTAGATTGGATGTTAGGAAAAAATTTTTTACTGAAAGAGTTGTCAGGGCCTGGAACAGGCTGCCCAGGGAGGTGGTTGAGTCACCTTCCCTGGATGTGTTCAAAAAAAGGGTAGATGATGTATTTAGGGATATGGTTTAGTTTAGGATGAGAATGGTTGGACTTGATGATCTTAAAGGTCTTTTCCAACCTTGTTATTCTGTGATTCTGTGAAATTCGAGGCTGAGCCAATCAGAGCTGGTCATAGCGCCTCTGTGAATCACATATAGGAGAAAAAAAACTGCTGGCAGGTGCACTTTGCCACCGGCGTGGGGAGTAAGAAGATGTAGCAGGCTGCACAGACACCAAGGCCAGGCCCGAAGGAGAGGGGAGGGGAAAGAATGTGGAAAGAGTTTCCCCTGCAGCTCGTGGTGAAGACCATGGTGAAATTGGTGTCCCCTCGTAGCTCATGGATGAGGACGGGGAGCAGAGACATCTATGCCCTGTGAAGAGATTGATCCGCGCCTCATCATGTTTGCCGAGGGACTTGTGACTTTGCAGGGGACCAGGCCGGGGGGTCTGGGCCCAAATATCAGTACCCTATGGAGGGGAGTCCTGCTGAGTGGCCTGTGGTGAGGGATGACTCCCCAAGAGAGGACTCACGCTGCAGAAGTTCGTGGACACGACTCTCACGTGGATGGGACCCCACGGCGCCGCAGGGGGAAGTATGTGTCTGTGTGGAATGCCCCCCCCCCAACTAAGATGGAAGACAACTCAGGAGGAACGGACTGAAAACCCCCATTCCCCATTCCCTGCCCCTCCCTGTGTTGCGATGGGAGGGAAGAAGGGCGCGAATTTATGATTAAAGTCAAGTGTGCAAAGAGGGAAAGAGTGGGGGGAAAAGTAGAAGTGTTAAGATCTGAGGAAGGAAAGCAGCTTGTGAGGAACTGCCGGAACCCCACTGCCCATTCCCTGCCCCTCCTCACACCATATTGGGGGGGAAGAAGGGAGTAAAATCGTTATGAGGTTTAAGTTTGCTAAGAGGGGAGGGGTGGGGGGAAGGTGATTTAAGACCTGGCCGCTTCTTACTCTTATCTCGTTCCGGTTCACTGGGTGTATTAGTTGTAGTAGTAATAAATCACTTTCCTTTATTCTGTGCTGAGTCTGTTTTGCCCATTGCACTAATTGGAGAGTGATCCCTCTGTCCTTATCTCAAGTCCTAAGCCTCCCAATATACATTTTCTCCCCTTTTCGGCTGAGGCGGGGGGGGGGGAGTGAGTGAGCGGCTTGGTGGGTATTTGGCCTCTAGCCAGGGCCAAAACCACCACACTGACTTTTAATGGGAGCTCTGTCACTGAAAATATCCTATGTTGTAAATCTTTGCTGAAAAGTAAGGTCAGCTTGACTTATTCCAAAGGCCAACCATTGGCAGCATATGTTGGTGTTGCAGTTTTGTGTAGCTGTGCTGCTGAGATGGTTTTTGTAAGTAGCAGTTACAATTTTTCTGCCAGCCTAACTATAAACAACGAGCAATTCAAGGCCATAGTGGCTCTGAGAATCACATATAGGAGAAAACAACCCGGAAGCAGCTGCATTTTGCCACTGGAAAAGGGAGTGAAAAGATGTAACGAGCTGTGCAGACACCAAGGACGGGGAGGGCGGGGAAGGCACCCCAGGTGCCAGAGAGCAAGATGCCCCTGCAGCCTGTGGAGAAATCCCATGGAAAAGGCCGAGACCCCACCTGCAGCTCGTGGAGGGGCTCCACGCTGGATGGAGCAGGTGGAGACATAGAGAAGATGCTGTGACCCTACGTTGGGATAAGCCCCTGCCAGCACTTGCAGTCATGAAGACAATCAGAGACACAGAGATGAGCGAGGGAGAGTTTTGCGCCAAAAAAGTTTGCTGGGGGGAGGCTGGTGACCCCATGGAGAACTGGGACTGAGAGACATTGTGATTTATTGCTGCCCGCCATAGCAGTGATCCAGGCAGAGCAGCTGATGAAGAGATAAAGCCCTGGGGGAAGAGACTCATGTTGGAGAAAGTTCGTGGAGGGCTGTCTCTCGTGGGAGGGACCCTACAGTGCAGCAGGGGAAGGGTGTGGAATGAATGACCCCCCCCAGCAGAGAAGGAAGCCACCTTGCAAGGAACTGACCGAAGCCCCATCTCCCAGTCCCTGCCCCGCTGTGCTGTGATCGGGGGGAGGAAGGGAGTGAAATCATGACTAGAGTGAAGTCTGCTAAGAAGGGAGTGAGGAGGGGAGGTAGATGTGTTTTAAGATCTGGAAAAGGAAAACAGCTCATGAAGAAGTAATCGAGAACCCCATTATTTTTTCCTAGTCCCTGTCCCCCCTGTACTGCGAGCAGGGGGGAAGAAGGGAATAAAATCATGGCTAAAGGGAAGTCTACTTAGAATGGAGGGGTGGGGGGAAGGTGCTACTGAGAACCCCATTTTCCCCAGTCCCTGCCCCCCCCGTACTGCGAACCGGAGGGAAGAAGGAAACAAAATTCTGACTAAAGTCTGCCAAGAAAGGAGTGGTGGGGGGAACGTGTTTTAAGAGCTGGTTGCATTTGTTTTAAGATTTGGTCGCGCTCCCGACTCCGGTTTTCATTGTTCTTTTTAGTGTAGTGTAATAAATTAGATTAGTTTTTTCCTTCACTCTGTGTTGAGTCTGTTTTGCCCACGTCGTTGTGATAGAATGATCTCTCCTTGTCTTTATCTTGACTCCTAAGCCTCTTGATATATATTTTCTCCCCTGTCCAACTAAGAAGGGGAGTAATAGACTGATTTTGGTGGGCATCTGGCCTCCAGCCAGGGCTAAACCACCACAGCTGGTAAAGAATAAACTGGTGAGGTTCAACTGCAGGTCAAGTACTAGAACACCACCTTTATTCTTGCTTTTCATGTAACTTTGGATTTTTCTTAATTGTTGCCTTAATTATTTTTTTTTAATGAAAATATTAAGTAGTATTCTAGACAATTAAATTCTTTCTCTGAGGCACCTCTTACCATTAGAGTCCTCTACCTCTTCAGCAGAAGTGTGATTCTTGGAGGTGTGGTAGCCAAGTGAGTCTGAGAGGCTGACAACATGGGGTCTTGGCAGTGTCAGTGTTTTCCCATGCACTCTCAAGGAATGCTCTTTCAGCTGGCTGATTGTCATGGTAGAAAATGTGCAGGAAGAACATTTGTAGGCATGTTCACCTGGGTGAGCAAAATATAGGCAAGCCATCAGCACACAAAAGAAACAAAATGGGATCTCCATTCTTTTCCTGCTGAACTAATCAGTAAAATTCCTATGGCCTATCTCAGTGCAAGACTCATTCCAAAGAGAACACACTATGTGCACCTCCCTGTTGAAATTATCTTTGTGACCAAAGTTTTCCTTTCTAACAACTCTAGATCCTTGTTAAATGACTGATGCCAGAAAACAAAGACCAGACTCTTAGCATGCCCATGTTGCATGATATAAGAAGAAAACAGAATCTTGTATGAAAATAGAGCCACTTGACTAAAGCATTTCCAAATTTCTTTGGGGAAAAAGCAAGGATGAAGTCCTCTGTGTTTTTTCATGCAACTCATCCAGAAGCATTACTAAAGAAACCAGGAGACTATAAAATGTTAGGTAAGGTTCTTAAAAAAAACCAAGCAAAATAAAAAACCAAACCCACAAACAAACTATCCACTGCTTCCCCCACACTTAATTCAAGGACGATCCCATTTTCTTTATATAAAACCTGCCTCAATGCAGGAATGAGCTCCACAGAACTAGTAACCAAGTCAAGGTTGGTTTACTACAAGAAGTGGACATGCCAATATCAAGAGCAGTACATACAGAAATGTTGAGGACAGCTGGCTACTCTTTAAGGATGCCTTTCTGAGAGCTCAAGGGCTCTCTGTCCCTCTGAATAAGAAAGTGGGCAGGAGGGGCAGGAGGCCAGCATGGCTAAGCAAGGACCTGCTGGTCAAACTGAGGGAAAAGAAAGGCAAATACAAGCTCTGGAAGCAAGGGTGTGTAGCCTGGAAAGAATACAGGGATGCTGTTCGGACTTGCAGAGACGGGATCAGGAAAGCCAAGGCGCAGATGGAACTGAACTTGGCAATGGATGTTAAAAACAACAAGAAGGGATTTTACAGGTACATTGGCCAGAAGAGACCAGCCAAAGAGAGTGTACCCCCTTTGGTAAATAAGAAAGGAGAATTGGCTGCAACTGATGTGGAGAAGGCTGAGGTACTGAATGAGTTCTTTGCCTCGGTTTTCTCTGGCAGCCAGGATTCTCATAATTCTCAAATCCCAGAACCTTGCATCCTTAGACCTCTAGGTGGGAACTCGGGGAGTAAATCCCCCCCCACTGTAAGGGCAGGGCAAGTCCGAGACCGCCTCATGAGACTGAATGTCTACAAGTCTATGGGGCCGGATGACATGCATCCCAGGGTCCTGAAGGAGCTGGCTGATGTGGTTGCTGAGCCACTCTCCATCATATTTGCAAAGTTGTGGCTGTGAGGAGAGGTCCCTGGAGACTGGAAAAAAGGTCACATCACTCCCATTTATAAGAAAGGGAGCAACGAAGACCCAGGGAATTACAGGCCGGTGAGCCTCACCTCTGTGCCTGGGAAGATCATGGAACAGATCCTCCTGGATGACATGTTGGAGCACATGAGGGATGAGCGTGTGATCTGGGACAGCCAGCACAGCTTCACCAAGGGAAGGTCGTGCCTTACCAATCTGGTGACCTTCTATGATGGAGTGACAGCATCGGTAGATAAAGGGAAGGCAACTGATGTCATCTACCTGGACTTGTGCAAGGCCTTTGACACAGTCCCCCATCACATCCTTATCTCTAAATTGGAAAGATGTGGATTTGATGGGTGGACCATCCAGTGGATAAGAAACTGGTTGACAGACCGTAGCCAAAGGGTGGTGGCCAATGCGTCTATGTCCAGGTGGAGGCCGGTGACAAGCGGGGTGCCCCAGGGATCTGTCTTGGGACCGGTTCTCTTTAACATCTTTATCAATGACATCGATGATGGAATTGAGTGCACCCTCAGCAAGTTTGCGGATGACACCAAGCTGAGTGGTGTGGTCGACACCCTAGAAGGAAAGGAAGCCATCCAGAGGGATCTTGACAGGCTGGAGAGATGGACCCGGGTGAACCTAATGAGGTTCAACACTGCGAAGTGTCAGGTGTTGCACTTGGTCCAGAAGAATCCCAGACATAGATACAGACTGGGAGAAGAGCTTCTTGAGAGTAGCCCTGCTGAGAAGGACTTGGGGATTCTGGTGGATGAGAAACTTAACATGAGCCAGCAGTGTGCTCTTGCAGCTCGCAAGGCCAATGGTATCCCGGGCTCCATCAGAAGAGGAGTGGCCAGCAGGGACAGGGAGGTGATTGTCCCTCTCTACTCTGTCCTCGTGAGGCCCCATCTGGAGTACTGTGTCCAGATCTGGGGCCTGCAATACAAGAAAGATGATGAACTGTTGGAGAGGGTTCAGAGGAGAGCCACGAAGATGATTAGAGGGCTGGAGCACCTCCCCTATGAAGAGAGGCTGGGGGAGCTGGGCTTGTTCAGTCTGGAGAAGAGAAGGCTGTGGGGGGACCTCATTGCAGCCTTCCAGTACCTGAAGGGAGCTTATAAACAGGAGGGGATTCAACTTTTTAAAAGGGTAGACAATGGCAGGACAAGGGGGAATGGATTAAAACTAAAGGAAGGAAGGTTTAGATTAGATATTAGGGGCAAGTGTTTTACAGAAAGAGTGGTGAGGTGCTGGAACAGGCTGCCCAGAGAGGTGGTGGATGCCCTGTCCCTGGAAGTGTTCAAGGCCAGGTTGGATGGGGCTCTGGGCAACCTTGTGTAGATCTAGGCCTGAGGTTGGTGGCCCTGCCTGTGGCAGGGGGGTTGGAGCTCTATGATCCCTTCCAACCCATGCCACTCTATGATTCTATGATAACCCCCAGAATAAATACAGGCTGGGGGATGAAGGGATTGAGAGCAGCCCTTCGAAGAAGGACCTGGGGGTACTGGTGGATGAAAAAATAGCCATAAACCAGCCATGTGCACTTCCGGCCCAGAAAGCCAACCATATCCTGGGCTGCATCAAAAGAAGCATGGCCATCAGGTCAAGAGAGGTGATTGTCCCTCTCTGCTCCACTCTTGTAAGACCCTACCTGGTGTACTGCATCCAGCACTGGGATCCCCAGTAAAACAGACATGGACTTGTTAGACTGAATCCAGAGAAGGGCCACCACGATGATCAGAGGGCTGGAGCACCTCCCCTATGAAGACAGGCTGAGACAGTTGGGCTTGTTCAGCCTGGAGAACAGAAGGATTCAGGGAGACCTTATTGCAGCCTTTCAGAACTTAAAGGGGGCTTATAAGAAAGATGGGGATAGACCTTTTAGTGGTGAAAAACTGGAACAGCTTGCACAGACACATTGCAGACGTGTGTCCTAGGTTTGGCGAGGATAGAGTTAATTTTGTTTCTAGTAGCTGGTATAGTGCTGTGTTTGGGAGTTAGGATGAGAGTGATGTTGCTAACACACTGATGTTTTTAGTTGTTGCCAAGCAGTGAAGGACTTTTCAACTTTTCATACTGGCTTGCTACAGAGAAGGTGGGGAGGGGACAGGAAGCCAGAAAGCTGGGAGGGGACATGGCCAGGACAGGTGACCCAAACTATCCAAAGGGGGTATTCCATGCCATGACATCAAGCTCAATGTAAAGGGGGGCTAGTGGGGGAGGGGCATGTGGCTCCAGGACACACGACTTGGGGATGGTCTGGCTTTGGAACGGGTCTGAGCTGTACATATGAATGGTATGGTTCGGTGAGAAACTGCATTGTGTATCACCAGGTTTTTTTATTTTGCTGTAAGTCCTTTTATTGTTATTTCTGCCTCCCTTTGCTGTCCCAGTAAACTGTCCTTACCCTTACCCACGAGGTTTGCCGTTGTCTTGGCTTACCCTCCCTTTCCCCCCACCCCACCCTACTGTGAGGGAGAAGCGAACAACAACAGGTTGCATGGTGCTCAGCTGCTGGCTGGGGCAAAATCACAACAGTCCTTTTTGTCATCCAATGTGGGGCACAAAGGGTTGGGATAACAGTAGATCTGGCCTAATCACATTAAAAACAAAACTGTGATAAGCATTCATTGAATTATTGAAACAGTTGCTGGTCAAAATGATGTTGTTTGATCACGTGGCTATGGTACTTAGACTGGTACTCGCTGTATGTACTCCCTGCGGTGATGTTTACCACCTCTGGGAGTGGGGTCTGGTTTCTGATTTTGCTGCATTGTGTGATATCAACCTATGATCACACATAGATCAACATCAAAGATCACAAAATTAATCTGGTATTTCTATGAGGTTTTGCTGTCCGGGCCATACCTTGGACAGGTAGGGATTAATAATGGCTCAGAGTCTATGGGGGACACAGAGGGGAATACCTGCACCACCTTCTTCTCCTTTGGGCTAAATGCAACAACTCTTATTCAAAATTCTCGAGAGCTGTTCTATCCCTGGGATGTTCAGACCAGCGTGCTTCTATTGCTAAGGCTTCTGAATGTGGCTCAGGTTCTGTTTAATAGTAAACATCTGTTTAAGAATACCACTCTTAGATTTTCCTTGAGGATGAATAGTCAGAGATGGCATAGCATGTGGGAGACTATGTGCAAGTATCTAGAGACCTTCTCACCCCCAGTGGTTTGGAACTTCACTCCTGAACAGCTACAGGACCCTGATAAAGTGACAGAATGTCTGAAAGGAAAATGCTGTAGCTATTCCAAGGAAGCAGAACTTACTGCATTGTGCGGGGCCCTGGCCACTATCTACCAAATGTTGCTTGATAGTATGCAGCGTTATCAGGGGGAAAGGAAAGAAAACAGACCCGCAGGTACTGCAGCTAGTGCAACCCCCCCAACAGACACCACAGCTACTGCAGTCCCAGCAACATGTGCTGTGGCTACAATAACCCCCACAACAGGCACTGCGGCTACCACAGCCCTGCAAACATTCAAGGTCAGGTTGTATGGGGCTGTGAAAAACCTGAACTAGTTGAAGATGTCCCTGCTCGTTGCAGGGGAGTTGGACTAGATGACCTTTAAACGTCCCTCGTAACCCAATATATTCTATGATTCTATGTGATCCAGAGAAAGATAGAATACATGCCCCAGAGCAAAAGAGGACATGAGCCCCAGAGTGTGACCCTGAGAAAAGCATGCATGACAAAATGTGTGGGTGCACACATGATCCAGATAGACCAAGCAGGCGCTCAACACCCAGAGACAGCAAGTATGAGTGTGCATAACCCAGAACAAGAGAGAGATCACAGCCTATGCCGAAAGCGTGGAAGAGCGTGTGCGTGTGACCAGTGGAGAGAGACAACACATGTGACCCAGAGTAAGAATGCACATGCACAACCAAAAGCAAGTGTATGTGCACTTAGGGCCACAAAGATCATTACGGGAGTGGAACATCTTCCTTATGAGGAAAGGCTGAGGGAGCTGTGTCTCTTTAGCTTGGAGGAGACTGAGGGGTGGCCTCATTAATGTCTATAAATATGTAAAGGGTGAGTGTCAGGAGGATGGAGCCAGGCTCTTCTCAGTGATGGCCAGAGATAGGACAAGGGGAAATGAGTGCAAGCTGGAGCATAGGAGGTTCCATGCGAACATAAGGAAAAACTTTTTCACTGTGAGGGTGACAGAGCACTGGAACAGGCTGCCCAGAGGGGTTGTGGAGTCTCCTTCTCTGGAGACATTCAAAATCCACCTGGACGTGTTCTTGTGTGACCTAATCTAGGTGATCCTGCTCTAGCAGGGGGGTTGGACTAGATGATCTTTTGAGGTCCCTTTCAATCCCTAACATTCTGTGATCCCAGAGAATTCACATGGCCCACAGAACAAGTACATAACCCAGAGATCATGCAAGAGTGTTCACAGCCCCAGGAGGCAGATTCCATGCCCAAAGGGAGCAGGGCCTAAAGGAGTGCATAATGCAGAGAGAATGCACAGCCAGGAATGTACCAAGAGACAGAGTGACCGTACACCTCAGAGAGAACATGTGTGATAGAGAGCGAGAGAGGATCACACAAGGCAGAGAGAGCACAAGCCCCAGAGAGCGCGTGTGAGACCATGCAACCTAGAGCAAATATGCAATCCAGAGAAAGCATGAATTTCCAAGAGACCACATCCCAGAGAGGAGAATGCAAGACCCAGAGAGAGAGAGAGAGTGTGCAACGTGGGGAGCACAAAATTCAGCGAGAGAAGAGCATGCAATGCAGGGAGAGAGCATGCGTGTGCAGGCTCCAGGGAGAGAAAGCACATGCACACACATGTGCCCCGGGGTGGGGTGGGAGAGGGAGCAAGGATGCAACTCACTGAGAGTGAGAGCGTGTGCATGCAAGAGTGCATAAGCCAAAGGAAGAGCAAGAGTGCATGTGACCCTGAGTGGGCAAACACAAGAGCATGACCCAGAAAGCATGACACAGTGCACACAAGACAAAATGAGCCAGTGCACATGACAGACTGAGAGCAACAGGAAGAAAGCGCAACAGAGACTGAGACACTGTGTTCCAAAGAGAAAAAGTGTGCATAACAATGCCAGAAACAGAGAGAGGAGGATGTGACTGATAGAGAGCATGACCGAGAAAGAGTGCAAGATCTTGACCAAGAGAAAGGGAGAGCTAGCAACAGCAATGCAGGACCGCTAGAGGGAACACGTGAGAGGGAGAAACCACAAGCAAGAAAAAGCTAGCCCAACTTTGAGAGAAATGTAGAGCAGGTGATGAGGCACAAGGGAGTGGACCAGCAAATCTTGGTGCACAGGGGGTTTTCCTGAGACAGGGAAACTCCAGGGGAGTGGAGAGACCCGCCAGGAGCTGGCAGATCTCGCAGGAGATGTTGATGAGGCCTGGGCATTGCCAGAGCAACGGCAGACAACCCACACCTCCAAAAGGCAGACCTGGAGACCAGGAGCATTTCAAACAGAGTATGGTGCATTAGCCAGGGCATAGTGCAGCAGTTTGCACTGCAGTTTGAGTGGGAGGGCACGCAGGGAAGGCGCTTCTTCGAAGAAGGGGCATTCCACTGGTGGAATAGGAGGCTTGATGTACACATAACTCAGCAACCAGGCACCATTCTGTGACAGATCAAGAGCATGGGTGCCATCCTACCTGACCCTCGAGGCAGAATGGTGGAATTCGTCTGAGAGCAAAGGCTGCAGCTCTGGCTGGGGGGTCTGAACCATCTACCCCAGTGGTGGCCCATGCCTCTACCCAGACAGAGTTGCTGAAGGGAGAGGCTGCAATACAGACCTCAGACTGCAGAAAATGCCAAGACCTTTCTTCTGGGGCAAGGATGGGGGCAGACCTGCCTGCAAAAGGTGTGCCCAGATGGAGGACCTCTTGCAGCAGGTGGCTGATCTGCAGGAGGCAGTGAGAAGGCTGAGTAACATCAAAGAAGCCGAGAAGGACTTGGATAGCTGGTTCCAAGCGCACTGTGCAGTGGACCCACAGCCAACGATCAAACACCTAAAAACTCCCCCACAAGCACACACACAGTAGGGAGGGGGCCCAATAATGTGTAAGAATAGAAGCTTGCAGTGGCAAGGACCAGCAGAAGAGACTTCCCCCAAAGCCTGAGGTGCCCTTGCAGAACCAATTCACTGCTCTGCAGACTGAAGAGGAAAGACCAGCCACATCAGGAGAGATGCTGGAGCTGAGTAAGGCAGCCTGGTCTATGCCCCATATAACAACCAGAGCAGCTAAGAAAAGGTGACCGGGTCATAGTAGTACGTGACTCTCTTCTGAGAGGTAGAACGGCACCCATTTGCCAACCTGATGCACTCTAGAGAGGTGTGCGGCTTACCAGGGGCTCAGATCAGGGATGTTATCAAGAGACCACCAAGCCTTGTACAGTCCACTGACTATTATCAGATGCTTTTGTTTCACATGGGCACTAGCGATACAGCCAGGAGCAGTCTGAGGAGCATCAAGAAGGATTACAAAGCCCTGGGAGCAGTGGTAAGGGACTCCGGAGCGCACAGGTAGTTTTCTCATCAATCCTGATCAAAGGGAAGGGGTATGAAAGGGCCACTCAAAGCTTGCAAATTGACAAATGCTTACAGGACTGGTGCCACAGCCAGGGGTTTGGCTACTAAGACCATGGGACTCTCAGAGACCTGGTCTACTGGGGGATGATGGGGTCCATCTGTCAGAGAAGGGGAAGAGTATCTTCAGTCACAGGCCTGCAAAGGTGGTGGAGAGCTTTAAAGTTGCTAGGGGAGGGGAACCTTAATCCACTCTACTCCTACCAGTTTGAGGCCAGTACCAGCAATAGATACCCAGAGCTGAGACAGCAAGAGAGAACCTGAAGGGCAGCACAAAGGAATTCCAGCCACTCTAGCCAGTAAGTAAGCTTCAGTAGGGGCCCAAATTTAATGCCGCTATGCAAACACATGTAGCACGAAGAATAAACAAAAGATGTGCATACACTTGCATGGCTATGATCTTACTGGCATCACAGAGACATGGTGGGACGGTTCCTATGACTGGAGGGTTCAAATGAAAAGATACAGGGTCTTTAGGAAGGACAAGCAGGGGAGACGGGAGTATTGCCTCCATCCCTTACATCCACTGAGTTGGCAGACAGAAGGGGATTGCTAGCACATAGTGGGGGTCTGCTACAGGTTACCTGACCAGGAAGAACATGTGGATGAGGCCCTCTATAGACAGATAGAAGCAACCTCACATTCACAGGCCCTGGTCATCATGGAGGACTTCAATCACTCCAATATCTGTTGGAGGAACAGCACAACAGGGCACAAGCAATTCAGGAGGTTCCTAGAATGCATTGATGATAACTTCCTTCTCCAAGTGGTAGAGGAGCCAATAAGGAGAGGTGCCATGCTAGACCTCATGTGAAGCTCAAGGGCAGCTTTGGCTGCAGTGACCATGAAACGGTGGATTTCAAGATCCTTAGGGCTGTGAAGAAGGCACACAGCAAGCTCACTACCCTGGACATCAGGAGAGCAGACTTCCTCTTCAGGAACCTACTTGGAAGACAAAGCCCTGGAGGGAAGAGGGGCCCAAGAAAGCTGGTTAGTATTCAGGGATAACCTCCTCCAGGCTCAGGAGCAATGAACTCCAACAAATAGAAAGTCAGGCAAAAACACCAGGAGGCCTGCATGGAAGAACAAGGAGCTCCTGGTAGAAGCAAGGGCAGGTAGCCTGGAAGGAATACAGAGAAACTGTCCAAACAACCAAGGATCAGGTTAGGAAAAATAAAGTTCTGATAGAATTAAATCTGGCCAGGGATGTCAAGGACAACAAGATAAGCTTCTATAGGTATGTCAGTGATAAATGGAACACTAGAAAAAATGTGGGCCCTCTCCAGAAGGAAACGGGAGACCTAGTTATCTGGGATATGGAGAAGGCTGAGGTACTCAACAACTTTTTTGCTTCAGACTTCACCAACAAGTCCTCTAAACACACCACTCAAGTCGCAGAAGGCAAAGGCAGGGACTGGGAGGATAAAGAACTACCACTGTAGAAGAAGATGAGGTTTGAGAACATCTAAGGAACCTGAAGGTGCACAAGTCCATGGAACTCAACGTGTTGCATCTGTAGGTCCTGAGGGAACTGGTAGATAGATAAGTGGCTAAGCCACTCTCCATCATATTTGAGAAATCATGGCAGTCTGGTGAAGTCCCTGCTGACTGGAAAAAGGGGAAACATAACCCCCATTTAAAAAAAAAAAAAAAGTCTTGGGGAAATACAGGCCTGTCAGTTTCACCTCTGTGCCTGACAAGATCATGGAAACTATGCTCAGGCACATGGAAAATAAGGAGGTGACTCGTGACAGTGGATGTAAAGAAGGTTATCAGAAGTAGTCAGCATGGATTCACCAAGGGGAAGTCATGTCTGACTCACTTGATAGCATTCTATGAGGGTATGACTGGATGGGTAAATGAAGGGAGAGCAGTGGACATTGTCTACCTTTATTTCAGCAAGGCTTTTGACACCGTCTCCCACAGCATCCTCATAGGCAAGCTCAGGAAATGTGGGTTAGACGAATGGACAGTGGGGTGGATTGAAAATTGTCTGAAAGACAGAGCCCAGAAGGTGATGATCAGTGGCACAGAGTCTAGTTGGAGGCCTGTAACAAGTGGTGTTCCTTAGGGGTAAGTCCTGGGTCCAGCCCTGTTCAATATATTCATCAACAACTTGGATGAAGGGATAGAGTGTACCCTCAGCAAGTTTGCTAATGAGACAAAACTGGGAGGAGTAGATGACATGCCGGAAGGCTGTGATGCCATCCAGTGAGACCTGGACAGATAGAGAGTTAGACAGAGAGTAATCTTATGAAAGTCAACAAGGGCAAGTGTAGGATCACGCACATAGGGAGGAATAACCCCATGCACCAGTACAGGTTAGGGGCTGACCTGCTGAAAAGCAGCTCTGGAAAAAGACCTGGGAGTCCTGATGGACAACAGGTTAACCATGAGCCAAGAAAGCCAATGGCATCCTGGGGTGTATCAAGAAAATGTGGCCAGCAGGTCGAGGGAGGTTCTCCCCCCCCTCTACTATGCACTGGTGAGGCCTTCATCAGGAATATTGTGTGCAGTTCTGGGGTCCCCAGTTCAAGGAGGACAGGGAGCTACTGGAAAGGGTACAAAAAAGGACTAAGAAGATGATTAGAGGATTAGAACATCTCTCATATGAAGAGAGGCTAAGGGACTTGGGACGTTTTAGCCTAGAGGAGAGAAGACTGAGGGGGGATCTTATCAATGCTTATAAATACTTGAGGGGTGGGTGTCAGGGGGATGGGGTCAGTCTTTTTTCAGTGGTGCCCAGTGACAGGATAAGAGGCAATGGACTCAAACTTGAATATAGGAAGTTCCACCTAAACATGAGGAGGAACTTTTTTAACTGTGAGGGTGGCAGAGCAGTGGAACAGTCTGCCCAGAGAGGTTGTAGAGTCTCCTTCTCTGGAGACATTCAAAACCCGCCTGGATGCTGTCCTGTGCAGCCTGCTCTAGGTGATCCTGCTCTGGCAGGGGTCTTGGACTATCCTTACTAGGAGAAGTACCAAGGCCAATGGTATCCTGGGATCCATTAGAAGAGGGGTGGCCAGCAGGGACAGGGAGGTGATTGTCCCTCTCTGCTCTGCCCTCGTGAGGCCCCATCTGGAGTACTGTGTCCAGATCTGGGGCCCACAATACAAGAAGGATGTGGAACTGTTGGAGAGGGTTCAGAGGAGGGCCACAAAGATGATTAGAGGCCTGGAGCACCAGGCCTACGAAGAGAGGCTGAGGGAGCTGGGCTTGTTCAGTCTGGAGAAGAGAAGGCTGTGGGGGGACCTCATTGCAGCCTTCCAGTACATGAAGGGAGCTTATAAGCAGGAGGGGACTCAACTTTTTAAAAGGGTAGACAATGGCAGGACAAGGGGGAATGGATTAAAACTAAAGGAAGGAAGGTTTAGATTAGATATGAGGGGCAAGTTTTTTACAGAAAGAGTGGTGAGGTGCTGGAACAGGCTGCCCAGAGAGGTAGTGGATGCCCCGTCCCTGGAAGTGTTCAAGGCCAGGTTGGATGGGGCCCTGGGCAACCTAGTGTAGATCCAGGCCTGAGGTTGGTGGCCCTGCCTGTGGCAGGGGGGTTGGAGCTCTATGATCCTTGGGGTCCCTTCCAACCCAGACCATTCTATGATTCTATGATTCTAAGTAAGGAAGGGGGACAGCAGAACAACCACATTAGACTTCCGTAGGGCTGACTTTGGACTGTTCAGAAAGCTGCTCGATAAGATTCCATGGGAGGCAGCCCTTGAGGGCAAAGGAGCCCAAGAGGGTTGGATGCTCCTCCAGAAGGAAATTCTGGTGGCACAAGAACAGGCTGTCCCAGTGTGTTGGAAGACGAGTCGGTGAGGCAGGAAGCCAGCTTGGCTGAGTAGAGAGATCTGTGAGGATATAAGCAAAAACAGATAAAAATATGAGCTTTGGAAGAAGGGGTAGGTGTCTTGGGATGACTATAGGGATGTAGTAAGATCATGTAGAGAGAAAGACAGAAGGGCTAAAGCCGAGCTGGAACTCAGACTGGCCAGTTCTGTGAAAGATAATAAAAAATCCTTCTATAGATACATCAACAGTAAAAGGACGGTCAAGGAGAATCTCCAGCCCTTATTGGCTGCAGGGGGAAAAATAGTGACAAGGGATGAGGACAAGACTGAGGTACTTAATTCCTTCTTTACCTCAGTCTTTAATAGTAAAGTAGGATGTTCCCTGGGTATTCAGCCTCATGAGCTAGCTGACAGGGAGGGAGAGCAGAAGAAAGCTCCCATGATCCAGGATGAAATGATTAGCGACCTACTTGGCCAGTTAGACATTCACAAGTCAATGGGGCCAGATGGGATCCACCACAGGGTATCGAGGGAGCTGGAAGATGTGCTTGCCAAACCCCTTTCCATGATCTACCAGCAATCCTTCCGGACTGGAGAAGTTCCACTCTACTGGAGGCTGGCAGATGTTACACCCATATATAAGAAGAGTTGGAAGGAGGATCTGAGGAACTACAGGCCTGTCAGTCTGACCTCAGTCCCGCGGAAGATCATGGAGAGGGTCATCTTGGGACCTATCACGCAGCACATGTGTGATGGCTGGGGGATCAGGTCTAGTCAATATGGGTTTACAAAAGGTAGATCCTGTCAAACTAACCTGATCACCTTCTATGACAAGGTGACCTGCTTCATGGAAAAGGGTAAGGCTGTGGATGTGGTCTACCTGGACTTCAGTAAAGCCTTTGACACGGTTTCTCACAGCATTCTGATTGAGAATCTGGCTGCCACTGGCCTGGACAGGTGGACCCTCAGCTGGGTTAAAAACTGGCTGGATGGCCAAGCCCAAAGGGTGGTGGTAAATGGAACAAAATCCAGCTGGAGGCTGGTCACGAGTGGCATCCCCCAGGGCTCAGTCCTGGGTCCAGCTTTATTCAACATCTTTATCAATGATCTCGACGAAGGGATTGAATGCTCCCTCAGTAAGTTTGCAGATGACACTAAACTAGGAGGAAGTGTTGATCTGCCTGAGGGTAGGGAGGCTCTTCAGAGGGATCTGAACAGACTGGACCGATGGGCTGAGACCAATGGGATGAAGTTTAACAAGGCCAAGTGTAAAGTGCTGCACATGGAACATAACAACCCCATGCAGCGATATAGGCTTGGTGGAGAGTGGCTGGAGAGCTGTCAGGCAGAGAAGGACCTGGGGGTGTTGGCTGACTGCAGACTGAATATCAGTCATCAGTGTGCCCAGGCGGCCAAGAAGGCCAATGGCATCCTGGCTTGTATCAAAAACAGTGTGGCCAGTAGGTCTGGGGAGGTGATTGTGCCCTTGTACTCGGCATTGGTGAGGCTGCACCTCGAGTACTGTGTCCAGTTCTGGGCTCCTCACCATAAGAAGGACATTGAGGTCCTCGAGTGTGTCCAGAGAAGGACAACCAGGCTGGTGAAGGGGCTTTAGGGCAAATCCTATGAGGAGCAGCTGAGGGAGCTGGGGATGTTTAGCCTGGAGAAGAGGAGACTGAGGGGAGACCTTATCACTGCCTACAACTACCTGAAGGGGGGTTGTAGAGAGGTAGGTGATGGTCTCTTCAGCCAAGTGACAGGAGATAGGACAAGGGGAAATGGCATGAAGCTGCGCCAGGGCAGGTTCAGATTAGATATTAGGAAAAAGTTTTTTACTGAAAGAGTTGTCAGGGCCTGGAACAGGCTGCCCAGGGAGGTGGTTGAGTCACCTTCCCTGGGTGTGTTTAAAAAAAGGGTAGATCAGGTACTCTAGGGATATGGTTTAGCATAGGACAGGAACGGTTGGACTTGATGATCTTAAAGGTCTTTTCCAACCTTGTGATTCTGTGATCTCCAGCAGTTCCGTCCAACCCAAATCATTCTATAATTCTATGATTCAGGGTGAATGAGGCACAGAGAGGGAGAGCAAACATGACTGTGTGCGAGGGAGAGCATGCAATGGTCTGTGAGAGAGAGACACAGAGACATAAAGAATTTGTGACTGAGTGAGGGAGAAGATATGCCATCACACCCAAGAGAGGAATAGCATGCACAACCTAGATAGTGAGAGTGAGCATGTCCACACAGAAGGTCGTGCAAAAGGGAACACGTGACTGTGAGAGTAAGGAAACAAGAAGCAGCTTATGAGAACACAGCTGCACATGAAAAGGGAGAACAAGTACAATAATGAGAGAGTGAGCCAGCAAGAGAGAAGTATAACAGATGACAGATGGAGACCACACATGAGAAAGGGAGATCACAACCTAATAGAGAGGGAGAACAAGCGTGACTGCATGTAAGGGAGAGAGGGAAAGCAGGAGAGTGATTGCAACCATGTACAAGTTTGATTGAGAGGGGACACACAAAAGTGAGAGAGCACATGATCATATGTGAGAGATGGAGAGTGCACAATTGCACAAGAGCTTGTGTCCACGCAAGAGAGTGTGGAGAGCACGTGACTGCCCACAAGGGGGAGAGAGTGACTGTGTGAGCTTGAGCTAGAATGAGAATACAAGAGCAAGTATGTGTGCTTGACAGCAAGAGAGAGATTTAGAGAGGACAAGGGAGAGGGCAAACAAGGAACTGATAGACTTACCAGCATGAGCTTTGAGTATATGGGTTTTCAAGTGGCTATTGTAAGAGGACTTGAAGGGACAGAGCTTGCAACGGAATGGCTTATGGTGTCCATGATGAGTCTGCATATGGCGATCCAGACTGATCAAAAGACAGACAAAAAAAAAACCGCAAAATATTAAATCATTTTACCTATTCCTATCCAAAAAATTAGTAACAAAAACAAATTTTAAAAAAGACCAGGCCAGGCTCAGCTATCCTTTTCATGCTGGTTCTTTATATCCAACAGGTCTGCTTATATAACAAGGCAGAATCTAATCTGAGGAAGAAAGAGAGAGATGTGAGCAATTTTATCACACAGAATGTAAGCCACAGAAAACTCATAAGGGAAAAATTACTATCAATTAAATTATACTGTATCCAGAATAACAAGATAATCACTTATAAGATGAAGGCTATTTCAGGAAAAACTAAAACCAAACAAGAAAAACCCAGAACAGAAAAATAAAAATATTAGTACAGGATTTTTATGTGAAGTGTTTTTGTGAAAATATGCACCCTTTTCTCCTCCTAAGGGGAGCTCTACTGAAGAAACCTTCATTTGGTTACAGCAGCAAAAGCAAATTAAGACAGTCTACTCTGGGGATGAGTTATTGTCTATAGTCAACGAGCAAAAGGTGGAAGAATTTCAGATGCAATTGACTGGGAGACCCAGCATGAAGCTCAACAAGAAGGGGTGGTGTGGTGGTTTAGCCCTGGCTGGAGGCCAGATGCCCACCAAAGCCAGTCTATTACTCCCCTTCTTAGTTGGACAGGGGAGAAAATATATATCAAGAGGCTTAGGAGTCAAGATCAAGGACAAGGAGAGATCATTTTATCAGCAACGATACGGGCAAAACAGACTCAACAAAGAGTGAAGGAAAAAAACTATTAATTTATTACACTACACTAAAAAGAACAGTGAAAACCGGAGTCAGGAGCACAACCAAATCTTAAAACAAATGCAACCAGATCTTAAAACACATTCCCCCCACCATGCCCTTCTTAGCAGACTTTAATCAGGGTTTTTTGCTCCCTTCTTCCCTCCCGTTCGCAGTACAGGGGGGAGCAGGGACTAGGAAAAAATAATGGGGTTCTTGGTTACTTCTTCATGAGCTGTTTTCCTTTTCCAGATCTTAAAACACATCTACCTCCCCTCCTCACTCCCTTCTTAGCAGACTTCACTCTAGTCATGATTTCACTCCCTTCCTCCCCCCGATCACAGCACAGCGGGGCAGGGACTGGGAGATGGGGCTTCGGTCAGTTCCTTGCAAGGTGGCTTCCTTCTCTGCCGGGGGGGGTCATTCATTCCACACCCTTCCCCTGCTGCACTGTAGGGTCCCTCCCACGAGAGACAGCCCTCCACGAACTTTCTCCAACGTGAGTCTCTTCCCCCAGGGCTTTATCTCTTCATCAGCTGCTCTGCCTGGATCACTGCTATGGCGGGCAGCAATAGATCACAATGTCTCTCAGTCCCAGTCCTCCATGGGGTCACCAGCCTCCCCCCAGCAAACTTGTTTTGGCGCAAAACTCTCCCTCGCTCATCTCTGTGTCTCTGATTGTCTTCATGACTGCAAGTGCTGGCAGGGGCTTATCCCAACGTAGGGTCACAGCATCTTCTCTATGTCTCCACCTGCTCCATCCAGCGTGGAGCCCCTCCACGGGCTACAGGTGGGGTCTCGGCCTTTTCCATGGGGTTTCTCCACGGGCTGCAAAGGCATCTTTCTCTCTGGCACCTGGGGCACCTCCTCCCCCGTCCTCCCTGGCCTTGGTGTCTGCACAGCTCGTTACATCTTTTCACTCCCTTCTCCAGTGGCAAAATGCAGCTGCTTCCAGGTTGTTTTCTCCTATATGTGATTCTCAGAGGCGCTATGACTATCTCTCATTGGCTTGGCCCTGGTCAACAGTGACTGTGGCCTTGAATTGTTTACACTTGGAGCTGCGGAGAATTTCAGCAGCTCCTCACAGCAGCCATTTTCTGCACCCCTGTTCTTTTCCAGCACCCAACCACGCAAAACTGCGACAGGTAGCAAAGTCAAGATGCTATTTTTCTGCAGTGGAAGTCAGCAACAGAAAGCCTGACATTGAAGGGGGGAGAATTCGTTACCCATCTCCATGGCTTCAGATCAGGATGGAGACATTTCCAATACAGTCTCTTCTTTGGGAACATTAATACTTTGTTATATAACTAGTCTAAGCCTTTTTATTCACAGCAGTGAAACAACAAGAAGATATGGACAAGTTTGGAGAGGACTAGTTTATCATCCCCCCAAATCACCATCCGAATAGTTCCAGGCATATTTTAGCTTTATTTCCTATTAATTGACCTAAATTGTCCTATTTTTTTCTACTGAATATCAAGCTCTAGATAAAATGGAATCTAGTCCAGCGCCTCATACTACAGTTTCATATTGATAAAGCCTGAGCCAAGAAAATCCCTGTTTACCAGTGCTAACACCAAAGTCTGTGTATTGAAAGCTCTAATGATAGCAAAACCAAAAAACAGACCATATATCCAATTTTAGGGCTACTTTATAGAAACATTAAGAGTTTGTGGTAAGATAATTTTTTCCCCATTTCTCTGGAGAGCTGGTATGTCTCCTAAATAAGAAAAGCTGTACACTTGTGGTCAGTATTTAATTTTAAAAAAAACCCCACATTTTAAATATATGATAGAAAATAAGCTAGTATAAAACTGAAACAGATTACCGAAGATGTATACAATACATATCTCAAGCTCAGCACTGACTGGAACAAGTACCCTTGGCATATCAGAAGCTCAAAGAGCTCCTGAGGAAGGATGCAGCTTTTCATGTTACAAGCAATGAGCTTGCAGAGAGCTATAAGTGGAACTTCTCCTTACCCTCTCAGCTACCTTTACAGAATAGGTATGAAGCTCTGGGTATAGTAGATGAAGGACATGATGAAATAGAAGAGGAGAAATCTGTGCAAGTGCTCTCACCAAGGTCAGATGAACCAACCCTTCACATCAAGACCTGCATTAAGACCAGTGCTGAGAAGAAACAACAGTGACTTATGGTCATTGGTGACTCTCTCCTGAGTGGGAGGCACCCATTTGCAGACTGGATCCTCTTTTTCAGGGAAGTTTGCTGCCTCCCTGGGGTCCAAATCAGGGATATAACTAGATGACTGATAAGCTTAGTACAGCCTTCAGACTATTACCTACTCCTGCTCATTCACATGGGTACTAATGACATCACAAAAAGAAGGCTAAGGTCAATCAAAAAAGATTTTAGGGAAAGTCCTGTGTAAATAACTTGATCTATGATAAGGTCACCCATCTAGTGGATAAAGGGAGGTGTTGGATGTACTTTTTCTGGATTTTAGTAAGGCTTTTGATATGTCACTCACAGCATCCTTCTGGACAAGTTGTCCAAATGTGAGATGCGTGTGTTCACAGTGTGCTGGGTGAAGAACTGGCTGAAGGGCGACACTCAAAGGGTTGTAGTGAACGGGGCTACATCTGACTGGTGATCAGTCACCAGTGGTGTTCCTCTAGGCTCAATTCTAGGGCCAGTCTTGGTCAATATATTTATCAAAGATCTGGATGCAGGGGTTGAATGCACCATTAGCAAGTGTGCTGATGATACCAAACTGGGAGGTGCTGTTAACTCTCTTGAGGGATGAAAGGCCTTGCTGAGGGACCTGGATAGATTGAATCATTGGACAATCATCAATGGCATGAAATTTAACAAGTCCAAATGTTGGATTTTGCATCTAGGACGGAGTAGCACCAGATGCAAGTATAAATCGGGAGAGGAGTGACTGGAGAGCAGCCCTGCAGAAAGGGATCTGGGGATGCTGGTAAACAGCAGGATCAATAGGAGTAAGCAGTGTGCCCTGGCAGCCAAGAGGACAAACCACATCCTGGCATGAATCAAACATAGTATAATCAACTGGTCAAAAGCTGTGATGATCCCACTGCATTCAGCATTGGTGCAGCCTCACCTGGAGTACTGTGTGCAGTTCTGGGCCCTGCAATTCAACAAGGATGTGAAGGTACTCAAATGTATCCAGAAGAGGATAAACAAAGCTGGTGAAAGGACTGGAAGGCATGTCCTATAAGGAGCAGCTGAGGACTTGGGGTTTGTCTAGTCTGGAGAAAAGAAGGCTCAGGGTTGACCTCGTTTCTCTTTACAGCTTCCTGAGGAGGGGGAGAGGGAGGTGCTGATCTGTTCTCCCTGGGATCCAGTGACAGGACATGTGGGAATGGTTCAAAGCTGCACCGGGGAGGTTCAGACAATATTAGAAAACATTTCTTTAACCAGAGGGTGGTCAAACACTGGAACAGGCTTCCTAGAGAGGTGGTCAATGCTACATGACTGTCAGTGTTTGAGGCATTTGGACAATGCCCTTAATAATATGCTTAAACTTTTGGTCAGCACTGAAATGGTCAGGCAGTTGGACTAGATGATCCTTGTAGGTCCCTTCCAACTGAACTATTCTATTCTATTCTATTCTATTCTATTCTATTCTAATGTCTGGGGCTACAGGGAATGTCTGAAACTTCTCACTGATGGTGGGGCACAGTAAAACTGTTTCCTTGCCTACAGGAGATGTGTGCTGGTAAAGAGCTGTTACCAGGTTAAAGGATCTGCAGGCGATCAGAGAACTGCACAGCATCATAGATAATGAGGAAAAAAAAAAGACCCCAAAACCAGGTTCTTCTCAGAGATCCTGCAGAGACAAGAGCCCAAACTCCCAGTTGTACTGAAGGAGGGGCAGACAGTGTCTATGTTTATTAGTTTGGGAAATGGAGGCTAACAAGATGGTAAAGACTGGAAGCTTGTGACTTCTGGAACTGTGAGGATGGGGTCCTGCTTCAACAGCAGCTCTGCAACTATAGAATAGGGTCTATAGTTCTGCAAATGCTCCAGAGTGGGTGACCGTGTCGGGGGACCCTTCCTGAAAGCAAGTGTGGTGGTTTAGGCCTGGCTGAAGGCCAGACGCCACCCAAAGTCAGTATATCACTCCCCTTTTTAGTTGGACAGGGGAGAAAATATATATTGAGAGGCTTAGGAATCAAGATAAGGACAGGGAGAGATCATCCTGTAATCAACGACATGGGCAAAACAAACTCAACACAGAGTAAAGGAAAGAAAACTATCTAATTTATTACACTATACTACACACACAGTGAAACCAGAGTTGGATAATGAGAAGCGCAACCAGATCTTAAAGCACTTCCCCCCACCCCTCCCTTCTTAGCAGACTTCCCTTTAGTCATGATTTTGCTCCCTTCTTCCCCCCAATTGTGGCACAGGGAGAGGCAGGGACTAGGAAAATGGGGGCTTCGGTCAGTTCCTTGCAAGGTGGTTTCCTTCTTGGCTGGGGGGGCATTCATTCCACACACCCTTCCCCTGCTGCACCATGGGGTCCCACCCATGGGAGACAGTCCTTCATGATCTTCTCCAATGTGAGTCCTTTCCCACAGGGCTCTAGCTCTTCACCAGCTGCCCTGGTGTGGGTCACTGCTATGGCGGGCAGAAATAAATCACAGTGTCTCTCAGTCCCAGTACTCCACAGGGTCACAAGCCTCCCCCCAGCAAACCTGTTCCAGTGCAAATCTCTCTCTTGCTCATCTCTATGACTCTGTCTCTCTCCGTGGGCTGCAAGTGCTGGCAGGGGCTTGCTCCAACGCGAGTCACAGCATCTCCTGTATGTCTCCACCTCCTCCATCCAGCGTGGAGCCTCTCCACGGGCTACAGGTGGGTTCTTGGCCACCATGGCTGTGGGGGAAAACCCGCTCCACCATGGGTTTCTCCACAGGCTGCTGGGGCATCATTCTCTCCGGCACCTGGGGCACCTCCTCCCCCCCTTCACCGGCCTTGGTGTCTGCACAGCTCATTACATCTTCTCACTCCCTTCTTCTGTGGCAAAATGCAGCTGCTTGTGTTTTTTTTTTTCTCCTATATGTGATTCACAGAGGCACTGTGACCATTGCCGATTGGCTCGGCCTTGGTCAGCAGCAACTCTGGCCTTGAAACAGCCAATGTTTACTCTTTGCGGCCTGCAGAGAGCTTCTAGCTGCTTCTTACAGCAGCCATTTTCTGCAGCACCCATTCTCTCCCAGTACCCAGCTACGCAAAACTGCGACAGCGAGTGACCCGGAGCGTGGCACAGCAGTACGCAGTCTCCCTCATGGTTCAGAAGGTAAGTTGAGTTGATGAGCTTCTGCCCACAGAGCACACAGGGTGAGCAAAGGGAGCCTGCTGGGCACCAGGAGGGTTAACCATGGTCTCCACCAGAAACAGAGCTTGCCTCAAAAAAACTGTGGCATCCCAGACAGAGGGCCTGCCTCAGTCTGGGATGTCGCTGTCCAGGTCTATGGATGCAGGGAGTCCCTGAGCCTGCTGCTGCCAGGGAAGAGTGGCAAGAATTCCACCTGCATGAGGTGCGAGAAGGTGGATGATCTGCTCAGCATGGAGGCAGAGCTGAAAGAGGAGGTTGAAGGACTGAGGGCCATCAGGGATTGTGAGTGGGAAATTGACTGGTGGAGTACCTCCCTGGTGTCCCGGAGGGAAGGGTGCCAGGAAAATACCCCACAATTGGTGGTGGACCCCTTGCCCTGTCCCTGTCGGGCAGAGGAGGAGGACCTGAGCGATAGGGAAGGTTGGAAGAGAGTCCCGGCTCAGCGTCATAGGTGCACCCCCTGCCTGCCTACCCCACTCCTCCAGGTTCCCCTAAGCAATAAGTTTGGGGCCCTGGAAATTGAAGGGGAGGTAAGTGAGGAGGCGAAGGAGGACCCTCTGCCTAAGAGGGTGCCTAGGGCGAGGCGGTCGACCCCACACCTAGAGACTGCCTCTGCTAGGAAAGAAAGAAGGGTAATTGTGGTAGGCAATTCCCTTCTCAGGGGAATGGAGGGCCCCATATGCAGGCTTGACCCAACCCATAGGGAGGTGTGCTGCCTCCCTGGGGCCCAGGTCAGGGACATCGCCAGAAAACTCCCAGGTCTGGTCTGTTCCTCTGATTACTACCCATTATTGATAGTTCAGAGAGGCAGTGATGAAGTCACTCAGGGTAGCCTGCGAGCTATCAAAAGAGACTTCAGGGGTCTAGGGCGCTTGGTTGAGGGAGGGGGAGTGCAAGTAATATTTTCCTCTATCCCTTCTGGTAGGGCAAGGGATTCGGAGTGGGCTAGGAGAATCCAGGCATTGAACAAGTGGCTGAAAAGCTGGTGCCGCCACAGGAACTTTGGGTTCTTTGATCATGGGATGGTTTACTTGGCACCTGGCCTGATGGCTGTGGATGGGGCTCACCTGTCTGCAAGGGGAAAGCTGATCCTAGCCCAGGAGTTGGTGGGGCTCATTGAGAGGGCTTTAAACTAGGTAAGAAGGGGATAATATGATGCTTGCTGGGGTTGAGTGAGTAGTTCAGAGATTTCAACTAGAGTTGATGGGGGAAGAGGGTAGAGGTCAGTGATGGGCTTGGGGATGTTGTTGTTCTACGTGATTGCAGGGAAAAATCTCTGGATTGTCCTGTAGGATTTTGTGATGACTCCTCGGAGGAGGTACCATTGCCTATTCCTCACCCAAAATCTTGCATCCCTTTAGGGATACCTGCATTTGCTGCCTCCCTAAAGTGCCTGTATACTAATGCACGCAGCATGGGAAATAAACAGGAGTTAGAGATCTTTGTGCAGTCACAAGGCCACGATCTCATCATGATCACAGAGACGTGGAGGGACAGCTTGGATGACTGGAATGCTGTCATGGATGGCTATGTGCTTTTTCAGAAAGATAGGCTGAGGAGGCGAGGTGGTGGAGTTGCTCTTTCTGTGAGAGAGCAGATAGAATGGATTGAACTCCACCTGGGGGAGGATGGTATACCAGTTGAGAGCTTGTGGGTGAAAATCAAGGGGCAGGCTAGTGTGAGTGAAACTGTTGTAGGTGTGTACTACAGGCCCCCTGATCAGGAGGAGAAAGTTGATGATGCCTTCTACAAGCTGCTAGAAGTAGCCTCACAATCCCAGGCACTGGTTCTTATGGGGGACTTCAATTACCCAGATAATTGTTGGGTAAGCAACAGGACCACTCATGTGTGGTCCAGACGGTTTCTGCAGTGTGTTGAAGACAACTTTCTGATACAGCTGGTAGAGGAGCTGACGGGGGGGGGAGTTGGGGGGTGGGTACTGGATCTTTTTCTAACCAACAAAGATAGGCTCATTAGGGAAGTTAAGGTCAGAGGCAGCTTGGGACACAGTGATCACGAGATGGTGGAGTTCAAGATCTTGAGTAGAAGAAGCAAACCAAAAAGTAGGATTGCTGCCCTGGACTTTAGGAGAGCTAACTTTGATCTCTTCTGGGACCTAATAGGAGCTATCCCATGGGCTACGCTGTTAGAAGGTAAGGGAGCCTGTGAGAGCTGGCTAGCATTTAAACAGTGCTTCTTCCAAGCCCAGGATCGGTGCATCCCTTTGAGCAAGAAATCAGGGAAGGGTGGCAGAAGACCTGTGTGGATGAGCAGGGAGCTCATGCATAAACTCAAAGGGAAGCAGAAGGTCCTTGAACTGTGGAAAAAGGGTCTGAGCACTTGGGAAGAATATAGGAATGTTGTCAGGGCCTGCAGGGACGTGATGAGGAAGGCTAAAGCCCACCTGGAAATGAAACTGGCAAGGGACATAAAAGATCACAGAATCACAGAATCACAGAATAATAAGGTTGGAAAAGACCTTTAAGATCATCGAGTCCAACCATTCATATCCTAAACTAAACCATATCCCTAAGTACTTCATCTACCCTTTTTTTGAACACATCCAGGGAAGGTGACTCAACCACCTCCCTGGGCAGCCTGTTCCAGGCCCTGACAACTCTTTCAGTAAAAAATTTTTTCCTAACATCCAATCTAAACCTGCCCTGGCGCAGCTTCATGCCATTCCCCCTTGTCCTATCACCTGTCACCTGGCTGAAGAGACCATCACCTATCTCTCTATAACCTCCCTTCAGGTAACTGTAGGCGGTGATAAAGTCTCCCCTCAGTCTCCTCTTCTCTAGGCTAAACAGCCCCAGCTCCCTCAGCCGCTCCTCATAGGATTTGCCCTCCAGCCCCTTCACCAGCCTGGTTGCCCTTCTCTGGACTCGCTCCAGGACCTCCATGTCCTTCTTGTGGTGAGGAGCCCAGAACTGGGCACAGTACTCGAGGTGCGGCCTCACCAATGCCGAGTACAGGGGCACAATCACCTCCCTAGACCTACTGGCCACAGATAATAAAAAGGGGTTTTTTTAGGTATGTGAACAGTAAGAGGAAGACTAGGGATAATGTGGGTCTCCTGCTGAATGAGGTGGGGGTCCTGGTAACGGGGGATGCTGAGAAGGTGGAGATACTGAACACCTTCTTTGCTTCGGTCTTCACTTCAAAGACGCCCCCTCAGGACTCCCGGACACTGGAAGAAAGTAAGAGAGTTTGGAAAATGGAGACCTTCCCTCTGGTTGAGGTGGGGTTGGTCCAAGTGTGTCTCGGTGGGATCAATGCACACAAATCCATGGGCCTGGATGGGATGCATCCACGTGTGCTGAGGGAGCTGGCAGAAGTGATTGCTGAGCCGCTCTCTATTATCTTTGACAGGTCTCGGAGAACAGGAGAGGTGCATGAAGACTGGAAGATAGCCAGTGTCACTCTGGTCTTCAAAAAGGGCAAGAAGGAGGATCCGAGTAACTACAGGCCAATCAGTCTCACCTCTGTCCCTGGAAAGATGATGGAACAGCTTGTTCTGGATGCCATCTCCAAGCAATTGGAAGAAAATAAGGTTATGAGGAGTAGTCAGCATGGATTCACCAAGGGCAGATCGTGCTTGACCAACCTCATAGCCTTCTACGATGTCACCACCGGCTGGGTAGATGGAGGGAGAGTAGTGGATGTCATCTATTTGACTTCAGCAAGGCTTTTGATACTGTCTCCCATGACATCCTGATAGAAAAGCTGAGAAAGTATGGGATAGATGAGTGGACAGTGAGGTGGGTTGAGAACTGGCTGTCGGGCCGAGCTCAGAGGGTGGCAATCAGTGGAGCAGAGTCCAGCTGGAGACCTGTGACTAGCGGTGTTCCCCAGGGCTCAGTGTTGGGTCCGGTCTTGTTTAACGTCTTCATCGACAACCTCAGTGAGGGAATAGCATCCACCCTCAGCAAGTACGCTGATGATACAAAGCTGGGAGGGGTGGCTGACACGCAGGAACACTGCGCTGCCATCCAGAGAGACCTGGACAGGCTGGAAAGCTGGGCAGGGAGAAACCAGATGAGGTTTAATAAAAGCAAGTGTAGAGTCTTGCACCTGGGGAGGAATAACCGCTTGAATCAGTACAGGCTGGGGGATGACCTGCTGGAGAAGAGCTCTGTGGAGAAGGACCTGGGGGTCCTGGTGGAGGACAGGTTGGCCATGAGCCAGCAGTGTGCCCTGGTGGCTAAGAGGGCCAATGGAATCCTGGGGTGCATCAAAATGAGAGTGGCCAGCAGGTCAAAGGAGGTGATCCTCCCCCTCTACTCTGCCCTGGTCAGGCCCCACCCCACTGTGTCCAGTTCTGGGCTCCCTGGTATAAAAAAGACAGGGATCTCCTGGAAAGAGTCTAGCGGAGGGTCACAAAAATGATTAAGGACCTGGAGCATCTCCCCTACGAGGAAAGGCTGAATCAACTGGGGCTGTCCAGCCTTGAAAAAAGAAGATGGAGAGGGGATATGATTAATGTTTATATATATCTGAAGTGTGGGACACAGTGGGAAATGGCCAGCCTCTTTTCACTGGTCTGTGGAGATAGTAGAAAGGGCAACGGCTTCAAGTTAGAGCATAGGAAGTTCCACACCAATATGTGGAAGAACTTTTTCACAGTAAGGGTGACAGAGCACTGGAATAGGCTGCCCAGGGGGGTTGTGGAGTCTCCTTCTCTGGAGATATTCAAGACCTGTCTGGATGCCTACCTGTGCGACCTGTCCTAGGGAACCTGCTTTGGCAGGGGGTTTAGACTTGAAGATTTCTGGAGGTCCCTTCCAACCCCTACAATTCTGTGAATCTGTTTGCAGATAGGGGCGGGGGGGCTGGGAGCTCTTTTCAATGAAGCATCCGAGATGGCTGGACTTGAACCATGCAACAGCACCAAGGGGAAGTGGTGAGATAGTAGTGGGAGACCCCCTTTTGCAGGGGAGATGCCAACCTGACATGGAGGTTTGCTGCTTGCCAGGAGCTCAGATCCAGGTTGTTAATGAGAGACTGTCAAGTCCTGCCCAGCCCTTGGACTATTATCCCCTGCTAGTCATCCACATAGGAACCATGCTGCGATACTGGTGGAAATGCTGCTTTCCTAACACAAGGATTTATAAATATTTCTTATATCATGATTTCTTTCCTACATGCTGTTAATTACAGAACAGTGACAACTTCATCCAATTTAAGGGTGTTGTTGACAGTGTTGTCAATACCTATGTTAAATGAGCACCTGGAGTTCTCTTCTTTGGGGGAATGGGGGTTAGACACGGGATGGGGGGGACAGGACAGTTCTTCCCCTAGAAGCTACAGAAAACATGCACATGCATTTGTCAGTCTAAGATGACAGTAAAAAAAAATCCTTATCTCATTTCTTTGTGGCAAGCCATGAATAAATATGATTGAAAGAATTCTAAAGCTTCCTAGCTGTAGGAAAAAAAAATAAGTCATGAGGAACTTGATTATTTATTATGACTATGAATTTTTCATGGGTCACATCAGATAAGGGGTGATCTCATCAACCCATTTCAAGTATACCACACTGATATGAAGACAAGGTTCATAGACTGAAATTGCATAACACAAATAAGAAAAAAACCCCAAAACCCTAACTTTAGGATTGGTGATAACTGTTTAACACTAGAAATGAAATTGCAATCCAATAAGAGCCACAGTACTATTTCAAAATAAGGTAGCTTACATGGAAGGCTAGTAAAAAATGTTTTATTCCTCTTTATGGATTTTTTTAATTAAATGCATTTGACAGGACTGCATAAGTGGTGGGCATCTTTTGCTTGCTGTGCATTTCCCCTGCACACAACAAAGAGATAATTTGAATTCAAGAAGATATAAAAATGGAACCTTTTATAGTCACAGGTAATGACAAAAAAATTTGGGGGAATAGAAAAATACCTAAATCCTGAGAAAGAGAAAAATGTGTCTTGAAATCAAATTGTGCTCTCCTTCAGTGTCAACCAACATAAAAACCAGTCATGCTAGGCTGTACTTCTATTGAAAACAAACCATAACTTACTTGTGCCTGAAAGCAGAGACAAAGGAGCAATATTGGCAGCTGTACTTGTCTTCCTGGGTAAACATGGCCAGAGCCAAGTGACTCCTCTCGTGAGATCGCAGACCCTGCATAGACATCAAAGCCCGGTCACACTGGCTGCACTGGTAGCCCCCAGGCCTGGTTTTATCTTCCAAGGATGCTCCAGAATCAGCTTCTGTAAATTCCACAGTGCCAGGGTCTTTGGTTCCCTCAAAACCCTCCAAAGTTGTGCTTGAAGAATCTTCAGCTTCCTGATAAAAAACACATACCCCCCCGCAAGCCATCAATTATCTCACCCTTTTGCTCCTCAGTCTCTCCTATGTATTAATTCTAATATGTAGGTTTCCCACTTCATTCACTTTCTAAGGGTATCCCTACCATATTACACTAATGACATTCTATGTAAAGACAGCCTAGTCTTTATATATATGTATATACATTAAGAAACAACCTATCTCTTGGTCCCTTTATTAAGTGTTAATTAGCACAGCACACATTTTGCAGCAACAGAAAACCTAAAAAATATATTTATATCATGTTTTTGGGGGTCTTGGATTTTAGTTTTTGTTCCCTTCTGTTAACTATCCACTTGCTCAAAAGATGGTATTGACCCCACAATAATTGAGAAGCAGGAAAAGAGCAGGAACCATTTGATAGTAGGGAAGCATCCCATTCTGTCAGTAGTATTGGATAAGATAAAGGAAGGTCAGTGGAAGGACAATGAAAGTAGAACAATTTAGACTCTGAAGGACTCAGCTACTTTACACAGCACACAGTTGATGTCGTGAAATAGGCATGTTTTAGGTCACATTCTGAGTACTGCAGAATTAGATTTTGCTGAGTACTCACTACAGCAAGAAAAGGGAGAACTGCATAACCAGTTCCTGCAACCTTAATACACCTGAACTCCCTGTGCTGATATTCTGCAAAGTTGGCAGTGCAGCACAGCCTCAGAGACATTCAAGGTGATCTCTATCTGCATAGGGTGGAAACAGCAGCACATTTACAATTTAACACTTGAATGAGGCAGCAGTGTGCCCTCATGGCCAAGAAGGCCAAAGGTATCCTAGAGTGCTGTCCTGGTTTTGACTAGGATAGAGTTAATTTTCACAAGGAGCCAGCACAGGTGAGCTAAGCTGGCCAAGGGTGTTTCCCATGCCATGTGACATCACGCTCCCCATAAAATGGGGCTAGTCTGGGCAGGTAGCTCCTCAGGGTGGGCTGAGTGTCCAGTTGGTCCTCAGGTTGGTAAAGTGTCTTGTATTATCACTGTTTGTGCATATTCTGTTCTAAGTCCTGTTGTTGTTTCCCTATCCCTGTGCTGTTCACAGTAAACTATCTTTATCCCAACTCCCAAGGTTTGCTTTTGCCTACTCTCCTCCCTATCCTGAAGGGGGAGGGATGAGTGAGCAGCATGTGGTGCTCAGTTGCTGCCTGGGGCCGAACCATGAAAGTCCTTTTTGGAGCCCAGCATGAGGCATAAACGGTTGGGATAACAGTAGATCTGATTTGAGTGTGTTAAAAAGAAAGTTGTGATATATATTTATGTTATTTAAACAGTTGCTGATCACAATGATGTTTTGTTTGGTCATGATTCTGTGGTATGTAAACCCATGCTTGTTCTATATAATCCCTGCACTGTTGTTGATGACTTTGGGGAGAGGGGTCTGGATTCTCATTTTGTTGTATTGTATGATAGCAATTTATGATAACATCAGTGGTCATGAGACTAAGCTGGTATTTGTATTTGGCATTTCTGTCATGCCTATATGTTTAATAATTGCACACAATTTATGGGGAAGACAGGGGACATACTTTCTCCCACTCTTTTTTTCTTCCCCTTTTCCTTTTTGGCTGGTTACAGCAGCTTTTGAGAATTTTGAATACCCTTGGGATGTTCAAGACAGCATGTTCCCATTACTAGATCTCCTGAATGTATTTCAAGTCCTGTTTAGGGTTACAAAAATTGGTTACAAAGTTTGTTTTAAGAATACCAGCTAGAGAACTTCCCTGGGGCTGAATTATCAGGGATTACATGGCACGTGGGAGAGTATGGGCAGGTCTCTAAAGACTTTCTCATCCCTAATGGCTTGGAGTCTCATTCCTATCACTTTATCAGGGTCCTGATAAACTGTGATAGACTATTTGAAAGGAAATGCTGTAGCTATTCCAAGGAAACAAAACTCACTGCATTATGCTGGGCCCTGGCCACTATCTAGCAAACACTGCTCAATAGTAGGTAGCACCATAGCGGGAAGAGTGAAAAGAGACCCACAGGCACTGCAGCTACTCTAACCCCAACAGGTGCTGTGGCTATTCAAACCCTAGTGATAGGCACTGTAGCTGAGACAGAAAATCAACCCATACCAATATCAGTCACCCCTATACATAAGAATAAATACACAAAGAAATCAGTTCACTTAGTGAAGGATGATGATGAACAGGAGGAAGATGCGGAACCAGAGAAAATCACCTCTTCCCTGACCCTGAGTGAGCTGTGAGATATGCAAAAATATTTCAGCTATCTTCCAGGCAAACACATCTTTACCTGGCTGCATTAATGCTGGGATAATAAAGCCAGTAGCCTGAAATAAGAGGGTTAGAAGATGAAGCAGCTGGAATCCCTGTCTAGGGAAGGAGGTATTGACAATGCAATTGGGAAAAAGTCATAAGCCCTTAGCCTCTAGAGGTGTCTTCGGTCAAGTGTGAGGGAAATGTACCCATTTAGTGAAGATGTATGTCAGCCAGGGATGTGGATCACCATGGAAACAAGTATCCAGTACTTGAGGGAATTAGCCATATGAGACATGGTTTAATATGACCCAGAAAATGTGCAGTTACACAAAGGTCCTGATCAAGGATCTGACGTGTTTGTACAGAGTGCACAATCATTGCATGCCAACTCAATGGCAGGAATAGATTGGAAAAGTGAAGAAGCACCAACAATGGAAGAACTGGCTGGCCAGCTCAATATGAAGAAAGTCTCTCTTCCTAACTCATTGGATGTGAAGAAACTGTCCTGGGAGGTCTAGCAACTTGAAGATAATTTGTACTACTCCCCACCTGTACAGACCAGTATCTCAGATGGCAGCAGATGCAGGTCAAAGTTTGCTTTCACTTGGAGGGGTTTCCAGTACACCTGGAATTGATTGCCCAGGGTGAAAACATAGCCCCACCATTTGCCATGGATTGATCTAGACTGTATTAGAAAAAGGTGAAGCTCGAGAGCACCTGCAGTACATGATGACATCACCATATGGGACAACAGAGCAGAGGAAGTTTCAGAGAAAGGGATAGTCCAAATCCTTCTGAAAGTTGGTTTTGCCAAGCTTTTTGATAAGCATCATCAGATCCCTAAGGATGTGATCAACAAATTAACAGCTATGTCTCCACCAAACAAAAAAAATGAAACACAAGCTTTCTTAGATGCTGTGGGCTTTTGGAGTATGCATATTCCAAATTACAGTCTCATTGTAAGCCCTTTCTATCATGTAACTCAGAAGAATGATTTCTAATCAGGACCTGAGCAGCAACAAGCTTTTGAACAAATCAAAGAGGAAATTGTCCATGCAGTAGCCCTTGGGCCAGTCCAGGCAAGACCAGATGTAAATAATGTGTTCTGCACTGCAGCTGGGGAGAATGGCCCTACCTGGAGTCTCTGGCATAAAGCACCAGGGGAGACTTGAGGTTGACCCCTGGGGTTTTGGAGGCAGGGATACAGAGTCCAAGGCCCATTACACTCCAGCAGAAAAGGAAATACTGGCAGCGTATGAAAGGGTTTGAGCTGCTTTGGAAGTGATTAGTACTGTTCCTTCTGGCACCCTGACTGCCAATGCTGGGCTGGATGTTCAAAGGCAGGGTCCCTTCTATGCATCACACAACTGATGCTATGTAGAGTAACTGGGTTGCACTGATCACGCAGTGGGCTCAACTGGGAAACCCCAATCGCACAGGAATTCTAGAAGTGATCATGGACAGGCCAGAAGGCAAAGATTTCCGAATGATGCTAGAGGAGGAAGTAACACATACTGAAGAAGCCCCACCATACAATAAACTACCAGAGAATAAGAAGCAATATGCCCTGTTCACTGATGAATCCTGCCACATTGTGGGAAAGCATTGGAAGTAGAAGACTGCTGTGTGGAGTCCTACATGATGAGTCATAGAAGCTGCTGAAGGAGAAGGTAAATCAAGAGAGTTTGCTGAGGGGAGTCAGTGGCTCCACATGGCTCCAGGATGGTCTAAGCATGGGCTGGCCTGAGTGAGGGCTGAGCATCCAGTTTGTCATCAGGTCAGTATATTTTTGTATATTCTAAGTCCTGTTGTTATTTCCCGCTACCTTGGCTGTCCCTGTAAACTGTCTCTATCCCTGTTCTCCTCCCCATCCTGACAGGGCAGGGGTGACCAAGTGGTCACAGGTCGCTAATGACAGGTCCATTAAGAGCATGGCCAGCAGGTTATCCTCCTGCTCTATTCTGCCCTGGCAGGGCCACATCTGGAATATTGTGTCCAGTTCTAGGCTCTCCAGTTCAAGAAAGATAGGGTACTACTACAGAGAGTCCATCTGAGAGCTGGAAAGTTTAGGGGACTGGAGCCTCACTTATGAGGAAAGGCTGAGAGAGCTGGGTCTGTTTAGTCTGGAGAAGACTAAGAGGGAATCTCGTTGATACTTATAAATATCTAAAGAGTAGATGTCAAGAGGGTGGGGCCAGACTCTTTTTCAGTGGTACCCAATGACATGACATGGGGTAATGGGCAAAAACTGAAACACAGGAAGTTCCATCTCAACATGAGAAAAATGTCTTCCCTTTGAGGGTGACAGAGCACTGGAACAGGCTGCCCAGAGAGGTTGTGGAGTTTCCTTCTCTGGAAATATTCAAAACCCACCTGGATGCCATCCTGTGCAACCTGCTCTAGGTGATCCTGCTTTAGCAGTGGGGTTGGACTAGATGATCTCCAGAGGTCACTTCTAACCCCTCATGTTCTGTGAATTGGACCCCTGGCTCAGCTAGCTATGTGTTTGCAGCACTATAATTTCACTTTTACATATGGGATGGAGAAAAAAGAAAAGGAAAAAAAAAAACCCCACGCTTCAAGTGTTTAAGAAAGCAGAAAGGTAGCCCAGTACAGCTGAGGGAGAAGTTCCTGCTCATAAATCAAGACTTTCAGATATCTGTGATGTCAATTCCTTTGTGTCAAATAAGAAATGGAAATTAAATGTTTTTGTGCCCCAGATGAAGAGCAGAAGAAAATCAAAATATCTTCAAGTAAACAAAATGTGCTGCAGAAACCTGAAGAATTAGATAAGAATGTCATGCTGAACTGTTCAGAATATCCAGTTCAAAAAAACATTTGACTCCATGGGAGCATTCTACAGGCTTTCATTTAGGCCTTAATATCAAACAAAAAAATGCTGTCACTTCACAGAATTCTCACCTTTGCTGTAGTTGACACAGAAGAAACATTCCCATACTGGATATGCTTACAGAGATGATTACAGATGGCTCGAAGTGTTGGATGAACGTCCACACAAAATTTACATTTGTAGCCCACTACTTTCCTCTCCTTAAGATTTGAAGCATCTTCCAAGTGTCCAGAAGCCTATTGAAGCACATGAGCATTAATCAGTTATACTAATGTAATACTGAAACATACTTCTGATATCTCGTTTTTAGAAATATTCCCAGATCACATTTTGCACCTTAAGGAAAATTGTATTTATTGTACATGTGTATTCGGTCTGTCTGGGATAGAGGTCATTTTCCCTATAACAGCCCTCATAGTGCTGTACTTTGTATTGGTAGTTAGCAAGGTGTATTGGGTTTGCATGGCAAGGTTTTGGTAGCAGGGTGAGGGGCTACAGAAGAGGCTGCTGCAAGAAGCTGCTAGAAGCTTCCTCTATGTCTGATAGTCCATGCCAGCTAGCTTCAAGATGGACCCACTGCTGACCAAGGCCGAGACAATCAGTGACGGCAGTAGTACCTCTGTAATAACATATTTAAGAAGGAAAAAAATCCCACAAAAACAAAACACCAAGAGCAATTGTGGACAGAGAAAGGAGTGAGAATATGTGAGATAAACAGCCCTGCATATACCAAGGTCAATGAAGGAGGGGGAGGAGATGCTCCAGGCACTGAAGCAGAGATTTCTCTGCAGCCTGTGACAAAGACCTTGGTGAGGCAATTTGTCCCCCTACAGCACATGGAGGTTGATATCTACCTGCAGCCTGTGGAGGACCCAACGCCAGAGCAGATGGATGCCTGAAGGAGGCTGTGACTGCATGGGAAACCCATGCTAGAGCAGGCTCTTGGCAGAACCTGCAGCCCATGGAGAGAGGAGCCCATGTCGGAGCAGGTTTGCTGGCAGGACTTATCTCCCTGTAGAAGGGAGACCCATGCTGGAACAGTTTGTGAAGAACTGCAGCCTGTGGGAAGAACTCACATTGAAGTTTGTAAAGGACTGTCTCCAACGAGAGGGACCTCACACAGGAGCAGGGGAAGAGCGTGAGAAGAAAGGAGGGCCAGAGATAACATGTGATGATCTGACTGCAATCCCCATTCTGCTTCCCCCTTTGCTGCTTGGGGGGAGGAGGGAGAGAAAGTCAGGAGTAAAGTAAAGCCTAGGGAAAAAAGGAAATGTGGGAGGAAGGTGCTATAAGATTTGTTTTTATTTCTCATTACTTGACTATGATTAATTTGATAATTAAATTAATTTTCCCGAGTTGAGCCTGTTTTGCCCATGACAGCAATTGCTGAATGACCTCTCCCTGTCTTTATCTTGACACATGAGCCTTTTGTTATATTTTCTTTCCCATGTCCGGCTGAGGAGGGGACCAACAGAGTGACTTTGGTGGGCACCTGGCATCCAGCCAGAGTCAACCCATGACACAAAGCATTGATAACACACAGGTATTTTGGCTGCTACTGAGCAGTAGTAGGCTGTCTCTCCAGTGTTTCTCCCCGTCCTCACCAGTAGGATGGGGGTGGGAAACATCTTGGGAGGGGACATAGCCAGGACAGCTGACCCAAACTGACCAAAGGGATGTTCCATACCATATGATGCTTTCTTAGGAATAAGAGGCTGAGAGAAAGGGGGAGGTGGCATTTGTTACTTATGACGTTTGTCTTCTTGAGCAATTGCTACACTACTGAAACCCTGTGTCCTGGTTTCAGCTATGATGGAGTTAATTATTTTTAGCAGTGGATGGAATGCCATGTTTGGGTGTTAGGATGAGAACAGTGCTGATAGCACCCTGATGTTTCTAGTTGTTGCCGGGCAATCAAGGACCTTTCTCAGCTCTGCATACTTCCTTACTAGTGAGAAAGGAGGGGACCTAGCCAGGACAGGTGACCCGAACTGGCCAAAGAGGATATTCCATGCCAGTTACGTCATGCTCAGTATAAAGGGGACTGGGGGGAAGAGGAGGAGACAACGCCAGGACGTGCAGTTTTGGGACGGTTGGGTTGTCCGGGACGGGCTGTAAGCTGTGCGGCCTGAGTTGTGTGGTTTGGTGAGAAATTGCATTGTGTATCACCAGTTTCATCTATTTTGTGCTTTAAACTTCTGTTATTGTTATATCTAGTTTTCTGTTATTGTTTAGTAAACTATCCTTATCCCAACCTGCGTGGTTCTGGTTTCTAGGTTGTGGTTTCGTTCCCTCTTTTCTTCCTTCCCTTTTCCCCCTCCCCCAACTTTCCTTCCCCCTTCCTTTTAAAAGTACAAGCGACTGTGTGGGGTGCGGCCCTCGGCCGGGGCAAAACCACAACAGTCATTTTGGCGCCCAACGTGGGGCACGACGAACGGTTGGGATAACGGTAGATCTGACCCTAACTATCGCAATTAAGATAAGCACTGTTGTTTAAGCAATCTCTGGTCACGATGCTGTGGTATTTATTCACAAGGCTGTGGCAGCAAAACCACCGCATGTTGTATACAATCCTGGCAGGATTCTTTACTCTCTCAGGTCTGCGGCTCCCGTATTTGTTCCCATACTTCATTATAGTGTATTTTATGATATCGGTCTATGATACAATAATATCGATGACCATGAGCTTAATCTGGTACTTGTATGAGGTTTTGCTGTCCTGTCCATTCTTTGGACAGGGAGGGGTTAATAACAGCAGCCAGTATGGTGGGGGCACTGCTTTCTTTTCCTTTGGGCTAAATGCAACAGCTCTTAGGGCAGTTTTTGAAAATCTTCAATATCTCTGGGATATTCAAACTAGCATTTTGCTATTGGTAGATTTGGTGCAGATGGTTCAGTTTTTGTTATATATCAAGCATAGGTTTATGAATACCACTGAAGAGCTTTCTCCGAGACAGAATAATCACGAGTGGCAGGGCATGTGGCAAAGTATGGGCGAGTACCTAGGTACTTTCTCACGCCCGATGGTTTGGAACTTCACTCCTGAACAGCTACAAGACCCCGATCAAGTGACTGCATACCTAAAGAAAAATTGCTGTAGGTTTCCCAGAGATGGACACCTTACTGCACTGTGCTGGGCTCTGGCCACTATTTATCAAACACTGCTTGATAGCAGGCAGCACTGTCAGCACTGTCAGGGAGAAGGGAAAGGAAACAGACTGGCAGATACTATAGCTGCTGCAACCCCTGTGACCGACACTGCAGCTACTGTAATCTCTACAGCAGACAATGCAGATGATCAGAAAAACCAACCCACACCAGTATCTGTTCCTCCCGTACAAAAGAGGAAATGCACAAAGAAATCAGTTCGTATAGTGACGGATGATGATGATGATCAACCGGGACCATCCCGAGGATATCAGGATGAGGCAGAATCAGAGATTGTTACCTGATCCCTGACTCTGAGTGAGCTGCGTGAGGTTCGAAAAGATTTCACCCGCCACCCAAGTGAGCACATTATCACTTGGTTGCTCCGATGTTGGGATCACGGGGCCAATAGTTTGGAGTTAGAAGGCAGAGAGGCCAAGCAGTTGGGATCCCTAGCTAGAGAAGGAGGAATTGACAAAGCAATTGGGAGGAGGCCGGAAATCCTCAGCCTCTGGAGGCGACTACTGTCAAGTGTGAAGGAAAGATATCCCATAAAGGAATATATTACATGCCAGACACCCAAGTGTAACAGCATAGAGACAGCTATCCAGCACCTGAGAGAATTAGCTGTACGGGAGATAGTTTATTATGATCTGGACAATTCACGGCTTCCCGCTGATCCCGATGAAGTCCTATGCACTCCAGATATGTGGCGTAAGGTTGTAGGAAGTGCACCCTCAGGGTATACCAATTCACTGGCAGCAATTGACTGGAATGATATGGATCCACCAACCGTAAATGAGGTGGCCTGCCGACTCCGGAAATACCAAGACAATGTTTCCCTCTCCGTCATTGCAGCAGTAGAAAAACTGGTTCAACGACTTGACAACAATGTGTCCAACTCCCAACCCGTATGGAGCAATGTTGCAGCTACTGGGAGAAAGCGTCCATCGTTCCAAGAGGGAGAATACACACCACGACGTACATTGTGGTTTTACCTGCTTGATCATGGAGAGGACATGAGGGAATGGGATATGCAGCCCACCTCAGCCCTTCGAGCACGAGTAAATGAGCTGCGGGGTAAAACATTCGCACAACGAGATTCTGCCAGGAAGAAGGCTGCACCAGTTTCTACTGGGCAGTTCCCTAGACCAACTGGAAGGCCTACCTATATGTCTGATGTGTCTGATCCTTTTGAAGGGACCTCTAAGTCCTTTATGCAACCAGTGGAAAACAAATATGATCAGCAGCAATAGAGGGGCCCTGCCTCCAGCCAGGTGGAGGAGAGGGATAATCGGGTTTATTGGACTGTGTGGATCCGATGGCCTGGCACGTCAGATCCACAAGAGTACAAAGCTCTGGTGGATACTGGTGCCCAGTGTACTCTAATGCCATCGAATCATGAAGGGGTAGAACCCGTTTGTATTTCTGGAGTGACAGGGGGATCCCAACAACTAACTGTGCTAGAGGCTGAGGTGAGCCTAACTGGGAAGGACTGGGAAAAACACCCCATTGTGACTGGTCCAGAAGCTCCGTGCATTTTAGGTATAGATTATCTATGTAGAGGGTATTTTAAAGACCCAAAAGGGTACCGATGGGCTTTTGGAATAGCTGCTTTGGAAACAGAAGGAATTGAACAACTGTGTGCCTTGCCTGGACTCTCGGAGGATTCTGCTGTTGTGGGGTTGTTGAAGGTTGAAGAACAGCAAGTGCCAGTTGCTACGACGACGGTGCACAGACGACAATACCGTACTAACCGAGATTCCCTGATTCCCATCCATAAGTTGATTCGTCAACTGGAGGATCAGGGAGTGATCAGCCGAACCCACTCACCCTTTAATAGTCCCATATGGCCAGTGAGGAAGTCCAATGGAGAGTGGAGGCTGACAGTAGATTATCGTGGCCTAAATGAAGTCACTCCAGGTATGAGTGCTGCTGTGCCAGACATGTTAGAGCTCCAGTATGAATTGGAATCGAAGGCAGCCAAGTGGTACGCCACAATCGACATTGCGAATGCTTTCTTCTCGATCCCACTGGCGCCAGAGTGCAGGCCACAGTTTGCTTTCACCTGGAGAGGCATCCAATACACGTGGAATCGTCTGCCCCAGGGGTGGAAACATAGCCCCACCATCTGCCATGGACTAATCCAGAATACACTGGAAAAGGGTGAAGCACCAGAGCACCTGCAGTACATTGATGACATCATTGTATGGGGCAACACAGCAGAGGAAGTTTTTGAAAAAGGAAACAGGGTAATTAAAATCCTTTTAGAAGCCGGTTTTGCTATAAAACGAAGTAAAGTCAAGGGGCCTACGCGAGAAATCCAGTTTTTAGGAATAAAATGGCAGGAATGCGTACCTCAAGGGGATTTGATTTTGGGTGAGAATAGCCAATATAATTAATAGAGTAGAAATTATAATAATTGCCAAATAACCCATTATTGTATATTCATTATTGTTATGATTGCTGTATGTTGTACCATAGCATTATAGCCGGAGTCATACAAGTTAATGAAGAATGAGTGCCATGATGATGGAACTAAAGCCTGGCCTCTCAAGAACTTTTTTTTCTTTTTTCCCTTTGAAAATAAACTCTGACCCACAGACTATGAGCATGGACCATGCCAGGTGTATCAGTCAAGAGCCTGAGATGCAGCATGCAACGAGCCAATGGAACATACAATTATCCTGAGAAACTGTTACGACAAATGGAGCCTGAAAATCATGGACTAAATGAACTCAACAACTTCAGAGGGATGATTCACAGACTGAGGGAATAAGATCTGTATGCACGTATGTGTGCATACATGTGTACATACATATATGGGTGTGTGAAACACGAAACTGGTTGTACCCAAAGAAAATTGTTGGATCTGGTCATGACGTAAATGGTATGGAATAAGGGGTGGATAATGTCCTGGTTTCAGCTATGATGGAGTTAATTATTTTTAGCAGTGGATGGAATGCCATGTTTGGGTGTTAGGATGAGAACAGTGCTGATAGCATCCTGATGTTTCTAGTTGTTGCCGGGCAATCAAGGACCTTTCTCAGCTCTGCATACTTCCTTACTAGTGAGAAAGGAGGGGACGTAGCCAGGACAGGTGACCCGAACTGGCCAAAGAGGATATTCCATGCCAGTTACGTCATGCTCAGTATAAAGGGGACTGGGGGGAAGAGGAGGAGACAACGCCAGGACGTGCAGTTTTGGGACGGTTGGGTTGTCCGGGACGGGCTGTAAGCTGTGCGGCCTGAGTTGTGTGGTTTGGTGAGAAATTGCATTGTGTATCACCAGTTTCATCTATTTTGTGCTTTAAACTTATGTTATTGTTATATCTAGTTTTCTGTTATTGTTTAGTAAACTATCCTTATCCCAACCTGCGTGGTTCTGGTTTCTAGGTTGTGGTTTCGTTCCCTCTTTTCTTCCTTCCCTTTTCCCCCTCCCCCAACTTTCCTTCCCCCTTCCTTTTAAAAGTACAAGCGACTGTGTGGGGTGCGGCCCTCGGCCGGGGCAAAACCACGACACCCTGCTTCCCAGGAAGTGGCCAGACATCACAAGCTGATGGAAGTAGAGAATAAATCTTTTGTTTTACTTTGCTTCCACATAGAATCATAGAATGGTCTGGGTTGGAAGGGAGCCCAAGGATCATAGAGCTCCAACCCCCCTGCCACAGGCAGGGCCACCAACCTCAGGCCTGGATCTACACTAGGTTGCCCAGGGCTATCCACCACCTCTCTGGGCAGCCTGCTCCAGCGCCTTGCTGCTCTCTCTAAAAAAACTTCCCCCTAATATCTAATCTAAACCTTCCCTTCTTTAGCTTTAATCCATTCCCCCTTGTCCTGCCATTATCTACCCTTTTAACAAGTTGATTCCTCTCCTGTTTATATGCTCCCTTCAGGTACTGGAAGGCTGCAATGAGGTCCCCCCGCAGCATTGTCTGCTCTAGGCTGAACAAGCCCAGCTCCTTCGGCCTCTCTTTGTAGGGGAGGTGCTCCAGCCCTCTAATCATCTTCGTGGCCCTCCTCTGAACCCTCTCCAACAGTTCTACATCTTTCTTGTATTGCAGGCCCCAGATCTGGACACAGATGGGGCCTCACGAGGGCAGAGCAGAGAGGGACAATCACCTCCCTGTCCCTGCTGGCCACCCCTCTTCTGATGGAGCCCAGGATACCATCGGCCTTCTGAGCTGCAAGACCTTTTGCTTATTAAACTAGCTTTATCTTGACCCATGAGTTCTTTTCCATCTTATTTTCTTCCCCCACTGTCCCGCTGATAAGAGGGAGTGATAGAGAAGCCTGGTAGGCACTTGGTGTCTAGCACAAGCTATTGTGCAAAACTTCAACCTCACTGACTTCTACTCAAACCCTCAAAGTAGGTGGACAGGACGTGCACAGGAAAAACCTGGAGTTTCTGCATGATAGTAGTTCCTTATAGGACTGTTTAGTTTTAACTTACAAGACCAAGCCATGATCTTTGACATTTGCACCCCACCCAATTGTATGCTTTCCTACAGCAACTAGAGTTATTCCAGATGGGGAGAATGGTACAGAAAAGAGTATCAGAATTTGGTCTTCTGTTCACAGGAACACTTACCCAAAGCTTGAAGTTATTGGTTAGATGCACACAAACATCAGGTTCTTTATCAGAAAATGTAGATAATCTTGAGAAGGAAATTTGTGTGTTATTTCAATGTATATTGATGAACAGTATAAAACCATAGAATCATAGAATTTTTTAGGTTGGAAGGGACCTTTAAAAGTCATCTAGTCCAACCTCCCTGCAGTAAGCAGGGACATCTTTACTAGATCAGGTTGCTCAGAGCCCCATCAAGCCTGGCCTTTATCTACAGGGATGGGGCCTCCACTACCTCTCTGGGCAACCAGTGATCTACACCCTCATATTGAAGAGCTTAAACAGTAGAATGGGACATTTGCTAAGGAGAAAGCAAACAGCAGCTTTGCAACAGAAGAATAAATGTCAGATACGGATAGCCATCCATAAGGGTGCGAGGAAGGGAGAAAGGGAAAATCCTGAGGGAAACAGCTGGAAGGATCAGAGGTTTCCATGCAGCCTGGGAATAGGTAAAGAATGAAGGAGATTAAAGCGGAATATGTAACTGGCTTATAGACCCCATTGACATGCTGAGTCACTCATTAACTTGCATTTATTTTGCTGTCAGAGAGAACATGCAAGTAGGTATTAGTAATAAGGAGCCTCTTGGGGTATAGAAGAATTTTTGAGTTGATTTTTCTCCCTGGGGAGAGGAAGCAGAGAAGGAGACCAGACATGCAGATCCTTACCCTCTCTTGTTTGAAATCTGTAAAAGCACCATCTGCATATTTTTGCTTGCTCAAAAGCTGTTTTCTCCTCTCCTGACGTTTGGCACGCTTCTGGAAATCCTCATTGTGGGTATTCAAGTGTGATATCAGCTCTGCTGTGCTATGCAATTTGGTATCACAGTGCTTGCACTGATAGGCAGCATTATGAGAACAGGTGCCACTTCCCAGTATGGTAAAGTCTCTCTTCAAATCCTTGCTGTGGTAGTCAGTGTAATGCATGCACAGCAGCTCTGCTGTGCTGAAGGATAGCTTGAAACATTTTATGCATCTGAAGGGAAGCCACTCAGTTTCCTGAGCCTCAGTCTCCACCTCAGGCTTTTCAAAATCATTCCTTTCCTCAGCTGGAATTGACTTTTCATGTTCATCAGCATACACGGCAGTGAAGTAACACCCCAACTTGCTTGCGTGCTGCTTCTTAGGGAAAACACCAGGGTGACGTTTCATGTAGTGGGACACAATACCTTTTTTGTTAAAAGATTGAAAGGAACAAAGTGAGCATTTCTTCTTTTCCACAGCCTTCCTCAGCTCCTCACTTAACTGAGGAGTGTCATCTTTGGGAGGAGATGGAATGATAACTTTATTGGGTTTGTCACTTACTGTCCTGGAGGCTGCTAAACAATGAGTGTAGTAAGCATCAATGTCATGTCTTTTCTGGTAGTGTGCTGCAAGCCCTTTGCGGATAGGATTGGTGTAGGAACACAAAGCACACTTGAAGAGGTTGCTCTTGCCTTCTGGTTGTGCCCGAATGTTATTATGTTTGATGCGGTAGTGCCTGGCTATCCCCTTCCGGGTAGAACAGAAATATTTGCAGAGCTGACACCAGAACACTGTGTGAGACACTAAGTGAGAATCGGAGAAATGAGATGCTGAGATAGAGATTTCTCCAACACCATCAGCAACAATTTCTGGGGAAGCCTTGATTTCAGTTACCATGTCTGGCATCACTGAGGCAGATACCTTTGATGGTGACTGAACAAAACCATCAAATTCAGGCTGATTATGGTATTTTTCATAGTGAATTTTGAGCTTCTCCAGTGTGCCATGGGTGTAAGGGCATAGTTTGCACCGGTATGCACCATAGCCTTGCTTGAAAATCCTACTGGTCTCCTCTATGTCATTCTGGGCAATGTCATTTGATTGTTCCACATCATGCACAAAGTCTTCAGCAGTGACCTTTACCGATGGATGCCGTTTCTGATAATGTGTGAGGACACCATGAATGCGTGTATTAATGTATGGGCAATGTCTGCACTTGTACACAGCCCCTGGGTTAATGTCTATGTTCTGTGCAAAGTCAGCAGCTTTCACTTTCATGCCAGGATGCTTTTTGCCATAATGTGTCAGGAGTCCATGCAAGTTATTGTACTCAGACTGGCAAATTGTACACTGATATGGTATGGAGGAGATGGCAGGAATTGTAGAAGCCAGCTGAATTGTTTTTTCCTGGGAAAGGCTGGGGTCCTTGTCCATCTGTGATGTTACCTGGTTTTCAGAATTAATCCTGGCCCCAACTTTATCAAGTTGTGTGCCAATTTTCTCAGCAGCATCTTTCTCCTTAATGATATCTAACAATACAGATTCATCCCCATTCATAGCACAAGGGTGAAAAGCCTGGTAGTGTTTAGTAATATCCCAAATGGAAGATGCTTCAAAAATGCAGTCTCTGCATTTATAGGTCTTTGCCTCTGTTTGCATCACTGGGGTAGGAGGGGAAGGATCCGGACCTGCCCAGAGTTTAGTTGCCATATATGTATAGTCAACATAATGTTCAGGGTGTCTCCTTTGGTAATGCACAAGCAAACCACTTGGTTCCATATGTGAATAAATGCACCATTCACAGTGATAACCAGCTTCTATCAAGCCATCCAAAAATGCCCATCTCAGAATGGATGTGACTGTGGCCTTCAGATTTGGGTGATCTTTCTTAATATGCTTCCTCAATGCATAGAAGTAAGGTGATGTGTAGCTACACTGTCTGCATTTGAGGGCTCTCAGCTTTATCTTGTCCTGTTCAATGCTGGAGGTGTGAGCAGGCATGCTGCTGGATGATTTCTTCTGGTTATGATCACAAAGGCTTCTAATGGTGGCCGTATGCTGCCTAATCACATCTGCATTGGCTTTGAAATCACGATGCTTCTTTTGATAATGAATGAGCACACCTTTCACAGTCCGATTTCCATAATCACAGTGCTGGCAGAAGAACATTTCATTCTCGAGGGGATTTACAGAGCTCTCGGAACTGCCCCGGCTCAACTTCTGCACTGACACTGGCAGTTTCTGAATTCCAGGTGGCAGCTCACCAGCCTTCATTATTGCCGCAGCAGGAGGCGCCTGCCTGATGTACTTGGCAGTGACCTTTATTTCCGGATGCCTTTTCTGGTAGTGGACAAGCACTCCCACAACTGAATGATTGCTGTATGAACAATGTTTGCAGTAATAAAGTTCAGAAGCAAGGTCTGGGGGCAGTGGTGCTGGAGATTGAGAAGCCAAATTGGATGGTTTTGAGGAGACAGATACCCCTATCTGAAAAGACGTTTGAGCCAGGGCAGAGACCCTGTCAACAGAAGTTATATGCATGGTCTTCTGAATTCTGAAATATGATGCTTTTTCTTCAGGGTGTTTTTTCTGGTAATGCACCAGAACAGAATGCATGTTAGGGCTTGCAAATGAGCACATGTCACAGTCATAAACAACCACAGAATTGACCAAAGGTGTTTTCTGATTTTCACATTCAGGATTAAAGCTCTTTGTGGCTTTTTTGTTAAAACTTGCTGGCTCAATAGTCCCAGGAGCCATAGGGATGGAGATTGCCATAGTTTTTGGAGTAGAATTCAAGATCTCTCTCAGTGTCTGAGACTCTGTGTTTAGCCCCCCTTGCTGCTCAACAATATAGCTTGAAAATATCATTGCATTGTTAATTTTCACTGTTGGATGCATTCTTTGGTAATGTGGCATCAGGCTTCTAACATTTGGACTAGTGTAAGAACAGAAATGACAGTGGTAGATCAGGTCAGAGTGATCGAAGTTCAGTACATTCATAGCTTCAGGATGATGTTCTCCATAGTGTTGCTGTAGGTCTTCAAAGTTTGTATAGTCAATATAACACTCAAGACATCTGTATACTGCACTGTGATCATTGGGATCCAAGATATACCTAAAGCTGAATTTTATGTAGGGGTGCATCCGTTGGTAGTGGGTGCTAACACTCCTAGCAGATTTGTTGCTAAAATCACAGTGTTTACAATAGTAAAGCCTGCCAGAGTCATTAATCTCCACATTTTCATTGCTCTGATCAGGGACATACATATTTAGCTGGCTTCCCAGAACAGAAGCATTAGTACTCTGTTGGTCTTTCATGGAAGAAAAATAATCATCCTCATCATCAGTTAAAGTGAGCTCAATCTCTGTGCCATTGGTGGAATTACAATCATCATGAATGTTTCTGAAGTTTGCATCCTTCTGGGAATCATCAGTCTCTCCCCCCCAAATTTGCTGGAATGCATAAGAACTAGAAACCTCTACTACTGCGTCTGTTTGTTCTTCTTCTCTGTCTAATTCCACTTCTATCTCCACCTCGTTGCTTTCCTTCTCTTCCTCATCATCCTCTACATTAATCACAACATCTTCTTGCTGTTTGTTTTGGTTTATTTTGCTCTGCAGGTTGCTTGCTATTTCATCAATTCTAGTTCTTTTCTTCACTGGTGAGAGATCAAAAGGGAAATCATTTGACACCTTCCGAGCGACCTTAGCAACGAAGTTATTTTTAGATGGGAGACCAAGAATTGAGGTCTGGCTTTTCTTCACTGTACTGACAGAGGTGAGAACATCTGCCTCACTCTCTTGTGGCATGTTGGATGGCAGTCCATCATATTTTGGTAAGTTGTCACAAAATGAGTGCTTGTGCTGCTGATGAACTCTGAGGCCTTTTAAAGTAGTGGTAGAATAGTTACACATTGTGCACTTATAAGGATGCTGTGAATGGGGTAGAGGCAACTGCTGCTGTTGCTGCTGCACTGTTTTCGTCATCCCAGCTGTCTTCCTTCTGTTTGTATTTCCACTTTCACAAGAAACCATGTTGTCATTCAAACAGGAAACAATGTTTTCACTCTGAGAATTCACAGTGTCCCAGTCTGATGCATGACATTGCCTATGAGCTCCAAGTTTTAATGAACTCTTACAGGTGAAAGGACATTCATCACATTTGTATACAGCTGTCTTCCCAGAGAGGTGGATATTCTCGATGTGACGGGAGATGCTTCGGCGGTGCATTGTGAGGAAAGGACAAAAAGGACATTGGAATCTGTTCATGTATCTTCTAAAGGGAATCCCTTTCGTTTCCAACAGCTTGTTGCTCTCAGATCCCATCAGTTGCTCTGCAGATATTCCTGAAGTCTGGTGGTCCACAGAGTTCAAGCCATTCCTGCTGTCCACTCCATTGTCTACTTCATCTGAGCTGGAGTCATTTAGCATACTGTTTGTTTCCAAGTCAGCAGAAGAATCTGTCATGTCAGCAACTTCATAGCCGGATCTGTTAGACAAATTAACTATGCCTGAGTTGTGAGGTAATTTAGACTTCATTTGAGGACAAGACACAGAAGAAAACTTAGAGGATAGAGAAGAATTGGGCCTGATAAGGGAATTGCCAGTAGAGCTTCTGAACTTTGAGACATCAGCATTTAACATATCGTATCCTGTCATATTCATAGATATATAATTAGAGTTTGAGGAGGCATTCTGGGCACTCTTACTCTGGACATCAGGCACACTAGTTCTGTCTTGTTCCTGCCTCAAACTTGACAGTATTTTTACCATGCTGCGGTGCTGCTTCATCATATGGTCACACCAGCGCTCCCTTCGAGGTGTCTGGTAACTGCACCATTCACAGCAAAAGTTACCTCTGGACTTTGTTAGAGGCTTGACCATGGACTCCAAAATGCTATATTCTACCACCTCTGCAGGCAATTCTTTGCAGGGTTCCTGCACTGGCGCAGAGGCAGATGTCAGTTCGGATACAGCAGAGGTAGCAGTAGGAGTTAAACTCTCCTTCAGATTGTTTTTGTGATACATTTTCTGGTGCTTAATAATCCTTGTGTGCTTTGGTGATTTGTAGGTGCAAAACTGGCAAGAGAAAACTTTGCCAAACCCCTCATGCATCATGATGTTGTAATGTAAGGATCCAGTGGTGTGTGACCCTACTGAGCTCTCCCCAACTCGTGCTCCATGAACCTTGAGAGTGTGGTCTATGAGGAGGTTTTTAGATCGGAAGTAACGCACGCAGAATTTGCACTGGAAAAACTTGTTGGATGGTTTAGTATTTGGAACCATATGTTCACCATAAAAAATCTGGCTCTGGCTATAATAACTTCCAGTTCCCATCTGAGTTGTTGTATTTTCCCCTAAAATAAGAATTAAAAATTAAATATGTAAATAAGTAAAATTAGACAGTTTCCCCCCATCTACCCTGTATGCATATGAATAAACATACATCCTGAACATGTTAATCACAACAGGATTCCCTCACTTATTTATGATTAGACCTGTGTATACAAGAATGGTGAGAAAACTAACAAATAGTACATAATTTGGGATAGACAATTTCCAAAATAAGCTTCTTGAAATAAAAAGATACACTAATAAAGTTCAAAACTCTTCCAGAGCTTATGGTGGTGTCCTGGTTTCGGCTAGGGTGAGTTAATTTCTCTCTAGCAGCCAGTGGAATGCCGCATTTGGGAGCTAGGATTGGAGCAGTGCTGATAACACCCTGATGTTTCTAGTTGTTGCCAAGCAATCAAGGGCTTTTCAGTTGTTCATATTTCCCCCCTAACGAGAAGTGAGGGGACACAGCCAGGAAAGGTGACCCAAACTGGTCAAAGGGGATATTCCACACCAATTACGTCACGCTCAGCATAAAAGGGGAGCTGGTGGGGGAAGGAGCAGGCAGCTCCAGGATGCGTGGTTTTGGGGACAGTCTGGTTTTGGGACAGTTCTGAGCTGTACAGCCTGAGTTGTGCGGTTCAGTGAAAAACTGCATTGTGTAGCACCAGTCTCATACAGTTTGCTATAAAGTCCTGTTATTATATATATATCTTTCTGCTATCCCAGTAAACTATCCTTACCCCAACCTGCGAGGTTTTGGTTTCTTGGGTTTTCTTCTCCCTCCCTTTCCCCCTCCCTCAATCCCCCCCACTCCCATTCTTAAAGAGCAAGCAGCTGCATGGTGCCAGGCTCTTGGCTGGGGCAAAACCACAACAGGTGGTATAAAGTATGTAAAAGAAGCAATATGAAGCATCATGTGAAAAATAGCAAGACAACAAATCCACACATTTGCATTTACAGAAAAAATATGGCTGTAACTAAATATCATACACTTCATTACCATAATGATAAAGATAACATTTTATAAAAATCACATTGAAACATATCAATTAAAATGCACTGAAATAAATCACATGTGAGACAGGGACTTAAAGTTGAGGTTTACCTGCTATCTCGCCTGCAACTGTAAATTCATCCTTTACAGAAGAAAATTCAGTCTCAGTCTGGTTGCTAGCATTCATGGATCCAGACCGCGGATGGCTAGAGTTTTCCTCAGATATATCTGCTGGTTGCAGAAAAGCAGTATGAACATCCTGAATGTGAGCTTTTAGGTCTTCATTAGATGGAGCTTGGAAATCACAGCCATCACACTGCAGCACCTCCATGATTCAGGAATAATCTTTTGCACTAGAAAATTCTGCAAGAAAAACATGGAAAGGAAAAGGTAGGAGACATTGGTTTGTTTTTTTCTTTGGTTGGTTTTGGGAGGGGTTTTGTTTAGTTTTTCAGAAATGCCATTCAGTGAATTCTAACAATATATTAACACCAAGCTTTCTATCACATGACAGTGATTTCCAGAAATTCCATAATTACTGCAGCCTAAAAATCAACATTTGAGGCATTAATGCAATTTTTATTCAAAGAAAACCCTGTCTAGGTGACTTGCAGGTTGCTGTTATCAGTGCTACAGTAAACCTTCTGACAAATGACTACTGTTTCAATGGACTTTTTCCTCTAGGCTTTTCCATCACTCAAGAGAACGTTGTTAAGAAATTTGTCTCCTTCAGAGACTAGCAGCTATATGCTAGAAGAACAATTATTCCCAAAATTCATGCACTTTATAATATAAATATTACATATTATAATTCAATTAATAATCTAAATACAAACACGATTAATATATAAATATAATTACATCTAAATATAAATGGAATATTAATATGATATTGATAACATTATACGTCCATTTATAATGGTTGTGGCTTTATGTGACAAGGTTCTGGTGGAAGGGGGGGGGGGGCGCTGCAGGGGTGGCTTCTGCAAGACACAGCTAGAAGCTTCCCCTAGGCCTGACAGTATATACCAGCCAGGCTCAAGTACAGACCTGCCGCTGACCAAGGCCGAGCCAATCAGTGATGGTCACAGTGCCTCTGTGAATTACATTTAAAATTTAAAAAAAAAAAAAAGCAAGCAGCCACTTTTTCCTGTCAGAGAAGGGAGTGAGAAGATGTAAGAAACTCTGCAAACACCAAGGTCAGTGAAGGGGGGGAGGCACTTGAGGCACTGGAGAGGGAGATTCCCCTGCAGCCTGTGGAGAAGACCATGGTGAAGCAAGTTGTCCCCCTGCAGCCCATGGAAGAAGATGGGGAGCAGAGATCCCACACTGGAGTGGGTGGAGACATATGGAAGATGCTGTGACCCACGTTGGAGCAAGCTCCTGGCAGGACCTGCAGCCCATGGAGAAAGAGAGAGAGAGAAAGTCTCACACCAGAGCAAGCTTTCTGGGAGACTTGTGACTCTGTGGGGAAACAGGCTAGTGCAGCCTTGGCCTGAGAGATTGCACCCCCTAGAAGAGACACACACTGGGGCAGTTGGTAAAGAGCTGAAGCCCTGTGGGAAAGGACTCACGTTGGAGAAGTTTGTGGAGGACTGTCTCCCATGGGTGGAACCCCACAGTGCAGCCGGGGAAAGGTGTGAGGAATCCCCCCCTCACCCACCACTAAGAAGGAAAACAACTCATGAGGAACTAACAGAAACCCCTATCTGCACCCATTCCCCGTGCCACCCTGGGCAGGGAGCAGAGAGAGTAATCATGAATAAAGTTGATCCCAGGAAGAAGGGAGGGGTGGGGTTAGGTATTTTAAGACCTGGTTTTACTTCTCATTATCCTATTCTGGTTTCACTGTGTGTGTATGCGTGTGCAAATGCTTATTTTATTTTTTTCCCATTTTACTCTGGGTTGAGTCTGTTTTGCCCATGTCGTTGATTACAGGATGATCTCTCCCTGTCCTTATCTCAACTCCTAAGCCTCTCAATAAATATTTTCTTCCCTGTCCAACTGAAAAGGGGAGTGATAGACTGACTTTGGTGGGCATCTGGCCTCCAGCCAGGGCTAAACCACCACAATAATATAAATAATATTCTACAGTATTCCCAAACATTCATACACTAAAACATACAAACAGATAACAGTGGTGAGCACGGGTGAGCTGAGTTAGCCCTGGCTGTTTTCCACACCACGTGACATCACTTCCCCATAAAAGGGGCTGGTTGGGAAAGGGCATTCCTGGGTACCTCCAGGGCAGTACAAATGTGGCCAGGGCATCAGGTTGGTCCTTGTGTTGTACAGCACTCTGTAACAGTTGGGTTGGTAAGGTACTCTGTGTTAGCACAGGGTGTGAGTGTAATTGGCTGTCATTTTTCTCCTTTCACAGTGATTTTTGTCAGTAAACTGTCCTTATCCCAACCCAATGAGGGTCTGTCTCTTTCTCCTCTGGAAGTGAGCAAGTGGCATGTGGTGCTCTGCCGCTTGTTTGGGTTTGAACCACCACAAAATGTTAAAAAGAACTGGGCCTAAAATGGAACCCTGGGGAACCCCACTAGTGACTGGCCACCAGTCCAATGTTACCCCATTCACTATCACTCTTTGGCCCCAACCATTGAGCCAATTACCCACCCAGACTGCTCCAGCCTGGTCCTCCATGGGGTCACAGTCCTCCTCTCCCAGCAAACCTGCTCCAGCATGGATCTCTTTCTCATCTCTCTGTCTCCATCTCTCTCCATGGGCTGCAAGTGCTGGCAAGGGCTTGCTCCAATGCAGGTCACAGCGTCTCTCTCATCCAGCATGGGGCCTCTCCATGGGCTGTAGGTGGGGTCTTGTCCTTTTCCATGGGCTGCAGGGGGACACCCGCTCCACCATGGGTTTCTCCACGGGCTGTAGGGGCATCTTTCTCTCCGGCAACTGGAGCACCTAACTCCACCCTTTCCCCGGCCTTGGTGTCTGCACAGTTTCTTGCATCTTCTCACTCCCTTCTCTGGTGGCAAAATGCAGCTGCTTGCAGGTTTTTTTCTCCTAAATGTGATTCACAGAGGCGCTATAACCATCACCGATTGGCTCCGTCTTGGTGAGCAACTACTCTGGCCTTGAATCAGCTGATGTTTACTCTCTGGGGCCTGCAGAGAGCCTCTAGCTGCTTCTTGCAGAAGCCACCCCTGCAGCCCTCCGTTCTCCACCAGAACCCAGCCACGCAAAACTACCACATCAGGAAAGGAAGGCAAGCGCCCGGCATGGCTGAGTCAAGACCTGCTGGTCAAACTAAAAGGCAAGATGGAACTACACAGCAGTGGAAGCGGGGACAGGTATCCTGGGAAAAGTACAGGGATGTTACCTGGTTGTGTACGGTCAGGAAGGCCAAGGTGTGGTTGGAGCTAAACTTGGCAAGGGATGCCGAGAAAAACAAGAAGGGCTTCTACAGGTACATGAACCAGAAACGGAAGGTTAAAGAAAGTGTAGCCCTCCGATGAGCGACAATGGAGAACTGATGACAACAGCTGAGGAAAAGGCTGAGGTTCTCAACAACTTTTTTGCCTCGCTCTTCACTGGCGACCCCTCTCCTCACTGCTCTTGAGTTGAGGGCCCGCAAGATGGGGACCGGGAACCCTCCCACTATAAGTGAAGATAAGGCTCGTGACCATCTGAGGAACCTGAACATACACAAGTCCATGGGACCTGATGAGATGCATCCCAGAGTCCTGAGGGAATTGGCTGATACAGTTCCCAAGCCACTCTCCATGATATTTGAAAAGTCGTGATGGTCAGGTGTAGTCCATAGTGACTGGAAGAGAGGAAACATCACAGCCGCTTTTAAAAAGGGTAGGAAGGAGGACCCTGGGAACTACTGACCTGTCAGCCTAACCTCTGTGCCTGGGAAGATCATGGAACAGATCCTCCTAGAAGCTATGCTGAGGCACATGGAGGACAGGGAGGTGATTCAAGACAGCCAGCACAGCTTCACCAAGGACAAGTCCTGCCTGATCAACCTAGTGGCTTTCTACAATTGGGTGACTGCATCAGTGGACAAGGGAAGAGCTACGGATGTCACTTATCTGGATTTCTGCAAGGCCTTTGACACGGTCCCCCACAACATCCTTCTGTCTAAGTCGTAGAGATATGGATTTGATGGGTGGACTGTTCAGTGGATAAGGAATTGGCTGGATGGTTGCATCCAGAGGGTGGTGGTCAATGGCTCCCAGTCCAGATGGAAGACGATGACAAGTGAAGTTCCTCAAGGGTCTGTCCTGGGACCGGTGTTGTTTAATATCTTTATTAATGATATTTACAGTGGGACTGAGTGCACCCTCGGTGTAGGGTGGTGAAGTTAATGTGCTAGAGAGATGGGATGCCATCCAGAGGGACCTGGACAGGCTGGAGAATTGGTCCCAGGTGAACCTCATGAAGTTCAACAAAGCCAAGTGCAGGGTCCTGCACCTGGGTCAGTACAATCCCCGTTATCCATACAGGTTAGGAGATGATGTGCTTGAAAACAGCCCTGAGGAAAAGGACTTTGGAGTACTCATGGATAAGAAGCTGGACATAAGCCAGCAAATCCCCATAAAAGGGGCTTGTTGGAGAGAGGCGACTTGGCACAGCTCCAGGACCACAACAGTCCTCTTTTTGGTGCCCAACCTGGGGCTCAAACTCACAACCCTAGCATTAATTGTCCCATGCTCTACCACTACCCCCACACTTCGAGCTTTATGGGGGAGTGATGTCAGGTGGTGTGGAAAACAGCCTGGGCTAACTCAGCTCACCTGTGCTGACTGCTTGGGGAGGTTAACTCTGGCCTGGCCAGAACCAGGACAATAAAGCAGACTGATTTCTTTGTCTATTTCTTCTTCTGTATAGGGGTGACTGATATCGGTACTGGTTGGCTTTCTGGCTCAGATACACTGTTGGTCTCTCAGGTTTGGGTAGCCACGGTGCCTGTTGTGGGGGCTGAAAGAGCTGCAGTGCCTGTGGATCCATATTCCTTCTCTGGATATTTGCCCATACTGTCCCACATGGCATGCCACCCCTGACCATTCAGCCCCAGGGAAGATCTCTTGGCAATAGTCTTGAAACAATTTTTTGTAGCACATAAGACTTGAAAAACATTCAGGAGAATGAGCAACAGGAGCATACTGGCCTGAATATCCCAGGGGGTTTCAAAATTCTCAAAGGCTGTTGTCACAAGCCTGAAGGAAAAAGGGGAAGAGAAAGTGCCCCTACCCTATCTTCCCCATAAATTGAGTGCAATTGTTAAACAGTGCTGAGATGCCCAATATATGGACATGACAGAAATGCCATGTATAAATACCAGCTGAGGCTCACAAACACAGATGATATCATGTCATAGGTTGATATCACACAGTACAATTGAGTGAGAATCATGACTCCCCAAGGTGAAAAAACAACAGGGCAGGGATTACATAAGCAAGTGTGGGTTTACATACCACAGCCAGGTGACCAAACAAAACATCATTGTTACCAGCACCTGCTTAAATAACACAGAATCATAGCATCATAGAATGGTCTGGGTTGGAAGGGACCCCAAGTATCATATAGTTCCAACCCCCCTGCCACAGGTAGGGCCATCAACCTCAGGCCTGGATCTACACATGGATGCCCCATCCAACCTGGCCTTAAACACCTCCAGGGATGGGGCATCCACCACCTCTCTGGGCAGCCTGTTCCAGCACCTCACCACTCTTTCTGTAAAAAACTTCCCCCTAATATCTAATCTAAACCTTCCTTCCTTTAGTTTTAATCCATTCCCCCTTGTCCTGTCATTGTCTATCCTTTTAAAAAGTTGAATCCCCTCCTGCTTATAAGCTCCCTTCAGGGACTGGAAGGCTGCAATGAGGTCCCCCCACAGCCTTCTCTTCTCCAGACTGAACAAGCCCAGCTCCCTCAGCCTCTCTTCGTAGGGCAGGTGCTCCAGCCCTCTAATCATCTTTGTGGCCCTTCTCTGAACCCTCTCCAACAGTTCCACATCCTTCTTGTATTGGGGGCCCCAGATCTGGACACAGTACTCCAGATGGGGCCTCACGAGGGCAGAGTAGAGAGGGACCATCACCTCCCTGTCCCTGCTGGCCACCCCTCTTCTAATGGAGCCCAGGATACCATTAGCCTTGCGAGCTGCAAGAGCACACTGCTGGCTCATGTTAAGTTTCTCATCCACCAGAATCCCCAAGTCCTTCTCAGCAGGGCTACTCTCAAGAAGCTCTTCTCCCAGTCTGTATCTATGTCTGGGATTCTTCCGGCCCAAGTGCAACACCTGACACTTGGCAGTGTTGAACCTCATTAGGTTCACCCGGGCCCATCTCTCCAGCCTGTCAAGATCCCTCTGGATGGCTTCCTTTCCTTCTAGGGTGTCGACCACACCACTCAGCTTGGTGTCATCCGCAAACTTGCTGAGGGTGCACTCAATTCCATCATCGATGTCATTGATAAAGATGTTAAAGGAACCGGTCCCAAGGCAGACCCCTGGGGGACACCGCTTGTCACCGGCCTCCACCTGGACATAGACCCATTGACCACCACCCTTTGGCTACGGTCTGTCAACCAGTTTCTTATCCACTGGATGGTCCACCCATCAAATCCACATCTTTCCAATTTAGAGATAAGGATGTGATGGGGGACTGTGTCAAAGGCCTTGCACAATTCCAGGTAGATGACATCGGTTGCCTTCCCTTTATCTACTGATGCTGTCACTCCATCATAGAAGGTCACCAGATTGGTAAGGCACGACCTTCCCTTGGTGAAGCCGTGCTGACTGTCCCGGATCACATGCTATTCCCTCATGTGCTCCAACATGTCATCCAGGAGGATCTGTTCCATGATCTTCCCAGGCACAGAGGTGAGGCTCACCGGCCTGTAATTCCCTGGGTCTTCCTTGCTCCCTTTCTTATAAATGGGAGTGATGTGACCTTTTTTCCAGTCCCCAGGGACCTCTCCTGACAGCCACGACTTTTCAAATATGATGGAGAGTGGCTCAGCAACCACATCAGCCAGCTCCTTCAGGACCCTGGGATGCATGTCATCCGGCCCCATAGACTTGTAGACATTCAGTCTCATGAGGTGATCACGGACTTGCTCTGCTCTTACAGTGGGGGGGGATTTGCTCCCCCAGTTCCCACCTGGAGTTCTAGATGCAAGGTTCTGGGATTTAAGAATTACAAGAATCCTGGCTGCCAGAGAAGACCGAGGCAAAGAACTCATTCAGTACCTCAGCCTTCTCCTCATCAGTTGCAGCCAATTCTCCTTTCTCATTTACCAAGGAGGGTACGCTCTCTTTGGCCTGTCTCTTCTGGCCAATGTACCTGTAAAATCCCTTCTTGTTGTTTTTAACATCCCTCGCCAAGTTCAGTTCCATCTGCGCCTTGGCTTTCCTGATCCCATCTCTGCAAGTCCAAACAGCATCCCTGTATTCATTCCAGGCTACACACCCTTGCTTCCAGAGCTTGTATTTGCCTTTCTTTTCCCTCAGTTTGACCAGCAGGTCCTTGCTTAGCCATGCTGGCCTCCTGCCCCTCCTGCCCACTTTCTTATTCAGAGGGACAGAGAGCCCTTGAGCTCTCAGAAAGGCATCCTTAAAGAGTAGCCAGCTGTCCTCAACATTTCTGTCTCTAAGGACCACCTCCCAGGAGATCTTGGCCAACAAGTCCTTAAACAGCCTAAAGTTTGCTCACCTAAAGTTCAGTGTCCTGATCCCACTCTTCGCCAGGCCCACATTCCTTGAGATCGCAAACTCAACTAGAGCATGGTCACTGCAGCCCAGGCTGTCTCCAACCTTAACACCTTTAATGATCTCCCCCACATTGGTGAGCACCAGGTCCAGCAATGCATCGCCTCTGTTTGGTCTATCCACTATTTGAACCAGAAAGTTGTCATCTACAGACTCCAGGAGTCTCCTGGACCTCTTGCAGCTTGCAGTGTGGTTTTCCCAGCAGATGTCCGGGTGGTTAAAGTCCCCCATTAGGACAAGTGCCTGTGACCGCAATGCCTCCTGCAGCTGAAGGAGGAAAGCCTCATCAGTAGTCTCACTTTGATCAGGTGGCCTGTAGTAGACCCCTATCACCAACTGCTCTTTATTAGCCCCATCCCTAATTCTGACCCACAGGCTTTCAACCTGCTCCTGGCCACTTCTCAGAGAGAGCTCCTCACAGTCTATCCACTTTTTAACATAGAGGGCAACTCCCCCACCCTTCCTTCCTAGCCTATCCCTTCTAAAAAGGCGATACCCTTCTACAGGGGTATTCCAGCTGTGGGAATCATCCCACCATGTTTCCGTGATTGCAACTAGATCATAATTTTCCAGTGACATCACGGTTTCCAATTCCTCCTGCTTATTAACCATGCTGCGTGCGTTCGTGTAAAGACACTTCAGCTGGGCTTTCTGACTCAATACCTTTTTTGAGGAGCCCTCCCTCAAACCTCTGGGAGGAATCTGAAGTTTTCCCCCACTGCCTCCTAGAGGGACATTAGAAGGTTCCGGAAGAGGGGTCAGCAATACTACCTCCTCTGAGGAATCCCCAGAAGTTCCTATGGGACACTTCAGAGGTATTTCCCTACAGACTTGTAGAATTTCAGCATCCCCAAGCCCTTCTCTATCTTGTTGAATTTCACCCTCTTCACCCTTCGAATCTAGTATAAAGCTAGAGGCTACTTGCTCTACCCTAGCAAGCCTCACTATATCCCCTCCCCCTTTCTTAACTAGTTTAAAGCCCTGTCAATGAGGCCTGCCAGCTCTTGAGCTAGGATTCTTGTCCTTCTTGGAGACAGGTGGCACCCATCCGCTGCTATCAGGCCAGGTGCTGAGTAAACTGCCCTGTGATTGAAAAACCCAAAGTTCATAAGGCAGCACCAGCCCCTCAGCCAACTATTCAACACTTCCGTTTTCCTGGCCAACTTCGTGTTCTCCACTGCCCCACATGGGATAGAAGAAAACACCACTTGCATTCCCCCTCCCTCAATCAGCCTCCCTAAACCCCTGACTTCTTTGAGAGATTTCATCACTGCCTGCCTGAACAATAAGTAATGGGTAGTAATCAGAGCAATGAACCAGATCCGGGAGTTTTCTAGTTATGTCCTTGATCCGCGCCCCAGGGAGGCAGCACACTTCCCTACGGGTAGGGTCTGGCCTGCATATGGGGCCCTCTGTTCCCTTGAGAAGGGAATCCCCAACCAAAACCACCTTTCTGTCTTTCCTAGTGAAGACAGTCTTGAGGCGTGGAGTTGACTTCCTCACTCTTGGCCTCCTATTAGAGGGATTGTCCCCTACCTTTCCATTTACCTCCTCTTCAACTTCCAGCACCTCAAACCTATTGCTTAGAGGGACCTGAGGAACCAAGGTAGGCAGGGAGGAGTTTTTCCCATGGCGCCAAGCCGGGACTATCTTCCAACCCTCTCCATCTTTCTGGTCAACAACTTCTCCCTGTTCTACCTGATAGGGCTGGGGATCCATCATTTTAGGGGGAAAATTTCCCTGGTGACTTACCCTCTGGCATGCCAGCGAGTTGCTCCACCAATCAATTTCCTTCTCACACTCCCTAATGCTTCTGAGTGTCTCCACCTCTTCTTTGAGATCTGCCCCCATGCTAAGCAGATCTTCCACCTGCTCACACCTCACACAGGTGAAATTGTCACCACGGTCTGCCAGCAGGAGCAGGCTCAGGCACTCCCTGCAGCCAGAGACTTGCACGGCTGCATGGAAGAGGACATTTTCAAAGAGCCACTGGGGCCCACCAAAGGACCACCAAAGACTCTCACAGAAGACCCTCAGAGACATAAAGGGCATGGTGAATTATATTAGATAAGGTTGGTCATATTGCACGCGCCCACAAACACAGGTGTGCGACCACCGACGAACAACAGGGACCCTCAAGGACCACCGACTCAAGTCACTGATCATGCATGATGAGGAGGAGAATATGCAGATAACTTCCAAGAAGCCATTATCATAAGACAGCCTTTTCCAAGAAATATAATGAATATGTATCTCTTTTATATAACCTGTATGCTTTTGATTGTGCATCATGCATGTCAGGGGGAGCTATGCCCTGCGTATCCAGCGCTGCAGTAAAGAATGCCTGCCTTTTAACAATACATTGGTGTTATGAGGTTTATTCCTGGTTTTCGGTGACAGTTTCTGGCGACCTAGATGGGACCCTGCTTGTGAAGCCCAACAGATCCATGGGATCACAGGACCTCCAGCCATAGCACCGAGGGATTTTCAAGGAGAACTTCTGATCCCCAGACCAAAGGATTCCAAGTAAGTTCCCTGGAATTGAATAGCAAGGCATTCTTTTCTTTAAGTAAGAGATCTCTGGAACCTGGGTTAGACTCCCAACAGTGGATTAGAGTCCCACTGAAGCCTGCTCTTAAGGCACTGAGAAAGCTATGTGTTGGGCTAAAGAGACATCTCAGGTGGTAAGTCTCTGCTAGGCAAAAGTCTGTGGAGTGGGGCACAAAAGGGGGAGTCTTCAACAGGGGGTTGAGGTCTCCAAGGTTGGGATTTCTGGCAGGGGGGCAGAAACCTTAGACAGCAGAGAAAAATGGCCAGAAAAGGGACATTGCGATATAACACCATTTTGCAATTAATGCTATTTTGCAATAAAGAAGGTGAATGAAATGAAATGATATATGTAGATTTGTTTTTCACACTACGAAACCATCTGGAGTGGCAAAAGCAGTGTGGGATATCTCCACATAATTCTATGGTAATGGTCTTGAAAGGGCAGAAATCTGATAAAAACTTGGAAAATTAAGTTCAGCTTTTGATATTGGTGAAAAGTGATTTAAATGTGAGTTTGAAGAAGATGATGTTGAATTATTGGTTGGACCTCATAGAAGGCTAAGAAATGATCAAGGGGATCAAAACTTAGAGGCTGATAATGGAATGAGAGGCAGAAGGATTCAGCTGATTGCAAGGAGGACAAGGGGAAGAGGGGGAGGGACCGAATTAACTCCCCTCAAGGACGGTGGTGGTTTCACCCTGGCTGGAGGCCAGATGCCCACCAAAGTTGTCTATCACTCCCCTTTTCAGCTGGAAAGGGGAGAAAATATATGTTGAGAGGCTTAGGAGTCGAGATAAGGACAGGGAGAGAGCATTCTGCAATCAGCATCATGGGCAAAACAGACTCAACACAAAATAAAAAAAAAAAGAAAACCATCTAATTTATCACACTACACACACAGAAACCAGACTAGGATACTGAGAAGTGAAACCAAATCTTAAAACACCTCCCCTCAACTCCTCCCTTCTTCCCAGACTCAACGCAAACCCAAAACAGAGGGTATTTCAAAGACCCAGAAGTGTACTGGTGGGCTTCTGGAATAGCTACTCTAGAGACAATTGAACAATTGTCTATTTTTCCACTCCTGCAACCCCCCCTCCTCCACCACACAAACCCACAACAGATGATACTGAAAAGAAAATGGTTTTCAATGCTGCTAGGAAACAAGTGGAAGGAGCACAAGCTAATTGGGATTCTTCATGGAAAGACTAAAGGTGATTGCTAGAAAATACATTGATTTGGACCCAGAAAAAAACAGAAGCAGCAATACAATTGGACTCTATATTTATTGGACAATTCGCCCCAGATAATAGGAAAAAAAATACCCAACACCCTACCCTCACCCCAAACCTTCAGATGTTTGAAGGAGCTGTGTCCAGGGATTTAGGTAAAATGCTTGAAGTAGCCTGGACTGTATACAATAACAGAGAAAAGGAAAAAAAAGAAATTAGAGAAACACAAAGGATGAAAATTACTGTCAGTCTTAACAGAAAATAACAGAAGAGGCAGAGGGAGGGGACGAGGGATTAATATTGGTAACAGAGGATTAGGAGGGTGACAGGTGATCCCTAAACTGGCAGAAGATCAATGTGCTATTTCTAAGGAGACTGAAGGAGTCAACCCTAGCTGAATCTCTGGTTACATTAAGGCTAGGGAATGAAGAAATAGAATTTCTAGTAGGTATGGGGGCTACATATTTGGTATTGAACACATGAAAAGGGAAACTTAGTCATAAATCAGTAGATGTTCTTGGTGCGATGGGGCAAAGAGAAAACTGGCCTTTCTTGAAATGGTTAAAATTTAAATTGGGAAAACAGTGGGTAACTCACCAGTTTCTGTATATGCCAATATGTCCATTGTCTTTGCTAGGATGAGATTTATTAAGCAAATTATATGCACAGATAATTTTTAAAGATGGAGAAATTAAATTACTAATACCAGAATCAAAAGCCATAGAGGTGAGAGTGTTTGTGTTACAGGATTCCTCCAAGGAGGAAGAGAGTCCAGAAGAAGTGGAAAATGCAGTAATCCCTTTGGTATGGGCAAGCGGAGTTCTGGGATGATCTGAATTGGCAAAGCTGGTAAAAGTGACTTTGAAACCTGGAGCCAAGCCGGTAAGGCAGAAACAATATCCTGTTAAGTGGGGGAGACTCGAAAGGGGTTAGAATGATTAATTATAAAATTTCTAGAATATGGGATTTTAGTAGAATGTGAATCAGAATATAATACTCCTATATTGCCAGTAGAGAAATCAGGAGGTAAGGAATATCGATTAGTCCAGGATTTAAGGGCTATAATCATAGTTCAAGATATACACCCAATAGTGGCTAATCCATACACCTTACTGACTTCTTTTAAAGAGGAGCATAAATGGTTTACTGTGCTACATTTAAAGGATGCCTTCTTTTGCATACCTCTGGATATAGAAAGTCAAAGCATATTTGCTTTTGAATGGGAAAGCCCTGCCACAGGACAAAAGACGCAACTAATATGGACTGTACTTCCACAATGATTTAAAAATAGCCCTATGTTATTTGGAAATCAATTGGCAAAAGAATTAGAAATATGGAAAAGACAGAACCAAGGAAAAGGTGTATTGTTGCAATATGTGGATGATATCCTGATAGCAGCAGAAAGTAAAGAAAAATACAGAGTTTCCAGAAACAATGCCCAGAAAGGAAAAGCAGCAGTGATTTATTTGAGATACCTCAATGACAGAGACAATTAGGAAATGAAAGGAAAGAAGCCATCTGTCAAATTCCTGAACCTCATAGCACAAAGGAATTAAGAGCCTTTCTGGGTATGATTGAATGGTGTCAACTGGATTCTGAACTATGGACTGTATGTGAAACCACTATATGAGGCTCTAAAAGAATCCAAAGACTTGGACATCTGAATGTCAGAGATCATTTAAAGAACTTAAAAAGGCATTACTGATGGCCCCTGCGTTAGGTTTACCCGATCTAACCAAACCTTTTGAGCTGTTTGTACATAAAAGGCAACATCTGGCCCTGGCACAACAGCTGGGATCCTGGAAGCAGCCGGTGGAATACTTCCCCAAACAACTTGACAACGTGAGTAAAGAATGGCTGAGATGTTTGCATGCTGTGGCAGTAATGGTATTCAAGAAGCTCAAAAATTGACTATGGGCCAAAAGATGGTGGTGTATGTACCACACATGGTAATAACTGTCTTAGAGCAAAAGGGGCGTCATTGGCTATCCCCTAGCAGAATGCTGAAATAACAGGTTGCCTTATTGGAAACAGATGACATGGATTTAAAGACCACAACAATTGTAAATCCGGCAATGTTCTTCTCAACAGAAAATCCTACAGAAAGTCTAGAACATGATTGCCTGCTAACAATTGAACAAGTCTGTTCCAGCAGACCAGATCTGAAAGATGAACCGTTGCAGGATCCTGATCTGGAATTGTTTATGGATGGAAGCAGTTTCATGCAAGAAGGAAAGCAAATGGCTGGATATGCTGTTGTCACCACCACCAAGGTATTGGAGTCAGGGACACTACCTGCAAATACATCAGCACAGAAGGCAGAATTAGCGGCATTAAAACAAGTTCTACAGATGGCAGAAGGAAAAAGAGTAAATATATGGACTAATTCCAAATATGCATTTGGTGTTGTCCTGGTTTCAGCTATGATGGAGTTAATTATTTTTAGCAGTGGATGGAATGCCATGTTTGGGTGTTAGGATGAGAACAGTGCTGATAGCACCCTGATGTTTCTGGTTGTTGCCGGGCAATCAAGGACCTTTCTCAGTTCTTCATACTTCCTTACTAACGAGAAAGGAGGGGACGCAGCCAGGACAGGTGACCCGAATTGGCCAAAGAGGATATTCCATGCCAGTTACGTCATGCTCAGTATAAAGGGGGACTGGGGGGAAGAGGAGGAGACAACGCCAGGATGGGCAGTTTCTGGGTTCGGGGACGGCTCTAAGCTGTGCGGCCTGGGTTCTGTGGTTTGGTGAGAAACTGCATTGTGTATCACCAGTTTCATCTATTTTGTACTTTAAACTTCTGTTATTGTTATATCTAGTTTTCTGTTATTGTTTAGTAAACTATCCTTATCCCAACCTGCGTGGTTCTGGTTTCTAGGTTGTGGTTTCTTTCCCTCCTTTCTTCCTTCCCTTTTTCCCCCTCCCCCAACTTTCCTTCCCCCTTCCTTTTAAAAGTACAAGCGACTGTGTGGGGTGCGGCCCTCGGCCGGGGCAAAACCACGACAGTCATTTTGGCGCCCAACGTGGGGCACGAACGGTTGGGATAACGGTAGATCTGACCCTAACTATCGCAATTAAGATAAGCACTGTTGTTTAAGCAATCTCTGGTCACGATGCTGTGGTATTTATTCACAAGGCTGTGTCCATGGCTGTGGCAGCAAAACCACCGCATGCTGTATACAATCCTGGCAGGATTCTTTACTCTCTCAGGTCTGCGGCTCCCATATTTGTTCCCATACTTCAGTATAGTGTATTTTATGATATCGGTCTATGATACAATAATATCGATGACCATGAGCTTAATCTGGTACTTGTATGAGGTTTTGCTGTCCTGTCCATTCTTTGGACAGGGAGGGGTTAATAACAGCACTGCTTTCTTTTCCTTTGGGCTAAATACAACAGCTCTTAGGGCAGTTTTTGAAAATCTTCAATATCTCTGGGATATTCAAACTAGCATTTTGCTATTGGTAGGTTTGGGGCAGATGGTTCAGTTTTTGTTATATATCAAGCATAGGTTTATGAATACCACTAAAAAGCTTTCTCCGAGACAGAATAATCACGAGTGGCAGGGCATGTGGCAAAATATGGGCAAGTACCTAGGTACTTTCTCACGCCCGATGGTTTGGAACTTCACTCCTGAACAGCTACAAGACCCCGATCAAGTGACTGCATACCTAAAGAAAAATTGCTGTAGGTTTCCCAGAGACGGACACCTTACTGCACTGTGCTGGGCTCTGGCCACTATTTATCAAACACTGCTTGATAGCAGGCAGCACTGTCAGCACTGTCAGCACTGTCAGGGAGAAGGGAAAGGAAACAGACTGGCAGATACTATAGCTGCTGCAACCACTGGGGCTGACACTGCAGCTACTGCAACCCCTGTGACCGACACTGCAGCTACTGTAATCTCTACAGCAGACACTGCAGATGATCAGAAAAACCAACCCACACCAGTGTCTGTTGCTCCCGTACAAAAGAGGAAATGCACAAAGAAATCAGTTCGCATAGTGACGGATGATGATGATGATCAACCGGGACCATCCCGAGGATATCAGGATGAGGCAGAACCAGAGATTGTTACCCGATCCCTGACTCTGAGTGAGCTGCGTGAGGTTCGAAAAGATTTCACCCGCCACCCAAGTGAGCACATTATCACTTGGTTGCTCCGATGTTGGGATCACGGGGCCAATAGTTTGGAGTTAGAAGGCAGAGAGGCCAAGCAGTTGGGATCCCTAGCTAGAGAAGGAGGAATTGACAAAGCAATTGGGAGGAGGCCGGAAATCCTCAGCCTCTGGAGGCGACTACTGTCAAGTGTGCAGGAAAGATATCCCATAAAGGAATATATTACATGTCAGACACCCAAGTGTAACAGCATAGAGACAGCTATCCAGCACCTGAGAGAATTAGCTGTACAGGAGATAGTTTATTATGATCTGGACAATTCACGGCTTCCCGCTGATCCCGATGAAGTCCTATGCACTCCAGATATGTGGCGTAAGGTTGTACGAAGTGCACCGTCAGGGTACACCAATTCACTGGCAGCAATTGACTGGAATGATATGGATCCGCCAACCGTAAATGAGGTGGCCTGCCGACTCCGGAAATACCAAGACAATGTTTCCCTCTCCGTCATTGCAGCAGTAGAGAAACTGGTTCAACGACTTGACAACAATGTGTCCAACTCCCAACCCGTATGGAGCAATGTTGCAGCTACTGGGAGAAAGCGTCCATCGTTCCAAGAGGGAGAATACACACCACGACGTACATTGTGGTTTTACCTGCTTGATCATGGAGAGGACATGAGGAAATGGGATATGCAGCCCACCTCAGCCCTTCGAGCACGAGTAAATGAGCTGCGGGGTAAAACATTCGCACAACGAGATTCTGCCAGGAAGAAGGCTGCACCAGTTTCTACTGGGCAGTTCCCTAGACCAACTGGAAGGCCTACCTATATGTCTGATGTGTCTGATCCTCTTGAAGGGACCTCTAAGTCCTTTATGCAACCAGTGGAAAACAAATATGATCAGCAGCAATAGAGGGGCCCTGCCTCCAGCCAGGTGGAGGAGAGGGATAATCGGGTTTATTGGACTGTGTGGATCCGATGGCCTGGCACGTCAGACCCACAAGAGTACAAAGCTCTGGTGGATACTGGTGCCCAGTGTACTCTAATGCCATCGAATCATGAAGGGGTAGAACCCGTTTGTATTTCTGGAGTGACAGGGGGATCCCAACAACTAACTGTGCTAGAGGCTGAGGTGAGCCTAACTGGGAAGGACTGGGAAAAACACCCCATTGTGACTGGTCCAGAAGCTCCGTGCATTTTAGGTATAGATTATCTACGTAGAGGGTATTTTAAAGACCCAAAAGGGTACCGATGGGCTTTTGGAATAGCTGCTTTGGAAACAGAAGAAATTGAACAATTGTGTGCCTTGCCTGGACTCTCGGAGGATTCTGCTGTTGTGGGGTTGTTGAAGGTTGAAGAACAGCAAGTGCCAGTTGCTACGACGACGGTGCACAGACGACAATACCGTACTAACCGAGATTCCCTGATTCCCATCCATAAGCTGATTCGTCAACTGGAGGATCAGGGAGTGATCAGCCGAACCCACTCACCCTTTAATAGTCCCATATGGCCAGTGAGGAAGTCCAATGGAGAGTGGAGGCTGACAGTAGATTATCGTGGCCTAAATGAAGTCACTCCAGGTATGAGTGCTGCTGTGCCAGACATGTTAGAGCTCCAGTATGAATTGGAATCGAAGGCAGCCAAGTGGTACGCCACAATCGACATTGCGAATGCTTTCTTCTCGATCCCACTGGCGCCAGAGTGCAGGCCACAGTTTGCTTTCACTTGGAGAGGCATCCAATACACGTGGAATCGTCTGCCCCAGGGGTGGAAACATAGCCCCACCATCTGCCATGGACTAATCCAGAATACACTGGAAAAGGGTGAAGCACCAGAGCACCTGCAGTATATTGATGACATCATTGTATGGGGCAACACAGCAGAGGAAGTTTTTGAAAAAGGAAACAGGGTAATTAAAATCCTTTTAGAAGCCGGTTTTGCTATAAAACGAAGTAAAGTCAAGGGGCCTACGCGAGAAATCCAGTTTTTAGGAATAAAATGGCAGGATGGGCGTCGTCACATCCCAATGGACATTATTAATAAAATAGCAGCTATGTCTCCACCAAGCAACAAAAAGGAAACACAAGCTTTCTTAGGTGTTATAGGTTTTTGGCGAATGCATGTCCCAAACTACAGTATCATTGTGAGCCCACTCTACCATGTAACTCGAAAGAAGAATGATTTCCAATGGGGCCCTGAGCAACAGCAAGCCTTTGAGCAGATCAAACGCGAGATAGTCCATGCAGTGGCCCTTGGGCCTGTCCGGACAGGGACAGATATTAAAAATGTGCTCTACACTGCAGCTGGGGAGAACGGCCCCACCTGGAGTCTCTGGCAGAAAGCACAAGGGGAGACTCGAGGTCGACCGCTGGGGTTTTGGAGTCGGGCCTACAAAGGATCTGAGGCCAATTATACTCCAACAGAAAAGGAAATACTGGCCGCCTATGAAGGGGTTCGAGCCGCCTCAGAAGTGATTGGAACTGAAGCCCAGCTCCTCCTGGCACCCCGACTGCCGGTGCTGGGCTGGATGTTCAAAGGGAAGGTTCCTTCTACACACCATGCCACTGATGCTACGTGGAGCAAGTGGGTTGCACTAATTACACAGCGGGCTCGAATAGGAAACCCCAATCGCTCAGGAATCGTGGAGGTGATCACAGACTGGCCAGAAGGCAAAGATTTTGGGATGTCACCAGAGGATGAGGAGGTAACACGCGCTGAAGAAGCCCCACCCTACAACGAACTGCCAGAGAATGAGAAGCGATATGCCCTGTTCACTGATGGGTCTTGTCGCATTGTGGGTAAGCATCGGAGATGGAAAGCTGCTGTATGGAATCCTATAAGAAGAGTAGCAGAAGCCACTGAAGGAAAAGGTGAATCAAGCCAGTTCGCTGAGGTGAAGGCCATCCAGTTAGCCCTGGACATTGCTGAGAGAGAAAAGTGGCCAAGGCTCTACCTTTATACTGATTCATGGATGGTGGCGAATGCCCTGTGGGGGTGGTTGCAGCAGTGGAAAAAGAACAACTGGCAGCGTAGAGGCAAACCTATATGGGCTGATGACTTATGGCAAGATATCTCTGCTCGGTTAGAGAAACTTGTTGTAAAGGTACGTCATGTCGACGCCCATGTACCTAAGAGTCGGGCCATGGAGGAACATGAAAACAACCATCAGGTAGATAAGGCTGCTAGGATTAAAGTGGCTCAGGTAGATCTAGACTGGCAACATAAGGGTGAATTATTCATAGCTCGATGGGCTCATGATACCTCGGGTCATCAAGGGAGAGATGCAACATATAGATGGGCTCGGGATCGAGGGGTGGACTTGACCATGGACGCCATCGCACAAGTTGTCCACGAATGTGAGACATGTGCTGCAATCAAGCAAGCTAAGCGGTTAAAGCCCCTTTGGTATGGAGGACGGTGGATGAAATACAAATATGGGGAGGCTTGGCAGATTGATTACATCACCCTCCCACAAACCCGCCATGGCAAACGTTATGTGCTTACAATGGTGGAGGCAACTACCGGCTGGCTAGAAACATATCCCGTACCCCATGCCACTGCTCGAAATACAATTCTGGGCCTTGAAAGGCAAGTCCTCTGGCGACATGGTACTCCAGAAAGAATCAAGTCAGACAATGGGACTCATTTCCGAAACACTCTTATAGACACCTGGGCCAAAGAGCATGGCATTGAGTGGGTGTACCACATTCCTTATCATGCACCGGCCTCTGGGAAAATTGAACGATATAATGGACTTTTAAAAACTACACTGAAAGCAATGTGTGGTGGGACATTCAAGCACTGGGATACACATTTGGCCAAAGCCACGTGGTTAGTTAACTCTAGGGGATCTACCAATCGGGCTGGCCCTGCCCAGTCAAAATTTCCACGTACTGTGGAAGGAGACAGAGTCCCAGTAGTGCATATGAAGAGTGTATTGGGAAAGAGAGTTTGGGTCATCCCTGCTTCAGGCAAAGGTAAACCCATGTCTGGAATTGTTTTTGCTCAAGGACCTGGCTGTACTTGGTGGGTAATGCAGAGGGATGGAGAAGTTCGATGTGTACCTCAAGGGGATTTGATTTTGGGTGAGAATAGCCAATATAATTAATAAAGTAGAAATTATAATAATTGCCAAATAACCCATTATTGTATATTCATTATTGTTATGATTACTGTATGTTGTACCATAGCATTATAGCCGGAGTCATACAAGTTAATGAAGAGTGTGCCATGATGATGGAACTAAAGCCTGGCCTCTCAAGAACTTTTTTTCCTTTTTTCCCTTTGAAAATAAACTCTGACCCACAGACTATGAGCATGGACCATGCCAGGTGTATCAGTCAAGAGCCTGAGATGCAGCATGCAACGAGCCAATGGAACATACAATTATCCTGAGAAACTGTTACGACAAATGGAGCCTGAAAATCATGGACTAAATGAACTCAACAACTTCAGAGGGATGATTCACAGACTGAGGGAATAAGATCTGTATGCACGTATGTGTGCATACATGTGTACATACATATATGGGTGTGTGAAACACGAAACTGGTTGTACCCAAAGAAAATTGTTGGATCTGGTCATGACGTAAATGGTATGGAATAAGGGGTGGATAATGTCCTGGTTTCAGCTATGATGGAGTTAATTATTTTTAGCAGTGGATGGAATGCCATGTTTGGGTGTTAGGATGAGAACAGTGCTGATAGCACCCTGATGTTTCTGGTTGTTGCCGGGCAATCAAGGACCTTTCTCAGTTCTTCATACTTCCTTACTAACGAGAAAGCAGGGGACGCAGCCAGGACAGGTGACCCGAATTGGCCAAAGAGGATATTCCATGCCAGTTACGTCATGCTCAGTATAAAGGGGGACTGGGGGGAAGAGGAGGAGACAACGCCAGGACGGGCAGTTTCTGGGTTCGGGGACGGCTCTAAGCTGTGCGGCCTGGGTTCTGTGGTTTGGTGAGAAACTGCATTGTGTATCACCAGTTTCATCTATTTTGTACTTTAAACTTCTGTTATTGTTATATCTAGTTTTCTGTTATTGTTTAGTAAACTATCCTTATCCCAACCTGCGTGGTTCTGGTTTCTAGGTTGTGGTTTCTTTCCCTCCTTTCTTCCTTCCCTTTTCCCCCTCCCCCAACTTTCCTTCCCCCTTCCTTTTAAAAGTACAAGCGACTGTGTGGGGTGCGGCCCTCGGCCGGGGCAAAACCACGACAGGTGTGATCCATGCTCATGGAGCTATTTGGAAAGAAAGAGGACTGTTATCAGCTCAAGGATCACTGATAAAGCATACGGAGGCAATTCTTCAACTCCTACAGGATGTGCAGAAACTGAAGGAGGTGGACGTAATGCATTGTGAGGCTCATCAATTTGGTCAAAAGACAGTAAATATAGGTAATCGATTGGCAGATAAAACTGCAAAGGAGGCTGCAGAATGAGGTATCCTTGCACTAGTACCAGAAACCAGATGGAAATTCCAAATGTAAAAGCAAGATATAGTAAACTAGACAAAAAATTGACAAAACAGTTAAAGGCATCTCAAAATACGGAAGGATGTTGGGTAACACCAGAAAAATCAGGTAATAGTGACTCCACAAGTTATGTTAGAACTTGCAAAAGAGAAGCATGAGAAGACACATTGGGGTGTAGATGCTATGGTTTCAAGTTTAAGAACATCTGTAGTGTGTCTAGGAATGACAGGAATAATTAAATCAATAATAGTCAAGTGTCCAATTTGTCTTAAAAACAATCCTTTAAACCAAAGGAAAACACCTTTAGGAGTAACAAAACGGGGTAATACCCCTGGAGATTATTGGCAAGTTGATTTTTCTGAGTTACTCAGACAAAATGGATAAAGGTATTTGTTGGTATTGATTGATACACTTCCTGGATAGACAGAGGCTTTTCCTTGTTGCACTAACACAGCAAGAGAAGTGTTTAAAATATTGTCAAAAGAAATAATACCAAGGTTTGGGGTCCCATTAGGCACGTCTTCTGATAGATGACCACATTTTGTAGCAAAGATAGTTCAACAAGAAGGTAAAGTTCTAAGAATAAACTGGGATTAGCATACTCCCTGGAGACCACAATCAAGTGGGAAAACTGAAATGATGAACCAAACTCTAAAAGACAAATAAGTAAAATTTGCCAAGCAGTATCCCTGAAATGGCCACAGGCCATTAGCTCTTTTAAGAATTAGAATCCAATGCATGTCCCTTTGTAAACCAGGAAAGCAAGAAGGTTAATTAAATCATTGTGGGTTGTATTTTGAAAATTAATTTAGGATGGAAGTATTAGGAAAAAAAAAAATTCAAAACTTCCAAAGGTGGAAAATGTAACCAAAGCAAGCAAAAATAGCTTGTTTGATTTGTAATTCTGAAATAAAGGGAATAGATGATGTTGGATGAGGTAAGGGGTGGGGAAGATAACTAAATTGTGACTCCATGGGGGACCACATTGGAGCAGTCTGGACCTGAGGAACTGCACCCCATAGAAGTGAGCCACGCTGGGGCAGTTGGTGAGGAGCTGAAGCCCTATGGGAAAGGACTCACATTGTAGAAGTTTGTGGAGGACTGTCTCACATGGGTGGGACCACACACTGGATCAGAGGAAGAGTTCAAGGAATGCCCCCCCACCCCTACCCCAGGTAAGAAGGAAAACAACTTGTGATGAGACAATGAAAACTCCCATTCCCCATCTTCCCCTGTGCCACCTGACGAGAGGGGGGAGGAAGGAAGACAAATCATGAATAAAGTTTAGCCCGGGAAGAAGGAAAGAGTGGGGGGAGGTCTTTTAAGATTTAGTTTTACTTCTCATTATCCTACTGTGGTTTCATTGTGTGTGTGTATGCGCACGTGCAATCAAATTAGATCTATTTTTTGTTATTCCATGTTTAGTCTGTTTTGCCCATGACACTAATTGCTGAATGATCTCTCCCTGTCCTTATCTTGACTCCTAAGCCTCTCAATATATATTTTCATCCCTGTCCAGCTGAGATAGAGTGATAGAGCGACTTTGTTGGGCATCTGGCCTCTAGCCAGGGTTAAACCACCACACACTGCTACAAAGTAAAATAAATAATTGAGGACTACTGATTATAAAAAAGAACCTTTCTAATGAGCTCTAGCTTTAATATCACAACAATCTCTCCCACATAAGCAGCGCAGAATCATAGAAGAGATTAATCTTACTGTAGCTAAGAGCAAGAAATATTAGGTACAGCTGAATAGCCCTCAATTCTGTGTTTTTACCAAGCACCATGTTGAAGACAGGATGAAGTATTTTGTAAGGAATTCCACTTCAATACTTACACATTTTTCTGTAACATTCAGACATTGCTCCAAGGAGAAACAAACAGAAACCTAGTTTGAGTAACACTATCAAAAGAAACAAAGACCACTTATGCCTTTCTCTTCCCCTCCTTTTCCTCTATGTGGCATAAATAACTGAGAATGGTGTCATATTTTCAGATAAGCTGTTACTATAGAATCACAGAATCGTAGGGGTTGGAAGGGACCTCGAGAGATCATCGGGTCCAACCCCCCTGCCAAAGCAGGCTCCCTAGCTCATATTGCACAGATAGGCATCCAGATGGCTCTTGAATATCTCCAGAGATGGAGACTCCACCACACCCCTGGGCATCCTATTCCAGTGCTCTCTCACCCTCACTGTGAAAAAGTTGTCCGCATTTGGTGCGGAACTTCCTATGCTCTAACTTGCAGCCATTGCCCCTTGTCCTGTCCCCACAGACCACTAAAAAGGGGCTGGCCACTTCTTATATTCACATGGAACTTCAAAAGCTCCAGCTTGCTTCCAGGTTGTTTTCTCCTATATGTGATTCTCAGAGGCACTATGACTACCTCTTATTGGCTTGGCCCTGGTCAACAGTCACCCTGGCCTTGAATTGTTTACACTTTGGAGCTGTGGAGAATTTCAGCAGCTCCTTGCAGCAGCCATTTTCTGCACCCCTGTTCTTTTCCAGCACCCAACAATGCAAAACTGCGACAATGCTTAATGTGTTTCCCTTGACTTGCTAAAAGTCCACAATCTTTCCAAATTGCTCCTCATTTGGTTTCTCCCTGCCCAGCTCTCCAGCCTGTCGAGGTCTCGCTGAATGGCAGCGCAGTGTTCCTGCATGTCAGCCACTCCTCCCAGCTTTGTATCATTGGTGTATTTGCTGAGGGTGGACGCTATTCCCTCATCAAGGTCGTCGATGAAGATATTAAACAGGACTGGACCCAACACCGAGCCCTGGGGAACACCGCTAGTCACAGGTCTCCAGTCAGACTCTGCTCCACTGATCACCACCCTCTGAGCTCGGTCTGACAGCCAATTCTCAACCCACCTCAATGTCCACTCATCTATCCCATAGTTTCTCAGCTTTGCTATCAGGATGTCATGGGAGACAGTATCAAAAGCCTTGCTGAAATCAAGGTAGATGACATCCATTGCTCTCCCTCCATCTACCCAACTGGTGATGACATCATAGAAGGCTATGAGATTGGTCGAGCACGATCTCCCCTTGGTGAATCCATGCTGACTACTCCTGACCACCTTCTCTTCCAGTTGCTTGGTAATGGCATCCAGAACAAGCTGTTCCATCATCTTTCCAGGGACAGAAGTGAGGCTGACTGGCCTATAGTTGCTTGGGTCCTCTTTCTTGCCCTTTTTGAAGACCGGAGTGACATTGGCTATCCTCCAGTCTTCAGGTACTTCTCCTGTTCTCCAAGACCTGTCAAAGATGATAGAGAGCGGCTCAGCAATCACTTCCGCCAGCTCCCTCAGCACACGTGGATGCATCCCATCTGGGCCCATGGATTTATGTGCATTAATCCCTCTGAGACGCTCCTGGACCACTCCCACCTCAACCAGAGCGAAGCTCTCCATTTCCCAAACTCTCTTACTTTCTTCCAGTGTCCATGGGTACCAAGTGGCCTTTGAAGTGAAGACCGAAACAAAGGCGGCGTTCAGTATCTCCACCTTCTCAGCATCCTCCGTAACCAGGACACCCGCCTCGTTCAGCAAGGGACCCACACTATCCCTGGCCATCCTCTTACTATTCACATATCTAAAAAAACCCTTTTTATTATCCTTTATGTCCCTTGCCAGTTTTATCTCCAAGTGGGCTTTAGCCTTCCTAGTCACGTCCCTACAGGCCCTGACAACATTCCTATATTCTTTTTTCTGCTTCCCTTTGAGTTTACCCATGAGCTCCCTGCTCATCCACGCAGGTCTTCTGCCACTCTTTCCTGATTTCTTGCTCAAAGTGATGCACCGGTCCTGGGCTTGGAAGAAGCACTGTTTAAATGCTACCCAGCTCTCACAGGCTCCCTTACCTTCTAACAGCGTAGCCCATGGGATAGCTCCTATTAGGTTGCGGAAGAGATCAAAGTTAGCTCTTCTAAAATTCAGGGTAGCTATCCTACTTCTTGGCTTGCTTCTTCCACTCAGGATCTTGAACTCTACCATTTCACTCTACCATATCTGACCTATCATCTAGAGACATTTGCTGCTTGCTGGGGGATTGGATCAAGGATATTGTGGAGAGACTGCCAAACCTCATCTGGCCCTCTGACTGCCTCCTGTTCTTCCCTGTGGGCACCAATAATACTGCTAGGAGCAACATGGAGAATATCAGAAGAGACTACAGAGCTCTGGGGACAGTAGTCAAAGGCATGGGGGCCCTGGTGTTCTCCACAATCCTACTGGTGAGGGGCAAGGGTGTGAGGAGAATGTCACTGATAATGCAGATCAATAAGCTGGCTACAGAACTGGGTTTTGGGTTCTATGTCCATGAGAACCTTTTTGAAGTCCTGTCACAGAATCACAGACTCATAGAACATTAGGAGTCGGAAGGGACCTCGAAAGATCAGCTAGTCCAACCCCCCTGCCAGAGAAGGATCAGCTAGACTAAGTCACACAGGAACGCTTCCAAGCAGGTTTTGAATGTCTCTAGAGAAGGAGACTCTACCACCTCTCTGGGCAATCTGTTCCAGTGCTCCGTCACCCTCACAGTGAAAAAGTTTCTCCTTATATTCACATGGAACTTCAAATGCTCCAGCTTGCGCCCGTTGCCCCTTGTCCTATCCCTGGCCATGACTGAGAAAAGCCTGGCTCCATCCTCCTGACTCTCTCCTTTTACTTATTTATAAACATTAATAAGGTCACCCCTCAGTCTCCCCTTCTCCAAGCTGAAGAGTCCCAGCTCCCTCAGCCTTTCCTCATAAAGAAGGTGTTCCACTCCCTTAATCATCTTGGTGGCCCTGCACTAGACTCTTTCCAGGAGTTCTATGTCCTTCTTGAACTTTGGGGCCCAGAACTGGCCACAATAATCCAGGTAATTAGTGATGGTATAAAAGAAGGTAAATTAGCAATAAAGGGGAGTTTGCTTCACCACCCTGACTGAGTCGACTGCTGGCTTCCCCATGCCGATATTTCCTCCCCGGGCCGGATTCCCTCCCCCAGCAACGCCACATGGCTGGGGTGCATCGGACTTCATCAGGATCAATGCGCGTTGTCCAGATCATAATAAATCACCTCCCGTAAGGCTAATTCTCTCAGGTACTGGACAGCTGTCTCTATGGTGCTCCACTTGGTTGTCTGACATGCAATATATTCCTTTATGGGATGCCTTGCCTTCACACTTGAAAGTAGTCGCCCCCAGAGGCTGAGAGTTTCCGACTTCTTCTCAATCGCCTTGTCTTATGTCTCCTTCCCTAGTGAGGGATCCCAACTGCTTGGCCTCCCTGCCTTCTAATTCCTGGCTATTGGCCCCATTATTCCAGCATCAGAGCAGCCAGGTGATCATGTGCTCACTTGGATGGCGACCATAATCTTTTCGCACCTCTCACAGCTCACTCAGGGCCAGGGATTGGGTGATGACCTCTGGTTCTGCCTCTTCCTCCATTTCCTGGGATGGTCCCGGTTCGTCACTATCATCCTTCAGTACGCAAACTGATTTCTTTGTGTATTTCCTCTTCTGTATAGGGGCAACTGATACCGATATGGGTTGGTCTTTTGGCTCATCTTCACTGACTATCATGGTGGTTTGAGTAGCCATGGTGGCCAGTGTAGGAATCGAGGTAGCCACAGTACCTGTTGTGGGGGTTTGAGTAGCCTCAGTACCTGTTGCAGGGGTTTGAGAACCCACAGTGACAACAGTGGGGGTTGCGGTAGCTGCCTTGTCTGATTTGGGGGTTTGAGTAGCTGTAGTGCCTGCTGTGGGGGTTGCGGTAGCTGCAGTTTCTGCTGTGGGGGTGGTGGTAGCTGTGGTGCCTGCGGTTCTATTTCTTTTCTTCTTTCCTCCGTGATGGTGCTGCCTGGTTTGGAACAGCATTTGGTAGATAGTAGCTGGGGCTTGGCAAATAGTGGCCGGGGCTAATTGCAGAGTGATCTCTCCCTGTCCTTATCTTGACTCCTAAGCCTCTCAATATATATTTTCTCTCCTGTCCAGCTGAAAAGGGGAGTGTCTGGCCTCCAGCCAGTGCGGGGGGAGGGAAACCGGCCCGGGGAGGAAATTTCGGCGCGGGGAAGCCAGCAGTCGACTCAGTCTGGGTGGTGAAGCAAACTCCCTTTTAATGCTGATTCACGCTCTTTTATACCATCACTAATTATGCCTACAAGTCAATTTCTCCTTGGCTAAGCTCCAAAGGTTACATAAACATAGCTCTTCTTCCTCTTCCTCTCGGGTTTCAGTTCCACTGAGTTGTTTGTCTCTCGTGCCCAGATTTTGCCAAGTCATGCTGACAAGCCACTACCAACAGGCCTACTCCTTAACTGTATATTCGTGACCCTCAGAGCCTGGCTTGTACAACATATCCTGGGGGTCGTGCCCCCTTTTCTTTAGCCGTTCTTCAACATGGCGTAAGGTTGTACGAAGCACACCGTCAGTGTACGCCAATTCGCTGGCAGTAATGGACTGGGGTGATGCAGATGCACTGACAGTATATGAACTGTCCAGTCAACTCCAACACTATCAAGACAATATCTCCTTTTCCCTCATCTCAGCAGTAAACTGGTCCAGCGACTCGAAGACAACACGCCCAACCCCCAACCTGTACAGAGAAGTGTTGCAGCTATTGGGAGAAAGTGTCCCTCTTCTCAAGAGAGAGAATATAGAGGATATACACCATGAGGCACACTGTGGTTCTACCCGCGTGACCATGGAGACGACATGAGAAAGTGGGATGGGCAGCCTACCTCAACCCTATGAGAACAAGTACATTAACTGCGAGGTAAAACAGTCACACAAAGAGGTCCAGGAAAAACCAGATAGGAAGGGGGAGGGAGACAGGGCCAGGCTAGATGGAAAAAAGCCTGGGTGTGGTGGTGGAGTTACTGAGGGATGGTGTGCTGGCAATGACCTCTGGTCAGCCACCCTAGTTGACCAGGGGGTTAGTGTCCTTACTCAGAGTAGAGATGTAGCTACTACTGATAGGCTAGGTAACTTAAACAGCTGTCGCTTGGGAAGCAAGGCTTCCCCAAGGAGCACAACAAGATCAATAGACCAGCTGAAGTGCATCTACACCAATGCACGCAGCATGGGGAACAAAAAAGAGGAATTAGAAGTCCTTGTAACTACAGGAAATTATGATGTGATTGCCATCACAGAAACATGGTGGGATAATTCACATAACTGGAGTGCTGCTATGGCTGGTTACAAACTGTACAGGCGTGACAGGCTGGGTAGGAGAGGAGGTGGGGTAGCCCTGTATGTCAGAGAATGCTTTGACAGCCTGGAGCTGGAGTATGGTGAAGACAGGGTCGAGTGTCTCCGGGTGAAAATCAGAGGAGAACGAAATCAGCGAGATATAGTGATGGGAGTCTGCTACAGACCACCTGACCAGGAGGAGGAAGCTGATGAGTTGTTTTTTAAACAACTGGGAGAAGTCTCACGATCGCTAGCCCTTGTCCTTATTGGGGACTTCAACTTACCGGATGTCTCCTGGAGGTACAATACAGCAGGGAGGAAACAGTCTAGCAGGTTCCTGGAGGGTTTGGAAGACAACTTCCTGACCCAGCTGGTAAATGAACCCACAAGGGAAGGTGCCCTGCTGGACCTGTTTGTCAATAGAGAAGACCTAGTGGGGGATGTGAAGGTTGGAGGACGCCTGGGGCACAGTGATCATGAGCTTATAGAATTCTTAGTACTGGGAGAAGTAAGGAAGGGAGACAGCAGAACAAGCACCTTAGACTTCCGTAGGGCTGACTTTGGGCTGTTCAGAAAACTGCTCGGTAAGATTCCATGGGAGGCAGCCCTTGAGGGCAAAGGAGCCCAAGAGGGTTGGTTGCTCCTCAAGAAGGAAATCCTGGCGGCACAAGAACGGGCTGTCCCAGTCTGTCGGAAGAGGAGTCAGCGAGCAAAGGAAGCCAGCCTGGCTGAGTAGAGAGATCCAGGCAGATATTCGGGAAAAGAAGGAAAAATATGACCTTTGGAAGAAGGGGCAGGTGTCTTGGGACGATTATAGGAATTTAGTGAGATCGTGTAGGGAGAAAGTCAGAAGGACTAAAGCTGAACTGGAACTCAGGCTGGCCAGTTCTGTAAAAGATAATAAAAAATCCTTCTATAGGTATATTAACAGTAAAAGGAGGGTCAAGGAGAATCTCCAGCCCTTATTGGATGCTGATGGCACATTAGTGACAAGGGATGAGGACAAGGCTGAGGTCCTTAATTCCTTTTTTGCCTCAGTCTTTAATAGTAAAGATGGATATTCCCTGAGTACTCATCCTCAGGAACTGGCTGACAGGGAGGGGAAGAATAACAAAGTTCCCATGGTTCAGGAGGAAATGATTAGCGACCTACTTGGCCAGTTAGATACCCACAAGTCAATGGGGCCAGATGGGATTCACCCGAGGGTGCTGAGAGAGCTGTCAGATGTGGTTGCCAAACCCCTTTCCATCATCTATCAGCAATCCTGGCAGACTGGGGAAGTTCCACTCGACTGGAGGCTGGCAGACGTTATGCCCGTATATAAGAAGGGCTGGAAGGAGGATCCGGAGAACTACAGGCCTGTCAGTCTGACCTCAGTCCCAGGGGAAGATCATGGAGAGGGACATCTTGGGAGCTATCATGCAGCAGATGCATGATGGCCAGGGGATCAGGCCTACTCAACATGGGTTTACCAGAGGTAGATCCTGTCAAACTAACCTGATCACCTTCTATGACAAGGTGACCCGCTTAATGGACGAGGGGAAGGCTGTGGATGTGATCTACCTGGACTTTGGTAAAGCCTTTGACACAGTTTCTCACAGCATTCTGACTGAGAAACTGGTTGCCACTGGCCTGGACAGGTGGACCCTCAGCTGGGTTAAAAACTGGCTGGATGGCCGGTCCCAAAGGGTGGTGGTAAATGGAACAAAATCCAGCTGGAGGCCAGTGACGAGTGGCATCCGCCAGGGCTCAGTCCTGGGTCCAGTCTTGTTCAACATCTTTATCAATGACCTTGATGAAGGGATTGAATACTCCCTCAGTAAGCTTGCAGATGACACTAAACTAGGAGGAAGTCTTGATCTGCCTAAGGGTAGAGAGGCTCTTCAGAGGGATCTGAACAGACTGGACCGATGGGCTGAGACCAATGGGATGAAGTTTAACAAGACCAAGTGCAGAGTGCTGCACATGGGACATAACAACCCCATGCAGCGCTACAGGCTTGGTGGGGACTGGCTGGAGAGCTGTCAGGCAGAGAAGGACCTGGGGGTGTTGGCTGACTGCAGGCTGAATATGAGTCAGCAGTGTGCCCAGGCGGCCAGGAAGGCCAATGGCATCTTGGCTTGTATCAAAACCAGTGTGGCCAGTAGGTCTAGGGAAGTAATTGTGCCCCTGTACTCGGCATTGGTGAGGCCGCACCTCGAGTACTGTGTCCAGTTCTGGGCTCCTCACCATAGGAAGGACATTGAGGTCCTTGAGCGCATCCAGAGAAGGGCAACCAGGCTGGTGAAGGGGCTGGAGGGCAAATCCTATGAGGAGCGGCTGAGGGAGCTGGGGCTGTTTAGCTTAGAGAAGAGGAGGCTGAGAGGAGACCTTATCACCACCTACAACTACCTGAAGGGAGGTTGTAGAGAGATAGGCGATGGTCTCTTCAGCCAGGTGACAGGCGATAGGACAAGGGGAAATGGCATGAAGCTGTGACAGAGCAGGTTTAGATTGGACATTAGAAAAAAATTTTTTACTGAAAGAGTTGTCAGGGCCTGGAACAGGTTGCCCAGGGAGGTGGTTGAGTCACCTTCCCTGGATGTGTTCAATAAAAGGGTAGATGAGGTACTTGGAGATATGGTTTAGTTTAGGATGAGAATGGTTGGACTTGATGATCTTCAAAGGTCTTTTCCGTCCTTGTGATTCTGTGAAAAGGAGATATTGGCAACATATGAAGGGCTTTGATCTCCTTTGGAAGTGATTGGTACTGAATACCAGCTCCTTCTGGCACCCCAGCTGACGGTGCTGGGGTGAATGTTCAAAGGGAGGGTCCCCTCTACAAATCATGCGACTGATGCTATGTGGAGTAAGTGGGTTGCACTGATTACACAGCTCAAATAGGAAACTCCAACAGCCCAGGAATCCTGGAAGTGATCACAGACTGGCCAGAAGGCAAAGATTTTGGGATGTCAATGGAGGAGGAGGTAACACGTGCTGAAGAAGCCCCACCACACAGCAAACTATCAGAGAATGAGAAGCAATGTGCCCTTTTCACTGATGGGTCCTGTCGGATTGTGGGAAAGCATCGGAGATGGAAGGCTGCTGTATGGAGTCCAACAAAATGAGCAGCAGAAGCCACTGAAGGAAAAGGTGAATTGATCCAGTTTGCCGAGGTGAAGGCCATCCGGTTAGCTCTGGACTTTGCCGAAAGAGAAAAGTGGCCCATGCTGTACCTCTATATTGACTCGTGGATGGTGGCAATGCCCTGTGGGGGTGGTTGCAGCAATGGAAAGAGAGCAACTGGCAGCATAGAGGCAAACCCATCTGGGCTGCTGACTTATGGCAAGATATTGCTGCTTGGCTGGAGAAGCTCGTAAAAGTACATCATGCAGATTCCCATACACCTAAGAGTCAGGCCACGGAGGAACATCAAAACAACCAGCAGATGGACAAGGCTGCTAAGATTGTCTCAGGTAGATCTAGACTGGCAACATAAGGGTGAATTATTTTTTTCTTTTTCCCCTTCCTCCCCCCAGAGCAAGCGGCTACGTGGTGCTCTGCTCCCGGCTGGGGGCAGAACCATGACATGGTCACATCTAGAGGGTAGTGGTCAATGGCTCAATGTCCAGATGGAGAGGAGTGACAAATGGTGTTCCTCAAGGATCTGTAGTGGAACCAATTTTGTTTAATATCTTCCTCAACAACTCAGACAGTGGAATTGAGTGCACCCTCAGCAAGTTTACAGATGACACCAAGCTGAGTGGTGCGGTCTACACACCAGAGGGATGGAATGCCATCCAGAAGAACCTGGACAAGCTAGAGACATGGGCCCTTTAGATCAAGTCCAACCATTACCCTAACCTGCCATCCACTACTAAACCATGTTCCTCAGCACCACATCTAAGAGTCTTTTAAATACCTCCAGGGACAGATTCTTCAACACTTCCCCGGGCAGCCCATTCCAATGCCTAACAACCTTCTCGGTGAAGATGTTTTTCCTAGTATCCAATCTAAAACCTCCCCTGGAGTAACTTGAAGCCTTTTCCTCTTGTCTTATCCCTTGTCACTAGGGAGAAAAGGTCAGCCCCCACATCTCCGCAACCTCCTTTCAGGTAGTTGTAGAGAGCAATTAGATCTCCCCTCAACCTCCTTTTCTCCAGACTAAACAACCCCAGTTCCCTCAGACGCTCCTCATAACATTTATTCTCCAGTCCCCTCACCAGCTTTCGTCGCCCTTCTCTGGAGACGCTCCAGCACCTCAATGTCTTTTCTGTAGTGAGGGGCCCAAAACTGAACACAGTACTCAAGGTGGGGCCTCACTAGTACTGAGTACAGGGGGAAGAAGCGTGGCCAGCAAATCAAGAGAGAGTGTTTCTCCCCCTCTACTCTGCTCTGGTGAGACTCCACCTGGAATACTGTGTCCAGCTCTGGAGCCCTCAACACAAGGATATGGACTTCTTGGAGCAGGTCCAGAGGAGGGCCACGAGGATGATCAGAGGGCTGGGGCACTTCTCCTAGAAGACAGGCTGAGAGAGTTGGGCTTGTTCGGCTTGGAGAAGAGAAGGCTCAGGGGAGACCTTATAGCAGCCTTCCAGCACCTGAAGGGGACGTACAGGAAAGCTGGGGAAGGACTGTTTGTAAGGCCATGTAGCGATAGGACAAGGGGCAATTGGTTTTAAAGTAGAGCTGGGTAGGTTTAGATTAGAGATTAGGAAGAAGTTCTTTACTATGAGGGTGGTGAGACACTGGAACAGGTTGCCCAGAGAGGTGGTGGAGGCCCCATCCCTGGAGGCATTCGAGGTCAGGCTTGATGGGGCTCTGAGAACCATGATCTTTTAAAGATGTCCCTGCTTACTGCAGGGGGGTTGGACTAGATGACCTTTAAAGGTCCCTCCAACCTAACACATTCTATGATTCTATCTCCATACAGAACTTAAGAAATACATAACTGATAGCTCAATATATTTTCAAAGTGTGTTACTTATATACAAAACCATTTCTAGCTAGACAAAATAAAAGAAGCATTGGAATTCTAAAATTCATCACTAACCACTACCATCTTTCTATTCTTAGTGCATGTATGGAAGCATGGTTACTTGAATTCATTCACTAGTCTCTCATACTGTCATTTCTTTCATACATAATCAATATTTCACATTTCCTCTGACGCTCTTCTGAGTACTCCATCTGATACTTTCCCCATGGAGTTGCACTTTAAGATGCTCAGACACTAAAGCATTTAATTTGAAATTTTGAGGAACTGTATCTACTATGCAATTAATGGGCTAATTCATGTTAGCAGGGAAAAAAAGCAAGGCCATGTGTGAGGCCACCCTAAACTAATCCAGATGAAAAAGTAAGTTAATAACAACAACCAAAAAAACCACAAAAACCCACCAAAACACAACCTTCTTGTTCAACTGGGTTGGTTTTTTTCAAAAAAGCATACTGTAAAACACCAAAAAAAAGAGCAGCAGCAAAGTTGCCATTCCCCCCTCCCCACACTGCAAGGAATTATGCATTTTATGCTACCAAGAAGCATCCTGAAAGCTTTCCAGTATTGTAAATATGCAACCTAGTGAGTGAAGGAAAATGTTCCATATTAAAGCATGTCCAGAAAAAAAGACTGCTTTTGAACATCAGAAAGTAAAATGCCAAAACTCAGGCCACTGTTGCCACGCAGAAACAATGAGATGTCAAGATGTTCCCTGTGTGATATATGTCCATCTGATTCGTGTTAATATGGAATAATGCTGGGGGTGCATAATGACATACCCTTGTATGGCTACGGGCCTAGGAGGGACAGTTTAAGAGTTTTGCATGTACTGAATGAAGTATGTTGAAGCAGCAACAAACTATATAAAGGATGTGAAAAGCTTTGCCTAAAGGACCACAATGTTAGCACATTGTATGCATTGTGATACCTCAGGAGAAACGACTTGTCTCTGAAAAGGAGGTAATAAAGAAGAAGAAGGAAAGAAGAATAGGAAGGCGCCTCAAGTCTGCAGAACCAGCTGCCTGACTTCGTTAGCAAGACAAAAGCTAAAGCTCACCTACAGGATGTCTTGTGGGGGTCGCCTGGCGAGGCACTCCAGCATGTCGGTATATAGTTGTTCAGTTTAAGCCGGCGGGAGGTGCTATCCCTGGAAGATATATAAGCCAGGGACTGGAACTGTACGGTGTGCATCTTGGTGGAGCGGAGACTCTCGGCGCACCCAACGCTGCCTGTGCACCGCAGCGCCGTTTGCTTGCTTTTATTCGTTTAATAAATTGTTCAATTTGCTTAAAATCCTGTTTGGGACCAAGTCATTTATAACACCTGGGAATGAACAGCCTCAGGCTACAAGCACTTGCCTCCAAATATTATATGTATTACACACCTATGTAATAAATAAAAATCCATAAGGAATTTGTTCTCAAACCAGCAAATAAGGGTGAAGGGGGGTAGGTTCCCCAATTGTTAATTGTTTGAATGTTTTGAGTGTAGCTATTGAACTATTGTACACACATTTTTACTTACTAACAAGATGCTTACAAAGGGTTAAGGGGGGGGCTTACTAACAAGATAGTTTGAAGTGCCATAGTGGTTATGTCAGAGGCGACCTCACATAAACAATGTCTCACTTGAACAACTCTAGTTAGTCCTGAGTGATTAGTGTCCTTGGAATAATTTAAAGCGGACCCAGGACTGATAAGGAGGAAGCATCCCTAGGAAGGTGGTGCCTGGGATAGATAAGAAAGAAACATCCCAAGGATAATTGTGCCCATCTGGAACGATCACAACTACGCATGTGCCAGGGGAAGGAGGTGAAAAGTTCAACCTGAGGAAGACTACGGCCTTCATCTTTACGACCACCAGAGAGACTAGGACGACCCCCTAGCAACAGTACGCACAGCCGCAGAAAGATATGAGAATGTGCCACGTAAATCTGGGACTCCTGAACTATAAAAAGGGACGCTGGTGGGGAGAGTGAGGTGCGCGCCGTTGGTGGAGCAGGAGACTCCCCGGCCGCCCAGCGCTGTTTTGCCTGCTTATTGCTTGCTCAAATAAATTCTATTTAGACCGAGTGAACAATTTGTCATTGCCGTTTATAACACCTACACACTACTTCTTTAGCTAACAGATTGAACCCTTAAGTCCTATTAACTTTAGCCAAAGAAAAAAATACATAAAAGTGATCTCAACATAAAAGCATAAGAGTTAAAAACAACAAAATAAAAGTTTTTCCAATCCAGGCAATTTCCTCCAGTTCGCTTTTCCTGGTAGCATGAAATCAGAAAGAACACCCATCACAGTCTTGTACATTGAAAACAATAAATCGGGGCGGGGGGGGGGGGGGGAATTCCCATCAAAGCTTAAAAAAGATTTTTAAAAAAATACAATTTATAAATCCATGATGATGTTAGGAGCACTTCACATCTCAGCTTTGTCTATTTGAAGCTTACTCTCCTCCATTTTCTGTTGGAGCTAGAGAACATGACATGGCTTACCTGACTCAGATCAGATCGACAAATTAGTCACTTCCTCTTATATATACAGGCAGCTTCATGACATACATACAGAGTCACACAAAAGCAGCAGCAGAAAGCACTCAAACTTGAGGGTGTTTCTTTTTACAAACATTAGAAAACGAATGCAAAGCGCCACCCCCTCCCCCCCCGGCGGCCGGAGGGGGGAAATCTTAATAGATCACACCTATAGGAAACTCCAGGATGATTCGTGTGTAGGATAGAAACCAACGGGCGGGGGCTGGGGGGAGTTTACTCCCAAAAGATAAAAAAGACGGTAAACTGCACTGCATGCGTGTATGGGAGAGAAGCTTTGTGTTCTGGAGTCTAAACTGAAACCAAAGCAAATAGCTTACAAATGGAGGACAGGGAGATAAAAAACCGGAGAGACAGAAAGAAAGCTGCTCTGGGTGATGGGGAAAGGCACGGGAGAAAATTACTTTCTTGTCTGACTTAGACAACGAACCGAACAAGTGGGCTTCTTCCTTTCTTCCCTTCTCTTTCTTGAAAACGGAGCAAAAGCGTGTGTAATGGCTTCTGCTCTCCAGCTGAACGCTGTCGTCTTCCTCGAAATAACGTCCTTCAAAGAAACCCACGCCCCACACGCACACCCAAGACAGAGCCAGAAGCCCTATGATTCTAATGTCGAGGAGGGAATAAATATCTGTGTGAGGGCCCAGCTTTGCAAGAAAGGAAGAGACGGGGGGACGGGGACAGAGAGAAAGAAGGTGACCCGATTTGCCTGCGTCGTGACAGCATAGAGCTTTTCTTTCCTCTGCAGCTCTCCCGTCTCTGATCCAATTTCACACACACACACCACAAGTGTGCGCAAACACCCCCCACCTCAAAAGCTCTGCTCGTATTTTTTATCTCTCCATATCACCCTTTAATGTAACAAAAATTAATTAACTGCTTTCCTCCTCCCACTAGCAGCACCTCCTCCTTCATGCATGAGTCCTCTCTCTCAAACAAAAAATGCCGCTTTTTTTTTTCCCTTCCGCTTTCCTCCCCCGACCGAATGAATGGATTTCACAGAAACATGGCAGAAAAAACGGCATGCACACACGAATGAGAGAATCTCTTTCGTGCCAAACCAGAGATGGGTTTTACTTGCAAGAACTTACAGGAGCGTCCCGACGCCACTGCCACCTCCTTCTTTCTGCCTAGTCCTTCTTGTTATTGCTGTGGAAGTTGCTTTGTGAGTCTCGTACTCCTTGGCAGGCAATGGAGAATCGCCATCTTTTCCTTAATCCCCCTCCCCTTCTTTCACTGGTTTGCTGCGAGTGACCTGAGATATGTGTCTCTCACATTCTGTGTTTCTGAATAATGACCTACCAGAGGGAGAGAAAGAAAGAAGACAATCTCCTCTCCTACCACACAAAATGCAAGAGCACCAGGGGGTGCAAGATTCTAACAACAACGTGTAGGGGAAGAGTAGAAAGAAGAAAACCGAAGAAAGAGCAAGAATAAAAAGGAAGGAGATGTGAGGGGAGGGAAGAAAGAAAGAAAACAAGGAAGAGATCAATGGGGCAGTACAGATGTAAGATAAGATGGTAGATTGGCCAGTTTCAAATTCCCCTTCCAACTTACATTTGATGTAGAGAAAAGAAACTAAAATTGTCCATTAAGACAGTGTCATCTGTATATTTTTTTTTGTCTCATAAGTATGTAGAAAAATACTATCGAGCACCAAAAATATTTCCTACATTTGTGAAATGTTTTGGCTGTAAAATAAAATAAGTAATCCTATTTAAAACAACAGGCCTTCCAAAACCACGTTTCTGACTCTTGTGACTGATCATTTAAAACCATGGAAAGTAACAATCAAGGTTCATAATGAAACGGTGACGTTGCGATGGAGGGAAAAAAGCAAAGACAAAGCTGCCTTACTCTGAATTTTTATATAGTGTTGTTTACATTAATACTAATCATTGTTCCAAGGTACCTCTTTTGCACATCTTCCCACATACACACACTTCTTACAGCACCATCAAATTCTTTCCAGTTTTACATCTAGCACTGGAGACCATGAGCATGAGGGAGGAGATTAGGGGTTATATACATACTCACCAAAACAATGTATGGGAGTAAGGCAAAAAACAATTTGAGTGCAAGGGCATGACTTGCAAGGGTATTGAAACATTTCTGGGATTTCCTGAACCCTTAAGCACTGCAATTTATATGGATGGAAGAGAGAATAAAATCATAAAGCTTCTGTCACAGTGAAGGGGAATATCCTTCCTCTGGTCTGAGGAAGTTTTATCTGAGTGGTGAAGCTGAGATAATCTTAAAGGAGCCCAGATTTTATTGGCTACAGAAGAGATTTGCTACATTAGAACTTTATTCTTAAAACTATCCCATCTGTTTGTCCCAGAACCTGGGTTCTTTACCCGGTGTGCAACTAGATATTTGTCTTTACTTCTAGTCTGCAGAGTAAGGTGCTGAGCATCAACCTGATACACCAAATGCATCAAGCGTGCTTTTTTATAATAACAAGATGTAGCTGATTGGTGTTCTTAAAATCCTTATCTACCTTTCACCCACCTTCACCATGCATATGCATTTTACTTTATATTTCAAACATTTGGGGAGGCCCTCTAATTAGCATGCTCATTATTCACAAAGGGATGTACATTTTAGTATTAAAATCAATACAGGTTAGCTGAGGATACACTATTTCTTGATACTATTCCAAAGCTAAGTATATTTTATATAGACTTACAATACGGACAGAATACTTTGAAGGGTCCTATTGTTCTAACTCTCTGGTCCATTGAGAGATCCCATCCTGGTTACTATAGTTTCAGAACATACTGTCAACAATATTTGAGGTGGCTTATACATATTTTTCCTCTATCAAGCTCAGTTACAGACCAAATTGTAGCAAGTACAAAGCACACACTTATGGTTGCCAGAATATGCATGTGTTTTTTACACAGTGAGGGTGACAGAGCACTGGAATAGGCTGCCCAGGGAGGTGGTGGAGTCTCCTTCTCTGGAGATATTCAAGACTCATCTGGACACCTATCTGTGCAATACGAGCTAGGGAGCCTGCTTTGGCAGGGGGGTCTGACCCAATGATCTCTCGAGGTCCCTTCCAACCCCTACAGTTCTGTGACTCTGTGATTCTGTGTTCTGCCTGCAATTTTCTATAAATCATAGAATCATAGAATATCCTGAGTTGGAAGGGACCCATAAGGATCATCAAGTCCAAGTCCTGGCTCTGCAAAGGGCCAGCCAAGTCAGAGCATGTGACTGAGCACATTGTCCAGACGCTTCTTGAACTCAATCAAGCTCGGTGCTTTGATCACTGCTCTGGAGAGCCTGTTCCAGTGCTCTACCACTCTCTCAGTAAAGAACCTCTTCCTAATATCCAACTTAAACCTCCCCTGTCACAGCTTCAAGCCGTTCCCTCAGATTCTATCATTGGTCACCAAAGAGAGGAGATCAGCTCCTGCCCCTTCGCTCCCCCTCGTCAGGAAGCCATAGACTGCAATGAGGTCTTCCCTCAGTCTCCTTTTCTCCAGGCTGAACAATTTGAAGGGTCTTCACCTGGGCAAGAGTCATCTTGACCTGTGGGTGTGTTTTTTAGTATTATAATGAAAACAGTTCTGTTAGGACACTTGAACTTTGGTTTCCACTGCCAAACTGGCTGTGTGTGTATTAGATGTTCTTGCTTAGATGTTCTTAGTGTTCCAGGACAGTTAGTTTACAGATGTTCCTTTAAACAATTCTCTCTGGTCCTTTTCTTAGCAACCACCAAGCACCTATCTACAGTCATTCTTAGTTATGGAGCCATTGTAATACAGAGTCATGGTTCATTTGTAAGGTTGAGGATAGATATCACAACTGCTCCCAGATTAAGCAACTGCAGATGAAATGCAGGGGTTTCACTACATTGCAGCTTGTAGACCCACCAGTTTTAGCTACTGAACTCACAAGTCTATGGACAAATAGAAGAAGTAGCCTGTGGTGGTTTTGCCCTGGCTAGAGGCCAAATGCCCACCAAGCTGCTCACTCATTCCCTCTTTTCATCCGAAAAGGGGAGAAAATATATGTCGGGAGGCTTAGGACTTTAGATAAGGACAGAGGGATCACTTTCCAATTAGTGCAATGGGCAAAACAGACTCAACACAGAATAAAAGAAAGAAAAATGATTTATTACTACTACAACTACACACCCAGTGAACCAGAGTCGAGCAATGAGAAGCGCGGCCAGGTCTTAAAGCACCTTCCCCCCACCCCTCCCTTCTTAGCAGACTTAAACTTTATCATGATTTTACTCCCTTCTTCCTGCCCCCAACATGGTGCGGGGAGGGGCAGGGAATGGAGAGTGGGGTTCCAGGGGTTCCTCACAAGCTGCTTTCCTTCCCCAGATCTTAACACTTCTACTTTTCCCCCCACTCCTTGCCTCTTTGCACACTTGACTTTAATCATAAATTCGCTCCCTTCTTCCCTCCCATCGCAGCACAGGGAGGGGCTGACGTACGGAAATAGACTCTATAACTCGAAAGTTATAAAGTAGGTATGTTTAATGCGCGCAGATGCACGGGGGATCGCTCCACCACAAACGTGCGAAGTAGCAAAACCGTCCCATATTTACACAATGAAACAATGAATATTCAATTGACGCATATACATGTTCATTACCTAAACCCGCCTACTCTCGCTTCTTATGCTAATCAGCTTATCAGTCCTTTGCGATTGCGCAGTTTCTTCCAAAAATTGTGGGCAATGGGTCTTCGGTGGTCCTTGGGAGGAAGGCCCCGAGGCCTTCTCACGATGTACTTATCACCTTTCGCCTGGAATGCGCTGGTCTTGCAAGCTTGCAGTGTTCTTATCATTCTGAGCTAATTCATGGCCTTGTTAACTATCTGTTTTCCTCTAATCATGTCCTTTGTCAGCCTCCTGTTTTCTTTAACAAAGAGACAACTGACGTATTTAGGATGGATATCATTCCATCCTCGAGTTCTTGCTCTTTCTCTTCTCCTCGAGATAGTACAAGGCTTTCACGAGTAATCCCTTTGCTATGGAAAGAAAAACTCCCCTGCTCCTTCACAAGCCGTTCTTACATGATTACCTAGCTAACTTGCAAGAGCTGCTCTTGTATAACTACACTACATATACAATCGTGACTCTATACCCTCAGATCAATTCCCCCCTTTCTATTACACTAAGTAAATTCTTTTACTTAAACAGCTTTCCTGAATGATATAAGGTATCGTACGTAATAGTTATCCTTTTAGACATTCTTCAAAGCCATAGGTACAACATAATGGTTAATATTACTAAAATCCCTAAGCTAATTAGTAGAACCACAATGGGGTTTAAGTTTGAGAGGTTGTGTGGTAGGTATTGTGATTGCAGGATCTTTTGTTGTAGTGGGTCTGCTGATGGCCTGTATTTCAAATTTAAATGAGAGGCCAATGGTATCGTTGACCCAAAGACAGGTCACTCTCGTGGTCTGTGGAAAAAGTGGAAAAGATGAATCAAACCTTAAAAAGGCAAATTAGTAAAATCTGTCAAGAAGCCAAATTGAGGTGGCCTCAGGCACTCCCACTGGCATTATTACGAATAAGAGTAAAACCTTGAAGTGGAATGTCAGTGAGTCCTTATGAGATAATGTATGGAAAGCCGTATGAAACCCCCGAACCCAGTCCAAATATGCATATAACAGGAAAACAAGATGTGTATAATTATTTGCTGTCTCTTGGAAAAACTCTAGCTAGACTCCGGAGTGTTGTGGTGTGGAATCGACCCCTGACGCTGGAGAATCCGGTACATGACTTTCAACCGGGAGACTATGTCTATATAAAGTCCTGGAATGAAGAACCTCTACTAGGGAAGTGGAACGGACCCTACCAGGTGCTGTTAACCACCTTCACTGCAATCAAGATTGCTGAATCAGATGCTTGGATCCACTACACCAGAGTGAAGAAGGTGCCATCCACTAGCTGGAGAGTGGTTGGAAATCCAGAGACTTTAAATTTAACTCTGAAACATGATTAACAGATTTATTTTTTTTGTTGTTTGCTTTGCAGCCTATGGTGGTGGAAACATGGATAGAAGAAAAACCATCTCCAAACCAAGCACAGGTAACAAACAGTACTCAGATACAAACCTGTAACTTAAATGATAGGCAGGTAAAAGGAAATAAACAAACTCAAATAAGAAATGAAATCTTCGTGAAAAAGAAATGAGACATAGGTGAAAACACAGACACAGAACAAGTAATATCAGTGCCAGGTAAAACTCAGGAAGAAAATCTAATGATAGGTTTGATTAAAGAATTTGCAAATATGCAAAATGTGTCACAAATTACTGCCTGCCTTCCAATACCCCGAGCAGTTGGAGAATCTATCCCATGGGGAATTCTGACAATGAACCTGACTACTGTAGAAAGAAGAAATGAAACTGCCCATTGTGAACAGAAGCCAATACTAGGGTGGCAAGAAAGAATAGAGTATATTAGAAAACAATGGAAATCCCCAGGGAGCAGAGCTGACTGCGAAAAACTGTTAAATTATCAATTCACTCATATAGGCAGACTTAAAAATGTTGGATGGTGCAGCTATGATGAGCCTGTAAAACGAAACGCATCCAAAATAACTATGGAATGGGAATGTGGGCAGACTGAACAAACTTCCAAAAATGAAGGAGAATGGACCAACATTTGGTCCATGAGCATACTTTTAAGGTTTCAATATATGGCAAAGACCCCATGGTGTTTTACATGGGATGGGTTAGAATTTACAGGAGATCATACATTAACAGACAAAAGTGCCACTACACGAAAAAAGGAAAAAATAGTCCCCTGGTGGCAGTGTGAGCAAATATATAATGGTAGTACAGTAAGTCAAGCAATCCAACGTATATCCCTGTTGGCGGCAACTTTAAAATTTGGCTGTTTACGTCGAGGACTGAAAAACTCTTTAAATGTAACAACATGTTGGAAAGTTAGCTGCCGGAGCTTGATTCCATGTCCTGGACATTTAATTTGGGCAACAAGTGATGGTACTTGGACATCTCATCTACCAATAGATGGAAAAAAAAATTACTTTGGGACTACCCACATTATGCCCGATTTGGAAAAAAATCTCCCTTTAAAGGAGGTCAAGAAAAATTACATTTGCTACGAGTGAAAAGATCAATGTTAGATGAAGATACTTGGAATGAGCCAGAAACTGGAGTAAAAATAGGTTGGGCACTAGAATCTCTTTTAAATCCCATAGCTTCATACAGAAATAGGGAATGGTTATACCGATTGACTGGACAAATTGAACGACTGGCCAATATAACTCGTAAGGGATTCAGACAAATAAATTTACAATTACAAGCCACATCAAGAATGGCCATACAAAATAGAATGGCACTAGATATGCTGTTGTTGAAGGAACATGGAGTATGTGGATTTTTGAGAGACAAAATAGATCATTGTTGTATACATATCCCAAATGTAACTGAAGATGTAGAACATGACCTGGAATTGTTAGGTAAAATTGAAGAAGAAACACATAAAATAAAGGAAGACATGTCAGAAAGTTGGATAGGTAAAATATTTCACGGCTTCAGCCTGAATCTGAATTCTTGGGTAAAGTCATTAATTGAAACTTTATTAATTTTAACTGTGACATTCTTTGTGCTTGGTTTGGCGTATTATTGTTTGAAAAGTGAATTAAGTCAAAAACCAGAATGGAATAGAAAAATTATAAAAGCACTGTCGAGAAAAAATGATAAACAAATACAGAATCCACCACCATATGACAATTTGGCTTTCGATAATTCGACAGTGTGAATAATAAGGTGTGAAAGTATTGAGAATGAATATCAATACTTTCAAAGGAGGGAAATGTTATAAATTAAACAATTGATTATTTTAATTTAGTTTAAGATATGATTTTGATTCTAAGGAAAATAATAGTTATGAGAATATACAGCATGCTAAGACTTTTAGGAACAAGACGGTGTGTGCCCTTATCACTATGGAAAATCACTATAGACTTTGAATTAAAATAATGGGTACTGGTTATGGACCTTGAGCTAAAACAATGGATGCAAGAAGAAACTGGTTCTGGCTACGAAAGATCAGTCAGAGATGAAATGAGCAAGCACAAGAATGGGGTTCACAAAGCAGACACAGTGAGGAAGACTATCGACAACCACCAGAGGGCCCCCGCTCAACATAACTACACATGCGCGGAGGACATTTACATATGATAATGATTTCCAGGAAGTAACATGAATATGCTAATAATTACCCTCCCCTCTTTGTATTTAAAACAATCAGCATAGTTAACCAATTGCAAAGGTCAAACTAAGAAGCAAGCATTTTGCTCAATGATTTTGCTAAAAAATCGTGTAAATAGGTTGTGCTTTGTACTTGTGAGTGAACACGTCTTTGGAGGAGCTATCCCCGTGCTCCCCAGCACTGGAATAAAAGAAGTGCCTGCTTATCTGCTTTGTGTAGATAAGGTCTTCGGGATTGCAACCGCTAACACTGTCACTATGGATATACAAGGATTACAACATCCTCTGCAATCCTTCCTTTCAGTTTTAGGAGCAAATCAGTGGCTAGACTAAGACTGAAATCCCCTCCTGACCGTCAGGGCACAGATGTGACAAGACAAAGTAGCCAGAGCAAAGCTGACATCAACCACAGCTTCTGTCCAGACTTCCATACTCCCTACAACTAGGAGGTCTGCCTGGATGAGGAGATAACAGTGCCTTTGTTTACACACTGGTGTCCTATTGAGTCACCAAAGACTGAAATGAGAACATTAAGAAAGGTGCAAATTATCTGCATACCTATTGAAGTCTCGAAAAGCCAGAATCAAAACTCAATAGCCTTGGTGACTTTTAAGCAGATATTCTTTATTGCAGCGCTGGGCACACAGGGGATCGCTCCTCCTGTTGTGTGCACCATTTAAAGCAAAATTTCTCATGTTTATACATATTAACTCTACATATTCATTATAATTTCTAAGAAAAGGCAGGGTTATGCAAATTATCTCCCGGAAGTCATTTACATTAACTCCTCCCAGATAGAGCATGCTCAGTGACATTCAGGGGGTCTTCTGGTGGTCTTCAGGGATGAAGGCTGGACGTTTTCCTCTTGGTGAACTTCTTACCGTTTCCTTCTGCGCATGCTCTTTTCGGTTTTCTCCATAGTCTCAAAAAACACATTCCTGCACAAACTACTTCAGAACCCCTTTTAGCTGAAAACAAGATATACTCTGTCTCTTAATTGGTTGTTGGTCTCATTATTTATTGCTTTCCTATCTTCACTTTCTTTATCTTCAAGGCTGTTCCACTGTTATGGTTAAATTTTGTAGCTGCTCTAGCAAAACAGCTCAAACAGATATAGCCATACTCCACTAAAATCCAAAACATGCAAATACTTTCTATTCTCCTTATATTAAAGATCAATCTATCCAGTAGATAGAAAAACTGCAGGCAGATGCATTTTGCCACCGGAGAAGGGAGTAAGAAGATGTAACAAGCTGCACGGACTCTGTCCTGGTTTCAGCTACGATGGAGTTAATTTTTTTTAGCAGCGGATGGAATGCCATGTTTGGGAGTTAGGATGAGAGCAGTGCTGATAGCACCCTGATGTTTCTAGTTGTTGCCAAGCAATCAAGGACCTTTCTCAGTTCTTCATACTTCCCTACTAATGAGAAAGGAGGGGACGCAGCCAGGACAGGTGACCCAAATTGGCCAAAGAGGATATTCCATGCCAGTTACGTCATGCTCAGTATAAAGGGGGACTGGGGGGAAGAGGAGGAGACAACGCCAGGACGTGCAGTTTCTGGGGATGGTCGGGTTCCGGGACGGCTCTAGGCTGTGCGGCCTGAGTTGTGTGGTTTGGTGAGAAATTGCATTGTGTATCACCAGTTTCATCTATTTTGTGCTATAAACTCCTGTTATTGTTATATCTAGTTTTCTGCTATATTTTTTTAGTAAACTATCCTTATCCCAACCTGCGGGGTTTTGGTTTCTAGGTTGTGGTTTCTTTTCCTCCTTTCTTTCTTCCCTTTCCCCCCTCCCCCAACTTTCCTTCCCTCTTCCTTTTAAAAGTACAAGCGACTGTGTGGGGTGCGGCCCTCAGCTGGGGCAAAACCACGACAGACTCCAAGGCCAGGCCTGAAGGAGGGGGTGGAAGAATGCGGAAAGCGAGATTCCCCTGCAGCTCGTGGTGAAGACCATGATGGAGCGGGTGTCCCCTCGCAGCCCATGGATGAGGACGGGGAGCAGAGACATCTACGGCCTGTGAAGAGATTGATCCACGCCTCAGCAGGTTTGCCGGGGGACTTGTGACTTTGAGGGGGACCAGGCCGGGGGAGTCTGGGCCCGAACGTCAGCACCCTATGGAAGTGAGTCCTGCTGAGAGGCCTGTGGTGAGGAGATGACTCCCCAATAGAGAGGACTCACGTTGCAGAAGTCCATGGATACGACTGTCTCGCATGGGTGGGACCCCACGGTGCGGCAGGGGAAGTGTGTGTGTGTGGAATCATCCCCCCCCAGCTAAGACAGAAGACAACTCGGGAGGAACGGACTGAAAACCCCCATTCCCCATTCCCTGCCCTGATCTGAGGGTATAGAGTCACGATTATATATGTAGTGTAGTTATGGAAGGGCAGCTCTTGCAAGTTAGCTAGGTAATCATGGGGGGTCACTGATCACGAGGCCCGACTGGAATTAGGAATCGTATGTCGACTCGGTTTATCCTTCCAGCTGTAGGGGGATAACGGCTGGATTAATAATTGCAGTACTGTGGTGTTGGAAGTGCCCGGGCTTGCTTTAGGGTTGTAATTGTGCTTGTTGTTGAGTTTGTCATTGTGTTTGTCATTGTAACTGTAACTGCGAACTGTTCTTGTAATTGCTCATTGTTTGAGTGAAATGAGCTAACTCTGGTGTGAGTGGTGAGTGACTGAGCTGCAGCATATCTGTGAGGAAAAAAAAAAAAAAAGAAAAGAGAAAAATCAAACAAACAAAAAACTTTTCATAACCAGTGTTATGCTTTGCATATGCATGAAATCTTCGTGCCCGGTACCGTGTGTTGTTTGAAGGATTCAAGTGTTTGACTGAGAAGTAGTCTAATTACAAAATAAGTGAAGAGCTCTATCCGTGTTTCCAACCTTGGGCGACTAAGGCAGCTGGAGAAAAGTGAAGCAATTGAAATTGCAAAATGGGAGCTGGGGGAAGTAAGCCTTGTGAGAAATCATCTTTGGGTTGCATATTGAAACAATGGAAGGATATTGTGGGACAGGGTGGTACCGAAGACAAAAGAGGCTGGTTAAATATTGTAATCAGTGGTGGCCGCTATATAAACTAGAGGATGGAGCAAAGTGGCCTCAGGAGGGAGGAACGTTAGATTATAACACTCTCCTGCAACTAATGTTGTTTCTTAGAAGGGAAGGTAAATGGGATGAGGTATCATATGCCGATATGTTTTTTGTCCTTCGGGACAAACCTGAATGGCAAAGAGACTGTGGACTAGTACCCCCTCGGGATCCTATGGTACTAGCCTTAGAAAGAGAAGATAATAAAGAGTGTACAAGAAAGTTGAGAAGGTGTTGTTCAGCATGTAGTATTAGACAGAGATGCACTAAACTAAGTGAGGAACAAGAGCCCGAGGTAGATGATTTGTTCCACCCACCTTATAGGATGGGGAGACAGGGTGCAGCCGGGGCTCGGGCTTCCAGTCCATCCCTGGATGAACAGGATACCCCACAAACCACTTCCAGAAAAGATCAGCCTCTACCCCCACATGAGAAAATGCAAAAGCCAGTCCAGCTCCCAAGTAGCCCAGTGTCTTCACACACTAGAAAGAAGACAATCTTACAGGCACCCCTTCGAGAGGCCGTAAATTAGGACGGAGGGGTAATGAAAATAAAAATTCCATTCACGGGTGCAGACCTGAAAGAATGGAAGGAGGTTGCACGGGAATACTGTAATGATCCGATAAACACGGCACAAAATTTTAGATTTATAATAAGGCAACACAATCCCGACTGGAATGACCTACAATTGTTATTGGATTGTTTAACTGAAACTGAGAAGCAATTAATTATAAAAACATCGGGAGAATTAGCAAAGGAACATTATGACATAAAAGGAGATAACTTTAGAGAATGGTTTCCCTTGTCAGACCCGGCATGGGATCCGAACCGCTCCGCCGATATGGAAAAATTACAGGCATACCAGGAGTGGATACTTAAGGGGATGGAAAAAGCAATTCCCAGGACAATAAATTGGGCAATCCTATACGCAGTCAGACAGGGCCCCTCTGAAACACCCTCTGAATTCTTAGACAGAATAAGGGATGCGATGCGCCGACATACACCTTTAGACCCGAATTCGGAGGTAGGGGCACAGCAACTAATATCCCTCTTCCTGGGACAATCCCAGGGGGATATTAGGCGCAAATTGCAGAAATTAAGACCTCCTGAAAACAGAGACCTAGAAAAGCTATTAGAAGAGGCTTGGAGAATATTTAGTAATCGAGAAGAAAGCTACAGGCGTGATCAGAGGAAAATACTGGCTGTAGTAAGAGAAAATGAGAATCGGGCATATAAAGTTAAACCAGGGCAGGGGCTAACACCCCTAGCGAGAAATCAATGTGCAGTATGCAAAAGGACCGGGCACTGGAAGCATGAGTGCCCTGAGCGCCAAAGGAATGCGAAGTGGCACAATAATCAAAGAAAGACGATAGCTCACATAGAGGAAGAAAGCTGACTAACCGACCCGTTAGTAAAAATAAAGTTAGGAGAGGGGCAAAAGGAAATTGAGTTTTTAGTAGATACAGGAGCGACCTATTCAGTTTTAAATCAAGCTTTGATGCCTCTGGAAAAAGATTATATTACAGTGAAAGGTGGGACGGGCCAGGCTGAAAAGGCTTACTTTGGCAAACCCTTAAAGTATACATTGGATAAGCAAATGGGGATCCATAAATTTTTATATATGCCAAACTCTCCAAAGGCCCTCCTTGGGAGGGACTTATTAGAACAATTGGAAGCAACAATCAAATTTAGACAAGGGGAAATTACTCTGGAGGTAAATGATCATCAATATACTCAAATTATGAGTTTATACTTGGTTACTACCCCTGCAATAGGAGAAATTGATACCAGAATCACGGACCAGGTATATCCTGGAGTTTGGGCAACTGATGTACCAGGACGAGCAAAACGCGCACCACCAATAATAGTAAAATTAAAAGAGGGATAACCGCATTAATCCCTGATTTAGCTTGGTTTACCGTCCTGGATTTAAAGGATGCTTTCTTTTGCTTCCTTCTCCATGAAGCCAGCCAGAAAATTTTTGCTTTCGAATGGGAAAATTCCAAAAGTGGTCGAAAGACCCAGCTCACATGGACAGTGTTGCCACAGGGGTTTAAAAATAGCCCCACAATTTTTGGGAATCAGCTAGCAAAAGACTTGGAGTCATGGGAACCACCATCAGAAGAAGGGAAGGTGTTGCAGTACGTAGACGACCTTCTCATTGCAACCGAAACTGAGGAATCCTGCATCATTTGGACCGTGAGTCTGTTAAATTTCCTGGGACTACAGGGGTACCGGGTTTCTAAGAAAAAGGCACAGGTAGTGCTACAACAGGTTACGTACCTGGGGTACAAGATCAGCGCTGGACAACGGGTTCTAGGACAAGCCCGGAAAGAGGCCATATGCCAAACCCCCCGACCACGAACTATAAAAGAATTACGAACATTCCTAGGCATGACAGGGTGGTGCCGACTTTGGATATGTGACTATGGTCTGCTTGTGAAGTCTCTATATTCCCTGATGACAGCTAACCAGAAGAACCTCCAGTGGGATGCGGAGTCGGACCGAGCTTTCCATCAGCTAAAGAAAGCTCTAATGTCAGCACCAGCATTGGGGCTTCCCGATGTAAGTAAACCATTTTTTCCTATTCTCCCATGAAAAACAGGGAATGGCATTAGGAATATTGGCACAAGATTTTGGACCATACAGGCGGGCAGTAGCGTACTTTTCTAAACAGCTGGATACCGCTGCAAAAGGGTGGCCTGGCTGTCTGAGAGCAGTGGCAGCTGTCATTTTAAACATCCAAGAAGCCCGGAAATTCACCCTGGGCCAGAAAATGACTGTCCTGGTTTCCCATACTGTATCCACGGTCCTTGAAGCAAAAGGAGGGCATTGGCTTTCCCCACAGAGATTCCTGAGATATCAAGCCATAATGGTTGAACAGGATGATGTTAAAATTGTGACTACAAACATCATCAATCTGGCTTCATTCCTCGATGGGAACATCGGGGAGCCGGTGAGTCACGACTGCTTGGAAACAATTGAAGCCATGCATTCTAATCGCACAGACCTTAAAGACGTTCCAATCGATGGAGTCGAACACTGGTTCACCAATGGAAGCAGCTATATGCTGAATGGAAGGAGACACTCCGGATATGCTGTTACCACTTCTGAAAAGGTAATAGAGTCAGGGCCACTGTCAGCTGATGTCTCAGCCCAGAAGGCTGAGATCATAGCCCTCACCAGGGCCCTGGAGATAGCCCAGGGAAGGATTGTAAACTTTTGGACTGACTCTAAGTACGCCTTTGGGGTGGTACATGCTCATGGAGCAATATGGAAAGAAAGCAGATTGTTAAATTCTCAAGGAAAAACCATCAAACACGCAGAAGAAATTTTGAGACTCCTGAATGCAGTACAGCTTCCTGAAAAGGTGGCAATTATGCACATTAAGGCACACCAGAAGGTGAGCACAGAATTGGAAAGGGGAAATGAGCTGGCAGACAGGGAAGCAAAACAAGCAGCCAGAGAAGCAATCAAGGTAGAGGGTGCGCTAATACCTGATGGACAAATAACTTTAGGGGATAAACCGGAATACACAAAAGAGGACCGCAAACTCATTAATGACTTAGAGGGATCATATAATGAGGAAGGGTGGGCTATAACCTCGCAAGGGAGAATAGTGATCCCTTCCTATATGATATGGTCAGTAGTCCGTGAAGAACATAGGAAAATGCACTGGGGGGCAGAAGCCCTATATAAAGATCTTACTAAAAACATAATAGCACGGAACTTATATACTACCGTAAGACAGGTAACCCAACAATGTGATCTTTGCCTCCAGACTAACCCTAAAGTAATGAAAGGGCTGAAATTTGGAAAGATTGGGAAAGGAAACGGTCCGGGACAACACTGGCAGATTGACTTTTCAGATCTCCCTAGAAAAGGGGGGGTACCGATATTTGTCAGTACTAACAGATACCTTTTCAGGCTGGCCAGAAGCTTTCCCGTGCAGAACTGCTAAAGCCCGGGAAGTAACCAAGGTATTGCTCCAAGAAATAATACCCAGATTCGGAGTCCCAGCGGTAATGTCCTCGGACAGAGGACCACATTTTGTGTCTAGAACACATTAGCCACCATCTAGGAATAGATTGGCAATTACACACCCCATACAGACCACAATCAAGTGGTCAGGTGGAGAAAATGAATCATCTAATCAAACAACAGATTGTCAAGTTAGGGCAGGAAACTAATCTAACTTGGCCTCAGTCTCTACCATTGGCTCTTATACGAATACGAACTAGACCAAGAGTAAGAGAAGGGCTTAGCCCATTCGAAATTTTATATGGGCGGCCTTATGGGGTGCAAAAAGGAACATCTTCACAAATTGGTGAAGAAATAATGACCTCCTATATGGTGGCACTAAACAAGCAATTAAAAAGAATTGAAAAGCATGTAATGGGAACACGTAGTAGGGGTCTGGATGGGCCTGTTCATGATATACAACCAGGGGACTATGTATATGTTAAGTCTCTTACAGAAAAAGCCCTGGAACCACAGTGGACTGGACCCTTTCAAGTCCTTCTCACTACCTACACGGCAATCAAGGTCGAGGGACAGAATTCCTGGATTCACCATACCCGGATAAAGAAAGCCCCTGCAACTTCGTGGAGAGTAATTCCAGAGAACAGAGGATTGAAACTCAAGCTCGTTTGGGCAAATAAGTGCAGAAACAATGTGGGTAACGAGTAAGTGAACTAGAAGTTGGGGTTTGAGCTGCCAAAGAAAGTTTAGGTTAGTAACCGATCCAGGCTCAGAATGATCCGCACCAAGTTGAAAATATTAATCTGCTTCAGCATCCTTTCCATAGCTTATAACCAGACGCTTACAGAGTGGCCATGGTCTCAAGCATACATTGGGTATACTGGGTCCATGGGAAAATATTCCGCTCGGGAAAATTTAAATCTGTCTACTGTGGTTATGCGTGGAAATCAAGTATACATGAAGGGAGAATGGAGCAGGGATATAGAGCAGAAAAATTATAAACTTCAGGGAACCATAGGCGAAGAAATCAGAATAGGGTGCCGACTGGTTAATGGAACTACTCACAAAAAGGCATCCCAGATTACTGTATCAGTTATTCCTACCATTAAGAATACCAAAAGATGTACCACTGAGGAGCGAGACTGCTGGCATAACTTCACTCTGGTACAGACCACGAGAGTGACCTGTCTTTGGGTCAACGATACCATTGGCCTCTCATTTAAATTTGAAATACAGGCCATCAGCAGACCCACTACAACAAAAGATCCTGCAATCACAATACCTACCACACAACCTCTCAAACTTAAACCCCATTGTGGTTCTACTAATTAGCTTAGGGATTTTAGTAATATTAACCATTATGTTGTACCTATGGCTTTGAAGAATGTCTAAAAGGATAACTATTACGTACGATACCTTATATCATTCAGGAAAGCTGTTTAAGTAAAAGAATTTACTTAGTGTAATAGAAAGGGGGGAATTGATCTGAGGGTATAGAGTCACGATTGTATATGTAGTGTAGTTATACAAGAGCAGCTCTTGCAAGTTAGCTAGGTAATCATGTAAGAACGGCTTGTGAAGGAGCAGGGGAGTTTTTCTTTCCATAGCAAAGGGATTACTCGTGAAAGCCTTGTACTATCTCGAGGAGAAGAGAAAGAGCAAGAACTCGAGGATGGAATGATATCCATCCTAAATACGTCAGTTGTCTCTTTGTTAAAGAAAACAGGAGGCTGACAAAGGACATGATTAGAGGAAAACAGATAGTTAACAAGGCCATGAATTAGCTCAGAATGATAAGAACACTGCAAGCTTGCAAGACCAGCGCATTCCAGGCGAAAGGTGATAAGTACATCGTGAGAAGGCCTCGGGGCCTTCCTCCCAAGGACCACCGAAGACCCATTGCCCACAATTTTTGGAAGAAACTGCGCAATCGCAAAGGACTGATAAGCTGATTAGCATAAGAAGCGAGAGTAGGCGGGTTTAGGTAATGAACATGTATATGCGTCAATTGAATATTCATTGTTTCATTGTGTAAATATGGGACGGTTTTGCTACTTCGCACGTTTGTGGTGGAGCGATCCCCCGTGCATCTGCGCGCATTAAACATACCTACTTTATAACTTTCGAGTTATAGAGTCTATTTCCGTACGTCAGCCCCTCCCTGTGCTGCGATGGGAGGGAAGAAGGGAGCGAATTTATGATTAAAGTCAAGTGTGCAAAGAGGCAAGGAGTGGGGGGAAAAGTAGAAGTGTTAAGATCTGGGGAAGGAAAGCAGCTTGTGAGGAACCCCTGGAACCCCACTCTCCATTCCCTGCCCCTCCCCGCACCATGTTGGGGGCAGGAAGAAGGGAGTAAAATCATGATAAAGTTTAAGTCTGCTAAGAAGGGAGGGGTGGGGGGAAGGTGCTTTAAGACCTGGCCGCGCTTCTCATTGCTCGACTCTGGTTCACTGGGTGTGTAGTTGTAGTAGTAATAAATCATTTTTCTTTCTTTTATTCTGTGTTGAGTCTGTTTTGCCCATTGCACTAATTGGAAAGTGATCCCTCTGTCCTTATCTAAAGTCCTAAGCCTCCCGACATATATTTTCTCCCCTTTTCGGATGAAAAGAGGGAATGAGTGAGCAGCTTGGTGGGCATTTGGCCTCTAGCCAGGGCAAAACCACCACAGGCTACTTCTTCTATTTGTCCATAGACTTGTGAGTTCAGTAGCTAAAACTGGTGGGTCTACAAGCTGCAATGTAGTGAAACCCCTGCATTTCATCTGCAGTTGCTTAATCTGGGAGCAGTTGTGATATCTATCCTCAACCTTACAAATGAACCATGACTCTGTATTACAATGGCTCCATAACTAAGAATGACTGTAGATAGGTGCTTGGTGGTTGCTAAGAAAAGGACCAGAGAGAATTGTTTAAAGGAACATCTGTAAACTAACTGTCCTGGAACACTAAGAACATCTAAGCAAGAACATCTAATACACACACAGCCAGTTTGGCAGTGGAAACCAAAGTTCAAGTGTCCTAACAGAACTGTTTTCATTATAATACTAAAAAACACACCCACAGGTCAAGATGACTCTTGCCCAGGTGAAGACCCTTCAAATTGTTCAGCCTGGAGAAAAGGAGACTGAGGGAAGACCTCATTGCAGTCTATGGCTTCCTGACGAGGGGGAGCGAAGGGGCAGGAGCTGATCTCCTCTCTTTGGTGACCAATGATAGAATCTGAGGGAACGGCTTGAAGCTGTGACAGGGGAGGTTTAAGTTGGATATTAGGAAGAGGTTCTTTACTGAGAGAGTGGTAGAGCACTGGAACAGGCTCTCCAGAGCAGTGATCAAAGCACCGAGCTTGATTGAGTTCAAGAAGCGTCTGGACAATGTGCTCAGTCACATGCTCTGACTTGGCTGGCCCTTTGCAGAGCCAGGACTTGGACTTGATGATCCTTATGGGTCCCTTCCAACTCAGGATATTCTATGATTCTATGATTTATAGAAAATTGCAGGCAGAACACAGAATCACAGAGTCACAGAACTGTAGGGGTTGGAAGGGACCTCGAGAGATCATTGGGTCAGACCCCCCTGCCAAAGCAGGCTCCCTAGCTCGTATTGCACAGATAGGTGTCCAGATGAGTCTTGAATATCTCCAGAGAAGGAGACTCCACCACCTCCCTGGGCAGCCTATTCCAGTGCTCTGTCACCCTCACTGTGTAAAAAACACATGCATATTCTGGCAACCATAAGTGTGTGCTTTGTACTTGCTACAATTTGGTCTGTAACTGAGCTTGATAGAGGAAAAATATGTATAAGCCACCTCAAATATTGTTGACAGTATGTTCTGAAACTATAGTAACCAGGATGGGATCTCTCAATGGACCAGAGAGTTAGAACAATAGGACCCTTCAAAGTATTCTGTCCGTATTGTAAGTCTATATAAAATATACTTAGCTTTGGAATAGTATCAAGAAATAGTGTATCCTCAGCTAACCTGTATTGATTTTAATACTAAAATGTACATCCCTTTGTGAATAATGAGCATGCTAATTAGAGGGCCTCCCCAAATGTTTGAAATATAAAGTAAAATGCATATGCATGGTGAAGGTGGGTGAAAGGTAGATAAGGATTTTAAGAACACCAATCAGCTACATCTTGTTATTATAAAAAAGCACGCTTGATGCATTTGGTGTATCAGGTTGATGCTCAGCACCTTACTCTGCAGACTAGAAGTAAAGACAAATATCTAGTTGCACACCGGGTAAAGAACCCAGGTTCTGGGACAAACAGATGGGATAGTTTTAAGAATAAAGTTCTAATGTAGCAAATCTCTTCTGTAGCCAATAAAATCTGGGCTCCTTTAAGATTATCTCAGCTTCACCACTCAGATAAAACTTCCTCAGACCAGAGGAAGGATATTCCCCTTCACTGTGACAGAAGCTTTATGATTTTATTCTCTCTTCCATCCATATAAATTGCAGTGCTTAAGGGTTCAGGAAATCCCAGAAATGTTTCAATACCCTTGCAAGTCATGCCCTTGCACTCAAATTGTTTTTTGCCTTACTCCCATACATTGTTTTGGTGAGTATGTATATAACCCCTAATCTCCTCCCTCATGCTCATGGTCTCCAGTGCTAGATGTAAAACTGGAAAGAATTTGATGGTGCTGTAAGAAGTGTGTGTATGTGGGAAGATGTGCAAAAGAGGTACCTTGGAACAATGATTAGTATTAATGTAAACAACACTATATAAAAATTCAGAGTAAGGCAGCTTTGTCTTTGCTTTTTTCCCTCCATCGCAACGTCACCGTTTCATTATGAACCTTGATTGTTACTTTCCATGGTTTTAAATGATCAGTCACAAGAGTCAGAAACGTGGTTTTGGAAGGCCTGTTGTTTTAAATAGGATTACTTATTTTATTTTACAGCCAAAACATTTCACAAATGTAGGAAATATTTTTGGTGCTCGATAGTATTTTTCTACATACTTATGAGACAAAAAAAAATATACAGATGACACTGTCTTAATGGACAATTTTAGTTTCTTTTCTCTACATCAAATGTAAGTTGGAAGGGGAATTTGAAACTGGCCAATCTACCATCTTATCTTACATCTGTACTGCCCCATTGATCTCTTCCTTGTTTTCTTTCTTTCTTCCCTCCCCTCACATCTCCTTCCTTTTTATTCTTGCTCTTTCTTCGGTTTTCTTCTTTCTACTCTTCCCCTACACGTTGTTGTTAGAATCTTGCACCCCCTGGTGCTCTTGCATTTTGTGTGGTAGGAGAGGAGATTGTCTTCTTTCTTTCTCTCCCTCTGGTAGGTCATTATTCAGAAACACAGAATGTGAGAGACACATATCTCAGGTCACTCGCAGCAAACCAGTGAAAGAAGGGGAGGGGGATTAAGGAAAAGATGGCGATTCTCCATTGCCTGCCAAGGAGTACGAGACTCACAAAGCAACTTCCACAGCAATAACAAGAAGGACTAGGCAGAAAGAAGGAGGTGGCAGTGGCGTCGGGACGCTCCTGTAAGTTCTTGCAAGTAAAACCCATCTCTGGTTTGGCACGAAAGAGATTCTCTCATTCGTGTGTGCATGCCGTTTTTTCTGCCATGTTTCTGTGAAATCCATTCATTCGGTCGGGGGAGGAAAGCGGAAGGGAAAAAAAAAAGCGGCATTTTTTGTTTGAGAGAGAGGACTCATGCATGAAGGAGGAGGTGCTGCTAGTGGGAGGAGGAAAGCAGTTAATTAATTTTTGTTACATTAAAGGGTGATATGGAGAGATAAAAAATACGAGCAGAGCTTTTGAGGTGGGGGGTGTTTGCGCACACTTGTGGTGTGTGTGTGTGAAATTGGATCAGAGACGGGAGAGCTGCAGAGGAAAGAAAAGCTCTATGCTGTCACGACGCAGGCAAATCGGGTCACCTTCTTTCTCTCTGTCCCCGTCCCCCCGTCTCTTCCTTTCTTGCAAAGCTGGGCCCTCACACAGATATTTATTCCCTCCTCGACATTAGAATCATAGGGCTTCTGGCTCTGTCTTGGGTGTGCGTGTGGGGCGTGGGTTTCTTTGAAGGACGTTATTTCGAGGAAGACGACAGCGTTCAGCTGGAGAGCAGAAGCCATTACACACGCTTTTGCTCCGTTTTCAAGAAAGAGAAGGGAAGAAAGGAAGAAGCCCACTTGTTCGGTTCGTTGTCTAAGTCAGACAAGAAAGTAATTTTCTCCCGTGCCTTTCCCCATCACCCAGAGCAGCTTTCTTTCTGTCTCTCCGGTTTTTTATCTCCCTGTCCTCCATTTGTAAGCTATTTGCTTTGGTTTCAGTTTAGACTCCAGAACACAAAGCTTCTCTCCCATACACGCATGCAGTGCAGTTTACCGTCTTTTTTATCTTTTGGGAGTAAACTCCCCCCAGCCCCCGCCCGTTGGTTTCTATCCTACACACGAATCATCCTGGAGTTTCCTATAGGTGTGATCTATTAAGATTTCCCCCCTCCGGCCGCCGGGGGGGGAGGGGGTGGCGCTTTGCATTCGTTTTCTAATGTTTGTAAAAAGAAACACCCTCAAGTTTGAGTGCTTTCTGCTGCTGCTTTTGTGTGACTCTGTATGTATGTCATGAAGCTGCCTGTATATATAAGAGGAAGTGACTAATTTGTCGATCTGATCTGAGTCAGGTAAGCCATGTCATGTTCTCTAGCTCCAACAGAAAATGGAGGAGAGTAAGCTTCAAATAGACAAAGCTGAGATGTGAAGTGCTCCTAACATCATCATGGATTTATAAATTGTATTTTTTTAAAAATCTTTTTTAAGCTTTGATGGGAATTCCCCCCCCCCCCCCCCGCCCCGATTTATTGTTTTCAATGTACAAGACTGTGATGGGTGTTCTTTCTGATTTCATGCTACCAGGAAAAGCGAACTGGAGGAAATTGCCTGGATTGGAAAAACTTTTATTTTGTTGTTTTTAACTCTTATGCTTTTATGTTGAGATCACTTTTATGTATTTTTTTCTTTGGCTAAAGTTAATAGGACTTAAGGGTTCAATCTGTTAGCTAAAGAAGTAGTGTGTAGGTGTTATAAACGGCAATGACAAATTGTTCACTCGGTCTAAATAGAATTTATTTGAGCAAGCAATAAGCAGGCAAAACAGCGCTGGGCGGCCGGGGAGTCTCCTGCTCCACCAACGGCGCGCACCTCACTCTCCCCACCAGCGTCCCTTTTTATAGTTCAGGAGTCCCAGATTTACGTGGCACATTCTCATATCTTTCTGCGGCTGTGCGTACTGTTGCTAGGGGGTCGTCCTAGTCTCTCTGGTGGTCGTAAAGATGAAGGCCGTAGTCTTCCTCAGGTTGAACTTTTCACCTCCTTCCCCTGGCACATGCGTAGTTGTGATCGTTCCAGATGGGCACAATTATCCTTGGGATGTTTCTTTCTTATCTATCCCAGGCACCACCTTCCTAGGGATGCTTCCTCCTTATCAGTCCTGGGTCCGCTTTAAATTATTCCAAGGACACTAATCACTCAGGACTAACTAGAGTTGTTCAAGTGAGACATTGTTTATGTGAGGTCGCCTCTGACATAACCACTATGGCACTTCAAACTATCTTGTTAGTAAGCCCCCCCCTTAACCCTTTGTAAGCATCTTGTTAGTAAGTAAAAATGTGTGTACAATAGTTCAATAGCTACACTCAAAACATTCAAACAATTAACAATTGGGGAACCTACCCCCCTTCACCCTTATTTGCTGGTTTGAGAACAAATTCCTTATGGATTTTTATTTATTACATAGGTGTGTAATACATATAATATTTGGAGGCAAGTGCTTGTAGCCTGAGGCTGTTCATTCCCAGGTGTTATAAATGACTTGGTCCCAAACAGGATTTTAAGCAAATTGAACAATTTATTAAACGAATAAAAGCAAGCAAACGGCGCTGCGGTGCACAGGCAGCGTTGGGTGCGCCGAGAGTCTCCGCTCCACCAAGATGCACACCGTACAGTTCCAGTCCCTGGCTTATATATCTTCCAGGGATAGCACCTCCCGCCGGCTTAAACTGAACAACTATATACCGACATGCTGGAGTGCCTCGCCAGGCGACCCCCACAAGACATCCTGTAGGTGAGCTTTAGCTTTTGTCTTGCTAACGAAGTCAGGCAGCTGGTTCTGCAGACTTGAGGCGCCTTCCTATTCTTCTTTCCTTCTTCTTCTTTATTACCTCCTTTTCAGAGACAAGTCGTTTCTCCTGAGGTATCACAATGCATACAATGTGCTAACATTGTGGTCCTTTAGGCAAAGCTTTTCACATCCTTTATATAGTTTGTTGCTGCTTCAACATACTTCATTCAGTACATGCAAAACTCTTAAACTGTCCCTCCTAGGCCCGTAGCCATACAAGGGTATGTCATTATGCACCCCCAGCATTATTCCATATTAACACGAATCAGATGGACATATATCACACAGGGAACATCTTGACATCTCATTGTTTCTGCGTGGCAACAGTGGCCTGAGTTTTGGCATTTTACTTTCTGATGTTCAAAAGCAGTCTTTTTTTCTGGACATGCTTTAATATGGAACATTTTCCTTCACTCACTAGGTTGCATATTTACAATACTGGAAAGCTTTCAGGATGCTTCTTGGTAGCATAAAATGCATAATTCCTTGCAGTGTGGGGAGGGGGGAATGGCAACTTTGCTGCTGCTCTTTTTTTTGGTGTTTTACAGTATGCTTTTTTGAAAAAAACCAACCCAGTTGAACAAGAAGGTTGTGTTTTGGTGGGTTTTTGTGGTTTTTTTGGTTGTTGTTATTAACTTACTTTTTCATCTGGATTAGTTTAGGGTGGCCTCACACATGGCCTTGCTTTTTTTCCCTGCTAACATGAATTAGCCCATTAATTGCATAGTAGATACAGTTCCTCAAAATTTCAAATTAAATGCTTTAGTGTCTGAGCATCTTAAAGTGCAACTCCATGGGGAAAGTATCAGATGGAGTACTCAGAAGAGCGTCAGAGGAAATGTGAAATATTGATTATGTATGAAAGAAATGACAGTATGAGAGACTAGTGAATGAATTCAAGTAACCATGCTTCCATACATGCACTAAGAATAGAAAGATGGTAGTGGTTAGTGATGAATTTTAGAATTCCAATGCTTCTTTTATTTTGTCTAGCTAGAAATGGTTTTGTATATAAGTAACACACTTTGAAAATATATTGAGCTATCAGTTATGTATTTCTTAAGTTCTGTATGGAGATAGAATCATAGAATGTGTTAGGTTGGAGGGACCTTTAAAGGTCATCTAGTCCAACCCCCCTGCAGTAAGCAGGGACATCTTTAAAAGATCATGGTTCTCAGAGCCCCATCAAGCCTGACCTCGAATGCCTCCAGGGATGGGGCCTCCACCACCTCTCTGGGCAACCTGTTCCAGTGTCTCACCACCCTCATAGTAAAGAACTTCTTCCTAATCTCTAATCTAAACCTACCCAGCTCTACTTTAAAACCAATTGCCCCTTGTCCTATCGCTACATGGCCTTACAAACAGTCCTTCCCCAGCTTTCCTGTACGTCCCCTTCAGGTGCTGGAAGGCTGCTATAAGGTCTCCCCTGAGCCTTCTCTTCTCCAAGCCGAACAAGCCCAACTCTCTCAGCCTGTCTTCTAGGAGAAGTGCCCCAGCCCTCTGATCATCCTCGTGGCCCTCCTCTGGACCTGCTCCAAGAAGTCCATATCCTTGTGTTGAGGGCTCCAGAGCTGGACACAGTATTCCAGGTGGAGTCTCACCAGAGCAGAGTAGAGGGGGAGAAACACTCTCTCTTGATTTGCTGGCCACGCTTCTTCCCCCTGTACTCAGTACTAGTGAGGCCCCACCTTGAGTACTGTGTTCAGTTTTGGGCCCCTCACTACAGAAAAGACATTGAGGTGCTGGAGCGTCTCCAGAGAAGGGCGACGAAAGCTGGTGAGGGGACTGGAGAATAAATGTTATGAGGAGCGTCTGAGGGAACTGGGGTTGTTTAGTCTGGAGAAAAGGAGGTTGAGGGGAGATCTAATTGCTCTCTACAACTACCTGAAAGGAGGTTGCGGAGATGTGGGGGCTGACCTTTTCTCCCTAGTGACAAGGGATAAGACAAGAGGAAAAGGCTTCAAGTTACTCCAGGGGAGGTTTTAGATTGGATACTAGGAAAAACATCTTCACCGAGAAGGTTGTTAGGCATTGGAATGGGCTGCCCGGGGAAGTGTTGAAGAATCTGTCCCTGGAGGTATTTAAAAGACTCTTAGATGTGGTGCTGAGGAACATGGTTTAGTAGTGGATGGCAGGTTAGGGTAATGGTTGGACTTGATCTAAAGGGCCCATGTCTCTAGCTTGTCCAGGTTCTTCTGGATGGCATTCCATCCCTCTGGTGTGTAGACCGCACCACTCAGCTTGGTGTCATCTGTAAACTTGCTGAGGGTGCACTCAATTCCACTGTCTGAGTTGTTGAGGAAGATATTAAACAAAATTGGTTCCACTACAGATCCTTGAGGAACACCATTTGTCACTCCTCTCCATCTGGACATTGAGCCATTGACCACTACCCTCTAGATGTGACCATGTCATGGTTCTGCCCCCAGCCGGGAGCAGAGCACCACGTAGCCGCTTGCTCTGGGGGGAGGAAGGGGAAAAAGAAAAAAATAATTCACCCTTATGTTGCCAGTCTAGATCTACCTGAGACAATCTTAGCAGCCTTGTCCATCTGCTGGTTGTTTTGATGTTCCTCCGTGGCCTGACTCTTAGGTGTATGGGAATCTGCATGATGTACTTTTACGAGCTTCTCCAGCCAAGCAGCAATATCTTGCCATAAGTCAGCAGCCCAGATGGGTTTGCCTCTATGCTGCCAGTTGCTCTCTTTCCATTGCTGCAACCACCCCCACAGGGCATTGCCACCATCCACGAGTCAATATAGAGGTACAGCATGGGCCACTTTTCTCTTTCGGCAAAGTCCAGAGCTAACCGGATGGCCTTCACCTCGGCAAACTGGATCAATTCACCTTTTCCTTCAGTGGCTTCTGCTGCTCATTTTGTTGGACTCCATACAGCAGCCTTCCATCTCCGATGCTTTCCCACAATCCGACAGGACCCATCAGTGAAAAGGGCACATTGCTTCTCATTCTCTGATAGTTTGCTGTGTGGTGGGGCTTCTTCAGCACGTGTTACCTCCTCCTCCATTGACATCCCAAAATCTTTGCCTTCTGGCCAGTCTGTGATCACTTCCAGGATTCCTGGGCTGTTGGAGTTTCCTATTTGAGCTGTGTAATCAGTGCAACCCACTTACTCCACATAGCATCAGTCGCATGATTTGTAGAGGGGACCCTCCCTTTGAACATTCACCCCAGCACCGTCAGCTGGGGTGCCAGAAGGAGCTGGTATTCAGTACCAATCACTTCCAAAGGAGATCAAAGCCCTTCATATGTTGCCAATATCTCCTTTTCACAGAATCACAAGGACGGAAAAGACCTTTGAAGATCATCAAGTCCAACCATTCTCATCCTAAACTAAACCATATCTCCAAGTACCTCATCTACCCTTTTATTGAACACATCCAGGGAAGGTGACTCAACCACCTCCCTGGGCAACCTGTTCCAGGCCCTGACAACTCTTTCAGTAAAAAATTTTTTTCTAATGTCCAATCTAAACCTGCTCTGTCACAGCTTCATGCCATTTCCCCTTGTCCTATCGCCTGTCACCTGGCTGAAGAGACCATCGCCTATCTCTCTACAACCTCCCTTCAGGTAGTTGTAGGTGGTGATAAGGTCTCCTCTCAGCCTCCTCTTCTCTAAGCTAAACAGCCCCAGCTCCCTCAGCCGCTCCTCATAGGATTTGCCCTCCAGCCCCTTCACCAGCCTGGTTGCCCTTCTCTGGATGCGCTCAAGGACCTCAATGTCCTTCCTATGGTGAGGAGCCCAGAACTGGACACAGTACTCGAGGTGCGGCCTCACCAATGCCGAGTACAGGGGCACAATTACTTCCCTAGACCTACTGGCCACACTGTTTTTGATACAAGCCAAGATGCCATTGGCCTTCCTGGCCGCCTGGGCACACTGCTGACTCATATTCAGCCTGCAGTCAGCCAACACCCCCAGGTCCTTCTCTGCCTGACAGCTCTCCAGCCAGTCCCCACCAAGCCTGTAGCGCTGCATGGGGTTGTTATGTCCCATGTGCAGCACTCTGCACTTGGTCTTGTTAAACTTCATCCCATTGGTCTCAGCCCATCGGTCCAGTCTGTTCAGATCCCTCTGAAGAGCCTCTCTACCCTTAGGCAGATCAAGACTTCCTCCTAGTTTAGTGTCATCTGCAAGCTTACTGAGGGAGTATTCAATCCCTTCATCAAGGTCATTGATAAAGATGTTGAACAAGACTGGACCCAGGACTGAGCCCTGGCGGATGCCACTCGTCACTGGCCTCCAGCTGGATTTTGTTCCATTTACCACCACCCTTTGGGACCGGCCATCCAGCCAGTTTTTAACCCAGCTGAGGGTCCACCTGTCCAGGCCAGTGGCAACCAGTTTCTCAGTCAGAATGCTGTGAGAAACTGTGTCAAAGGCTTTACCAAAGTCCAGGTAGATCACATCCACAGCCTTCCCCTCGTCCATTAAGCGGGTCACCTTGTCATAGAACGTGATCAGGTTAGTTTGACAGGATCTACCTCTGGTAAACCCATGTTGAGTAGGCCTGATCCCCTGGCCATCATGCATCTGCTGCATGATAGCTCCCAAGATGTCCCTCTCCATGATCTTCCCCTGGGACTGAGGTCAGACTGACAGGCCTGTAGTTCTCCGGATCCTCCTTCCAGCCCTTCTTATATACGGGCATAACGTCTGCCAGCCTCCAGTCGAGTGGAACTTCCCCAGTCTGCCAGGATTGCTGATAGATGATGGAAAGGGGTTTGGCAACCACATCTGACAGCTCTCTCAGCACCCTCGGGTGAATCCCATCTGGCCCCATTGACTTGTGGGTATCTAACTGGCCAAGTAGGTCGCTAATCATTTCCTCCTGAACCATGGGAACTTTGTTATTCTTCCCCTCCCTGTCAGCCAGTTCCTGAGGATGAGTACTCAGGGAATATCCATCTTTACTATTAAAGACCGAGGCAAAAAAGGAATTAAGGACCTCAGCCTTGTCCTCATCCCTTGTCACTAATGTGCCATCAGCATCCAATAAGGGCTGGAGATTCTCCTTGACCCTCCTTTTACTGTTAATATACCTATAGAAGGATTTTTTATTATCTTTTACAGAACTGGCCAGCCTGAGTTCCAGTTCAGCTTTAGTCCTTCTGACTTTCTCCCTACACGATCTCACTAAATTCCTATAATCGTCCCAAGACACCTGCCCCTTCTTCCAAAGGTCATATTTTTCCTTCTTTTCCCGAATATCTGCCTGGATCTCTCTACTCAGCCAGGCTGGCTTCCTTTGCTCGCTGACTCCTCTTCCGACAGACTGGGACAGCCTGTTCTTGTGCCGCCAGGATTTCCTTCTTGAGGAGCAACCAACCCTCTTGGGCTCCTTTGCCCTCAAGGGCTGCCTCCCATGGAATCTTACCGAGCAGTTTTCTGAACAGCCCAAAGTCAGCCCTACGGAAGTCTAAGGTGCTTGTTCTGCTGTCTCCCTTCCTTACTTCTCCCAGTACTAAGAATTCTATAAGCTCATGATCACTGTGCCCCAGGCGTCCTCCAACCTTCACATCCCCCACTAGGTCTTCTCTATTGACAAACAGGTCCAGCAGGGCACCTTCCCTTGTGGGTTCATTTACCAGCTGGGTCAGGAAGTTGTCTTCCAAACCCTCCAGGAACCTGCTAGACTGTTTCCTCCCTGCTGTATTGTACCTCCAGGAGACATCCGGTAAGTTGAAGTCCCCAATAAGGACAAGGGCTAGCGATCGTGAGACTTCTCCCAGTTGTTTAAAAAACAACTCATCAGCTTCCTCCTCCTGGTCAGGTGGTCTGTAGCAGACTCCCATCACTATATCTCGCTGATTTCGTTCTCCTCTGATTTTCACCCGGAGACACTCGACCCTGTCTTCACCATACTCCAGCTCCAGGCTGTCAAAGCATTCTCTGACATACAGGGCTACCCCACCTCCTCTCCTACCCAGCCTGTCACGCCTGTACAGTTTGTAACCAGCCATAGCAGCACTCCAGTTATGTGAATTATCCCACCATGTTTCTGTGATGGCAATCACATCATAATTTCCTGTAGTTACAAGGACTTCTAATTCCTCTTTTTTGTTCCCCATGCTGCGTGCATTGGTGTAGATGCACTTCAGCTGGTCTATTGATCTTGTTGTGCTCCTTGGGGAAGCCTTGCTTCCCAAGCGACAGCTGTTTAAGTTACCTAGCCTATCAGTAGTAGCTACATCTCTACTCTGAGTAAGGACACTAACCCCCTGGTCAACTAGGGTGGCTGACCAGAGGTCATTGCCAGCACACCATCCCTCAGTAACTCCACCACCACACCCAGGCTTTTTTCCATCTAGCCTGGCCCTGTCTCCCTCCCCCTTCCTATCTGGTTTTTCCTGGACCTCTTTGTGTGACTGTTTTACCTCGCAGTTAATGTACTTGTTCTCATAGGGTTGAGGTAGGCTGCCCATCCCACTTTCTCATGTCGTCTCCATGGTCACGCGGGTAGAACCACAGTGTGCCTCATGGTGTATATCCTCTATATTCTCTCTCTTGAGAAGAGGGACACTTTCTCCCAATAGCTGCAACACTTCTCTGTACAGGTTGGGGGTTGGGCGTGTTGTCTTCGAGTCGCTGGACCAGTTTACTGCTGAGATGAGGGAAAAGGAGATATTGTCTTGATAGTGTTGGAGTTGACTGGACAGTTCATATACTGTCAGTGCATCTGCATCACCCCAGTCCATTACTGCCAGCGAATTGGCGTACACTGACGGTGTGCTTCGTACAACCTTACGCCATGTTGAAGAACGGCTAAAGAAAAGGGGGCACGACCCCCAGGATATGTTGTACAAGCCAGGCTCTGAGGGTCACGAATATACAGTTAAGGAGTAGGCCTGTTGGTAGTGGCTTGTCAGCATGACTTGGCAAAATCTGGGCACGAGAGACAAACAACTCAGTGGAACTGAAACCCGAGAGGAAGAGGAAGAAGAGCTATGTTTATGTAACCTTTGGAGCTTAGCCAAGGAGAAATTGACTTGTAGGCATAATTAGTGATGGTATAAAAGAGCGTGAATCAGCATTAAAAGGGAGTTTGCTTCACCACCCAGACTGAGTCGACTGCTGGCTTCCCCGCGCCGAAATTTCCTCCCCGGGCCGGTTTCCCTCCCCCCGCACTGGCTGGAGGCCAGACACTCCCCTTTTCAGCTGGACAGGAGAGAAAATATATATTGAGAGGCTTAGGAGTCAAGATAAGGACAGGGAGAGATCACTCTGCAATTAGCCCCGGCCACTATTTGCCAAGCCCCAGCTACTATCTACCAAATGCTGTTCCAAACCAGGCAGCACCATCACGGAGGAAAGAAGAAAAGAAATAGAACCGCAGGCACCACAGCTACCACCACCCCCACAGCAGAAACTGCAGCTACCGCAACCCCCACAGCAGGCACTACAGCTACTCAAACCCCCAAATCAGACAAGGCAGCTACCGCAACCCCCACTGTTGTCACTGTGGGTTCTCAAACCCCTGCAACAGGTACTGAGGCTACTCAAACCCCCACAACAGGTACTGTGGCTACCTCGATTCCTACACTGGCCACCATGGCTACTCAAACCACCATGATAGTCAGTGAAGATGAGCCAAAAGACCAACCCATATCGGTATCAGTTGCCCCTATACAGAAGAGGAAATACACAAAGAAATCAGTTTGCGTACTGAAGGATGATAGTGACGAACCGGGACCATCCCAGGAAATGGAGGAAGAGGCAGAACCAGAGGTCATCACCCAATCCCTGGCCCTGAGTGAGCTGTGAGAGGTGCGAAAAGATTATGGTCGCCATCCAAGTGAGCACATGATCACCTGGCTGCTCTGATGCTGGAATAATGGGGCCAATAGCCAGGAATTAGAAGGCAGGGAGGCCAAGCAGTTGGGATCCCTCACTAGGGAAGGAGACATAAGACAAGGCGATTGAGAAGAAGTCGGAAACTCTCAGCCTCTGGGGGCGACTACTTTCAAGTGTGAAGGCAAGGCATCCCATAAAGGAATATATTGCATGTCAGACAACCAAGTGGAGCACCATAGAGACAGCTGTCCAGTACCTGAGAGAATTAGCCTTACGGGAGGTGATTTATTATGATCTGGACAACGCGCATTGATCCTGATGAAGTCCGATGCACCCCAGCCATGTGGCGTTGCTGGGGGAGGGAATCCGGCCCGGGGAGGAAATATCGGCATGGGGAAGCCAGCAGTCGACTCAGTCAGGGTGGTGAAGCAAACTCCCCTTTATTGCTAATTTACCTTCTTTTATACCATCACTAATTACCTGGATTATTGTGGCCAGTTCTGGGCCCCAAAGTTCAAGAAGGACATAGAACTCCTGGAAAGAGTCTAGTGCAGGGCCACCAAGATGATTAAGGGAGTGGAACACCTTCTTTATGAGGAAAGGCTGAGGGAGCTGGGACTCTTCAGCTTGGAGAAGGGGAGACTGAGGGGTGACCTTATTAATGTTTATAAATAAGTAAAAGGAGAGAGTCAGGAGGATGGAGCCAGGCTTTTCTCAGTCATGGCCAGGGATAGGACAAGGGGCAACGGGCGCAAGCTGGAGCATTTGAAGTTCCATGTGAATATAAGGAGAAACTTTTTCACTGTGAGGGTGACGGAGCACTGGAACAGATTGCCCAGAGAGGTGGTAGAGTCTCCTTCTCTAGAGACATTCAAAACCTGCTTGGAAGCGTTCCTGTGTGACTTAGTCTAGCTGATCCTTCTCTGGCAGGGGGGTTGGACTAGCTGATCTTTCGAGGTCCCTTCCGACTCCTAATGTTCTATGAGTCTGTGATTCTGTGACAGGACTTCAAAAAGGTTCTCATGGACATAGAACCCAAAACCCAGTTCTGTAGCCAGCTTATTGATCTGCATTATCAGTGACATTCTCCTCACACCCTTGCCCCTCACCAGTAGGATTGTGGAGAACACCAGGGCCCCCATGCCTTTGACTACTGTCCCCAGAGCTCTGTAGTCTCTTCTGATATTCTCCATGTTGCTCCTAGCAGTATTATTGGTGCCCACAGGGAAGAACAGGAGGCAGTCAGAGGGCCAGATGAGGTTTGGCAGTCTCTCCACAATATCCTTGATCCAATCCCCCAGCAAGCAGCAAATGTCTCTAGATGATAGGTCAGATATGGTAGAGTGAAATGGTAGAGTTCAAGATCCTGAGTGGAAGAAGCAAGCCAAGAAGTAGGATAGCTACCCTGAATTTTAGAAGAGCTAACTTTGATCTCTTCCGCAACCTAATAGGAGCTATCCCATGGGCTACGCTGTTAGAAGGTAAGGGAGCCTGTGAGAGCTGGGTAGCATTTAAACAGTGCTTCTTCCAAGCCCAGGACCGGTGCATCACTTTGAGCAAGAAATCAGGAAAGAGTGGCAGAAGACCTGCGTGGATGAGCAGGGAGCTCATGGGTAAACTCAAAGGGAAGCAGAAAAAAGAATATAGGAATGTTGTCAGGGCCTGTAGGGACGTGACTAGGAAGGCTAAAGCCCACTTGGAGATAAAACTGGCAAGGGACATAAAGGATAATAAAAAGGGTTTTTTTAGATATGTGAATAGTAAGAGGATGGCCAGGGATAGTGTGGGTCCCTTGCTGAACGAGGCGGGTGTCCTGGTTACGGAGGATGCTGAGAAGGTGGAGATACTGAACGCCGCCTTTGTTTCGGTCTTCACTTCAAAGGCCACTTGGTACCCATGGACACTGGAAGAAAGTAAGAGAGTTTGGGAAATGGAGAGCTTCGCTCTGGTTGAGGTGGGAGTGGTCCAGGAGCGTCTCAGAGGGATTAATGCACATAAATCCATGGGCCCAGATGGGATGCATCCACGTGTGCTGAGGGAGCTGGCGGAAGTGATTGCTGAGCCGCTCTCTATCATCTTTGACAGGTCTTGGAGAACAGGAGAAGTACCTGAAGACTGGAGGATAGCCAATGTCACTCCGGTCTTCAAAAAGGGCAAGAAAGAGGACCCAAGCAACTATAGGCCAGTCAGCCTCACTTCTGTCCCTGGAAAGATGATGGAACAGCTTGTTCTGGATGCCATTACCAAGCAACTGGAAGAGAAGGTGGTCAGGAGTAGTCAGCATGGATTCACCAAGGGGAGATCGTGCTCGACCAATCTCATAGCCTTCTATGATGTCATCACCAGTTGGGTAGATGGAGGGAGAGCAATGGATGTCATCTACCTTGATTTCAGCAAGGCTTTTGATACTGTCTCCCATGACATCCTGATAGCAAAGCTGAGAAACTATGGGATAGATGAGTGGACATTGAGGTGGGTTGAGAATTGGCTGTCAGACCGAGCTCAGAGGGTGGTGATCAGTGGAGCAGAGTCTGACTGGAGACCTGTGACTAGCGGTGTTCCCCAGGGCTCGGTGTTGGGTCCAGTCCTGTTTAATATCTTCATCGACGACCTTGATGAGGGAATAGCGTCCACCCTCAGCAAATACACCAATGATACAAAGCTGGGAGGAGTGGCTGACATGCAGGAACACTGCGCTGCCATTCAGCGAGACCTCGACAGGCTGGAGAGCTGGGCAGGGAGAAACCAAATGAGGAGCAATTTGGAAAGATTGTGGACTTTTAGCAAGTCAAGGGAAACACATTAAGCATTGTCGCAGTTTTGCATTGTTGGGTGCTGGAAAAGAACAGGGGTGCAGAAAATGGCTGCTGCAAGGAGCTGCTGAAATTCTCCACAGCTCCAAAGTATAAACAATTCAAGGCCAGAATCATTGTTTACCAGGGACAAGCCAATAAGAGGTAGTCATAGCGCCTCTGAGAATCACATATAGGAGAAAACAACCTGGAAGCAGCTGCATTTTGCCACTGGAGAAGGGAGTGACAAGATGTAATGAGCTGTGCATACACCAAGGACAGGGAGGACCGTGGAGGTGGTGCCCCAGGTGCCAGAGAGAAAGATGCCTCTGCAGCCCGTGGAGAAACCCCATGGAAAAGGCTGAGGCCCCACCTATAGGCTGTGGAGGGGCTCCACGCTGGATGGAGCAGGTGGAGAAATAGAGAAGATGCTGTGACCCTACGTTGGGATAAGCCCCTGCCAGCACTTGCAGTCATGAAGACAATCAGAGACACAGAGATGAGCGAGGGAGAGTTTTGCGCCGGAACAGGTTTGCTGGGGAGGGCTGGTGTCCCCATGGAAGACTGGGACTGAGAGACATTGTGATTTATGGCGGCCCGCCATAGCAGTGATCCAGGTGGAGCAGCTGATGAAGAGATAAAGCCCTGGGAGAAGAGACTCACGTTGGAGAAAGTTCGTGGAGGACTGTCTCTCGTGGGAGGCACCCCACGGTGCAGCAGGGGGAGGGTGTGTGGAATGAATGCGCCCCCCCCCGGCAGAGAAGGAAACCACCTTGCAAGGAACTGACCGAAGCCCCATCTCCCAGTCCCTGCCCCCCTGTACTGCGAGCCGGGAGGGAAGGGAGTGAAATCATGGCTAAAGGGAAGTCTGCTTAGAATGGAGGGGTGGGGGGAAGGTGCTACTGAGAACCCCATTTTCCCCAGTCCCTGCCCCCCTGTACTGCGAATGGGAGGGAAGAAGGGAGCAAAAAACCCTGACTAAAGTCTGCTATGAATGGAGTGGTGGGGGGGAACGTGTTTTAAGATCTGCTTGCATTTGTTTTAAGATTTGGTCGCGCTCCCGACTCCGGTTTTCACTGGTTTTTTTAGTGTAGTGTAATAAATTAGAATAATTTTTTCCTGCACTCTGTGTTGAGTCTGTTTTGCCCACGCCGTTGCTTATAAAATGATCTCTCCTTGTCCTTATCTTGACTCCTAAGCCTATCAATATATATTTTGTCCCCTGTCCAACTAAGAAGGGGAGCAATAGAGTGATTTTGGTGGGCGTCTGGCCTCCAGCCAGGGCTAAACCACCACAAGCATGCAGAAGTGATACTCTGCTTATTGGTAGCAGTTCAACTACCAGCTGAGGTTGCCATCATGCACTGTCAGGGACATATGAAAAGTAACATGGATCCAGAAAAAGGTAATAGATTGGCCGATAATGGAGCTAAGCGGGCTGCAGAAAGGACATCTGGAAATCAAATTGTATCTCTGATACCAACCAATAAAGACCATGAACTTGAATTATTTGATCAGGAAAATGTTAAATATTCTGAATCGGATCAGGAATTAACGTCAGAACTTGAAGTGCAAATTCCCTCTAAAGGATGGACACACTTAGAGGATGGAAATATAATTTTACCCTCCACTTTGATTTGGAGTTTGGTTAAGAAAGAACATGATAAAACCCAGTTGGGGAGCCGATGCTTCATATGAATATTTATGTCAAAAGTGTATAGGAAGAAATATGTCTAGAACTGTTCAACAGATCACACAGCAATGTGCAGTCTGCTTAAGAAATCATCCTAATACATGGAACTGAATAAAATTGGGTACAATTGGAAAGGGAAATACTCCTGGAGAGAGTTCGGGAATTGATTTTTCTGAACTCCAAAGAAAAGGGGATTATTGATATCTATTGGTACTGATAGATACTTTTATTAGATGTCCAGAAGCTTTCCCTTGCAGAACTAACAAAGCAAGAGAGGTTACTAAGGTACTGCTAAATGAAATAATACCTCGATTTGGGGTACCTACGGTCATTTCATCAGATAGGGGATCACATTTCTGTGCGCAAGTAGTACAAGTGAGCAAGCTATTGGGAAATGATTGGCAATTACACACTCCTTACAGGCTGCAAGCAAGTGGACAGGTACAGAAGATGAACCATTTGATAAAACAACTGATAGCTAAAATTTGCCAAGAAGCAAATTTGTGTTGGTATCAAGCACTACCCATAGCTCTGCTCAGCATATGTGTAAAGCCTAGAGCTAAAAAGAATCTCTGTCCTCTTGAAATGTTATATGGAAGACCATATCACACCAGATATAAAGGAGAGGATCTAAATCAGTGTCACAGTTTTGCATAGCTGGGTACTGGTAGAGAAGGGGGGCTGTAGAGATGGCTGCTGTAAGAAGCAGCTAGAAGCTCTCTGCAGTCCCCGGAGAGAAAACATCAGCCGATTCAAGGCCAGAGTTGCTGCTGACCAAGGCTGAGCCAATCGGCGATGGTCACAGCGCCTCTGTGAATTGCATATAGGAGAAAAAAAAATGCAAGCAGCTGCTTGCATCCCTGGATGTGTTCAAAAAAAGGGTAGATAAGGTATTTAGAGATATGGTTTAGTTTAGGATGAGAATGGTTGGACTTGATGATCTTCAAAGGTCTTTTCTAACCTTGTGATTCTGAGTCCTTTCCCACAGGGCTTTAGCTCTTCACCAGCTGCCCTGCCGTGGCTCACTGCTTTGGCAGGCAGTCGTAAATCACAATGTCTCTCAGTCCCAGTCCTCCACGGGGTCACCAGCCTCCCCCCAGAAAACCTGCTCGGGCACAAATCTCTCCCTTGCTCATCTCTGTGTCTCTCTCCATGGGCTGCAGGTGCTTGCTCCAATACGGGTCACAGCATCTCCTGTATGTCTCCACCTGTTCCAGCGTGGGGCCTCTCCACAGGCTACAGGTGGGGTCCTGTCCTTTTCCATGGAGTGAGGGGGGACACCTGCTCCACCATGGGTTTCTCCACAGGCTGTAGGGGCATCTTTCTCTCCAGCACTGGGGGCACCTCCCCCCCCCAAGCCTTGGTGTCTACACAGCTCCTTACATCTTCTCACTCCCTTCTCTGGTGGCAAAATGCAGCTGCTTGCGTTTTTTTTTCTCCTATATGTGATTCACAGAGGCGCTGTGACCATCGCCAATTGGCTCGGCCTTGGTCAGCAGCAACTCTGGCCTTGAATCGGCTGATGTTTTCTCTCTGGGGCCTGCAAAGAGCCTCTAGCTGCTTCTTGCAGAAGCCACCCCTGCAGCACCCTCCCTTCTCCACCAGAACCCAACCACACAAAACTGCGACAGGTGCATATACATGAATTTAAAGGAAAACAATTACGAAAGAGGATTCTTTCAGGAAAATTGCTGCTCCAGTTAGCGGTCACAATCGTGAAGAACTTACACAAAGCAGATAAGCAGGTACTTCTTTATTCCAGCACTGGGGAACACGGAGGATAGCTCCTCCAAAGACGTGTTCGCCAACAGGTACAAAGCACAACCTATTTACACAGTTTTTTAGCCAAGTCATCGTTCAATATTGCATAGAATGCTCGCTTCTTAGCTTGACCTTTGCAATGATTGGCTTTTAGTTACTTCACTTTATCTATATTCTCATTCTATAAAAATCATTGGTTAACTTTGCTGATTGTTCTGAATACAAAGAGGGGAAGGTAATGATTAGCATATTTATGTTATTTCCTGGAAATCATTATCATATGTAAATGTCCTCTGCGCATGCGTAGTTATGTTGAGCGGGGGTTCTCTAGTGGTCATCGATAGTCTTCCTCACTGTGTCTGCGAGTGAACCCCATTCTTGCGCATTCTCATTTCATCTTCGGCATATCTTTCATAACCACAACCAGTTTCTTCTTGTACCTACTGTTTTACCTCAAGGTCCATAAACAGTACCCATTGTTTTAATTCAGAGTCCACAACGATTCCCATAGTGATCAAGGCACACACCGTCCTAATTACCTATTCCTAAGGGCCTTAACATGCTTTATGTTCCCATAGCTGCTATAACTCCTTTAAAATCAAAATCATATTCTAAACTAAAATCAAAATAGCCTAGTATTTAGTAAGGTAACTATAACACAGTCTCTAGTGGGAGTTCCCCAGACAGAGTAGAAGAGCTGATCTTACTTCTGATCTCATGGAAGGAGATTCTGAACCATATTTAGAAGCAAGTAACAAGTATGAGACTCAAACCCACATGTGCCACATGAATCCATTCCTCAATAACGAATACTATGACCAGGACTATATGGGTTCTGCCTCCACCCAGGTGTGGGAAAGGGACAACTGGGTATCATGGTTAAACCTGGACAGCGGCTAAAACAACTACACAGACATTCACTCACTCTCGGTAACCCAGTGGGATGGAGGACAACAAAGACTTTAAAAAAAAAAAGGAAGACTTGTTGCTTGATATAAAAGCAGTTTAATTAGAAAGAAAAGGAAGACTAATAATAATAATAATTATAAATATTATTTTAAAAATATAAAGAACAAGTGAACAGCACAATTTCTCACAACTCAAAGCTCAGATGGTTCCTGAATTTTCCCACCTCTTGGCCAACCCCCAGTTATATTTAGAAGATGACATCATGTGGTATGGAATATCCCTTTTGCCAGTTTGGGTCAGCAGGCCTGGCTGTGTCCCCTCCCAGTGATGTGCGGAAATCAGACTCCACAATCTGTAAGATTGTAAAGTAGGTATGTTTATTCGTCGCTGGGCTGCGGGGGGGGGGGGGGGGGGGGGGGGGGGGTAACCCCACCAAAGTCATGCGCGCCAGGTTGACCAAACACTTATACATATGCATGACCTATCCCCGCTTTGTATTAAAATTAGTTCCAAGAACTCATTTCCATAAGTTCCTCTTGATTGTGCTTGCGCATTGCCTCCTTGTGGTGGTTGTCAGGATGAAGGCCAATGGCTCCTCTTCGTCACTGCTAGTAACCTTTTGTTCCTGCGCAGGCTCAGTCGTCTCTTGGTTCTTATCCAAACTGCAGGGTCGGTTCTTGCTGGCTCTCAAAGTAACTTCCAGGAGCTAACCTTTATCAAGACAATGCAAGACCCTATGCTTCGGTTAATTTGTATAATGATTGGTAAAACATCACAGCAACTATTAAGCAGCGCTACTTCTATCGCAGCTCCCTTTTAACCCTTCATTCAGTCCCCCCTTTTCTAAAAAGTTAGTAAATTCTTTTACTATACTTACCGTTAGTATAATGCATGATTACTCAGCATTTTCTCAAAATATTTATTGGACTCAAGCTTTCGTCATAATTGGTTCCTTTTCCATTCACTATAAGAGTCTCCAGTACTCTTAAAACACCATAAACCTCATTAGACCGTTATGCAGATAACTATAGACAGCAGGATGATTGTTCTTACTGTGACAAACAATTGTTTTAACCAAGCTAAGTTTGGTAACCACAAGGTAAATTTTTCCCTTAATCTAGTAAACCCCCATGAGGTGTCATCCATTGTATCTAATGTCCGTTTTCACTTGTTGTCGATCCTTTGGCTGTGTATGGTTGGTTAAAATTTTAGTCACCTCTTGAGCCTTAGCCGTTCTAGTCGGGAATGCTTCTGGCCAACATGAAAAGGTATCAGTTAATACTAATAAACCCCCCTTTTCTTGGGAGTTCCGTAAAATCAATTTGCCATTGTTGTCCAGGCCCATTACCTTTTCCAATCTGGCCCATTTCTAGTTTAGTATTGTTTTTTGGCAATGCATATAATGGTTTCACAAGTAACCCACAGTTATAGATTCACAGTCGGCACCACCCGGTCATTCCTAAAAAAGTCCATAACTCTTTAACCATTTGAGGTCTCTGAGTTTGGCATATTGCTTCTTTACAGGCCTGTCCCAAAGTTCTTTGTCCAGCGCTAATCTCATAGCCTAGGTAGATCACGTTACGCTGCATTATTTGGGCCGCCTTCTTGGATACCTAGTACCCTTGGAGTCCCAAGAAATTTAATAGACTCACCGTCCAAGTCATGCAACTTTCCTCTGTTTGATTGGCAATTAGAATGTCATCCACATACTGCAATAGTTTTCCTTCTTCAGATGGGGTTTCCCAGGATTCCAAGTCTTTTGAGAGTTGATTGCCAAAGATGGTACGACTATTCTTAAATCCTTGTGGCAACACCATCCAAGTGAGCTGGGTCTTCCGACCACTTTTGGGATTTTCCCATTCAAATGTAAATAGTTTCTGGCTGGCCTCATGGAGAGGGAGGCAAAAGAAAGCATCTTTTAAATCTAAAACAGTAAACCAGGTTAATTCAGGAACTAATATAGCCAACAAAGTATATGGGTTTGCTACTACTGGGTAAAGGTCTTCTGTTATTTTGTTTACAGCCTGGAGGTCCTGAACCACCCGGTATGACCTGTCAGGTTTTCGGACAGGCAGTATAGGGGTGTTAAAATTTGACTCACATTCTTTCAATAATCCCAATTGTAAAAATTTTTATTCCTTCTTTATCCTCCTGTTTCAGGGGTGTTATTTAACTCTTACTGGCTGCCTGCCTTCTTTCAGTCTAACTTCACCAAGTGGAGCATTCTTTGCTCTTCTAGGTACATCAGTGGCCCATACCCCAAGGTATACCCAGTGTGGGATCTCCTCAGGAATCCTTTAATCTGTGGGGGAACTGGTTAAAAATAAACTCAGTACCTGGATATATTGTTGATCCTTTACCTCCAGAGTAATTTCTCCTTTTTCAAATGTGATTTTTGCACCCAATTGTTCCAGCAAATCTCTACCCAAGAGTGTCCTTGAAGAGTTGGGCATATAGTCACTCCCCAGGGGCATTAAAGCTTGATTCAAAACCGAATGTATTGCCCCTGTGTCTACCAAAAATTTTACCTTTTGTTGTTCCTTCCCCAGCTTTGTTATAACCAGCTCAGTTCCCTCGACTCGCAACTGGGGTCAAAGCACTGAGGATTAGTCTGCCACAAAGTGACTGTGGTGGCTAGACACTTGATGGCATACCAAATACTTAAATTTAATCCAACTCCCGTGTCCCATTTGCTCTGCGTAGCATCACTGGTATGATGCATAGAAGGGGCCCTCCCTTTGAACATCCAGCCCAGAACTGGCAGTTGAGGTGCCAGGAGGAGCTGGGCTTCAGTTCCAATCACTTCCGAAGCAGCTCAAACCCCTTCATATGCTGCCAGTGTTTCCTTTTCTGTTGGAGTGTACCGGGTCTCGGATCCTCTGTAGCCCCAACTCCAAAACCCCAGCAATTGACCTCGAGTATTTTGACTCCTCAAGTGTTTTCTGCCAGAGACTCCAAGTAGGGCCATTCTCTCCAGCTGCGGTGTAGAGCACATTTTTATTAGCTGGCCCTATCCATATGGGTCTGTGATAAATGACTAGGTCCCAAACAGGATTTTAAGCAAATTGAACAATTTATTAAACGAATAAAAGCAAGCAAATGGCGCTGCGGTGCACAGACAGTGTCAGGTGCGCCGGGAGTCTCCGCTCCACCAAGACACACCCCAAACAGTTCCAGTCCCTGGCTTATATATCTTCCAGGGATAGCATCTCCCACCAGCTTAAACTGAACAACCATATACTGACATGCTGGAGTGCCTCACCAGGCGACCCCCACAAAGCATCCTTTAGGTGAGCTTTAGCTTTTGTCTTGCTAACGAAGTCAGGCAGCTGGTTCTGCAGACTTGAGGCGCCTTCCTATTCTTCTTTCCTTCTTCTTTATTACCTCCTTTTCAGAGACAAGTCGTTTCTCCTGAGGTATCACAATGCATACAATGTGCTAACACTGTGGTCCTTTAGGCAAAGCTTTTCACATCCTTTATATAGTTTGTTGCTGCTTCAACATACTTTATTCAGTACATGCAAAAATCTTAAACTGTCCCTCCTAGGCCCGTAGCCATAAAAGGGTATGTCATTATGCACCCCAGCATTATTCCATATTAACACGAATCAGATGGACATATATCACACAGGTCCAAGAGCTACTACATGGACTATTTCCTGTTTGATCTGTTCAAAGGCTTGTCGGTGCTCAGGGCCCCATTGGAAATCATTCTTCTTCTGGGTTACATGGAAGAGAGGGCTCACAATGAGACTGTAGTTTTTTCCTAAAACCTGGATCTCTTGAGCAGGTCCCTTGACTTTGTTTGATAGTGAAACCAACTTTCAGCAGAATTGGGATTATTTTATCTTCTTTCTCAAAAGCTTCCTCTGCTCTGTTGCCCCATACAGTGATGTCATCGATATACTGCAGGTGCTCTGGGGCTTCACCCTTTTCTAATGCAGTCTGGATCAGTCCATAGCAGATGGTGGGGCTGTGTTTCTACTCCTGGGGCAGCTGATACCAGGTGTACTGGTGTGGAAAATGCTGAGAAATGTTGCTTTTGCAAACTGAAAAGGATTGTTGTATTTTGTGGAGGACTAAGGCTGCCTCATCAGAAATCCTTTGTAGGGAATTTAGAATGTAACAGATAGCACATAAGATAAAGGGGAATACTGTTAATGAAGTTTTGTTGTTAATCGTGTTAAAAGAATTATGACAAAATCTATCTCTCAAATAAGGTTTCCATTGGAATGCACAGCTCTGTGGACAGATGCTGATAAAATTTGTATCCATACATCGAAACAGTGAGATAGGTGGTTAAGTTGTGACTCAGGTAATGAGGTAGAATGTAGGAGTTATCTTGCTCCACAACAATTTATGGAGGGTTGTGGTGTGACCCAGCCTTGAATTGTTTTAGGGCCCTGTCCCAGCAGAGACATCTCATGGGAAAGGTGCTGCGGCATAATTAAAACTGAAGCCTGGATGGGGGCGCTGGATTCCTTCAACAAACTTTATGTCCCAATTAAGCCCCACTATTCAGACAACAAACATTTGTCACGGACAAAAGGAATATTTATAACTTAGTACCCTGACAGACATGAAAGTGCCTAAGTTGAGCTTTAAATTTTGAAAAATAATTCGATCCATAGGGAAACAGGGGAGGGAAACTTTTACTTTACGTGTTATTAGTCACGTGGTGTTGTGGAGAAATGGCTCCATGAGGAAAAAGAGGGAACTGTGGAGAAATCGTAATGCTGCTGCTGCTGCTTGGTGTGGTTATACGAGTCCCAATATTTCCCAATCATCAGCCATACTGCTCACGTTGCCTCCTGGCACCTTTTTGATATGTGGAGACCGAGCCTGGAGTGGAATTCCATCATGTTTGAATGGTGGCCTCTGCAGTCTTGGTCGTCTCACTTTGCTGACTCCTAACTTGGCCATGATACATGCGAAACAACGTAAATTAAGAGGATGAGTGCATAGAAGCATTCACAAATTTGAGAAGGACTATGATGACCAGGTAACATTTTGGGGACCCGCAGAATTAATAGCATCATCAATACTAGCCCCAGGAGTGGCTTCTGCTGCTGCTCTTAAAAAACTTACGAGATTGGGCTGTTGGCTGTGTAAGCAAACTAATGCTACATCCATTGCACTATGTGGTTTGCTAACTGACGTGGATAGCATTAGACATGCTACTCTTCAAAATCGGGCTGCAATAGATTTCTTACTCCTAGCTCATGGTTGTGAAGATTTTGAGGGTATGTGCTGCGTGAATTTGTCAGACCATTCAGAATCGATCCATCAAAGTATTGCAACATTGCGAAGCCAGCTGGCGAAACTGAGATATGAGGGTAGCTGGCTCGATGGATGGTTTAACAAATGGGGAATTATTGTGTGGGTTAGAGACATGTTAAAGGGTGTGTTAATTATATTGATAGTTATTTTGCTGATCTTAACTGTTATTCCTTGCATTATACAGATTCTTAAGAGACTTCTGAGCGAGGCCTTGTCTTCGGCTGTTTTGTTTGCGCAAAAAGAAAAAGAGGGAACTGTGGAGAAATGGCTCCGTGAGGAAAAAGAGGGAACTGTGGAGAAATGGCTCCATGAGAACGGCCACATATTCCCACTCTCTATCCCTGCGAACAAAACAGCCAGAATGAAACATCACTTTAAAGGAATGTGGAGCTAGCAGCAAAGTCAGATAATGGGTTAAGGAGTATGGGCTGTGAATAGAAGCTCCTAATTCTGAAACATTCCTCTGAGACAAGATAAGATAGAGGCCTTGCACAGGTGTCCGCTCTATCGCTTTCATTGTTTTTAATTTCTTCTCCCCGCGGTTCCCAGCCATGCTTTGTTAAGCTTGCTAGAGAGTATATAATCACGCTGCTCTGTAGAATAAAGGGACTGACTGCTTTTAGCCACATTGGTGTGCGGTCTGATTCCTAGCGCCGTCCCGCTCTTTCGAAGCCCCTGGACCTAAAAGTTTCCCAAGATCTGGATTAGGACGCGGGGAACACTCGACATGGTGTAGCAACTTTCTCCCCCTTTCCCGCTTTTGTCTAATAGATTTATATAGAGAAACTCCTGATTAATTAAACAAAACTAAACTTTATTATCATGCACAGCCGTAACAACAAAGATAAGCAGTCACAACCATGAGGAAAACTGCAATAGCAACAACTCCTATCAGTACATAAAATCCTATCCTCAGGTGTCGCTCACACATCGCCACATCATCTGCCACCCTGCGAGGAAGAACCATGGGTCGTCTGCCTAGAAATAAAGCAATAACAGAAAAGGAAAACCTTGATCCTTTCTAAACCAACTCTCTGGTTGATCGGGGAGGCGAAAATGCACTCGTCTGGTAGGCGATGATGACCTGAGAATCTAATGGTAAAGGAACAATACACCACTATAGCCATAGCAAGGACATTGTCCCTACTGCCTGGCTATAGTGCTGTAGAAAGGAAACCTTACCACTTGTGGAGTCGTAGGTGCACTATGAAGTTCAGGGAAGGGATCTGGGATCTCATCTTCACCCACGCCAGCCATTTTCTGCTGCTCGGGTGCTCATTCCCCTAACTGTGTGTTTTTGGAAATGCGCATGCGCAGTTTTCCCCCAACCTCCCCACAGAAAGTAAGCTTAATTTGCTAAATATTGGGTGACGGGGTGGGAAAACTGTAGACTGCCTGCATTGCATATTCCAAAATTGATTGGTTTTGCATTTCCAAAATCACAAGGAACAAGGGAATATATTAATTTGATGGTACCAATTTACGATGCATTTTTAATTTTGTTAACTTTTGATCCTCACAAATCTTCATCTCATAAATGTTCATGTAAATTATCATTGTTTTGTTTTCCTCCAACCCCAGAACTGCAAGGAACAGCAATACAACATGATTTGGATTTTTGCAATTGGACAAAATTCAAATTGTTAATTAATGTTTATCAAATGTTAACAGTTCTTATTGATTATTGCAAATATAATTTTGAAAATTGTTAATTGTTTGAATGTTTTGATTGTAGCTATTGAACTATTGTACACACATTTTTACTTGCTAACAAGATGCTTACAAAGGGTTAAGGGGGGGCTTACTAACAGGATGGTTTGAAGTGCCATAGTGGTTATGTCAGAGGCGACCTCACATAAACAATGTCTCACTTGAACAACTCTAGTGTAGTTAGTCCTGAGTGATTAGTGTCCTTGGAATAATTTAAAGCGGACCCAGGACTAATAAGGAGGAAGCATCCCTAGGAAGGTGGTGCCTAGGATAGATAAGAAGGAAACATCCCAAGGATAATTGTGCCCATCTGGAACAATCACAACTACGCATGTGCCAGGGGAAGGAGGTGAAAAGTTCAACCTGATGAAGACTCTGAGCCTTCATCACTGAGACCCCCTGATGACCACCACCATGAGACAGTGCGCAGGCGCAATTGGGAGGAGTGTATGGAAATCACCTCTTAGAACTAATTTTAATACGAAGCAGGGACAGGTTATGAATATGTATAGGTGTATGATGTAATCTAATAATTTCGGACGGGGATATGGTATAAAAATGCAACAAACTCTGACCAAAAGTGTGCCTACTTTGTTAGGTCACCCGCTCTTGCAAGAACGTATAATAAATTACTGCTTCAGTAGTGTGTCTACCTCGAGTCCTTTCTTAGGACCATTGATATTTCTAACACTGGATGCCCTTCCAAGTGAAAGCAAACTGTGCACTGTACTCTGTGATTCTGTGACTCTGGCACCATGTCCGGTACAACAGCACTCATGGGCCGCATGACTGCATTCAGACTGCAATAGTCTACTGTCAGCCTCCACTCTCCATTGGACTTCCATACTAGCTATATTGGACTGTTGAAGGGTGAGCGGGTGTGGTGGTTTGACCCTGGCTGGAGGCCAGATGCCCAGCAATGTCGCTCTATCACTCCCCTTTTCAGTGGGATAGGGGAGAGAAGATATGTTGAGAGGCTTAGGAGTTGAGATAAGGACAGGGATACATCACTCTGCAATTACTCCTCCGCGGAGTCACAAGCCTGCCCTGCCTCAGCAATCCTGCTCTGGCATGGATCTCTTTCTCTCTCTCTCTCTCTCTCTCATCTCTGTGTCTCTGTCTCTCTCCACAGGCTGCAAGTGCTGGCAGAGGCTTGCTGCAATGCAATCACAGTGTCTCCTGTATGTCGCCACCTGCTCCAGCGTGGGGCCTCTCCACGGGCTGCAGGTAGGGTCTCAGCCTTTTCTATGGGCTGTGGAGGGGAAAACCCACGTTTCTCCATGGGCTGCAGGGGCATCTTTATCTCTGGCACTGGGGGCACCTACTTCCCCCGCCCTTCACTGACCTTGGTGTCTGCACAGTTTCTTACATCTTCTCACTCCTTTCTCTGGTGGTAAAAAGCATCCGCTTGCGGGGGGTTTTCCCCTTTTAAGTATTTTATCAGGGATGCGCTACTACCGTTGGTGATTTGGTCAGCCTTGGTCAGTGGTGCGTTCTTGAGCTCACTGGTATTTGCTCTGTTGGACCTAGGGGAAGCTTCTAGCAGCTTCTTGCATAAGCTACCCCTGCAGCCCCCCTTCTCCACCAGAACCTTGCCACGCAAATCCACAACACAGCTTAATCCTTTACATTTTGCATCGTTATGCCACATCAGAGTATCTCACCTCCCAGTGGTAAATAGAGAATTCAGTCTTCCTTGAAAGGAGTGGGCACTGGTGCCTACCACAAGGAATTGACAGAGCCCAGCAAATGCAGAGCATGGCAGTGAGGTGGTTTGACCCCGGCTAGAGGCCAAATGCCCACCAAAGCTGCTCCATCACTCCACTTTTCACCAGAAAGGGGAGAAAATATATGTTGAGAGGCTTAGGAGTCAAGATAAGGACAGAGAGGGATCACTCTGCAATTAGTGTCACAGGCAAATCAGACTTGTGGAAAATGCTGAGAAATGTTGCTTTTGCAAAATGAAAAGGGTTGTTGTATTTTTTTACTGACTTGGGAATTAGAGGACTCAGGCTGCCTCATCAGAAATCCTTTGTAGGGAATTTAGGATAGCACATAACATAAGGGGGAATACTGTTAATATAGTTTTGCTGTTGGTTGTGTTAAAAGAATTATGGCAAAATCTCTCTCTCAGATAAGGGTTCAATTCGAATACATAGCTCTGCTGAAAGATAAAGATGATCCTGGAAGGAGTTAAAATGTGACTGAGGTCATGGTTTGGAACCTAAGGAAATTAGGCTCAACAAACAGGCTTCGACAATGCTGATTGATACTGGGGCACAAATTACCACATCAAGGCAAACAGGCAAAATGGTGTGGGGTCTCCATACCATCTAAAAAGAAAAAAATCTAATCATTTTGAAAGGCTCTGGGGAAAATGTAGTCAATGCCTGTGACTTTGGTGACACTGTGGCTGCCAGGGGAGGAATCGCCCATTAGTACCACAGTGGCCATAGGATCTTTTACAGTGGCATGACACCCAGGGAAAAGGGTTTGTTTGTAGTGAACTTAGCCCTTAAAGAAGCAAACAGTACGCCAACAACCTAAAGGGACCCTTTAAAGTATCAAGCCTGTGCTGGCAGGGACCCCTCCCCCTGACAGGGTGGCTCAAAGACAGGTGCTTCTGCTAAACAAGCAAAATTAACATGTGCAAACTGAAATCTGTATCGAGCTTTGACTTCCTTCAACCCTAGGCCCATGTCCCACTGACTCAGTTGCCAGGAAAGTAAAGGCAAGCATCTGCAAGTTCACATTTAACTTCAAAGGGCACAGACAAAAGGGATAAGATAACTCAGGACCCTGACAGACATGAAGGCGTCTAGGTTAAGCCTGTAAATTTTGGAAAAAAACTTAATCCATAGGGAAACAGGGGAAGGAGGTGAAGAGTTCAACCTGATGAAGACTTCAAGCCTTCATTGCTGAGACCCCCAACAACCACTACCATGAGACAGTGCGCAGATGCAATTGGGAGGAGTTTATGGAAATCACCTCTTGGAACTCATTTTAATATGAAGCGGGACAGGTGATGAATATGTATAGGTGTATGAGGTAACCTAATGATTTCGGACGGGGATATGGTATAAAAATGCAACAAACTGACCAAAAGTGCGCCTACTTTGCTAGGTCACCTGATCTTGCAAGAATGTATAATAAATTACAGCTTCACTAATGTGTCTACCGCGAGTCCTTTCTTTAGGACTTTTGGCATTTCTAACAGACTCAACACAGAAAAATGGAAAGAAAACTAATTTATTACAACTACACTACACACCCAGTGAAACCAGAGTCAGATAATGAGAAGTGCGACCAGATCTTAAAGCACCTCCCCCAACCCCTCTCTTCTTAGCAGACTTCACTTTAGTCATGATTTCTCTCCCTTCTTCCTCCCCCATCATGGTACGGGGAGGAGCAGGGAATGGGGAGTGTGGGTTTTCAGTCCGTTCCTCCCGAGTTGTCTTCCTTCTTAGCTCGGGGGGGGGGCATTCGACACCCCCTTCCCCTGCTGTACCGTGGGGTCCCACCCACGGGAGACAGTCCTCCACGAACTTCTCCAACGTGAGTCCTTTCTATCGAGGTGTCATCTCCTCACCAATTGCTTCAGCGCAGCTCCCTTCCATGGGGTGCTGACCTTCGGGCTCAGACTGCTGCCGCCTGGTCCCCCACAGAGTCACAAGTCCCCCAGCAAACCTGCTGCGGCATGGGTTGGTCTCTCCATGGGCTGTAGATGGAATCTCTGCTCCCCGTCATTATCCATGTGCTGCAGGGGGACAACCTGCTTCACCATGTTCTTCTCCACGGGCTGCAGGGGAATCTCTCTCAGGCACCTGGAGCGCCTCATTCTTCCCCCCTCCTCCTTCCCTGGCCTTGGTGTCTGCACAGTTTCCTACATCTTCTCACTTCCTTCTTTGGTTGCAAAATGCAGCTGCTTGCGGTTTTTTTTTCTCCTAAATGTGATTCACAGAGGCGCTGACAGTCAGCAGCAACTCTGGCCTTGAATCGGCCGATGTTTACTCTCTGGGGCCTGCAGAGAGCTTCTAGCTGCTTCTTGCAGAAGCCATCCCTGCAGCCCCCCCTTAATCCATTAAAATCCAGCAACACAAACCTGCAACAGGCAGTAATATATACACCACAGCCACCTTGTATGGGAAGAGAGGCTCTTGCAATCCAGCTAGAGTAGATTTTAAGCCATGATTTATTTGTGGTCCTTTTATTCTGTTCTTAAATCACCACTATGTACATCTGTTAGCATGAATGATGTACCTAATGTGTTATTTGTAATCTAAATTTCAATTAAAATTGAGCATTTTTAATCACAGTTGTCTTCCCTGCGCTGTATCCTGTGTATGTGCTTGCTTTCCCAGTTCAGTGCTTACAACTAGCCTGTGAAAAACAGGGGAATTATCTCCCCACAACAGCAATTAAATTGTGCAATAGTCCTAATCATAAAACATGACTATATCGTGCTGCACAACTGTACTTACCATTGACAAGAAAGTTCAAACACTGTTTAGTCTGCTGCCACTGACACCCTAGTTCTGTAAATTACCAAGAAACAGATCAAGTTGATGAAGAATTTCACTACTAATTGATGTATGCATGTGCAGGTCTCTCACATCTGCTATCTCTCAACTGTACTTCAGAGTACTCTTCTCTGTGTTGTGTATTTGCAAATATAACTACGTCATAGTGGTCTAGACAAACTCATTTTGCCCTTCAAGGAAAACCTGGTAAATATTCAGTACTAGAGAGCAGGTGTTGCAGTTGATATGTTATGAAAAAAAATCAAGAGACTGATAGTGCCTAAAAAAATAAAGCAAGACACAGCAGTGATAGAGAAGTGTTAATTCATAGACAGAAATAAGGAAAATAAACAGTACCAAAGCAGTGCTGCTTTCAGCAACCTCGATTTATTTTCAGTGATGTTTTAGGATTAATTTATTACCTGTAGAATTTCATTCAATAATGACAGAACACATTTCAGCAGAATTACAGCATTTATATACAGAATTATAAAAAACAAGCAAGACTTTTACATAGATCAGCCATCCTGCATGTTATCCTGACCTTTAAAAGAAAAATCCCTATATTGTTCAAAACTGTACAGAGCAAACAAAAAAATGTCTGTGTCAATACATTGTGTTAATACAATAAATATACAAAACTTCTGAACTACTCAGACATGCAACAGAGGGACAGAAGAAGTGCATTTGTAGAGAAGCATGACATTCACCATTATGGCAGGGCATTGTTAGTAATTTACAAGTATATGCAAACATCACCCAGATCACCCACAAATAAAACCAACTCCTACATTGCAGATCAATGGTATTCCAGCATTTAAACTTCATAGTTTGTACTCAATTTGCCACAATACTACAAAATGACAACTTAAGGGGGTACCATACTCTTAATTAATAAGACACTGTAAAATCGAGTTTAAGTTAGGTACAAAATATTTTAACAAATATCAGCCTTCCATTGTCAAAGCTAAAATCAAACTTCTCCCTCCCTTTTGGGCTGCAAAGTGTCAGAGATTTCTGGTTTAAAGTATTCATGTGCAACTGAACCTTGAATTTCAGTTAGGAGGTTTAAATCTGTACATTCAACCCATAACATTACAAATCAATGATACCTATACATAAAACATTAAATATGTTTTCTCAAAGAGCTGTTAAACATTTTGGGGAAAAAACCTACCTGACAAATTCAGGTTTTATTCCTAATGCTTTTTCCATAATATATTCTAGTAATGTATGTTATTATGCAATCTTAAAACTTAAATTAAAATGCAACGATCATGTCCCTAGGGTTTATATCCAAGAGAATTGATTTAAATTTAGATTTAAAAGTAATTCCTAGATACAAACCTCAAGTTAAATTAAAAAGATTATGAAAAGAACAATCTTGATATACAGCTGCTAGAAGCGTGAAGCCTGATCTCAACGGAAAATTGTGGCTTTTGTCTGGAAAGCTTCTAATAACATTCTACACAACTTTAAGCTCAATGCTAGCATGTCCACTAGTATAGAATTTTAGAGCCCTTACTACACAGAATATTTAAATTAACTTCATGATGTAGAGAATATTTAGGAGCAATTATATTCATTAATATGAACTTCAGCATAGGTGAAATTACTGCATTTATCCAAATTCAAGTTGGATTTAAAGAAGCTGGTAAAAGAATGGAGACGAATAGGGAATTCATACTAACAGTACAGTACTGATCCCAGGGTTTTGGGTTTTTGTAATGCTCTTATGTTATTATAAATACACTGTAGTGAAAAAGAATTAATCTATGAAAGCCTATCCACATTCAGAACATGGAGTGGCCTCAGAATTTTATGCTCAGTCTTACTAAAGGTAATTCACTTTAAGAGCTGAATTAATTTCAGCTTCAGTGTGTACTTATACAGGTTGTGGACTGTAGTCTCATTCTGTTTTAATTTTCCAAAACAGAATTTAAAAAAAAAGCCCAAGTATTGTGCCTAAGACTCATGAGACAACCCAAGAATGTCAAATAGCCTTCAAAGGAGAAAAACATGACTTTATAATAATACCTGATTAAATTTTAGAACATTTTGATGGTACACACCACTGTGGATTGTTTAGTTCCACAACACCAATTTAACCTCTTAGGCCTCCAGTTCAATATGTTAAATTTGAACTTTGTGAAAGATAAAGATTTCTCACTTTTCCAACTCAAAATAGTTTAAAAGCTTCTTTTTTCCCCCCCCAACTTAAATCAAGTCACAGAGATGGTTGAGTTAAAATGAAATCATGTATGTGTTAAATGTCATTGCTTAAGAAGCTTGATTTTAGACAATATTCCTAGTAGAAAATTAAATACTTGTAGGTTTAGATTTTTGGACAAGCAGTAAACAGAATGACTGACAAGGCTAGAGATTTAATACCACTGTTCAACACAAAAAATTTAAAAATCACAAACACAACAAAAATACCATTGTATGTAAGATGGAAGGGGGAGCATAAAACTTGTGTTCTAAAGCTCAATATTTGTTTCTTTTCCAGCAAAATGATTACCCTAAGGCATGAATACTGAAATTAAAAATAGCAAATATGTGATAATTTAGGTCTGTGATTGAAACCATCAGTTAACTTCCTGAAACTACACTGCATTACATATTCTATTACAGGGGATGTTTCTGCACCATAGTAATTTCTCACAGGTAGAGAATACACGATGAAAATAGATATAAACAAGCACTATAATTATAAAGTGGTACAGGTAAATTCTGGACCAAACCCCTATTTAAACAAGATCAGATAACTCAACAGTATTCATGCAAACTTACAGGTTTATCCTAAGACTTATACTAAAAAGCCACAAACAACCCACAACAAAAGAACAAAACCACAAGAAATGAATTTATAATATCTATCCTACTTGTATTTTTCCTACAGCAGCTGCTGAAATTGCAAAAGCAATAGCCAAACCTAACTTTCTACATCTCTCAGTCTACCCCACTCCTTATATCAGAAATAGGAAAAACAGTTCTTGCAAAGAAAAAAAATTGATACAAAGTGCTTTCGCAAATTTAAAAAAAATACCAGAGTGAGCCACTATAAACCTCTCCAAATTCTTAATATATTTATTTCATCATTATATACCAGAATTAATTATTTATCCTCCATAAAATATGGAAGGCTTTATATTCTAGAATGCAACCTTTTAAAGAAGGGCAGAGAATGGTTATTTTTTTAAAATAAATAAAATAAATCAAACATTTCCCATTTAACCCATGTGCAGCAGCAGAAGAGAAAACATGCTGTGTGTATTTTGATCTATGTTTTTAGGGAATTCAAGAAGTGACTGGAAAATACAATACAATTGAAAAGAACCATTGCGACTTTTTATATTTCTTTACATTTAGTTATCCTTGAACATATTCTGTGCTGCACTGGTTGCTGCTGTTGATGCGGTGTTGGCTGCAGCAGTTTGTACAGTTTTGTTGGACATCATTCCTGTTGCAAACTCCTGCTGTGCTTTTTCAAAACTAGCACCTGTTGTGCAGTAGAGACCATGTACCTAGGGAGGTGGAAAAGCAGTGAAAAAAGTGTGCTGAGCTTTCAATTTCTTGTTTTTAGCTGTTGCCAAGCAGTCAAGGAATTTTCAGCTTCTCATACAGCCCTGCCAACAAGAAGGCAGGGGGCACCCATGAAGCTGGGAGGAGACAAAGCAAGGACAGGTGATCCAAACTAACCAAATGGGGTATGCCATACCAATGACATCATGCTCGGAATAAAGGGGGACTAGTGGGGAAGAAGTGCATGGCTCCAGGATTTGTGGCTCAGGGATGGTCTGGCTTCAGGATGGGTCTTAGCTGTACAGTCTGAGTTGTGCAGTTCAGTGAGAAACTGCATTGTGTATCATCAGTTTTCTATATTTTGCTGTAAGTCCTGGTATTGTTATTTCTCCCTCCCTTTGCTGTCCCAGTAAACTATCCTTATCCCAACCCATGAGGTTTCCTTGTGGTGGTTTGGCCCTGGCTAGACCCCAAATGCCCACCAAAGCCGCTCGCTCACTCCCCTTTTCATCTGAAAAAGGGAGAAAATATATATCGGGAGGCTTAGGACTCGAGATAAGGACAGAGGGATCACTTTCCAATTAGTGCAATGAGCAAAGCAGACTCAACACAGAATAAAAGAAAGAAAAGTGATTTATTACTACTACAACTACACACCCAGTGAACCAGAGTTGGGTAATGAGAAGCATGGCCAGGTCTCAAAGCACCTTCCCTCCCATCCCTTCCTTCTTAGCAGACTTAAACTTCATCACGATTTTACTCCCTTCTTTCCCCCCCCCAACATGGCGTGGGGAGGGGCAGGGAATGGGGAGTGGGGTTCCGGCAATTCCTCACAAGCGGCTTTCCTTCCCCAGATCTTAACACTTCTACTTTCCCCCCCACCTTCTTCGCACACTTGAATCATAAATTCGCTCCCTTCTTCCCTCCCATCGCAGCACAGGGAGGGGCAGGGAATGGGGGTCTTCAGTCCGTTCCTCCCGAGTTGTCTTCCGTCTTAGCTGGGGGGGGGCGGGATTCTACACACACACACTTCCCCTGCGGCACCATGGGGTCCCACCCACGCGAGACACTCGTATCCACGAACTTCTACCAGGGAGTCATCTCCTCACCACAGGCCTCTCAGCAGTACTCCCTTCCATAGGGTGCTGACATTCAGGCCCAGACTCCCCCGGCCTGGTCCCCCTCAAAGTCACAAGTTCCCCCAGCAAACCTGCTGAGGCGTGGATCAATCTCTTCACAGGCCGTAGATGTCTCTGCTCCCCATCCTTATCCATGGACTGAGAGGGGACACCCACTCCACCATGATCTTCTCCACAAGCTGCAGGGGAATCTCTCTTTCCGGTACCCGGAGAGCCTCATTCTTCCCCCCCCTCCCCCCCGCTTCGGGCCTGGCCTTGGTGTCTGTGCAGCTTGTTACATCTTCTCACTCCCTTCTCCGGTGGCAAAATGCGTCTGCCTGCAGGTTTTTTTCCCCTATATGTGATTCACAGAGGCACTGTGACCATCGCCGATTGGCTTGGCCCTTGTCAGCAGCAACTTTGGCCTTGAATTGGCCGATGTTTACAGTCTGGAGCTTCCAGAAAGCTTCTAGCTGCTTCTTGCAGAAGCTATCTCAGCAGCACAGCTATGCAAAACTGCGACAGCTATTGTCATAATTTTTTTTCTGTCCTGCTTTTTCTTCCCCTGTGGGGTTGGAAACGAATGAGTAATGGGCAGTGCTCAGCTGCTGGCTGGGGCAAAACCACGACAGTCCTTTTTGGCACTAAATGTGAGTCATGAAGGGTTGGAATAATGGTAGATCTGACCCAAGTGTATTAGAAAGCTGTAATAAGTATTTATCATGTTATTTAAACAGGTGCTGGTCACCATAATGTTTTGTTTGGTCACGGGGCTGTGGTATGTAAACCTGTACTTGCTTTATATAGTTCCTGCCATGTTATCACCTCTGGGAGGGGGATCCAAATTATGATGACATCAGTGGTCATTGATACCTTGAACAAAGGCTGAAAGATTCCACTATGGCCTTGTTAGCTCTATTGTGCTTCCTGGAGCGACTTTGAAACTTTTGGTATGTACAAATAGATAGCAGGCCACCAAGAAACCTTGAGCTATTGTTGTGTAATGGATCAGAATGTATGGCTACCAAGAACAGAAGGAGGAATATCAGACTCAGAAGAAGGGATACAAAGGCCTCAGGTTTTGGCAACCACAACGGGACACTGCTTCTAGACCTCGATGGATCTGTAAGATTGAAGGACTTCCAGCCGGCACTGAGGAAATCTAAGGGATAACCTCTAATCCCTGGACCAAAGAGCTCAAAGTAAGACCCCTGGTAAGTTTTAAGGCATACTTTTAATATCAGTTTACTGGGTGCCTGCCCATCAGACACAGTGAAAGCTACAGAATGTTGGGCTATAGAGGTACCTCAGGAGGGGTTTGAGTCCCCAGTTATTATTAGCAGCATGAACCAGAGAAAGACTAGGGGAAGTCATACAGGCAGCCCTGTGGCAAAATGTGGGGAATGAGGGACCAGGACTGGTGATTATAAAGGCTCCATTTTAAGTTATTGATCTTAATAATTGGAAATTGGCTGATGGAAATTACAGAGATGACCCGGATAAGCTAGCTAGTTCTTTTGAAATGATGATTAAAACCTAAGACCCTGGTTAGAAAGATATTGAGGAAATTATGCAGGTTTTGGTTGACAGCACAGAAAGAGAAATGTTTCATAAAACAGGTGGAGATGCAGGTTGCATCAGGAAATTTGCAAGGGACTGCTGAGGTACACTTTCCCTCTGTTGGTCCAAATTGTGACACCAATATGCCAAGATCAAGGCAGCTTCTGAACCAATATCAAAAATCGATTCTGTTTGGCATCCAAAACGTGATACCTAAAGCTATTAATTGGACCAAATTATACAAAAGTAAACAGGATCAGAAAGACTCCCCTACTGACTTTATGAACAAATTAAAAGGAGCTGCTTGGAAATATATAACTATAGAGCCTGATTTGGAGAACGGAAGAAATCAGCTGGAAGTCATCAGATGAAATAAGGAGAAAATTACAAAAACTGCAGGGAAATGATGCCGGTGATTTAGGTAAATTCCTAGATATCACTTGGAATGTGTATAGAAACAGAAAAAAAAATAGAAATGCCGAATAGTAGATGAATACCCATGTTGGAGGACAGTCAGAGAAGGAGATTATACCCTGGGAGGGGAGGCTTTACATCATCAGAAAATCCCAGGCCCCATTTGGGAAAGAATCAATGTGTTAATTGCAAAAAAGGATGGGCACTGGAAGCAAGATTGTCCCCTCCAAAAGTGGAATAACTTTCCAAACCCTTTACTCACTATCACAGAATCACAGAATTGTAGGGATTGGAAGGAACCTCAAGAGGACATCGAGTCCAATCCCCCTGCCAAAGCAGGTTCCTTAGGACAGATTGCACAGATAGGTGTCCAGATGGGTATTGAATATCTCCAGAGAAGGAGATACACACAACCCCCCTGGGCAGCCTATTCCAGTGCTCTGTCACCCATACTGTGAAAAAGTTCTTCCACATATTGGTGAGGAACTTCCTATACTCCAACTTGAGGCCATTGCCCCTTGTCCTGTCTCCATAGACCACTGAAAAGGGGCTGGCCATTTCCCCCTGAGTCCCACACTTGAGATATTTATAAACATTAATAAGATCCCCCCTTAGTCTTCTTTTCTCCATGCTGAACAGCCCCAGTTCATTCGGCCTAGCCTTGTAGGGGAGATGCTCCAGTCCTTTAATCATCTTCATAGCCCTCTACTGGACTCTCTCAAGGAGATCCCTGTCTTTTTTATACCAGGGAGCCCAGAACTGGACACAATACTCCAGGTGGGGCCTGACCAGGGCAGAGTAGAGGGGGAGGATCACCTCCTTCAACCTGCTGGCCACACTCTTCCTGATGCATCCCAGGGTCCCTTTGGCCCTCTTAGCCACCAGGGAACACTGCTGGCTCATGGCCAACCTGTCCTCCACCAGGACTCCCAGGTCCTTCTCCACAGAGCTCCTCTCCAGCAGCTCATCCCCCAGCCTGTACTGATTCAAGTGGTTATTCCTTCCCAGGTGCAAGACTTTACACTTGCTTTTATTAAACCTCATTTGGGTTCTCCCTGCCCAGCTCTCCAGCCTGTCGAGGTCTCGCTGAATGATAGCGCAGCATTCCTGCCTGTCAGCCACCCCTCCCAGCTTTGTATCATTGGCATACTTGCTGAGGGTGGATGTGGAAAATCGACGGGGAGACAGCCACATCCGATGATGTCCAGCAAGCCTCAACTTTATTCGGTTACATATTGCACTTTTATGGTTACAATAATTAGCTTATGCATATTGCAAAAACTGAGCTCATAATTGGTCCAAGATAAAAGAACATCTGTGCCCGTATTGGCACATATTCTGAATACCTATGGCTTCTTCCCCCGTGCTTAGTTCCTCTTTCCCATACTTTGCTATCTTAAAGATATAACGTCTTTGTTACATCCACCACGTTTCTCACGCCCTTACTGCTTGACCAATTTCACTGTACCAAGCTCATGGCCTTTGGCCACCAGCCATGATTTCACAAAACTCTCTACAGGTGGATGCTATTCCCTCATCGAGGTCGTCGATGAAGATGTTAAACAAGACCGGACCCAAGACCAAGCCCTCGGGAACACCACTAGTTACTGGTCTCCAGCCAGACTCTGCTCCACTGATCACCACCCTCTGAGCTCGGCCCGACAGCCAGTTCTCAACTCACCTCACTGTCCACTCATCTATCCCATACTTTCTCAGCTTTGCTATCAGGATGTCATAGTTTTGCGTGGCTAGGTTCTGGTAGAGAAGGAGGGACTGTAGTGGTGGCTTCTGCAAGAAGCAGCTAGAAGCTCTCTGCAGGCCTGAGAGAATAAACATCAGCCGATTCAAGGCCAGAGTCGTTACTGACCAAGGCCGAGACAATCAGCGATGGTCATAGTGCATCCGAGAATCACATTTAGGAGAAAAAAACCCACTAGCAGCCACATTTTGCCACCAGAGAAGGGAGTGAGAAGATGTAAGAAACTGCAGGCACCAAGGTCAGTGAAGAAGGAGTGGGGGGATGAGGTGTTCTAGGTGCCAGAGAGATAGAGATTCCCCTGCAGCCAGTGGATAATGACGGGGAACAGAGATCCCATCTACAGCCCATGGAGAGACCAACCCATGCCCCAGGTTTGCTGGGGGACTTGTGACTCTCTGGGGGACCAGGCTGGAACAGTCTGGGCCTGAAGGTCAGCACACCCATGAAAGGGAAGCCATGCCGAGGCAATTGGTGAGGAGCTGACGCCCCGACAGAAAGGACTCACAGAGACGTTCGTGGAGGACTGTCTCCCGTGGGTGGGACCACACGGTGGAGCAGGGGAATGGTGTGCGGAATGCTCCCACTGACTCAAAAGGAAAACAACTCGTGAGGAATTGACCAAAACCCCATTCCCCCAGTCCCTGCTCCTCCCTGAGCCGCAATGGGGGGAAGAAGGGAGAGAAATTATGACTAAACAGAAGTCTGCTAAGAATGGAGGGGTGGGGGGAGGTGCTTTAAGATCTGGTCGCACTTCTCATTACCCGACTCTGGTTTCACTGGGTGTGTAGTGTAGTGTAGTATAATAAATTAAGAGAGTTTTCTTTCCTTTATTCTGTGTTGGGTCAGTTTTGCCCATGATGCTAATTGTGGAATTATCTCTCCCTGTCCTTATCCTGACTCGTAAGCTTCTCAATATATATTTTCTTCCCTGTCCAGCTGAGAACAGTAGTGATAGAGTGGCTTTGGTGGGCATCATGCCTCCAGCCAGGTCAAACCACTGCACAAGTATAAATGTTATTGGTGCAACAGGGACTCACAAGACCTGCCCATTGTTCAAACCTTTGAAATTCAAACTTGGTAAACAATGGGTAACTCCCCAATGTTTATATTTCCCAAATTCTCCAAAACTTTTATTGGGTAGAGACATAATTGAATAGGTAGAAGCTGAAATAAGATTAAGGATGGTGAAGTTGAAATTCTAATCCCGGTATCTAAATATGTTGAAGCCATTACAGGATATAAATACCAAAAAGGATGAGATACCTTGAGAAACAGAAGATGCAATGATTCATATTCATAGAATCATAGAATGCTTTGGGTTGGAAGGAACCTCAAAGGTCATCTAGTTCCAACCCCCTGCCATGGGCAGGGACACCTTCCACAAGACCAGGTTGCCTAAAGCCTCATCCAACCTGGCCTTAAACACTTCCAGGGATGGGGCTTCCACAACCTCTCTGGGCAGCCTCTTCCAGTACCTCACCACTTTCATAGAAAAGAATTTCTTCCTAATGTCTGACGTAAACCTACTCTCTTTTAGTTTAAAGCCATTACCCCTTGTCCTATCACTACACTCCCTGCTGAACAGGCCCTCTCCCACTTTCCTGTAGGACCCCTTTAAGTACTGGTAGGCTGCAATAGGTGTTCCCGGAGCCTTCTATCCTCCAGGCTGAAGAAGCCCGACTCTCGCGGCCTGTCTTCATAGGAGAGGTGCTCCAGCCCCCATCATCTTCATGGCCCTGCTCTGGACTTGTTTCAACAGCTCTATGTCTTTCCTGTACTGGGAACCCCAGAGTTGGACACAGTACTCCCTGTGGGGTCTCACGAGAGCAGAGAGGCAGAATCACCTCCCTCAACCTGCTTGCCACACTGTTCTTGATGCAGCCCAGGACACGGTTGGCTGCCTGAGCTGCCAGTGCAAACTGCCGACTCATGTTGAGCTTGTCATCGATCAGCACCCCAAAGTTCTTCTCCTCAGGGCTGCTCTCAATCCATGCTTGGGATTGCACTGACCCACATGCAGGACCTTGAACTTGGCCCTGTTGCAGTTTGCATGGGCCCATCTCTCCAGCCTGTCAAGGTCCCTCTGGATGGCACCCCTTCCCTTGTGGTTCCCTTGTGGTCTTTTGACCACAACTCTTTGAGCGTGACCATTCAGCCAGTTCCTTATCCACTGAGTGGTCCATCTGTCGAATCCATGTCTCTCCAATTTATATACAAGGATGTTGTGCTGGACAGTGTTGAATGCCTTGCACAAATCCAGGAAGATGTCTGTCATCCTTCCTTTGTCCACCATCTTTGTTACTCCATCCTAAAAGGCCACCAGATTTGTCAGGCACAATTTGCCTTTAGTGAAGCCATGTTGGCTGTCACCAATCACCTCCTTATTCTCCATGTGTTTGAGCATAGTCTCCAGGAGGATCTGGATGGAGAGTGGCTTGGCCACTTCATCTGCCAGTTCCTTCAGGACATGCGAATGCACCTCGTCAGGTCCCATGGACTTGTGCACCTTTGGTTTCCTTAGGTGTTCTTAAACCTGATCTTCTACAGTGGGCAGTGCCTCATACTCCCAGTACCTGCCGTTGTCCTCTATGACTTGAGCAGTAAGGATAGAGCTCTTCCCAGGGAAGACTGAGGCAAAAAAGTCATTAAGTACTTTAGCCTTCTCCATATCCTGGGTAATATTATTTGGGCAGGACAAGTTCCAGGAAGTTCCAAAAGAGTGGAACCAGTAAGAATTGAACTAAAACCAAGATTATAACCAAAGCATTAGAAACTAGCTTGTTTGATGTGTAATTTTGTAACCAAGATAATAGGTAATGGTAGATGAAGTAATGGGGTGGTAAAGCTAACTGACCATGGCAATGAATGTGGTGCTATGTTTCTTGTACAGTGCTACCCCATTTTGATAATAGGTCAAGGAACATTGATCATGGAGCTAGTGAATTCTGAACAGGTGAATTATATTGCATAAGTTTGGTAGTATTGAGCATACCCACAAACACAGGTGCGTGACCGCGACAACCATCAGGGACCCTTGAAGACCACTGACTCAAGTCACTGAGTATGTGTGAAGGGGAGGAGAGTATGCAGATAACTTCCAAGAAACCACTATCATAGAATGATAGAATTGTCTTGGTTGGAAGGGACCCTTTAGATCATTAGGTCCAACCATCACTCTAACCTGCCAACCACCAATAATTCATGTGCCTAAGTACCATGTTTAACCATCTTTTAAATACCTCCAGCCTCTTAAATAGACTCTACCACTTCCCTGGGCAGCCCATTCCAATGCCTAACAACCTTCTCTGTCAAGAAGTTTTTCCTAACAGCCAATCTAAACCTCCCTGGTGTAACTTGATGCCATTTCCTCTTGTCCTATCCCTTGTCACTAGGGAGAATAGGTCAAACCCAGCCTCACCACAGCCTCCTTTCAGGTAGTCATAGGGAAAAATTAGGTCTTCCCTCAACATCCTTTTCTCCAGAGTAAACAACCCCAGTTCCCTCAGCCGCTCCTTATAACATTTATTCTCCAGTCCCTTTACCAATCTCGTTGCCCTTCTCTGGACACGCACCAGCACTTCAATGTCTTTTCTGTAGTGAGGAGTGAGGGGCCCAAAACTGAACAGAGTACTGAAGGGGGGGCCTCAATAGTGCTGACTACAGGGGAACAATTACTTCCCTAGTCCTACTCACCACACTATTCTTAATACAGGCCAGGATACTGTTTGCCTTCTTGGCCACCCTGGTATACTGCTGGCTCATATTCAGCTGGCTTTCAATCAACATCCCCAGGTCCTTCTCTGCAAGGCAGCTGTCCAGCCACTCTTCCCCAAGCCTGTAGCTTGGGGTTATTATGACCCAAATGCAAGACCCAGCACTTGCTTTGTTGAACCTCATGCCATTAGCATTGGCCCATCGATCCAGTCTGTCCAGATCCTACTCTCAAGTAGATTAATACTTCCACCTAACAACTAAATGTCATCTGTGAACTTACTGAGGGTGCACTGAATCTCCTCATCCAGGTCATTAATAAAGATATTGAAGAGAACTGTGCCCAGCACAGAGCCCTGAGGAACACCACTGGTGACTGGCCACCAACTGGATTTAACTCCATTCACCACCACTCTCTGAACCTGGCATCAAGCCAATTTTTTACCCAGTGAAAAGTACATCCATCCAAGCACAGAGGAGCCAGGTTCTCTAGGAGAATGTTGTGGGAAACAGTGTCAAAAGCTTTGCTAAAATCCAGATAGACAACATCCACAGTTTTTCCCTCATCCACTAAGCAGGTCATCTTGTCATTGAAGGAGATGTCCTGGTTCTTCCTTCCATGTCTTAATCTGCTTCATGCTCAGACATGAGACACACTGCCAGTACAGCGTTGGGGAATACAGAGGGAGAGAACCAAGTGCTGTTAGAACTCATTATAGCACTTACTGCATGGCAGTGGGGTGTGGAGGGGGGCTGCCAATGTGAATCTGCATCGTGAAGTACACGAAGAGAGAAGGGAGCCGTTGATTTAAGAGGTGTATTTGTTCTGTAGAAACAGATGTAGCATATGTGATTCCATTTTTCTTGCAAAGTCTTTGTTTGAAATCTTGTCTTATCTAGGCTGTGTTGCTCTGGCTTCCTCACCATTCTGGATTTCTCAGTGTAACTTCTGTGCTGTAGGCATGCACGCTATGGTCTGTAAGATCACTGGGGCTTGTGTAGCTGGTCAGATACCTCTTTAGCTGCATTTTTATCTTGTCAAAACTTCTTAATGGAAAGAAGGCTGAAAGTTTAATTTCCTGCTGTCGTGGACTGTATTTTCGTTGCCCTTCTTGTTTGAGTGCCACTTCCCTTCTCACCCTTCTCTTGTGTGCGTTTGACACACATGGCTGTGTGTGCTGATAGCCAATGCACCCGCAAGGTAAAGGACCTCAGAGTGCTGTATCTGCAAGAATGGCCTTGGTCTACAATTGTGTGCAATGGCATTTGACAATTGTTTTCCTAGCTTTGAAGAGCCAGTAATATAAACAGTGCAATAGCACACTTGTTAAAGGATGAGCTGCTGTGTTTTAAGGAGTGAGGCATATAATTATGTATCTTCAGTGTGATCCACTCTCTGAATAATGAATACCAGTCAAGGTATCTAATCTTCTTATATGGACTCCTGTTAGAGAAACTTATAGCAATAGTAGCAGCCAAACCCACTTGAAGTAGGTGCATCAAGGAAAATGTTGCTGGCACTAATCTGAGCAGCTGGCCCTTGTTGGTGGCTTTCTTGCGATGAGAGGGTCACTCATTAAAGATATAGTGACACTTTGCTGCTTAGAGCTTTTTTTCCCCAATTACTGTGCAAGTCAGTACTGAGGAGTTTGAAAGTCTGAGGATGATTATGTCAGGGATCAATAAAAACTTGGAAGAACTAATGAAGAATCAAGGGTCACGCTAGTATGAGTGACAGTTGTGGGTGTGTACTATAGGCCCCCTGATCAAGAGGAGCAGGCTGATAGTGCTTTCTATGAGCAGCTAGAAGTAGCCTCGAGATCCCAGGCCCTGGTCCTTATGGGGGACTTCAACTACCCAGATATTTCCTGGGCAAGCAACAGGGCCAGTCGTATGCAGTCCAGAAAATTTCTGCAATATGTTGAGGACAATTTCCTGCTACAGATGGTGCAGGAACCTACAAGGGGAGGGCGGGTGCTGGACCTTGTTCTTACTAACAAGGACAGGCTCATCAGTGAGGTGAAGGTTGGGGGCAGCTTAGGACAAAGCGACCATGAAATGATTCAGTTCAAGATCCTGAGTGGAAGAAGCAAGCCAAAAAGCAGGATAGCTACCCTGAATTTTGGAAGAGCTAACTTTGATCTCTTCCACAACCATTTAGGAGCTATCCCGTGGGCTACGCTGTTAGAAGGCAAGGGAGCTTGTGAGAGCTGGTTAGCATTTAAACAGCACTTCTTCCAAGCACAGGATAGGTGCATCCCTTTGAGGAAGAAATCGGGAAAGAGAGGCAGAAGACCTGCGTGGATGAGCAGGGAGCTAATGAGTAAACTCAAAGGGAAGCAGAAGGTTTATGAACTGTGGAAACAGGGTCTGTGCACCTGGGAGGAATATAGGGATGTTGTCAGGGCCTGTAGGGACGCAACTAGAAAGGCTAAAGCCCGCTTGGAAATGAAGCTAGCAAGGGACATAAAGGATAATAAAAAGAGTTTTTTCAGATATGTGAATAGTAAGAGGATGACCAGGGCTAATGTAGGTCCCTTGATGAATGAGGCGGGTGTCCTGGTATCGGGTGATGATGAGAAGGTGGAAATACTGAATGCCGCCTTTGCCTCGGTCTTCACTCCAAAGGCCCCTCGGGACCCGCAGATCCTGGATGAAAGTAGGAGTGTATGTGGAATGAAGAGCTTCCCTCTAGTTGAGGTAGGGGTGGTCCAGGAGCGGCTCAAAGGGATTAATGCACACAAATCCATGGGCCCGGATGGGATACATTCACGTGTGCTGAGGGAGCTGGCGGAAGTGATTGTGGAGCCGCTTGCTATCATCTTCGACAGCTCTTGGAGAACAGGAGAAGTACCTGAGGATTGGAGGATAGCCAATATCACTCCAGTCTTCAAAAAGGGCAAGAAGGAGGAACCTAACAATTATAGGCCAGTCAGCCTCACTTCTGTCCCTGGAAAGGTGATGGAACAGCTTGTTCTGGATGCCATCTCCAAGCAACTGGAAGAGAAGAAGGTCATGAGGAGTAGTCAGCATGGATTCACCAAGGGGAGATCGTGTTCGACCAATCTCATAGCCATCTATGATCTCATCACCGGCTGGGTGGATGGAGGGAGAGAAGTGGATGTCATCTACCTTGACTTCAGCAAGGCTTTTGATACTGTCTCCCATGACATCCTGATAGAAAAGCTGAGAGAGTATGGGATAGATGAGTGGACAGTGAGGTGGGTTGAGAACTGGCTGTCGGACCGGGCTCAGAGGGTGGTGATCAGTGGAGCAAAATCTGAATGGAGGTGTTCCCCACGGTTCGGTGTTGGGTCTGGTCTTGTTTAACATCTTCATCGACAACCTCGATAAGAGCATCCACCCTCAGCAAGTACGCCGATGATACAAAGCTGGGAGGGGTGGCTGACATGCAGGAATGCTGCGCTATCATTCAGCGAGACCTCGATAGGCTGGAGAGCTGGGCAGGGAGAACCCAAATGAGGTTTAATAAAAGCAAGTGTAAAGTCTTGCACCTGGGGAGGAATAACCTCTTGAATCAGTACAGGCTGGGGGATGACCTGCTGGAGAAGAGCTCTGTGGAGAAGGACCTGGGGGTCCTGGTTGATGACAGGTTGGCCATGAGCCAGCAGTGTTCCCTGGTGGCTAAGAGGGCCAATGGGATCCTGGGATGCATCAGGAAGAGTGTGGCCAGCAGGTCTAAGGAGGTGATCCTCCCCCTCTACTCTGCCCTAGTCAGGCCACACCTGGAGTATTGTGTCCAGTTCTGGGCTCCCTGGTATAAAAAAGACAGGGATCTCCTGGAGAGAGTCCAGAGAAGGGCTACGAAGATGATTAAGGGCCTGGAACATCTCCCCTATGAGGAAAGGCTGAGTGAGCTGGGACTGTTCAGCCTGGAGAAAAGAAGACTGAGGGGGGACCTAATTAATGTTTATAAATATCTTAAATATGGGATGCAGGGGGAATTGGCCAAGCCCTTTTCAGTAGTCTGTGGAGATAGGACAAGGGGCAATGGCTGTAAATTTGAGCACAGGAAGTTCCGCACCAACATGCGGAAGAACTTTTACACAGTGAGGGTAACAGAGCACTGGAATAGGCTGCCCAGGAAGGTGGTGGAGTCTCCTTCTCTGGAGATATTCAAGACTCGTCTGGACGCCTATCTGTGCAATATGTGCTAGGGAGCCTGCTTTGGCAGGGGGGTTGGACCCGATGATCTCTCGAGGTCCCTTCCAACCCCTATGATTCTGTGATTCTGTGATTCTGTGAAGGTTAAAGCAGTAGCAACTGCAGGATTTCATGGTAAGGATAATTCTTCAACGCTTGACAAAAACAGGTAGCAAAGGTGCCCAAGAAGTTCCCTTCTGCTTATCTGGTAGTTGTTCAGGCTGGATGGGAACCTTTAGTGTGATACCTGTGGTCAGTGTTACTGGGTGGAATTGCCTTCAGTTCTGGAGTCACTTAGCTTACAGGCAGGTGTTACAGTTTTGTGTAGTTGGGTGCTGGAAAAGAACAGGGGTGCAGAAAATGGCTGGTGTGAGGAGCTGCTGGAATTCTCCAGAGCTTCTAACTATAAACAATTCAAGGCCAGAATCATTGTTTACTAGGGCCAAGCCAATGAGAGATAGTCATAGCGCCTCTGAGAATCACATATAGGAGAAAACAACCCGGAAGCAGCTGCATTTTGCCACCGGAGAAGGGAGTGAAGAGATGTAACGAGCTGTGCAGACACCAAGGCCGGGGAGGACGGGGGAGGAGGCGCCCCAGGTGCCGGAGAGAAAGATGCCTCTGCAGCCCGCGGAGAATCCACCCCCATGGAAAAGGCCGAGACCCCACCTGTAGCCCGTGGAGGGGCTCCATGCTGGATGGAGCAGGTGGAGAAATAGAGAAGATGCTGTGACCCTACATTGTGACCCCCTGCCAGCACTTGCAGCCCATGAAGAGAATCAGAGACACAGAGATGAGCAAGAGAGTTTTGTGCTGAAACAGGTTTGCTGGGGGGAGGCTGGTGACGGGGACTGAGAGACATTGTGATTTATTGCTGCCTGCCATAGCAGTGATCCAGGCGGAGCAGCTGATGAAGAGATAAAGCCCTGGGGGCAGAGACTCACGTTGGAGAAAGTTTGTGGTGGACTGTCTCTCGTGGGTGGGACCCACAGTGCAGCAGGGGGAGGGTGTGTGTGTGGAATGAATGCCCCTCCCCGGCCGAGAAGGAAACCAACTTGCAAGGAACTGACCGAAGCCCCATCTCCCAGTCCCTGCCCCCCTGTGCTGTGATCGGGGGGAGGAAGGGAGTGAAATCATGACTAGAGTGAAGTCTGCTAAGGAGGGAGTAGGGGGGGAGGTAGAGGTGTTTTAAGATCTGGGAAGGAAACAGCTCATGAAGAAGTAACCGAGAACCCCATTATTTTTTCCTAGTCCCTGCCCCTCCCTGCACTGTGAGCAGGGAGGGAAGAAGGGAGTAAAATCATGGCTAAAGGGAAGTCTGCTTAGAATGGAGGGGTGGGGGGAAGGTGCTACCGAGAACCCCATTTTCCCCAGTCCCTGCCTTTTCCTGTACTGCAAACGGGAGGGAAGAAGGGAGCAAATAAACCCTGACTAAAGTCTGCTAAGAAAGGAGTGGTGGGGGGAACGTGTGTTTAAGATCTGCTTGCATTTGTTTTAAGATTTGGTTGTGCTCTTGACTCCGGTTTCCACTGTTCTTTTTAGTGTAGTGTAATAAATTAGAGTAGTTTCTTTCTTCATTCTGTGTTGAGTCTGTTTTGCCAGTCTCGTTGCTGATAAAATGATTTCTCCTTGTCCTTATCTGGACTCCTAAGCCTCTTGATATATATTTTCTCCCCTGTCCAACTAAGAAGGGGAGCAATAGACTGATTTTGGTGGGCGTCTGGTCTCCAGCCAGGGCTAAACCATCACAGTTACCTTCTCAGATAAACATCCCTTGAGGTGTTTCACGGGTGTTTCCCTGCAGACTCCAACCACCTCAGGAGCCCCTGGCTCATCTCAATAAGACTTGGACTGTGCTGCAGTGTCCCCAGGCAGGGCAACATGTTTAATGCCCCTACCAGCACCCCGTCCCTCCAATCCTGATGTGTCATCCCACAGCTTGTCACAGAAAAACTTGGTATTATTATCCCCCTCCCCCTTCACATCTATTTTAAAGCTCTGTCAATCAGCCCCACAATCTCTTGGGCAAAGACCCTCTTCCCTTTGAGAGAAGTGTTTCCCGTTTGATACCAGCAAGCCCAGTGCCATGTAAGCCATTCCTTCATCAAAGAAAGCAAAATTTTGGTGCTGACACCAGCCATGAACCCACGTATTAATAGATTGGACCCTCCTGTTCCATCCAATGTCACTGCCTGCAACTGGAAGGAGAGAGGAAAACCTAACCTATGATCCCAGATTTCCCCACCAACCACCCTAAGGCCTTGAAGTTCCTTTTAATTGGGGGCCTCTTGATCCTGGTTGTTTTTTGACAGGTCCTCCTGTTTCTCTTTCAAGGAGGGCAGAGCCTGGCTCCACCATCTATCTCTTGTTCAGCCTCCCTGATACTCCTTAACTCACTTTCTCTTGCAGCTATACCGACATGTTGAGAAGACAGTCCACCTGATCACAACTAACACAGCAGGTCTCATGGTTGCCGGCCGTTACCAGTGAAAGGCTCTGGCACTCCCTGCAGCCTGTGACCTGGACACCTGTGTGTTTCTGTGGGAGCTCTGTCTGGATTCCCACATCCATTCTGGCTAAGGTTGAATGCACTGCCTTCTGCCAGGTGAAGACCGTAGCTGAGCTCTTTCCAAGACAGTGATGACCACCAACAGCACTCACCTCTTGAGCTGGGAGAGCTTCAGTTCCTTCCTGTGTGCTCTTCCTCACACACTGCTACAACCCATACTGGCTGACACCTTTGCACTATAGGCCTTCCCTGTGCCCTGTGCGCAGTGACCAGGTTGCTGCGCTCCCTGAGGCTTTTGAAAAAGGCAGGGGTGTGCTGATTAGTCAAGCAACTCCTCGTCAACAACTCCCACAAGAGCTGCCAGCTCCGGATGGATCTCTGCTCCTCTAGCATCTTCCTTCCTTGGGAAAAATTTGGGAAACCTCCCTGTACACCAAAGTCTGTTGCTCCAGTACTGGCCACACAGGGTCCGAAGCAGCTCCTCTCGGCAACCAGCTACAAAGTGGGGTCCTCTCTACACGTGCTGCAGGTCTTGCCTGGAGCTTGCTCCAGTGTGGACTTCCCACCAGGTCACAGCCTCCTTCATGTGTCTCCACATGCTCCAGCGTGGGTTCCTCCAGTGCTGCAGGTGGAATCTCTAGTACCCATTATCTTCCACGGGCTGGAGGGGACAGCCTGTTCTACTATGGTCTTCTCCACAAGCTCTAAGGAAATCTCTCCTCCAGCACCTAAAGCAACTCTTCCCCGTCCTTCACTGACCTTGGTGTCTCCAAAGTTTATCACATCTTCTCACTCCTTTCTCTGGCCACAAAAAACCTGTAGCTCTTCTTTCTTTTTTCCATCTTCAGTATCATTGTCGCTGATTGGCTCAGCCTTGGTCAGCAATGGGTCTGTCATGGAGCTGTCTGGTATTGGGTCTGTCGGACCTAGGGGAAGCTTCTCTAAGAAGCCAGCCCTACAGCCCCCTCCCCAGCTACCAAAACCTTACCACAAAAATGCAGACAGAAGCTTATAGAAGGTACAATACGAGGTGTCCTGTGGTTTTATCTGCACAACCACGGAGAACATATGAGGATGTGGTATGGGAAAGCATATTTCACTAATCTACAGGCATGAGTAAATGAGCTGCAAAGCAAAATAATATTTCAAGTGGTAGCAAAGATGCAAAGTCCATTGATTAGTTAGAAAATTTAGCAAGCAGTCACTTAGGAAGTGAGACTATTCTCCTTAGGAGTATAGTAGGATCAATAGCCCAGCTGAAGTGCATCTACACCAATGCATGCAGCATGGGCAACAAACAAGAGGAACTAGAGGTTCACAGAATCACACAGAATCACAAGGATGGAAAAGACCTTTTAGATCGAGTCCAACTGTTCCTGTCCTACGCTAAACCATATCCCTAAGTACCTCATCTACCCATCCTTTAAACACATCCAGGGATGGTGACTCAACCACCTCCCTGGGCAGCCTGTTCTAGGTCCCAACAACTCTTTCAGTGAAAAATTTTTTCCTAACATCTAATCTGCACCTGCCCTGGTGCAGCTTAAGGCCATTTCCCCGTGTCCTGTCTCCTGGCTGAAAAGACCATCGCCCACCTTTCTACAACATCCTTTCAGGTACCTGTAGGCAGTTCCCCTCAGCCTCCTCTTCTCCAGGGTAAACAGCCCCAGCTCCCTCAGCCGCTCCTCACGATTTGCCCTCCAGCCCCTTCACCAGCCTCGTTGCCCTTCTCTGGACGCGCTCGAGGACCTCAATGTCCTTCTTATGGTGAGGAGCCCAGAACTGGACACAGTACTCAAGGTGCAGCCTCACCAATGCCGAATACAGGGGCACAATCACCTCCCTAGACCTACTGGCCACACGATTTTTGATAAAAGCCAAGATGCCATTAGCCTTCTTGGCCACCTGGGCACACTGCTGGCTCATATTCAGTTGGCAGTCAACCAACACCCCCAGGTCCCTCTCTGCCTGACAGCTCTCCAGCCAGTCCCCACCAAGCCTGTAGTGCTGCATGGGGTTATGTCCCATCTGCAGACTCTGCACTTGGCCTTGTTAAACATCAGCCCATTGGTCTCAGCCCATTGGTCCAGTCTGTTCAGAACCCTCTGAAGAGCCTCCCTACCCTCAAGCAGATCAACACTTCCTCCCATCTGCAAACTTACTGAGGGAGCATTCAATCCCTTCATCGTGGTCATTGATAAAGATGTTGAACAGAACTGGACCCAGGACTGAGCCCTGGGGGATGCCACTCGTCACTGGCCTCCAGATGGATTTTGTTCCATTTACTACCACCCTTTGGGCCCGGCCATCCAGCCAGTTTTTAACCCAGCTGAGGGTCCACCTGTCCAGGCCAGTGGCAGCCAGTTTCTCAGTCAGAATGCTGTGAGAAACTGTGTCAAAGGCTTTACCAAAGTCCGGGTAGACCACATCCACACCCTTCCCCTCGTCCATTAAGCGGGTCACCTTGTCGTAGAAGGCAATCAGGTTAGTTTGACAGGATCTACCTTTTGTAAACCCATGTTGACTAGGCCTGATCCCCAGCCATCACGCATCTGCTGCATGATAGCACCCAGGATGACCCTCTCCATGATCTTCCCTGGGACTGAGGTCAGACTGACAGATCCTCCCTCCAACCTTTCTTATATATATGTATAACATCTGCCAGCCTCCAGTTGAGTGGAACTTCCCCAGTCCACCAGGACTGCTGGTAGATCATGGAAAGGGGTTTGGCTAGCATATCTGCCAGCTCCCTCAGTACCCTTGGGTGAATCCCATCTGGCCCCATTGACTTGTGGGTCTCTAATTGGCCAAGTAGGTCACTAATCATTTCCACCTGAATCATGGGAGTTTTGTTCCACTTCCCCTCCCTGTCAGCCAGTTCCTGAGGATGAGTACTCAGGGAATATCCTACTTTACTATTAATGACTGAAGTAAAGAAGGAATTAAGTACCTCAACCTTGTCCTCATCCCTTGTCACTAATGTGCCATCAGCATCCTCCTTTTACTGTTTATATATCTATAGAAGGACTTTTTATTATCTTTCACAGAACTGGCCAGTCTAAGTTCCAGTTTGGTTTTAGCCCTTCTGACTTTCTCCCTACATGATCTTACTACATTCCTATAGTCATCCCAAGACACCTGCCCCTTCTTCCAAAGGTCATATTTTTCCCTCTATTTCCTGATATCTTCCCAGATCTCTCCAGTCAGCCAAGCTGGCTTCAGGCCTCGCTGACTCCTCTTCTGACACTGGGACAGCCTGTTCTTGTGCTGCCAAGATTTCCTTCTTGATGAGCATCCAGCCCTCTTGGGCTCCTTTGTCCTCAAGGGCTGCCTCCCATGGAACCTTATCAAGCAGCTTTCTGAACAGTCCAAAGTCAGCCCTACGGAAGTCTAATGTGGTTGTTCTGCTGTCTCCTTTCCTTACTTCTCCTAGTACTAAGAATTCTATAAGCTCATGATCAATATGCCCCAGGCGTCCTCCAACCTTCACATCCCCCACTAGGCCTTCTCTTCAACTTACCTGATGTCTGCTGGAAGTATAATACAGCAGAGAGGAAAGAGTCTAGGAGGTTCCTGGAGTGTGTGGAAGACAACTTCCTGACACAACTGGTGAGTGAACCGACTAGGGAAGGTGCCCCGCTGGACCTGTTGTTTGTGAACAGAGAAGGCCTTGTGGGAGATGTGAAGGTTGGAGGATGCCTGGGGCATAGTGATCATGAGCTGATAGAATTCTCAGTTCTAGGAGAAGCGAGGAGGGCAGTAAGTAGAATGGCAACCTTGGACTTCTGTAGGGCAGACTTTCAACTATTCAGAAGTCTGGTTGATAAAGTTCCATGGAGACAGTCCTTAAGGGCAAAGGTGCCCAGTAGGGATGGATGCTCTTCAAGAAGGTAATTCTGGTGGCACAAGAACAGGCTGTCCCCATGTGCCAGGAAAGGAGCTGGAGAGGGAGTAAACCAGCTTGGCTGAGCAGAGAGATCTGGGTAGACATCAGAAAAAAAAATAGGAAAGTCTATGAGCTTTGGAAGTAGGGGCAGGCATCTTGGGAGGACTACAGGGATTAAGTAAAATCATGTAGAGAGAAAATTAGAAGGGCTAAAACCATACTAGAACTCAGATTGGCCAGTTCTGTGAAAGATAACAAAAAATCTTTCTACAGATACATCAAGAAAAGGAGGGCCAAGGACAATGTCCAGTCCTTACTCTATGAAGGGGGAACATTTGTGACTGTTGTAGTTTTTGGTGGCTGGGTTCTGGTGGAGAAGGGGAAGCTGCAGGGGTGGCTTCTGCAAGAAGCAGCTAGAAGCTTCCCCTAGGTCCGAGAGAGTAAACACCAGCCGACTCAAGGCCGGAGTCGTTGTTGACCAAGGCCAAGACAATCAGCGACGGTCATAGTGCCTCTGTGTATCACATTTAGGAGAAAAAAAAAGCTAGCTTTTTGCCACCAGAGAAGGGAGTGAGAAGATGTAAGGAGGAGGAGGAGGCGCCCTGGGTGCCGGAGAGAATGACGACCCTGCAGCCTGTGGAGAAACCTATGGTAGAGCGGGTGTCCGCCCACAGCCCATGGAAAAGGCCCCACCTGCAGCCCATGGAGAGGCCCCATGCTGGAGCAGGTGGAGACATACAGAAGACGCTGTGACCCGCATTGGAGCAAGCCTCTGCCAGCACTTGCAGCCCATGGAGAGAGACAGAGACACAGACGAGCAAGAGAGAGAGAGAGATCCACACCAGAGCAGGTTTGCTGTGGGACTTGTGACACCGTGGAGGACCAGGCTGGAGTAGTCTGGGCATGAGACTGAGTGACATTCTGTGTTTTGTGACTGCACCCCCTAGAAGTGACCCATGTTGGGGCAGCTGGTGAAGAGCTGAAGCCCTGTGGGAAAGGTTGCATGTTGGAGAAGTTCATGGAGGACTGTCTCCCATGGGTGGGGTCCTGTAGTGTAGCAGGGGAAGGGGGTGTGTGTGGAATGCTCCCCCAGCTAAGAAGGAAGACAACTCATGAGGCACTGACTGAAAACCCTCACTCCCCATTCCCTGCCCCTCCCCGTGCTGTGATGGGGGGGAAGAAGGGAGCGAAATTATGACTAAAGTAAAGTCTGCTAAGAGGGGAGGGGTGGGGCGAAATAGAGGTGGTTTAAGATCTGGAGGAGGAAAGCAGCTTGTCAGGAACTGACCGGAACCCCATTCCCCCATTCCCTGCCCCTCCCCACGCCATGTTGTGGGGGGAAGAAGGGAGTAAAATCGTGACTAAAGTGAAGTCTGCTAAGAAGGGAGGGGTGGGGGAAGGTGCTTTAAGACCTGGCCACACTTCTCATTACCTGACTCTGGTTTCACTGGGTGTGTAGTGTAGTTGTAATAAATTAGTTTTCTTTATTCTGTGTTGAGTCTGATTTGTCCATGACCCCAATTGCAGAGTGATCCCTCTCTGTCCTTATCTCGAATCCTAAGCCTCACAATATATATTTTCTCCCTTGTCCAGCTGAAAAGGGGAGTGATAGAGCAGCTTTGGTGGGCATTTGACCTCTAACCAAGGCCAAACCACCTCAAATTGTTATATGTTGTACCAATTATATTGCAGTAGGAAACACACAAATTAATGAAGGATGAGTGCCACGATGATGGGACTAGAACTGGCCTCAGCAACCATTGTCCACAAAGTTTAGAAAAAAAACCCCCACAGACTACAAGCATGGGCCACGCCATGTACATTAGTTGAGATTCAGGGAGGCAGCATGCAACAGTCCAACAGCACACATCATCACTCCTGCCCTGAGAGACTGTTATGACAGATGGAACCCAACATCATGGATTAAATGTACTCAACAGACATTTTAGAGGGATGGCCCATAGACTAAGGGAATGATATCTGCATGTGTGTATGTGTGTGTATATATATGTGTGTGTGTGTGTGTGTGTGTGTGTGTGTGTAAAAAACCAGAAAACTGGTCATGCCTAAGGGAATTGTTTGATCTGGGTATGGCTTGAATGGTATGGAATAAGGGGTGGATAATGTCCTGGTTTCGGCTAAGATAGAGTTAATTTTCTTTCTAGCAGCCTGAATGCCATGTTTGGGGGTTAGGATGAGAGCAATGTTGATAAAACCCTGATATTTTTAGTTGTTGCCAAACAGTCAAGGACTTTTCAGTTGTTCATACTTCCCTGCTAACGAGAAGGCAGGGGGCAGCCAGGAAGTTGGTAGGGGACACAGCAGGGACAGGTGACCCAAACTGGCCAAAGAGAGTATTCCATGCCAATTACATCATGCTCAGTATAAAGAGGGGCTTGTGGGGGGAGTAACACAGAGTTCCAGGACACGCAGTTTTTAGGGATGGTCCAGTTCCGGGACAGCTCTGAGCTGTAAGGCCTGAGTTGTGCGGTTCAGTGAGAATCTGCATTGTCTATCACCAGTTTCATATATTTTTGCTATAAAAGTCCTATTATTGTTATTTCTCTTTGTGTTGTCCTGGTAAACTATCCTTATCTCAACCCACGAGGTTTGCCTTTGGTTTTTTACCTTTTTTCCTTCCCTTCTTCTCCCCGCCCCCAGAGCGAGCATCTGCGTGGTGCTCAGCGCCCTGCTGGGGGCAGAACCATGACACTGACACAGCACAATGAGAGGGGAACAACAACAGAGCCCTATACAGAATACTGAACCCAACGTCCAACAGCACTCAGACTGTCTTTGGGCCACCCAGACCCGCCCCTCCACGACCAACCACTTTTATGTGGAACATGATGTCACCGGGTGTGGAAAACAACCTTGGCCAGCTCAGATCACCTGTGCTGGCTCCTTGGGAAAGTTAACTCTGTCCTAGCTGGAACCAGGACAATAAGAAATTGTCTGTGTGGTCGCGCTCAGAGAGTTGTGATCAATGTCTCAATGTTGGAAACCAGTGACCAGTTGTACCCCTTAGAGGTTGGTATTGGGACTGGTGTTGTTTAACATCTTTGTTGGAGATAAAGTCAGAGGGACTGAGTGCACCGTCATCAAGTTTGCCAATGACACCAAGCTGTGTGTTGAGGTCAAGATGCTGAAGGGAAGGGATGCCGTCCAGAGGGACTTTGACAGGCTTGAGAGGTGGGCTTATGCGAACCACATGATGTTCAAGGCCAAGTGTAAGGTCCTGCACCTGGGTCAGTGCAATCCCAAGTAGAACTACAGGCTGGCAGGAGAATGGATTGAGAGCAGCCCCAAGGAGAAGGACTTAGGAATGTTGGTTAAGTTCAACATGAGCCAGCAATGTTCACTCACAGCCCAGAAAGCCAACCATATCATGGGCTACATAAAAAGAAGCATGAGCAGCAGGTCAAAGGATGTGATTCTGCCCCTCTACTCCACTCTTGTGAGACCCTATCTGGAGTGCTGCATCCAGCTCTGAAGCCCCCAACATGAGAAGGACCTGGATCTGTTGGAGCTAATGCAGAAGAGGGCCACGAAGATGATCAGAGGGGTGTAGTACCTCTCCTATGCAGACAGGCTGAAAGACTGGGCTTGTTCAGCCTGGAGAAGAGAAGGCTCTGGGGAGACCTTATTGCAGCCTTCCAGTACATAAAGGGGCCTACAAGAAATCTGGAGAGGGGCTTTTTAAAAGGGCATGTAGTGATAGGACAAGGGGTAATGTTTTAAACTAAAAGAGGGTAGATTTAGATTAGATATTAGGAAGAAATTCTTTACTGTGAGGGTGGTGAGGCACTGGAACAGCCTTCCCAGAGAAGTTGTGGATGCCCCCTGCCTGGAAGTGTTCAAGGCCAGGTGTGATGGGGCTTTGAGCAACCTGGTCTAGTGGAAGGTGTCTCTGCCCATTTCAGGGGAACTAGATGATCTTTGATTCTATGATTAAAAGGTAAGGCACACCCCCCAATAATATTATTTAATCCCCATTACTTTGTGAGACAGTACCTCTCTGAAGCAGGAAAGCAAAATCCAGATCAAACATAGGAAACAGAAGAGGGTAATAAGAAGTATCTTACCTTTTTAAACATAATTAATGAGATAACAGCAGATGCTGTGAAGAGTGTAGCTATGATTATCATCATAATGCCAACAGGGATACTCTTATTAAGACCAGTAAGAGATGAAATCCACCCACTGAAGGAAAAAGAAAAGATAAACTGTATTAGCACAGTACATGAACCATTCAACCACAGATATCCATATCAAGGGAAGTTTTATAACCTCCTGGTTCAGATCAATGGAATGTTTTTGAAGAAAAAGTCATGGAAATTATACATAACCATATTTCTGTTCTATAATAAGCTTTTACAGGTTAGTTTCCATTTTCCCAAGGCATGCAGTGAAATTATAAGGAAAATTTTAGTAAATTTTATTGTCCATAAGAAGAATTTTGAAGAAAATGAGAGACATTAGAGAGTTGCTAATCAACATTAGGGTTTTTTGGTCATACTGTCATTTCAGAATAAGACTACATGATTTCATGGAAAATGTCGCTAAAAAGATAGCTTGTAGCTTCTTCAAAAATAAAACAAAAACATACCACACACAGAGCTTCTATGTGGGAAACTCATTTAGTTGTATCCACACTGTGATGCTTTCTCAATTGGGGTTAATATAATTACTTTTTAAAGTAGATAGTGTCAGATTAATTAAGAGAAAAGATTGCTATATCAGTATCTACTTCAAACATTTCCCCATTCTTCAAAATTGAGACACCAACATAAAAGTTCAATATCAAATTTGAAGCCACAGAAAGCAGGTTGCCTTAAGAAAAACAAAACATGGAACAGATTCTTCCATGGAAATGAGCAAAATATTTCAGTAAACCCAAAAAACCTTAAAACTTTCCTCTATTTGTTTCAAATTGCTTCAATATCCCTATATACAACTGAACTCTACCACAGAACTCCAAAATCCAAACTGCAATTAGCATCTTCTGATGATCTGGCTACTTTTCATACCCCGTCCCCAAGCATCCTTATAAGTACACTACACATACTTGGAGAATTGGCCCTCTAAAATTACTTTTTACTTTGTACATGTCAATCAAGGTATCTATGAAAAAGCAAAATATCAGATTTAAGAGCAAAAATAATAAACCAGTATTTTTCCGTACATTCTAGTTCTAAAGTGTTATAAATGGCAATGACAAATTGTTCACTCGGTCTAAATAGAATTTATTTGAGCAAGCAATAAGCAGGCAAAACAGCGCTGGGCGGCCGGGGAGCCTCCTGCTCCACCAACGGCACACACCTCACTCCCCACCAGCGTCCCTTTTTATAGTTCAGGAGTCCCAGGTTTACGTCGCACATTCTGGTATCTTTCTGCAGCTGCGCGTACTGTTGCTAGGGGGTCGTCCTAGTCTCTCTGGTGGTCGTAAAGATGAAGGCCATAGTCTTCCTCAGGTTGAACTTTTCAACTCCTTCCCCTGGCACATGCGTAGTTGTGATCGTTCCAGATGGCACAATTTTAATTGGGATGTTTCTTTCTTATCTATCCCAGGCACCACCTTCCTAGGGATGCTTCCTCCTTATCAGTCCTGGGTCTGCTTTAAATTATTCCAAGGACACTAATCACTCAGGACTAACTACACTAGAGTTGTTCAAGTGAGACATTGTTTATGTGAGGTCGCCTCTGACATAACCACTATGGCACTTCAAACTATCTTGTTAGTAAGCCCCCCCCTTAACCCTTTGTAAGCATCTTGTTAGTAAGTAAAAGTGTGTGCACAATAGTTCAATAGCTACAAACAAAACATTCAAACAATTAACAATTGGGGAACCTACCCCCCTTCACCCTTATCTGCCAGTTTGAGAACAAATTCCTTATGGATTTTTATTTATTACATAAAGCAATGATATTTTGTCTGCTGTACATACATTTAGAGGTTAGCAGGAACCCGCAGATACACAGAAGTGTTATTACCCAAGTACATTATTGTCAGTCATAGCGCTCCATGCTATCAGCTGGCTGCTACAACCATGCTTTTTGTTACTCCAAGTTTGTTGGGTTTTTTTCCAAGAAGGGTGATTGATTCCCAGTAGCTTTTCCTTGTAAAATCTAAATATTATACTGTGGAGGAATGGTTCCGTGAGAACAGCCACATATTCACACTCTCTATCCCTGCGAACAAAACAGCCCGAATGAAATATCACTTTAAAGGAATGTGGAGCTAGCAGCAAAGTCAGATAATGGGTTAAGGAGTATGGGCTGTGAATAGAAGCTCCTAATTCTGAAACATTCCTCTGAGACAAGATAAGATAGAGGCCTTGCACAGGTGTCCGCTCTATCGCCTTCACTGTTTTCACTTTCCTCTCCCTGCGGTTCCCAGCCATGCTTTGTTAAGCTTGCTAGAGAGTATATAATCACGCTGCTCTGTGGAATAAACGAACTGACTGCTTTTAGCCACATTGGTGTGCGGTCTGATTCCTAGCGCAGTCCCGCTCTTTCGAAGCCCCTGGACCTAAAAGTTTCCCAAGATCTGGATTAGGACGCGGGGAACACTCGACAATTGGCGCCCGAACAGGGACCGGAAAGAAGGTTTCGGAGACGGTTGCTACAGAGGAGGCGCCGCTGAGAATCGTAAGTGTTGCGGTAGCTGGTTGCGGGGTCGCTACCCGCCCTCTGTGCCCACAATGGAGTGGGGAGCTGCGGAGAAACTGCTCTTAAGTACATTCTCTAAGAGAGGCGAGCAGGAATCTCCAATAGGGCTAGCTGCAAAGAAGCCGACTCTAGGTATTTTCTCAAAGAAAAGCGAGCTGGTGACTCCAATAGGGCTTTCAGACTTAATTAAATGGGCCCGCAGGTCGGGACACCTGGAAGAAGTAGCGCTGATATTCAGTGTTGCTGAGTGGCGAGCGATAGGAGATCATATTTGGGATGTGGTGATTACTGGAGGAAAGGAAGAAAAACAACTGCGATCGTTGGGTGCGACCTGGCGTGTAGTATTTAACACCTTAAACGCCATGCAGGCAGAGAGGCAAGTAGCTGCTGCAGCTGTTCAAGCTCTGTCTGGCTCAGTGACACCATCTACCACCCTGTTAGAAACTCCAATATGCGGACTGGTTCACCTGGTTTGTTCAAATGCTGCGGAGTACAGGACTCAACTGAAAAACAGCAATCTAACACCTCGGGGGTGAAGTGTCTGAGTCCTTTAATTCTACTCCGAAAACTAACTCTGCTTTAAAAACTAATGAGTCAACACAAACTCCAGCTTCTGCTGTTGAGAATACCCCCTCGAATCCAACTCCTAGTTGCCCTCCTTCCTCCAAAGCTACTTGGCCAGATTCAGAAGGGGAGGAAGGAGAGACTGAAATGTGTAAACTTACTGGGCGATTGCAGAAATTGGAAATATCACGAAGAGAAAAATTACAGAAAAGTTATCAACATAAAAAAAGTAAAGGAGGAGGCAGCTGTTATTCCATCATTGCCTTCTGCTCCTCCGGACCCGGGAGTTTATAGCCCTCCCACCCCTTGGACTGGAGTTATACAATATGCTCTCTAAGAGAGTAATTAAAAATGCTTTAAAATAGCTCCTTTTGTGGAGCGAAGAAAGGAATCTTACAACAAACGTAAATACAGCGTTTGATTTGCCTACTTGGGAGGCTATTGGAGTTTAACTCCTTGACGAACCCTCAGCTGGGGCGAAAGAAGCTAAGTCATTAATAACTCTCTGGAAATTATTTGAAAGGACTCTAACCGAAATGGAGGCGGATTGCGTTGCTGCCGCTTCAGCCTTTGCAGCTTTAACACCAGTTGCGATTTCTACAGAACTGATTCAAAAGGGAAAAAATCTACTACGGAGAATGTGTTTTTGTTTCTGGGTGCTCTTTCACCTACCCCAGTTACTATGCTAAGTAATTATGCCATGTTATCAGAGCAAAGTGATAAATCTGTCGGAACTGACCGGGAAGGCGAGCAAGTTGTGCACGTAAATCTGCCACCACAGTCTGCAAACTCCCCCACTATGATAGCTTTGGAAGGAAAAAACGTGGAAAAAAAAGTACAACCGACTGCCTTTAATATCTATTCACCTCTAACTTTTACTGAGCCTAAAAGAGCCCATGACACAGTCAGAAATGTTAACCGCCATCTAAAACTTCAGCTTGTCTTTGAAAAGCTGGAAAACATGAAAGCGGAGCAGGCAGTTGCGGCAACGGCATGCCCTGCTGTGAAAGGGTTTGCAGAATTGCCCACCCACCCACCTGGACACTACTGACACGAAGAATCACCGACTACGGCACAGACAAGGAACCTATGCCTACGGACAAGAAACCTAAGGACAGGACACAGGACACCTACGGCCATGGACAATTATCGGCTTTGACAACCATCGGATCAGGGACACATTTTGTATCTACACCCACCACTGCCACCCACACCGCCCGACAAACATCATCCATACATCTCCTGACACCCGAGAGACTCTGCAGAGACTGCTCGTCGGAGCCTGGGCACGTAAGGTGGCGTCAGAATGGGAAAAATGGTTAAATCAGGATATTTTGATTCCTACACAATCGTGAAAATTACCAGGGAAAAGTTTATGTGGGGATGAGCGAGTGGTAGAGAGAGTTGATAGCGGGCCGGTGGGAGGTGGACAGAACAGGGTCCTAGCACTCATGCAGGGCTCAGTCACGAGGGCTTTAGCTTTCCTAACATGATCCCTGGCTGCTCAGACAATTTCTCTGCATTCCTCCCATGCTACCTGCATTTGCTTCCAGCCTTTGTAAGCTGCCTTTTTGTATTTGAGTCTTTCCAGGAGCTCCTCGTTCATGCATGCAAGCCTCCTGGCCTTTTTTCCTGACTTTGTCTTTGTTGGGATGCATCTCTTCTGAGCTCGGAGGAGGTGATTCTTGAACACTAACCAGCTTTCTTGGGCCCCTGTGGCCAACCTAGTGGCTTTCTACAATGGAGTGACTACATCAGTGGACAAGGGAAGAGCAATGGATGTCATCTATTTGGACTTCTGCAAGGCCTTTGGCACAGTCCCCCACAACATCCTCCTCTCTAACCTGAAGAAATATGGATTTGATGGGTGGACTGTCCGGTGGAAAAAGGAAGAAAGGGAAAAAGGAAAAAAAGGACAATGAAAAAGAGAAGGAGAAAGAAAGAGAAAGAGCAAGACAAAGAAAAAGAAAAAGTTTAAGACTAGCACAAATTTCCACAACTGGACATGTGGATGAACGTCCAGTCTTTCGCAAGAGATGCAGAACTGCTACACTTGCTGATGTCTTAGTATCTGCAGTAAAATACAAGGCACATCCAAATAATATAGCATAAACACAGTTGACCAATTTTAAAGAGACAATTGGGTTTTGTATAATTGTAAGTGAAGGTTTCTTATTTGGAGAATTGTAACATCCTCAGCAAGTTTGCTGATGACACCAAGCTGAGTGGTGAGGTTAATGTGCCAGAGGGATGGGATGCCATCCAGAAGGAGCTGGACAGGCTGGAGAAGTGGGCCCAGGTGAACCTCATGAGGTTCAACAAAAGCCAAGTGCAGGGTCCTGCACCTGGGTCAGGACAATCCTCATTATCCATACAGGTAAGGAGATGATGTGCTGGAAAGCAGTCCTGAGGCAAAGAACTTGGGGGTGCTGGTGGATGAAAAGCTGGACATGAGCCACCAATGTGCATCTGCAGCCCAGAAGGCCAACCCCATCCTGGGCTGCATCAAAAGAAGTGTGGCCAGCAGATCAAGAGAGGTAATTCTGCCCCTTCTACTCTGCTCCGGTGAGACCCCACCTGGAGTATTGCATCCAGCTCTGGAGCCCTGTGGCAGTTTGCCACTCCCCTTTTCAGCTGGAGAGGGGAGAAAATAGATATATTGTGAGGCTTAGGATTTGAGATAAAGACAGGGAGAGATCATTCCGCAATTACTGTCACAGGCAAAACAGACTCACACAGAATAAAGGAAAGAAAACTAATTTATTACACTACACCACACACCCAGTGAAACCAGAGTCGGGTAATGAGAAGTGCGACCAGATCTTAAAGCACCTCCCCCCACCCCTCCCTTCTTAGCAGACTTCACTTTAGTAATGATTTCGCTCCCTTCTTCCCCCCATTGTGACACGGGGAGGGGCAGGGACTGGGGGAATGGCGGTTTCTGTCAGTTCCTCCTGAGTTGTTTTCCTTCATGGCTGGGGGGGGGGGGCATTTCTCACACCCTTCCCCTGCTGCACCGTGGGGTCCCACCCACGGGAGACAGTCCTCCACGAACATGTCCAACGTGAGTCCTTTCTGTTGGGGCGTCATCGCCTCACCAATTGCCTCAGCATGTCTCCCTTCCATCGGGTGCTGACCTTCCAGCCCAGACTGCTCCAGCCTGGTCCCCCCCCGAGTCACAAGTCCCCCAGCAAACCTGCTCCGGTGTGGGTTGGTCTCTCCACAGGCTGTAGATGGAATCTCTGCTCCCCGTCATTATCCATGGGCTGCAGGGGGACAGCCTGCTCCACCATGTTTTTTTCCGTGGGCTGCAGGGGAATCTCTCTCTCCAGCACCTGCAGCACCTCATCCCCCCCTCTCCTTCTTCACTGACCTTGGTGCCTGCACAATTTCTTACAACTTCTGTCTCAGTTTTGCTTAGCTGCACTGCCGAGATAGCTTCTGCAGGCAGCAGCTAGAGCTTTCTGCAAGCCCCAGACTATAAACATCGGCCGATTCAAGGCCAAAGTTGCTGCTGACCAGGGCTGAGCCAATTGGAGATGGTCACAGCGCCTCTGTGAATCACATATAGGAGAAAAAAACCAGCAAGGAAATGCATTTTGCCAATGGAGGACTGAGAAGATGTAACAAGCTGTGCAGACACCAAGGCCAGGCCCGAAGGAGAAGGGGAGGGGGAGAAGAATGAGGCTCTCCGAGTGCTGGAAAGAGAGATTGCCCTGCAGACCGTGGAGAAGACCATGGTGGAGCAGGTGTCCCCTCACAGCCCATGGATAAGGACAGGGAGCAGAGACATCTACGGCCTGTGAAGAGATTGATCCACGCCTCAGCAGGTTCGCCAGGGGACTTGTGACTTTGCGGGGGACCAGGCCGGGGGAGTCTGGGCCCAAACGTCAGCACCCATGGAAGGGAGTCCTGCTGAGAGGCTTGTGGTGAGGAGATGACTCCCTGGTAGAGAGGACTCACGCTGAAGGAGTTTGTGGATATGACTGTCTCGCATGGGTGGGACCCCACGGTGCTGCAGGGGAAGTGTGTGTGTGTGTGTGTGTGTGTGTGTGTGTGTGTGTAATGCCCCCCTCCCAGCTAAGACAGAAGACAAGTCAGGAGGAATGGACTGAAAATCCCCATTCCCCATTCCCTGCCCCTCCCCGCGCCGTGGTGGGGGGGGGGAAGAAGGGAGCGAATTTATGATTATAGTCAAGTGTGAAGAAGGGAGGGGTGGGGGTGGGGGGGAAGTAGAAGTGTTAAGATCTGGAGGAGGAAAGCAGCTTGTGAGGAACTGCCGGAACCCCACTCCCCATTCCCTGCCCCTCCCCGCACCATGTTGGGGGAGGGAAGAAGGGAGTAAAATCGTGATGAAGGTTTAAGTCTGCTAAGAAGGGAGGGGTGGGGGGAAGGTGCTTTAAGACCTGGCCGCACTTCTCATTACCTGACTCTGGTTCACTGGGTGTGTAGTTGTAGTAGTAATAAATGACTTTTCTTTCTTTTATTCTGTGTTGAGTCTGTTTTGCCCATTGCACTAATTGGAGAGTGATCCTTCTGTCCTTATCTCGAGTCCTAAGCCTCCCGATATATAATTTCTCCCCTTTTTCGGCTGAAAAGGGGAGTGAGCGAGCAGCTTTGGTGGGCATTTGGCCTCTAGCCAGGGCAAAACCACCACATCTTCTCACTCCCTTCTCTGGTGGCAAAATGCAGCTGCTTGCGGTTTTTTTCCTCCTAAATGTGATTCCCAGAGGCACTGTGACCATCGCCAATTGACTCCGCCTTGGTCAACAACAACTCCGGCCTTGAATCAGCTGATGCTTACTCTCTTGGGCCTGCAGAGAGCTTCTAGCTGCTTCTTGCAGAAGCCACCCCTGCAGCCCCCCCTTCTCCACCAGCACCCAGCCACACAAAACTGCGACATAATCCTTCCTTTCCATATAGAAGATAACAGCTATGATGATCTTCCTGTGTTATCATTGGCGTCAAGATTACTATTCTAACAAAAAGACACTAACTTCACAGACTCACAGAACAGCTGAGGCAGGAAGGGACCTTTGGAGATCATCTAGTCCCAGCCCCCCTGCTCGAAGCAGGGTCAGCTACAGCAGCTTGCTTGGGGCCTTGCCTGTTCAAACTCACTCACTTTATATTAGATTATTTTACTTAAATTAGGCCAATCTACTTCTACATTTGATCTTGCTTGCTAAAGAAATCAGTATCGCTGGGTTCTATGTTAATGAGTTTCTCTGTAGGACTGGGGCCTTCAGCATGGCGTGGAATTATTGTGCAGGATATAACCAGGAATTTAGAAGATTCCCATACTGAAAAACATGGGCTACAAGTCGGGGGATAAAGGGAAGTCCAGCTTCTCCACTGACAACAAATTCTTTCTTGCAATTTCAAGTACGTTATTTTGTCAGGAATTATTAGAGGCACCTCCACTTCACTAAAGGGTTTTACTAGTTTGACCAGAAAAATACTGCTCTCAACATTCAAAATAATAACGGATCTTAGGGGAAAATATGCCTGCAAAGAACATTTCTATCAGACCTTTCCAGAAATAGTACATATTGGACATAAATCCAATCTTAAATTGAAGAGAACGACACCATTCTCAACAAATTCTTTGAAATTACCGTTTTTTTTAAAAAGACTGTGACTGTTTATCAGTTAATTACCATACTATACAACTCAAACCAAATAAATGTTTATCATAGTTTAGCCCCAGCTGGTAGCTAAGCACCATGCAGCTGCTCACTCACCCCTCCCCTCATAAGAGGATAGGGAGGAGAATAGAAAAAAAACACCTTATGGTCTGAGATAAAGACAGTCTCATAGGATAACAAAGAAAGATAATAATAATAGTAATAATAGTAATAAAAATAATAACAAAACCAATAACAACAACAATATATATGTAAAACACGTGATGCACAAATGCAATTGACGTGCGGAAGGGAAAATAAGCCTCAGTGCCCAGACTGTTTCCAAGCAGCAGTTCTGCCTCCTAGGTAGCCTCCCCAGTTAGATATGGAGCAATTATTATAATCACACGTAAATTACTAACCAATCATTGTAACTGGGAATGTATTACCTTGTAAAATTTGTGTATAAATATAGCAAAACTGCCAGCTTTTGGATGTGCTGCTGAGGAGCAGGGCTCTGAAGCGGGAGACTCCGTCGAGGGACCCCCTTTCTGCGAGCAACAACCCCCGGACATAGATCCGCGAGGGCAACTAACAAAAAGCACCTAAGATCAAAAGGAGAGAGGCAGAGGTGCACCCATCAGTGGCCATCAGCACCCATTAACAGCCATTGTTCGTCGCCTGCACTGCCCGGAGCGGTGACTCATCGGGGGCGGAGCTAAGGGCGACAGGAATTATCCCTCTCCATACAAGAGAGGCCTCTGGGAGCGCGGCGACCCGGAGCGCGGCGAACAGGACGGGCAAACAGGGCGTGGCGCGGCAGAAGGGCGTGGCGCGGCAGTTAGCGAGGCAGTTCGCGCAGGCAGAGCAAGCAGGCCGAGCAAGCCTCCCCTCCTAGTTTGCTGAGGGGGTATACTCAGAGGACCGGCTCGCAGAGTACAAAAGGGCGAGCTGAGGGTTCCCTGTCTGCTGTGTGCTCAGCTAACCATGGTCTCCACCAGGCGCAGAGGTTCCCCCTGCAAATCTCGGGCAACCCCGATGGAGGGCCTGCCTAGGGATGCTGCGGTCCAGGTCTCAGGCTGCAGGGAATGCCAGAGCCTGCAGTTGCCTGGGATAAGAGGCAAACACCTAGCCTGTCTGAGGTGTGAGCAGGTCGATGACCTGCTTGCTTTGGTGGTACAACTAAAGGAAGAGGTTGAAAGACTGCGGGTGATCAGGGACTGCGAGCGAGAGATTGACTGGTGGAGTAGCTCCCTGGCGTCCCAAAAGGAAGACAGTCAGGATGACACCTCACACCTGAAGACGGTCCCCCCTCACTGCCCGTGCCAGGTTAATGGGAGTGACCCAAACCCCGAGGAGGCCTGGAAGACAGTCCCGACTCGGCGTCGTAGGCACTCCCCCTGCCTACCTACCCCACCCCCTCAGGTGTCCCTGAGCAACAGGTTTGGGGCCCTGACAGTTGAGGAGGAGGTACCTGAGGAGATGAATGGAGCCCCTCTGCCTCAGAGAAAGCGGAGGCCTAGAGTGAGGCGGTCATCTGCACGCCTTGAGACTGCCTCTGTTAGGCAAGAGAGGAAGGTAGTCGTAGTAGGAGATTCCCTTCTCAGAGGGACAGAAGGGCCTATATGTAGGCCAGACCCTACACGCAGGGAGGTGTGTTGCCTCCCTGGAGCCCGGGTCAGGGATATTACCAGAAGGCTACCAGGCCTGGTAAGATCCACTGACTATTATCCCTTACTGATAGTTCAAGCAGGCAGGGACGCAATCACAAAGTGTAGCCTGCAAGCTGTCAAAAGGGAATTCCGGGACCTGGGGCGCTCTGTTGAGGGGGGGGGAGCCCAAATAATATTCTGCTCTATCCCCACTTGTGGGAGGAGGGGCTCAGAGCAGGACAGGATAACCCATGAGTTGAATGTGTGGTTAAAAGGCTGGTGCCGGCGCAAGAACTTTGGATTCTTTAACCAAGGGATGGTGTACTCTGCTCCTGGCATGAGTACTGCTAATGGGGCTCACCTGTCCTATAAAGGAAAGCGGATCCTCGCCCAGGAGATAGCAGGGCTCATCGATCGTGCTTTAAACTAGTTAGGAAGGGGGAAGGGGATATTAAGGCGGCTGCCAGGGTTAGGCTTCGGGAGACACAACGGGAGTTGACGGTGGGAAGAGGTAAATACCAACAGCACAGTCGTGGACTTGGGGACGTTTTTCCACGTGAGAGTAGGGAAAATTCTGTGGACTGCCCTGAGTACTCCTCCGTGGAGCCACTTTTGCCAGTCCCCTGTCAGAAATCTCGCTGTGGGCCGTTGAGGATACCTACATCTGCTTCACCACTGAACTGTCCTTACACAAATGCACGTAGCATGGGGAACAAACAAGAAGAACTAGAGATCTTTGTGCGGTCGCAGGGCCATGATCTCATCGCAATCACAGAGACGTGGTGGGACAACCTGGACGACTGGCACACTGTCATGGATGGCTATGTGCTTTTTAGGAAAGACAGGCTAGGGAAGCGAGGTGGAGGAGTTGCTCTTTATGTGAGAGAGCACCTAGAATGTGTTGAGCTCCACCTGGGGAAGGATGAACCTTCTGTCAAGTGCTTGTGGGTTAAAATCAAGGGGCAAACCGGTATGGGGGACATTGTTGTGGGAGTGTGCTATAGGCACAGGAGCAGGTAGATAACGCATTCCATAAACAGTTAGAAGTAGCCTCAAGTTCCCGGGCACTGATCCTTATGGGGGACTTCAACTACCCAGATATTTGCTGGGCAAGCAATACGGCCAGTCGTATGCAGTCCAGACAATTTCTGCAGTGTGTTGAAGACAATTTCCTGCTACAGATGGTGCAGGAGCCCACAAGGGGAGGGCAGCTGCTGGACCTTGTTTTCACTAACAAGGATGGACTTGTTAGGGAAGTGAAGGTCGGGGGCAGCTTAGGGCAAAGCGACCATGAAATGGTTCAGTTCATGATCCTGGGTGGAAGAAGCAAGCCAAAAAGTAGGATAGCTACCCTGAATTTTGGTAGAGCTAACTTTGATCTCCTCCGCCACTTAATGGGGGCTATCCCGTGGGCTACGCTGTTTGAAGGAATGGGAGCCTGCGAGAGCTGGCTAGCATTCAAACAGCACTTCTTCCAAGCACAGGAACGATGCATCCCTTTGAGGAGGAAATGGGGAAAGAGAGGCAGAAGACCTGCATGGATGAACAGGGAGCTATTGAGCAAACTCAAAGAGAAGCAGAAGATCTATGAATCGTGGAAAAAGGGTCTGAGCACCTGGGAAGAATACAGGAATGTGGTCAGGGCCTGTAGGGATGCAACTAGGAAGGCTAAAGCCCTCTTGGAAATTAAGCTGGCAAGGGACATAAAGGATAATAAAAAGGGGTTTTTTAGACACGTGAACAGTAAGAGGATGTCCAGGGATAATGTAGGTCCCTTGCTGAATAAGGAGGGTGTCCTGGTTACGGGGGATGCTGAGAAAGTGGAGATATTGAATGCCGCCTTTGCTTCGGTCTTCACTTCAAAGGCCCCCCGGGACCCACAGACACTGGATGAGAGTAGGACTGATTGGGAAATGAAGAATTTCCCTCTGGTTCAAGTAGGGGAGGTCCAGGAGCGGCTCAAAGGGATTAATGCACACAAATCCATGGGCCCAGATGGGTTACATCCACGTGTGCTGAGGGAGCTGGCGGAGGTGATTGCTGAGCCGCTCTCTATCATCTTCGACAGGTCTTGGAGGACAGGAGAAGTGCCTGAAGACTGGAGGATAGCCAATGTCACTCCAGTCTTTAAAAAGGGCAAGAAGGAGGAACCTAGTAACTATAGGCCAGTCAGCCTCACCTCTGCCCCTGGAAAGGTAATGGAACAGCTTGTTCTGGATGCCATCTCCAAGCAATTGGAAGAGAAGAAGGTCATGAGGAGTAGTCAGCATGGATTCACTAAGGGGAAATCGTGCTCGACCAACCTCATAGCCTTCTACGATCTCATGACAGGCTGGGTAGATGGAGGGAGAGCAGTGGATGTCATCTACCTTGATTTCAGCAAGGCCTTTGATACTGTCTCCCATGACATCCTGATAGCAAAGCTGAGAAAGCATGGGATAGATGAGTGGACAGTGAGGTGGGTTGAGAATTGGCTGTCGGACCGAACCCAGAGGGTTGTGATTCGTGGAGTAGAATCTGACTGGAGGCCTGTTACCAGCGGTGTTCCCCAGGGCTCAGTGTTGGGTCCAGTCCTGTTTAATATCTTCATTGACGATCTTGATGAGGGAATAACATCCACCCTCAGCAAGTACGCCGATGATACAAAGCTGGGAGGAGTGGCTGACACGCAGGAACACTGCGCTGCCATCCAGAGAGACCTGGACAGGCTGGAGAGCTGGGCAGTGAGAAACCAGATGAAGTTCAACAAAAGCAAGTGTAAAGTCTTGCACCTGGGAAGGAACAACTGTTTGTATCAGTACAGGCTGGGGGATGACCTGCTGGAGAAGAGCTCAGTGGAGAAGGACCTGGGGGTCCTGGTAGATGACAGGTTGGCCATGAGCCAGCAGTGTGCCTCGGTGGCCAAGAGAGCCAATGGGATCCTGGGATGCATCAGGAGGAGTGTAGCCAGCAGGTCAAAGGAGGTGATCCTCCCTCTCTACTCTGCCCTGGTCAGGCCCCACCTGGAGTATTGTGTCCAGTTCTGGGCTCCTTGGTATAAAAAGGACAGGGATCTCCTGGAAAGAGTCCAAAGAAGGGCTACGAAGATGATTAAGGGCCTAGAGCATCTCCCCTATGAGGAAAGGCTGAGTAAGCTGGGACTGTTCAGCCTTGAGAAGAGAAGACTAAGGGGGGACCTAATCAAAGTTTATAATTATCTGAAGCAGGGGATGCAGGGGGAATCGGCCAGCCCCTTTTCAGTGGTCTGTGGAGACAGGACAAGGGGCAATGGCTGCAAGTTGGAGCATAGGAAGTTCCGCACCAACATGCGGAAGAACTTTTTCACAGTGAGGGTGACTGAGCACTGGAATAGGTTGCCCAGGGAGGTGGTGGAGTCTCCTTCACTGGAGATATTCAAGACCCGCCTGGACGCCTATCTGAGCAATATGAGCTAGGGAGCCTGCTTTGGCAGGGGGGTTGGACCCGATGATCTCTCGAGGTCCCTTCCAACCCCTACAATTCTGTGATTCTGTGATTCTGTGATTCTGTGCTTGATTTGTGGAAATCCCAGGCCTGAATAAAAGCAATATCGCCCCCGTTTGTGGGAATTGGCTTACTGCACACCGGGTAATGAATCCACTTTTTGGATAACACTGGCACAAGACACTAGTCTCACCAGGAAAAAGTTCTCAGCTATGAGCACATGGGAATCCCAGCATCCATAAGCACTCTCGTTGTAGAAATGAAAAGAAACCCTAATTTTGCTGCAAGGTGTGGTTGGGGGGGTGGGGGGCTGCAGGGGTGGTCTCTTGTGAGACAAGATCGGGGCTGCCCTGTGCTGAACACAGCTGGTTTGACAGTGGACTCACCTCTGACCAAAGATGGGCCAATCAGTGTAGTTGGTGATGCCCCTGTGAAAACATATTTAAGAAAGGGAAAAACGTTGCACAGGCAGGGAAAAAAGTGTGAGAAACAGCTCTAGGCACTACTTGTTTAGGGCTGCCACATCATGTCAGATCTGGCCTTTGTTTCAAAGGAATTCTCAAAGTTTTGGTCAGAGAACTACTAGAAAGATTGGCCTCTCAACGTGCTTGAGGAGGTTAACTTCTAATATGTCAAATATCAACAGGAAACATAAGCATTTATATGTTCTGTGATATGTCAGAATGATAGGCAGTGAGGAAGAGAAAGATTAAGAATTACCAAACACCGCTGTAGGAGAAATTCATATTGTAACTGATCAGCAGTGGTAATTTGTGACCAAGGAATGATCTGGCATGGAAGGCAAGAAGGCCCAATTGCAGAAGGGGTTAAACTGGCTGGAAACAGGAATGCTAGAGACAGAAGGACTCCCAGGTAAGGGAGTGAAGTGTGCTGATGAGATAAGAAATGCTGCAGCATTGCCTTGTAACAATCCTAGAATGCAAGTGCTCAGGAGCCACCTTTGGGCAGCAGAACTGGCTCTGGGGAATGAACCCAGTGCTGGGCCAAGGCACCCCATGCCTACAATTCATGGGACTGGTGCACGTGTATATAAGGAAAGGGCTCGTGAAGCATCTTTGCTTATGGCAGTAGGACTGTCCAATGCATTGTTCATTAATCATGTTGGCTTTTTTTATTTAAGCACAAACATGTGTTTAATCTGCCTCAAGAGATACAATAAAAATTCCCCAACACCACACATGTAAACTAAGTTGAACGTTAAATCAACTTTTATTCAAAGCACCTATTAATATGACAGCATATTTGTTCTTCTGCTGTTAAGTCATGCCAAATTACAGCTTAATCTTATGAAGCACAGAACACCAGTATTTCTTGTATGCAATCACTTTTTAACAAAACAAGAGGCAGTCTTCCACCTCAGTTATTTACTTGTTATTTTACCCAAAATTTGTTAACTTACACAGAAGTACTTGAGCTGTCTGAATTTTTTCTACATCTAGATTTCGGTGTACTTGCCATACTGAAAGTAGTATTGTGCAAGTTGTCAAAATCATTACAGCTGACTGGGAAAATCAGTTCTATTGAATTAAGTTATGACTTGGATCTGCAACTGGCTGGTGATTAGTCTTGTGCCCTGTGAAATAGCACTCTCAAGCAATTCCGAGTTATGACTCACAAGTACAACAGATTCATGCTCAAGACTAATTTTGGGATCAGACTATTTGTATGCAGCCCACTGAACAGTCAAAAGCACGTAACCGAGAAATTCTAAACCCACACCCATGAATTGCCAGGTAGTTTTACATAGGCTAACAAGCCTGAAATGATTACAAAGTGTTTAATTTTTTTAAAGACCAAAACTGAAGTGCATTAATACCTCATTTTAAACAAACCAGGTGAACGCAACAATTGCAGTTTCTGCTGCAGAATTAGACTGCTTTTCTGAAACAGCTGTATGCATCTAGTCAGTCTGTATCAAGTAATTGAACATTTTTTTTTCTTCTCACTTAAGAAAGAGGGAAAGTCTGAATTCTTATCTGAATTTCCTGACCTTCAATGAGAGGGTAGAGTTAAAAGCAAGTGGGTCATTAAATATTACTTATTAACATCACCTAAAGCAGTAGCTCAACTAAAGAGTTTATCCAATTTGGAAAAAAAAAACAAACTGTAGCATATTAGGAATCTCTGGTTGCCTTCCAAGCAAAATACAGAAAGAGATCACCATGAGACTATGGTACTTGAAAGTACACAATACTCATGAGGTGACAAGATTTAGTACTAAATGCTTTTGATCTGCATCTTAGAGCATTAGGTAGTGCTCTGTACCTTCATTTATTTGGGAAATTGTCCTGGTTCTGGCCAGGCCAGAGTTAACCTCCCCCCCGCCACCAGCAGCCAGCACAGGTGAGCTGAGTTAGCCTGGGCTGTTTTCTGCACCACCTGACATTACTCCTCCATAAAAGGGGCTGGTTGGGAAGGGTGCTTGTGGGTGCTTCCAGGGCAGCCTGAGTTGGGCCTGGCCTGGCCTGAGTTTGGCTGGGCTGGTGTGGGCCTCTGTGTGGTCACTAGTTGTGAGTGAGATTTGCTGTGGGCTGTTCTTGTTCTCTGTTCACAATGGTTTTGTCAGTAAACTGTCCTTATCCCAACCCATGGAGGCTCTCTCTCTTTTTCCCCTGGGAGTGAGTGAGCAGTGTGTGGTGCTTGGCCACTGGCTGGGGCTGAACCACCACAGTCCTTTTTTGGCACCCAGTGTGGGCTACAAGGGATTGGGATAATGGTAGATCTGACAGAAGTGTGTTAAAGCTGAGAGAAACATTTACCATGTTGTTCAAAGAAGTGATGGCAGCTATGATATTGTTTGATCACCTGGCTGTGGTATATGAACCCCCACCCTCTCTATGCAATCCCTGTTATGGTGTTTATCACCTCAGGGAGGGCAGTCAGATTTTTAATTCTGTTATACTGTGTGATATTGGTTTATGATGAGATGCTATCTGTGTTTGTGAGCCTCAGAGAGTATTTCTATGTGGCCTTTCTGTCATTTCCATCTATTGGGCAGCATATCTTAGCACTATTTAACAATCATGCTCAATTTATGGGGAAGATGGGGGGAGGGTGCGGGGGGTGTGTTGGTGTGCTTTTTCCTCCCCTTTTTCCTTTAGGCTTGTTACAGCATCTTTTGAGAACTTTTACTATCTCTGGGATGTTCAGAACAGCATATGCCTCTTGCTCGCTCTTCTGAATGTCTTTATGGTCTTATGTGTTGCCAGCAACTGTTTCAAGAATATTGCCAAGAGATCCTCCCTGGGGCTGAAGGGTCAGGAGTGGCATGGTGTACGGGAGGGCATGAGCAAATGCCTAGACAAGAAAAACAGATCCATAGGCACCGTGGCTACCCGAAACTCAGAAACCAACACTGTAAGCTGAGCCAGAAGGAACCCTTACAACAGGCATTATAGCTGCACTCAGACGCTGCAGCTGCTCCAACCCCCACAACAAGCAGCATGGGTACTCAAACCTCAGAGGCAAATCCTGTAGCTGAGCCAGAAAGCCAACCAGTACCAATATCAATCGCCCCTATACAGAAGAAGAAATGCATGAAGAAATCAGTCCGCATCATGAAAGATGATGAACTGAGACCATTGTGAGAAGCTGAAGAGGCAATATATAGATGGGCTCGTGAGCGAGGGGTGGATTTAACCATGGACACTGTTTCGCAGGTTATCCATGAATGTGAAACATGTGCCTCGATCAAGCAAGCCAAGTGGTCAAAGCCTCTGTGGTATGGAGGATGATGGCTGAAATATAAATACGGAGAGGCCTGGCAGATCGATTACATCACTCTCCCGCAGACAAGCCAAGGCAAGCGGTATGTGCTCACAATGGTAGAAACAACCACTGGCTGGCTGGGAACTTATCCTATGCCCCATGCCACTGCCCGGAACACCATCCTGGGTCTTGAGAAGCAGTGTTCTGTACCTTCTTTTATTTAGGAAATATACAAATTCACACAGTTAACATAATCAAAACTGCCTTTGGAAGCCTATTTTCTGGTTATATAGTGAATACTTTTTTGCCGTGTTTAACTGATAGCTGTGCTACGGTTAGTGAAACACAAAATTGGCATGTTATCCTGAGGTAAAGCAAGAAGGTGGCTTTATGCACAGCAAGTATGGAGGCTTCTATTTGCTGATACTCATAGAGCAATACTTTAAAACTCAAGTGTTTGCTAATAGGAGATCTAAAATAGTTTAGTACAATTCAATACTCCCTTTATTAACAAAAGCAAGTGCCAAACCATTAAAAGGGTCCAAAAATATCTAAAAGAAAAATGTTACCACTTGTTTACTTTTGTCTAGACCTTGAAAGACTAATCATTTTCAGATAAACCCAACAATGTGCGCAAACGTTCCTAACATCATACATTAGGAATAACAAGTGCTACTCAAGCCAAGAGATTCTGCTGAGATCAAATAGAAAAACCCATAAAATAGCAAAATCAAGTCTCATATCTTGAGCAGTCGCAGTGAAGGTCCTGAACTATCTTACAATTTCCTGCATGAAGCAGTTTCCTCCCCTCTACAAGTTGAGATATCTAAGCTTTGCCTTCTGCCTTAGTGATAATAGGTAAAAATATACCAACCTTAGGAAACTTGGTTCCATTGCTGCTTATAGTATCTTCAGACCTACCACTTAATATAGTGAGATAAATACTTTCCCTTTTGTCAACCACCTTTGGCCACGTGTATCATTCTGCTAACACTGTGCAAGTGCTTCCTGGGAAAACTGTTTCAAATAAAGTTAACCTTGCAAAAATCTAGCTTCCCACAACATGAAGTTTGTCCACCCTGCATTATGCAGTTTCATATTTACAAGTTACTTAAACTTTACATTTGTCTTCTACCTTACAAAACGTGCAACTCTCTCACCCCGTCTTATGGGGTGACAACGTTCTTCATTAGTTCTACACAACAGCAGCCTATGATAAGTAAATAAGGTGCTTAGATTATGCCCAGGATCTAACTGGGTAAGGACCACCAAGTACCACCATTTTGTAAAGGCAGGCTCCATTCCTATGCTACTGTCACAGTGGTGCCACAGCTAGGTTTGCAAGCTCAATAAGAGCCAATGCACCATGCATGCGTTCACGCTGTTCCTGGAGGCGACGGTGAGCAGCTGAATGAGTGTTATTTTTCTCTTCATCATATTGAAGATATCCTATTGGGTCCTGCTGTTCCTGATCCATTTTCTGGTTTGTTTTGCTTTTCAAAGAGGGAGCACGCTGTTCTCTAGTCTCCCAGTATCTACAACATCAGAGGTGGAGAATGCTTTTAAGTTATGTACAGTTTATGTAAGAACTACCATTCAAAGACAGCAAAGACCTTCCAAGTATTTTCTTGCACATGAGTAATCGCTCCCCTCTTTCAACCCTTTTGTGGCACTATTTAAGCTGTCAGAAGCCTCCTTTATTCAGCATTTTAAGTGTAGAAGTGTCCAAGGGACATCTGATCCTTCACACAGATCTTTGTTTCATGGTATTCCCACCAGTCAGCTCTCCCTGTGCATACACGATTGTTGTTCCTCACATATAAATGCAAATTCAGCAGTATGACTGTAGCCCTAACATGGTATTAGCTAGTGTTGTTCAAGCAAAGAAATGCATGTAAGTAGAGAAGGAAAAACAGATGAGAAAGCCTCATGAGGAACTTTGTCTTAACCTGGAGTCAGCACTTTTCAAAGTTGTTAATAACAGGCAAGGCTGGGCTGAATCATGCTAAAGGAACAGCTGGGTTTTGTTTGCAGGGTTTTTTGGTTGTTTGGGGGTTTTTTTGCCTCTAAGAATAAAACACTTTCTCAGGCCCCTCTGTGTTTAAGTTTAGAAAGAGATCACACCATAAGGAAACTTACTTTGCTAGCCACTCAGCTGCAGCTTTATTGTCAGCTGTCTGGTTTTTACTCACTCTGACCAGGAGTTCTTCCCTCTTCAGCCGGGCATATGGGTGTTTGGGGCAATGATGGTTTGCATGTGTGAATCTGCTCAAACAGCCTTAAAACCAAAAATATACCAATGAAGAACACATTAAGGAAAGCCATCAGCTGTCATGTTAGCATGACATCCATGAGACGAAGATGCTCCTGAATTCAACCTTTCTTACTCCACAAAAACCTGGATTCAGTTGAAAACAGCACACTAGGCACAGGGCCCATAACATTCCCAATCGTTTACAATTACTGATAACCTGGCTTATATAATCAAGCATGCAATCCTTATATCTAAATTTGTGTGATTATGTACAGATTCTGTGTGGCTTCTCCCTTCCCTAGAAGCTACTCCAAAATTAAGATCCAAAGCTTTAATAGACTGCTGCCACGTGAGCATCCATACATATATTCCCAGTACTAGACTGACACTGATTCTGAAAGCCACAAGTTATTCTCCCAGGGCTCACCATTCTCTGAGCAGATGAAAGGCTTTTCTCCTGTGTGAAGACGCTGGTGAGTTTTGAGTTGCCCACTCTGAACAAAGACTTTCCCACAGTCTGGGTAGTCGCACAGATAAGGTCTTTCACCTTTAAAAACAAAACCACAACAAACAAACAAACAAAACCAGCCCCCACCCCACCCCCCAAAAAAAAAAGCAACCCCACCCAAAACAACCATAAACCACGCACACAGATTTATGAAAGCTGAATATAGAAGAGTCATACTATCCAGTGGTGGTCCTTGGCTTCCACAAGCAAGCTCTTCTTTTGTGCACTCACACTTGTTGCATCTACTCAGAAAGCCTTAGTGCACTGGACAGCAGAGATACACTTTTACCCCAAACAGATGTTTAAAGTACTGTCCTGGTTTCAGCTATGATGGAGTTAAACTTTTTTTTAGCAGTGGATGGAATGCCATGTTTGGGTGTTAGCATAAGAATAGTGCTGATAGCACCCTGATGTTTCCGATTTGTTGCCGGGCAATCAAGTACCTTTCTCAGCTCTGCATACTTCCTTACTAGTGAGAAAGGAGGGGACGCAGCCAGGACAGGTGACTCGAATTGGCCAAAGAGCATATTCCATGCCAGTTACGTCATGCTCAGTTTAAGGGGGGACTGGGGGGAAGAGGGGGAGACAACGCCAGGACGTGCAGTTTCTGGGGCGGTCGGGTTCGGTTCTAAGCTGTGCGGCCTGAGTTGTGTGGTTTGGTGAGAAATTGCATTGTGTATCACCAGTTTCATCTATTTTGTGCTTTAAACTTATGTTATTATTATATCTAGTTTTCTGTTATTGTTTAGTAAACTATCCTTATCCCAACCTGCGTGGTTCTGGTTTCTAGGTTGTGGTTTCTTTTCCTCCTTTCTTCCTTCCCTTTTCCCCCTCCCCCAACTCTCCTTCCCCCTTCCTTTTAAAAGTACAAGCGACTGTGTGGGGTGCGGCCCTCGGCCGGGGCAAAACCACGACAGTTATTTTGGCGCCCAACGTGGGGCACGAACCCACGACCCTGAGATTAAGAGTCTCATGCTCTACCGACTGAATAACTGTCGTGGTTTTGCCCCGGCCGAGGGCCGCACCCCACACAGTCGCTTGTACTTTTAAAAGGAAGGGGGAAGGAGAGTTGGGGGAGGGGGAAAAGGGAAGGAAGAAAGGAGGAAAAGAAACCACAACCTAGAAACCAGAACCACGCAGGTTGGGATAAGGATAGTTTACTAAACAATAACAGAAAACTAGATATAATAATAACATAAGTTTAAAGCACAAAATAGATGAAACTGGTGATACACAATGCAATTTCTCACCAAACCACACAACTCAGGCCGCACAGCTTAGAACCGAACCCGACCGCCCCAGAAACTGCACGTCCTGGCGTTGTCTCCCCCTCTTCCCCCCAGTCCCCCCTTAAACTGAGCATGACGTAACTGGCATGGAATATGCTCTTTGGCCAATTCGAGTCACCTGTCCTGGCTGCGTCCCCTCCTTTCTCACTAGTAAGGAAGTATGCAGAGCTGAGAAAGGTACTTGATTGCCCGGCAACAAATCGGAAACATCAGGGTGCTATCAGCACTATTCTTATGCTAACACCCAAACATGGCATTCCATCCACTGCTAAAAAAAAGTTTAACTCCATCATAGCTGAAACCAGGACAAGTACATATTAAATGCTACTGGATGATACATTTTTTCCACAGAAAAATAACAAAATTACAGGAACATGTTAAGGCAAAAATAATCTTGCACATTATTTAACTAATCTATACTCAAGTCAGTTTCTAGTATGTTGAAGTACAAGATAATTCTAGAAGGCATAAAAAGGATGGGCTGACAGCAGTTCAGAGAAATCATGGGCCTCGCTTTTTCCCCATCCATGAGAAGATTGGACATTCCTCCCTGTCACCATCCAGATTTTTTTGGACTGCAGTGGGAATTTGAGTGAGGCAGACAGAGCACTACAGCAACTGCAAATAAGATGCCTCCTTATCAAGGAGGCATCCTTAGTTCTGTTCATTTTGGTATGTAAGACAGTGGCAAGCAATGTTACACACTGTTCTCCTCTGAAAACTTCTGCTTCAGCATGTAAGCAGAACTTAGTAGTGGCCGGGTTTCCAGAAAGGCTACGGTTTTGTATTTCTGCACTACTAGCAGCACCTCATCATCTTTGGTATTAGAAAGGGCAGTTCCAGAGAAGAGAAGAGAAGAGAAGAATTTGGCAATGTTTTCCCTTTGAGCACTGCATCCTGCCTTTCAGAGTGTATAATGAAAGACTGTGTTTTGTTTGTTTAAGAACTTATTTTTTTGACATACAATTTTCCTAAAGCACTGAGAGAAGTCCTAGAACTGATACTTGCAGTTAGGTAGAATGAAACATACAGAGTACATTGTATAGATAACATCCTATAGTACAAGTAGAACAAGGTAAAGGCAAACAATTTAATTGCAGTGGCAACCAGATATATTTTATCATTAATATGAACTGAACTAGGGTAAAATAACTGAGGTTAATGATATAGGCATGTATAAAGTTGGAGTTTTACTAGACTACTTGAAAAAAGCTGTAATGAATAAAAGGCTCCAGGCTCTGTGCTTTATGTTCTCATGGGGTGTGACCACGCGAATTGCCACGTCAGCGCCCCACAGCGGCCACCGTGTGCTGCAACGACCGCACTACCACAGATCTGGGGCCTCCAATAGAAGATGTGGAACTGTTGGAGAGGGTACAGAGGAAGCCAAGATGATGATTAGAGGGCTGGAGCACCTCCTCTCCAAAGAGAGGCTGAGGGAGCTGGGCTTGTTCAGCCTAGAGAAGAGAAGGCTGCGGGGGGACCTCATTGCAGCCTTCCAGTCCCTGAAGGGAGCAGAGAAACAGGAGGGGAATCAGCTTTTTAAAAGGGTAGATAATGGCAGGACAAGGGGGATGGATTAAAGCTAAAGGAGGGAAGGGTTCAATTAGATATTAGGGGGAAGTTCTTTACAGAGAGAGTAGTGAGGTGTTGAAACAGGCTGCCCAGAGAGGTGATGGATGCCCCATCCCTGGAGCTCTTCAAGGCCAGGTTGGATGGGGCCCTGGGCAAACTTGTCTAGATCATGCCTGGAGGTTGGTGGCCCTGCCTGTGGCAGGGGGGTTGGAACTGTGTGATCCTTGGGGTCCCTTCCAACCCAGACCATTCTATGATTCTAGACTCAAGCCAAGAGAATTCAGGCCGACTATAAACAACTTCCCCATGCAAACTGTAACAAGAGGAATGGAGATAGTGGGTATTGCCTCTCTATCTCTCAAGAGAGGATGATTCGGTGGCAAGTTTACAAAGGTCTGCCATGTCACCACTCCTCAGAAATGACAACTAAAAGAAGGTAACATTGACTTACTAAGTCAGAAGAGTAACACCACGGTGAGTTCTTTTCAATTAAGTAGACTGTGTTTAATACACAAGTTCAACACCTAGTTCAAGCTAATGAAATTAAAATATTTTGACCAGAAGGCGTGAAGAATATAATGTTAATATTAGTATGCACAGATGTGGGGTTTTTTAGTCAGAAAACAGACAACAGGTGACAAGGCTTAATGTGTCTACAATAGTTCATGCATTATTGCAGAATACAGTCTTTTTGGAACATTAGGAAAACAAAAGGTGTATTTACTTGGTATAAAAACAGCATCTCCCTTTCAGTTCAAGCTCAGTTGGACATCAAGTGAATTGTTAAGTTACACTTTTAGTGTATTATACTGCACAAGTTATCAGCCACTTTTAAGATACATTTTCCTCTTATAGCTATGCTTCGGCACCCGGGGGCGTTGGTCGACAGCCAGCTGAATATGAGCCAAGAAGGCAAATAGCATCCTGGCTTGTATCAGAAATAGTGTGGCCAGCAGGAGTAGGGAAGTGATCATCCCCCTGTACTCGGCACTGGTGAGGCCACACCTAGAATACTGTGTTCAGCTTCGGGCCCCTGACTACAAGAAAGACATTGAGGTGCTGGAGTGTGTCCAAAGAAGGGCAAGGAAGCTGGTGAAGGGTCTAGAGAACAAGTCTTATGAGGAGTGGCTGAGGGAACTGGGGTTCTCTGTCAGTGTCGCAGTTTTGCATGGTTGGGTGCTGGGAAAAGAACGGGGGTGCAGAAAATGGCTGCTGCAAGGAGCTGCTGGAATTCTTCGCAGCTCTAAAGTGTAAACAATTCAAGGCCAGAGTCACTGTTGACCAGGGCCAAGCCAATGAGACATAGTCATAGCACCTCTGAGAATCACATATAGGAGAAAACAACCCAGAAGCAGCTGCATTTTGCCACCGGAGAAGGGAGTGAGAAGATGTAACGAGCTGTGCAGACACCAAGGCCGGGGAGGGTGGGGGAGGAGGTGCCTCAGGTGCCAGAGAGAAAGATGCCCCTGCAGACCGTGGAGAAACCCCATGGAAAAGGCTGAGACCCCACCTGCAGCCCGTGGAGGGGCTCCACGCTGGATGGAGCAGGTGGGAACATAGAGAAGACGCTGTGACCCTTACGTTGAAGCAAGCCTCTGCCAGCACTTGCAACCTACAGAGATGAGCGAGAGAGAGAGAATTGTGCCGGAACAGGTTTGCTGGGGGGAGGCTTGCCGTGGAAGACTGGAGAGACATTGTGATTTATTGCTGCCCGCCATAGCAGTGACCCACGGCGGAGCAGATGAAGAGATAAAGCCCTGTGGGAAAGGGATTCACGTTGGAGATGTTCGTGGAGGACTGTCTCCCGTAGGTGGGACCCCACGGTGCAGCAGGGGAAGGGGATATGGAATGAATGCCCCCCCCGCCCCCCGGCCGAGAAGGAAACCAACTTGCAAGGAACTGACCGAAGCCCCCATCTCCCAGTCCTTGCCCCCCCCACCCTCCATGCTACGATGTGGGGGGGAAGAAGGGAGTGAAATCATGACTAGAGTGAAGTCTGCTAAGAAGGGAGTGAGGGGGGGGGAGGTAGAGGTGTTTTAAGATCTGGAAAAGGAAAACAGCTCATGAAGAAGTAACCAAGAACCCCATTATTTTTTCCTAGTCCCTGCTCCCCCTGTACTGTGAGCGGGAGGGAAGAAGAGAGTAAAATCATGGCTAAAGAGAAGTCTGCTAAGAATGGAGTGGTGGGGGGAACGTATTTTAAGATCTGGTTGCATTTGTTTTAAGATTTGGTCGTGCTCCCGACTCCGGTTTTCACTGTTCTTTTTAGTGTAGTGTAATAAATTAGATTAGCTTTTTCTTTCCTTCACTGTGTTGTATGGAGGAATGGCTCTGTGAGAACGGCCACATATTCCCACTCTCTATCCCTGCGAACAAAACAGCCCGAATGAAATATCACTTTAAAGGAATGTGGAGCTAGCAGCAAAGTCAGATAATGGGTTAAGGAGTATGGGCTGTGAATAGAAGCTCCTAATTCTGAAACATTCCTCTGAGACAAGATAAGATAGAGGCCTTGCACAGGTGTCCGCTCTATCGCTTTCATTGTTTTTAATTTCTTCTCCCCGCGGTTCCCAGCCATGCTTTGTTAAGCTTGCTAGAGAGTATATAATCACGCTGCTCTGTAGAATAAACGAACTGACTGCTTTTAGCCACATTGGTGTGCGGTCTAATTCCTAGCGCCGTCCCGCTCTTTCGAAGCCCCTGGACCTAAAAGTTTCCCAAGATCTGGATTAGGACGCGGGGAACACTCGACAATTGGCGCCCGAACAGGGACCGGAAAGAAGGTTTCGGAGACAGTTGCTACAGAGGAGGCGCCGCTGAGAATCGTAAGTGTTGCGGTAGCTGGTTGCGGGGTCGCTACTCGCCCTCTGTGCCCACAATGGAGTGGGGAGCTGCGGAGAAACTGCTCTTCAGTACCCTCTCTAAGAGAGGCGAGCAGGAATCTCCAATAGGGCTTGCTGCGGAGAAGCCGACTCTAGTTATTTTCTCAAAGAAAAGCGAGATGGTGACTCCAATAGGGCTTTCAGACTTAATTAAATGGGCCCGTAGGTTGGGACACCTGGAAGAAGTAGCGCTGATATTCAGTGTTGCTGAGTGGCGAGCGATAGGAGATCATCTTTGGGATGCGGTGATTACTGGAGGAAAGGAAGAAAAATTACTGCGATCGTTGGGTGCGACTTGGCGTGTAGTATTTAACACCTTAAACGCCATGCAGGCAGAGAGGCAAGTAGCTGCTGCAGCTGTTCAAGCTCTGTCTGGCTCAGTGACACCATCTGCCACCCTGTTAGAAACTCCGGTACGCAGACTGGTTCACCTAGTTTGTTCAAATGCTGCGGAGTACAGGACTCAACTGAAAAACAGCAATCTAACACCTCGGGGGGTGAAGTGTCTGAGTCCTTTAATTCTACTCCGAAAACTAACTCTGCTTTAAAAACTAATGAGTCAACACAAACTCCAGCTTCTGCTGTTGAGAATACCCCCTCGAATCCAACTCCTAGTTGCCCTCCTTCCTCCAAAGCTACTTGGCCAGATTCAGAAGGGGAGGAAGGAGAGACTGAAATGTGTAAACTTACTGGGTGATTGCAGAAATTGGAAATATCATGAAGAGAAAAATTACAGAAAAGTAATCAACATAAAAAAAAGTAAAGGAGGAGGCAGCTGTTACTCCATCATTGCCTTCTGCTCCTCCGGACCCGGGAGTTCGTAGTCTTCCCTCCCGTTGGACTGGAGTTATACAATATGCTCTCTAAGAGAGTAATTAAAAATGCTTTAAAATAGCTCCTTTTGTGGAGCGAAGAAAGGAATCTTATACCAAACGTAAATACAGCATTTGATTTGCCTACTTGGGAGGCTATTGGAGTTTAACTCCTTGACGAACCCTCAGTTGGGGCGAAAGAAGCTAAGTCATTAATAACTCTCTGGAAATTAATTGAAAGGACTCTAACCGAAATGGAGGCAGTTTGCGTTGCTGCCGCTTCAGCCTTTGCATCTTTAACACCAGTTGCGATTTCTACAGAACCGATTCAAAAGGGAAAAATTCTACTACGGAGAATGTGTTTTTTGTTTCTGGGTGCTCTTTCACCTACCCCAGTTACTATGCTAAGTAATTATGCCATGTTATCAGAGCAAAGTGATAAATCTGTCGGAACTGACCGGGAAGACGAGCAAGTAGTGCACGTAAATCTGCCACCACGGTCTGCAAAACCCCCCACTATGATAGCTTTGGAAGGAAAAAATGTGGAAGAAAAAAAAAAAAAAAATGTACAACCGACTGCCTTTAATATCTATTCACCTCTAACTTTTACTGAGCCTAAAAGAGCCCGTGATGCAGTTGAAAATGTTAACTGCCATCTAAAACTTCAGCTTGTCTTTGAAAAGCTGGAAAACATGAAAGCAGAGCAGGCAGTTGTGGCAACGGCATGCCCTGCTGTGAAAGGGTTTGCAGAATTGCCCATCCACCCACCCAAACACTACCGACACGAAGAATCACCGACTACGGCACGGACAAGGAACCTATGCCCACAGACAAGAAACCTAAGGACAGGACACAGGACACCTACGGCCATGGACAATTATCGGCTTTGACAACCATCGGATCAGGGACACATTTTGTATCTACACCCACCGCTCCCACCCACACTGCCCGACAAACATCATCAGTACATCTCCTGACGCCCGAGAGACTGCAGAGACTGCTCGTCGGAGCCTGGGCACGTAAGGTGGCGTCAGAGCGGGAAAAATGGTTAAATCAGGGTATTTTTACTACTACATAATCGTGAAAATTACCAGGGAAAAGTTTATGTGGGGACGAGCGGGTGGTGGCGAAAAAAACGTTGATAGCGGGCCGGTGGGATGGGGGGGGGGGTAACCCCACCTCAAACGGGAGGATTGGGATTACATAGCATCCAGCAGAGCTATTCTGCGGTAGCTTATGATTTGTATACCTCAAGAAAACAAACCCCCTCTCTCAAGCATTACCCAAACTTAAGACACAGAGCCTCGGTAAATTTTAAGTGCTTAACCTGTCATCTAGGAGTGGGGAGGCAAGCAATGGAATTATTGATGAGGAAAATCAAAGTGTAAAATAATCAGGAAGATTACCTAACAATTGGTCTGCCCAGACATGCAAATTATATGTTTTAAAGCAAGCATTACAATTGTTAAATAGGACAGAAGGGACGATTTATACTGACTCAAGGTATGCTTTTGGGGTAGCTCAAACATTTGGGAAAATATGGGATGATTACTGGAAAAATACTGTTTTGTGATTTGCAAACTAGAAAGAATATTAGAGGTGGAAAAGCTAAACTGGTGCAAGACTTACGTAGCTCAGGCACTTGCTCCGGTACGAAAAATGCATCCTGATCTAATCCTTTATCCTTACGTGGATGATACTGATTGCGGGAAAAAACTTGGATGTTGAAAGTTTGATTCCTGAGTTAACAGTGCATTTGAAAAGCAAGGGACTACAGATTACAGAAAATTCAAAATAAGGCAGTATGGAAATATTTGGACTGACAGATTGATAAAAGTCCTGTAACACCTCAGAGGATTGGAATCAAAGCTGAGGTTAGCACATTAAATGGTGTTCAAAAGTTCCTTGAAAATATTCACTGGATTAGATTATTGTGTGGTATTATGCATCAGTATTTTATTACCCATATTTGCAGCCACACTGAGCTGACTGACTAACTCAAGGTCTACGTATGAATCAAACTCTCAAGCGTTTGCTTCACAAACAAAAACGGGGAGAGAAGGGTATCTCTCCGGCTGATTGATTAAACAAAGCTCTTTATGTTTTGAACTATTTATGTCTGCCACAGAACAGTTTGGTACCTTCAATGGTGAAACATGCAGTAGGTTTAAAAGGAGGTTTGAAAAAAAAAACAAAAAAAAAACCCCCAAGAAACAAGAGAAAAAAGTTAAAAAAAAAAAAATGAAGTTGCAGGTACTAACTTGGGGAAGGAGATCTGCCTGTGTCATTACAGATACGGGAACCAAGTGGGACCCAGTGAAGTGGATAAAAGCTGTGGATCCAGAAGAAATCAAGCTTGCATGAACCAGGATGGGATCCTGATCACAGTAACTGAAGTTGATTGTTCCAACTACAGCCACAGTGGACTATCAGTTTTGCTGTGGGACATTTTGAACCATCTAACAGTTTTTGAGATATGCATATATTTGTGGTAAATGAAAAGTAGAGAAATAGTGATTTCTGCACAGCCTAAGATCACAGATTGTGTGAGGTTGATGTTATCTGCACCTCTGACACTCCTGATTGGCAAAGCAAACAAAGAACCTGGCTGACCACTCTCAGTCAATTCATACGAGCATTCAGAAATTAATAGATCAAGCACAAAAGATACAACAAGAAAAGGGATTGTTTAGATCAGACAATTGGTTTCATGAGTGGGAAATTTCAGGATGGATATTGTCAGTGGTCAAATTTGGTTTATTTGGATTTGGCAATTACGGTACTTGTCTTACTCTTACTGCCATGCTTATTGAGCTTTCTGCAAAGGGCCCTTGCAGAGACCTCTAAAAGCAGTTTTTGAAACGCAGATACTAAAAGAAAAAAAAAAAATTGTCAAGGAGGACAGCAGGCCTGCCGGCGGCCTGGCTCTCCTCGCACAGACACAGGCCCCGACAGTATCCTTGAGTTCCCATGAGACAGCAAAATTACTCATGCTGAGAGGTATTTGGTAATCACATTTTCAAAATGTAGCGGCCTTGAAGGCAGATGGACAGACTGCCTTAAACCAAGGAGTTGTGAGAAGTTATTTGGAAGTAAGTGAATATGTCAAGAACCAGCCGTAATAAGAAGGCTAAAGCACAGCAGGTGTGCAGATAACTTTTAGACATCAAAGGTAAACTAACAATGTTTAGCTAGAAGATATGCTTATCAAAACTCGTTATAATTACTAATTAATCACTTTGGTGTGAACAGTGTGTGTAGCCAATTAGCAGTTTTTAGCTTGTCACATTTTATAGTATGGCTTTTTGTTTATAGGATGGCTTTTAAATATAGTTAAATAAGGACTTATGCTTTTGTTAGTCATTTTTGCTGTGTATGTCACAGTGTTTCTCTTACAGGATGGATAACACCTTTTGCAAAAATCTGGCTGGTCCATAAACAAAAAGGGGGAATTGAGAGGAATGGGTTTCGTGGCCCATCCAGATTTATTGCTGACCCCCATATAATCAGGCCTGGGTAATTGCTCAGCCGAAGCAGAATGCGTGGGTAACCCCTGCAAACATCACTGGTCAAAATACACTGTGTCTTTCTGTGGCTACTCCATCTTCCGCAGCAGACACAGGAACCTCAAGGGTTAACACTATGGGGCTCTGTGATGATGGATGCTTGTATATATTTTAATTATACTTATAGCATTACTTGTAGAGGTCAGAATGTTAACGCTATGCTTAGTATATATCGTAATGCTGCTGCTTGGTGTGGTTATACAAGTCCAAATATTTCCCAATCATCAGCCATACCGCTCATGATGTCAGTCTATGGTGGTTCAGTTTAGACCGGTGGGCGGTGCTATCCCTGGAAGATATATAAACCAGGGACTGGAACTGTATGGTGTGCGTCTTGGTGGACCGGAGACTCCCGACACACACGGTGCTGACTGTGCACCCCAGCGCCGTTTACTTGCTTTTATTCGTTTAATAAATTGTTCAATTTGGTTAAAATCCTGTTTGGGACCAAGTCATTTATAACATACCTGACTTTAAGCCTCTGCTGAACAAGAAGAAATCCACCTTGCAGCTCAGCATGCAGCATCGTGGGGAGCAGGAGCTTTTTCACTTTCCTATGAAATCTCAGTTCTGCCAACCTAGGAGCAAGATGAAACAGGCCCAAGATTTGATGCAACCATTAAACAACTTTTTTTTTCTGGACTTTGAGCAAAAGCAATCCTATGCCTTTGCCTGAACCGGAAACAACCCATACTTTCTTCCAACCCAGACTGTTTTCCCCAATAGGTTTTTCACTACAGGGACTTTATCTGTTTTTATAGTATGTAGGAGTTTGGATTGGGCAGGACCAGCTTGACTGGTAGACCCCCCTGGAGTTAACTAACCATGTGGCTTTGGCTAAATGCGTATCCCAGTTTTTTAGGGTTCCACCACCCATTGCCCTTAGTGTAGTTTTTGACAGTCCATTGTATCTCTCAATTTTCCTGGAGGCTGGTGCATGGTAGGGTATATGATATACCCATTCAATGCTGTATTCTTTGGCCCAGGTGTCTATGAGATTATTCCGGAAATGAGTCCCATTGTCCGACTCGATTCTTTCTGGAGTGCCATGTCACCAGAGGACTTGCTTCTCAAGACCCAGGATGGTGTTCCAGGCGGTGGCATGGGGCATAGGATAAGTTTCTAGCCAGCCGGTGGTTGCTTCTACCATTGTAAGCACATACTGCTTGCCTCGGCGTGTCTGTGGGAGAGTTATGTAATCGATCTGCCAGGCCTCCAAATATTTGTATTTCGGCCATCATCCTCCATACCACAGAGGCTTTAACCACTTGGCTTGCTTGATCGAGACACATGTTTCACATTCATGGATGACCTGTGAAATAGCATCCATGGTCAAATCCACCCCCTGATCACAAGCCCATCTGTATGTGGCATCTCTTCCTTGATGGCCTGAGGTGTCATGGGCCCAGCAAGCTATAATTTGCCCTTACATTGCCAATCAAGGTCTGCTTGAGCCACTTCAATCTTAGCAGCCCGACCAACCTGCTAGTTGTTCTGATGTTCTTCAGTGGCTCGACTCTTGGGTATGTGGGCATCCACATTGACACACTTTTACAGTTAGGTTCTCTAACTGAGCAGAGATGTCTTGCCACAGTGGAGCAGCCCAAATGGGTTTGCCTCTGCACTGCCATTTGCTCTGCTTCCATTGCTGCAACCACCCCCACAGGGCATTTGCCACCATCCATGAGTAGAGAGGTACAATTTTAGCCACTTTTCTCATTTGGCAATGCTTAAAGCCAGCTGGATGGCTTTTACCTCTGCAAACTGTCTGGATTCACCTTCTCTTTCAGCAGTGTCTGCAGCTTGTCTTGTAGGACTCCATATAGCAGCCTTCCACCTCCAATGTTTTCCAACAATAAGACAGGACCCATTGGTGAATAGGGCATAATTTTTCTCATTTTATGGCAGTTCATTATATTGTGGGGCCTCTTCAGCACGTCACCTCCTCCTCCGGTGAAATTCCCAAAATTCTTCCCTGAGCAGCCAGTACATGTGAGCTGAGTTGCCTCGGCTGTTTTCCACACCAGGCCCCCGTAAAAGGGCCGGTCTGGTTGGTCCTTGAATTGGTGCAGTGCTCTGTGTTATCAGTGTGAGTATGTGTGTGCACACGCGTGCATGTACTTTGTCCCGGGCTTTTGTTTTTGTGGTGCTTGTCAGTAAACTGTCCTTATCCCAACCCAAGGGGGAGCTCTGTCTTTTTCTCCTCCTGGGTAGGGGTGAGAGAGTGGTGCGTGGTGCTCAGCCACTGCTTGGGGCTGAACCACCACAAGTCCTCAACATCCAGGTGGAGCCTTCCACCCACCAAGATCTTTGCTTGAACCAAGAGGCTACCACAGGGAGGGATGACTGGACTGGGGGGGTGGGGGGCACCTTTTGGCAAACTTCTGGCCATGGCTATTAGGGAATGTTCTGCGGACCACCACTGGTGTAATGTTGGTCCACACAGGCCTTCTTGGTGGTCTGATGAGTTAAATATTTTGACAAAAGCAACAGAAGCTGTGGGGTTGGAAAGAAGGGGTGTGTGTGTGTGTACAAAAGTAATTGTCTTTTGCAAAGTCTTGGGGGAAAGCCTGGTTTTATATTTGCATATGACATTCTGCTTTGAAAAACTTACCTAATACCTACATTTGTATCTAGCTTGTTGATTGCAGCATCTAAACAATACTTATTAAAATACTTTAAAAGGTATAAGAAAGTAGAAGAAAATAAAACATAAAAAGAACAAACATCATCATTAAGTTAAATTTAAAACTAGAGCAAGAAACTTAAATAAAAAATTTTAAAAATCCAAGATAACTTTTAAAAAAAAGTCTCTAGAGAAGGGAGATGGTTGCAGGGAGAGAGATAATATTATCATTTCTGTTTACCATTAGTTTTACTAACCTCAGGATACGGTCCAAAGAGTGAAAGAAGAACAGGAAGCAGCACCAGTCCATTGAGAACTCCCAAAATGGTTAAGATTGCCAAAACAGCAAAAAAATACCTGAAGAGGGGTTTAAGGAAGTGGGAGGGGGAAGAGAAGTGGCACAAATATTGTTAGAAATAAGGGATTACATACTACTGCTAAATATATTTTAAAAATATACTAAATTTAGCAAGAAGGATATTGTGGGGGACAATGTCAAATGCCTTGCAGAAGTCAAGATAGATGACATCAGTTGCTCTTCCCTTATCCATCAAGGCAGTCATTCCACTGTAGAAGGCCACCAGATTAGTCAGGCACAATTTGCCCTTGGTAAAGCCGTGTTTGCTGTCTTGAATCACCTCCCTGTCATCCATATGTCTTGACATAACTTCAAGCTAGCAAAAAACTTTACTGCCTCCATGTTTCTACATCTGATCAAATATATCAGACTCCTATAAAAATACAAATAACCTGATACTGTAAGCATTTTGGAACACCTGATCTACATTAGCAAAATCAGTAACCTGATCTACTTGACTAAGATAAACTACCAGAACTTTATACCGAGATCAATGACAGGCATTAAAACAATTGCATTTCATCCATTCAATATATTTAATAATAGGATAAACAGGAAGATTAAAGCTCTGACCACTTGGCGTATACGATGTCTGTTAATTTCCTCCTCTCTCTGACATTCTGTGGTTGTTGTTGTCAAATGGATGTCAGCTAAGTCTAATCACCTATGCAGCTTATGTTTACATAAGCAGTTAATTAATCTTTCAGAGCATTTTTTTATTGGATCAGTTCTACCTCAGTATTTTTTTAGGATTAGGGTGTTTGTGTTTGTGTGTGTGTGTGTGTGCGTGCGCTGAAGTTTGCCACAAAGAATCTGTTTTACCTCTAAAATATGCCGAGCTAAACAGGTTGTTTGGAATGGATTAGGATCTCTTTCATTGTACTTCTCTGTTGTGGTTTTGTGTGGCAAAGTTCTGGTGGAGGAGTGGGGGGGCTACAAGGGTGGCTTCTGCAAGAAGCTGCTAGAAGCTTCCCCTAGGTTCTACAGAAAAATACCAGCCAGCTCAAGGATGGACCTGTCATTGACCAATACCAAGCCAATCAGCGGTGGTGGTAGCACCTCTGTGATATATTCAAGAGAAAAAAACTCCAGCAAGCGGATGCTTTTTGCTGCCAGAGAAGGGAGTGAGAAGATGTAAGAAACTTTGCAGACACCAAGGTCAGTGAAGAAGGGGGAGGGAGGAGGTGCCCAGAGAAAGATTCCCCTGCAGCCAGTGGAGAAGTCTGTGGTGAAGCAGGTTGTCCCCCTGCAGCCCATGGAAGTTAATGGGGAGCACAGATCCCACCTGCAGCCTGTGGAGCAGGTGGAGACACATGGAAGATACTGTGACCCACATTGGAGCAAGCTCCTGGCAAGACCTGGAGCATGTGGAGAGAGTGACACACATTGGAGCAGGTTTGCTGGGGAAATTGTGGCTCTGTGGGGGACCAGGCTGGAGCAGTCTGGGCCTGAAGGATTGCACCACATAGAAGTGACCCACGCTGGGGCAGTTGGTGAATAGCTGAAGCCCCATGGGAAAGGACTCACATTGGAGAAGTTTGTGGAGGACTGTCTCCCATGAGTGGGACCCCACGCTGGAGCAGGGGATGAGTGTGAGGAATCCCCCCCTAAAAAAACCAACTTGTTATGAACTGACCGAAACCCCCATCCTCCATCTCCCCCTGTGCCACCTAGTGGGGTGGGGTGGTTGAGGAAGAGAGAGAGAAATCATGAATAAAGTTGACTCCACAATAAAGCGAGGGATGGGTGGAGGTGCTTTAAGATTTGGTTTTACTTGTCATTAGCCTACTGTTTTCAGTGTGTGTGTGTGTGCGCACGTGTGTAATAAATTAGATGTTTTTTTTAGTCTGTGCTGAGTCTGTTTTGCCCATGCCGTTATTACAGAATGATCTCTTCCTGTCCTTATCTTGACTCCTAAGCCTCTCAATAAATATTTTCTCCCCTGTACTTCTGGATAGAGCGACTTACCTCCAGCCAGGATTAAACCACCACATTCTCAAATTCCCCTAAAAAGAAGAATTTGCTCTGCTCTCATACTTGATGAATTCACATTCTTAATTAAATCCACAAGAAATTGTGCCTGTAGTTCTAAACAGAAGAACCTTCAAACTTTTACAAAATTTTAATATGACCTTCTGTGTTCATAACTATGGGCCCCTAGCTCCCAAACAGGGCTTTTTCTGTCACCTATTTATAAATTGCTGTAAGCCTCATATAAATATAGCGGTAAAAGGCCCAGAGCATCAGTTCCAGTATAAATGCAGCATGTTTGTAGCTCCCTATGTACTTTCCAAGGATTGTGCATATGAAAGATCTGGAAGACCTTTATCCAGAACGTTAAAGGTAAAATCCAGCTATTACTGGACAATATTAGCGGCTTCAAACTGACTTAATTCCAGAATTAGCAAGCTTTTCTAAAGAGGGCTCCTCTTGTTTCCTTTCATGCTGGAAGTCAGGTTTTCCTGGAACAAATTTTAATACCAGCAATGAAAATACTACTATGTGACAAGGAGTTAATAAAACTTAATAAACCTTATAGGAGGGTGTGGTGGTTTCACCCGACCTGGAGGCTAGATGCCCGCTCCCCTTTTCAGTTTGACAGGGAGAAAATACATATTGAGAGGCTCAGGAGTGGAGATAAAGACAGGGAGAGATCATTCCGCAATCAGCTTCACGGGCAGAACAGACTCAGCACGTAATAAAACAGAAAACCATTTAATTTATTACACTACACTACACACACACAGAAACCAGAGTCAGAAAATGAGAAGTAAACCCAAATACCTCCTCCCACCCCTCCCTTCTTCATGGACTCAACTTTATTCATTATTTCTCTCCCTTCCTCCCCTGTAGGTGTCACAGGGGGAGACGGGGATTGGGGGTTTCAGTCAGTTTCTCACAAGTTGTTTTTTCCTTCTTGGCTGGGGGGAGGCATTCCTCACATTCTTCCCCTGCACCAGTGTGGGGTCCCACCCATGGGAGACAGTCCTCCACGAACTTCGCCAACGTGAGCCCTTTTCCCACAGGGCTTCATTTCTTCAACAGCTGCCCCAGCGTGGGTCACTTCTATGTGGTGCAGTCCCTCAGGCCCAGACTGCTCCAGCCTGGTCCCCTATGGAATCAGAAATTCCCCCCAGCAAACCTGCTCTGGCATGCATCCCTCTCTCCACATGCTCCAGGTCTTGCCAGGAGCTTGCTCCAACGCAGGTCACAGCACCTTCCATATGTCTCTACCCCCTCTAGCATGGGGTCTCTCCATAGGCTTCAGGTGGGATCTCTGCTCCCCATCATCCTCCATGGTCTGGAGGGTAACAACCTGCATGGTCTTTTCGATGGGCTGCAGGGGAATCTTTCTCTCCCGCGCTTGGAGTGCATCCTTCCCCTGCCTTCTTCTCTGACCTTGGTGTCTGCAAAGTTTCTTACATTTTATCACTCCCTTCTCTGGCAGTAAAAAGCAGCTGCTTGCAGATTTGTTTCTCTTAAATATGTTATCACAGAGGTGCTATGACTGTGGCCGATTGGTTTGGCCTTGGTCGGCGGCAGGTCCATCCTTGAACTGGCTGGTATTTACTCTGTTGGACCTAGGGGAACGTTCTAGAAGCTTCTTGCAGAAGCCCCCCCTGCCCCCCCCCTCCTCCACCAGAACCCCGCCGTGCAAAACCACAACTATAGGGAAAACAAGACCATGATGTAAGCATGCTAGACACAACGTACAGAGTAATCAGATGACAGATACACTGAAACAACTAAATATTAAAAGCATACACATTTTTAATTAAAAAAAGATTAAAAAGTCAATACACACAAATGCTTTACCTGACAATAAAATCAAACTCTAATCCTGCGAGCATTAACACTCCGAACAGACTGGACACAGCTCCATCTAACACTGGTGCAAACATATGTTCCAATGCAAGAACAGCCCTATGGTTCTTGTCTCCCACAGCAGTTAAAAATGCCTGTAAAACAATGAAACCCATTTAATTACAGAGAGATGTACAGCCTTTCAAACAGCATCTCTCATAGTATGCAGATTTTTACCAGTTACTTTAACTTACAGTCCATTAAAGTATCTTTATAGCTGACTAGACTTCAAGACAAGGTCTGATCCTGCAGTCATACCATATAGCCACTGCTGAAGTCACATGACCAGAGTAAGGATTGATTACAGAGTCAGTTTCATAATAATAATTTTGGAAACAATGCCTGCCTGCACCAGTAGGTTTTTCATTTATTTCTCGGTTTGTTTGTTTCCACACATGAAGAATCCATGTTATTGTAAAAGCACTTCAGGTGTAAAAATTATAGGGCTATTCTTGTCACTCTCATGAGGCCATAGCTTCCATGACTTTCATGGGAATTTTGCTGTCAAACTACCCAATACTGAATCAGGTTTTCCTGAATACACTTGGAACAGACCAAGGACTTGCAACTTTTCCTCACATGCAGAGTCACAGCCATGGTACCATTTACTAGTACTTTCTGTCGCTTTACAAAGAAGTGTCCACTGATATAGTGTATTTCTCACAGGTCTGAGGATCCACACTATCAGATATTATATGCAGTAAGCACTCAACTGATGGAAAGTTGCCAGTTTATTCAACAGATCACTCTTAAGTCATGTGCTACTTTTTTACACTCCTATTTCACTCAAGATGAATGTTTTTGTAACTTTTTCTACTTCAAACTAGCAACATTATACTATGCCCAGCTATATAGCATATTAGCTAGCAGCACTATATATGCCCTACTCTGTACCCCATCTAAAACATGTAGATACCATGTGGTATCAGCTGTCCCTGCAGCCAGTTTAAACCTTGGGAAGCCACATATAGCCAAGTGCCAGTGAACAGGAATGCTGCAAACAGGGACTGCTATCTGAGAGGAGCAGTGCGGAAGCTTGCATGTGAGGGTGTGTGAGAAGGGTGGCACCCTTCACTCACAGGCTTCAACTGTGGCCCAAATGGTCACCCCAGCTAGCTCTTGGCTGTGCAAACCTATCCAGCAGCTTGAGGTGTCCAGGGAATTAGAAGGGCTTATTAGGCAGTGCTTTGGGATCATCAGAAGCATGGTGGCAAAGACCCAGTGAGGGCTGTGCTCTGCAGGCTAGCCTGGGATGAGTGGAGGCAGCCACCCAGACAGAGCTTCCTACCAGGGAAGCTGCTGTCCATGTGGATGGCTGTAAAGTCTGTACCCCACATAACTGTGAAGGTCTGCTCTGGTGGAGTTACTCAGGCAGCAGCTAGAGGAGCTACAGGAGGAAATCAGCAGGTTACACTGTATTAGTGAGGGCGAACAGGAAATAGATAAGAGCAGTATTCCACACTTTGCAAGAAGAAATACTAGGGCCCCATGGCACTGACCTCCAAGGGAGCTGGGCTTGTTCAGCCTAGAGAAGAGAAGGCTGCGGGGAGACCTCATTGCAGCCTTCCAGTACCTGAAGGGAGCATACAAACAGGAGGGGAATTAACTTTTTTAAAAGGTAGACAATGGCAGGACAAGGGGGAATGGATTAAAGCTAAAGGAAGGAAGGTTTAGATTAGATATTAGGGGGAAGTTTTTTACAGAGAGAGTGGTGAGGTGCTGGAACAGGCTGCCCAGAGAGGTAGTGGATGCCCCGTCCCTGGAGGTGTTCAAGGCCAGGTAGGATGGGGCCCTGGGCAACCTTGTGTAGATCCAGGCCTGGAGGTTGGTGGTCCTGCCTGTGATCATAGAGGTCCCTTCCAACCCATACCATTCTATGATTCTATGATTCTATGACTACCAAAGAGTGTCAACAGTGAACAGACTGAACAGACAGGAGAAGGAGGGGCTATGGTCTCTGGTGACTGTTGGTAAGAGGATATCGCTTCCCCTCCATTTCTTTGTATGTACCAACCAGCAACAGATATGAAGTCTTGGCAGCGGGTGAAGCCAGTGAACAAGACTTGCAGGGAGAAACTGCACCAGTTACACTAAAATGTGCAAAAGGAAGTGGGAAATGCTAGTAGTAGGTGACTCTCTGATGAAAGGCACGGAAGCATACCTATCTGCCAGTCTGATATACAATCAAGGGAAGTTTGCTGCTTGCCAGGAGCCAAGATCCAGGTTGTCAGAGAGACTGACAACACTGGTTGAAAGCACAGACTACTATCCCCTACTTCTTTTCATCGTGGGCAACAATGACACGTAAAAGCATAACCTGGGCAAGATCAAGCAGGACTTTAGAACCCTAGGGGCACAAGTGAGGGGGACAGGGGCCCAAGTGATCTCCTCTGTCTTGCAAGTCAGGGATCACTCCTATCCAGGCAGAAGTTGACACATCATACAGATGAACTTTGAGGCTTTGTGGCTGGTGTCGTTGCCAGGGCTTTGGCTTCTATGCTCACAATACATTCTTCAATGAATACAGGCTACTGAGGGGAAATGGGATCCACCTATATCTAGAAGAAGAAGTATAATCTTCTCTGGCAGATTGGCTGACAGTGAATTGTGATTTAAACTAAGGAACTTGGAAGGTGGGGTCCAAAGCTGTGACATTTGTGTATTCACAAGCAACAGGGTGGATAAGTATACCTACTGAAATGGTGAGAAATGCCCCCAACCCTCCAAAAAGGTTCTGCCAAAAAGGTGAGATAGTTGACAGTCCAACTGAAGTGCCACTATACCATTTCACACAGCATGGGTAACAAGCGGGAGGAGTTGGAAGCCACTGTGCAGCTGGAAAGCTATGATCTGATTGCAATCACTGAAACCTGGTAGAATGAATCACATGATTGGAGCACTGCAATCAATGGCTATAAACTGTTGAGGAGGATCAGGCAAAGAAGGATGGGTGGCAGGGGCGCAGTATGGGGGTTGCCCTCTATATATAAAAAAAATTGATTGATTGCACAAAGCTGTCTCTGAAATACAGCAGTACACAGGTTAAGAGCATATGGGTGAATATTAAGAGACCAAGCCAACAAAGGAAACCTCATGGCTGGTGTTTACTACAGGCTGCCTGATCAACTTCATCATTGTATGATGAAGGCAAGACACCCCTCCACCCCCCTAAGAGAGGCTGAGACCCCCAGCTGGTCCCTGCACATGCGTGGTCCAGCAGTGGTAGTAAGGCGGAGTTTGTCCACGCACTGGTCTCCCTTCTGACACTACTGGCCCTAGGTGGCAGAATGCCCCAGGCATAAAAGACTGATGGAACAGGAGTGAGACTGAGGGAGAGCAGTGGATGTCATCTACCTTGACTTCAGCAAGGCTTTTGATACTGTCTCCAGTATCTGATACTGACACAGCCCCCATGACATCCTGATAGAAAAGCTGAGAAAGTATGGGATAGAAGAGAGGACAGTGAGGTGGGCTGAGAACTGGCTGTCGGGCCGAGTTCAGAGGGTGGTGATCAGTGGAGCAGAGCTTGTTCTGGATGCCATCTCCAAGCAATCGGAAGAGAAGAAGGTCATGAGGAGTAGTCAGCATGGGTTCACCAAGGGGAGATCGTGCTCGACCAATCTCATAGCCTTCTATGATCTCATCACCGGCTGGGTGGATGGAGGGAGAGCAGTGGATGTCATCTACCTTGATTTCAGCAAGGCTTTCGATACTGTCTCCCATGACATCCTGATAGCAAAGCTGAGAGGGTATGGGATAGATGAGTGGACAGTGAGGTAGGTTGAGAATTGGCTGTCAGACTGAGCTCAGAGGGTGGTGGTCAGTGGAGCAGAGTCTGGCTGGAGACCTGTGACTAGCGGTGTTCCCCAGGGCTCGGTGTTGGATTCGGTCCTGTTTAATATCTTCATCGACAACCTTGATGAGGGAATAGCATCCACCCTCAGCAAGTACGCCGATGATACAAAGCTGGGAGGGGTGGCTGACATGCAGGAACACTGCGCTGCCATTCAGAGAGACCTTGACAGGCTGGAGAGCCGGGCAGTGAGAAACCAAATGAGGTTTAATAAAAGCAAGCGTAGAGTCTTGCACCTGGGGAGGAATAACCGCTGGAAACAGTATAGGCTGGGGGATGACCTGTTGGAGAGGAGCTCTGCGGAGAAGGACCTGGGGGGTCCTGGTGGACGACAGGTTGGCCATGAGCCAGCAGTGTTCCCTGGTGGCTTCGAGAGCCAATGGGATCCTGGACTGCATCAAAAGGAGCGTGGCCAGCAGGTCGAAGGAGGTGATCCTCCCCCTCTACTCTGCCCTGGTCAGGCCCCACCTGGAGTATTGTGTCCAGTTCTGGGCTCCCTGGTATAAAAAAGACAGGCATCTCCTGGAAAGAGTCCAGCGGAAGGCTACAAAGATGATTAAAGGAGTGGAGCATCTCCCCTATGAGGACAGGCTGAAAGAACTGGGGCTGTTCAGCCTGGAGAAAAGAAGGTTAAGAAGGGATCTTATTAATGTTTATAAATATCTTAAGTATGGTATGCAGGGGGAAATGGCCAGCCTCTTTTCAGTGGTCTGCGGAGACAGGACAAGGGGCAATGGCTTCAATTTGAAGCATAGGAAGTTCCGCACCAACATGCGGAAGAACATTTTCACAGTAAGGGTGACAGAGCACTGGACAAGCTGCCCAGGGGGCTTGTGGAGTCTCCTTCTCTGGAGATATTCAAGACCTGTCTGAATGCCTACATGTGCGATATGTCCTAGGGAGCCTGCTTTGGCAGGGGTGTTGGACCCGATGATCTCTGGAGGTCCCTTCCAACCCCTACAATTCTGTGATTCTGTGATTCTGTGACTGAGACGCACACCATCGAGACCTACGTTGTCTCTGTTAAGCCTGCGCCTGTCAGCCCGATCCAGATCCTTGGACACCGATGGGACTGCTCAGCATCCTGTGCAGGTTGGCAAGTATAAGTCTATAAGTATGCGTACATCTGTGTAGGGGTTTTGTAACAGTAATATAACTTGTAGCTAACTTAGCTTTGCTATTAGGGAAATAAAGTTTTTGGGGTTTTTGTGTAACGTTATTAGTTGGGATTTTTTTTGTTTGTTGGTTGGGGGTGTGTATGTGTTGTTGCTGAATCCCAAACCTAATGAGAACAGGTGCTCAGCCACTGCATGAAGCATGGGATGATGACTGGAGGTAATGGTAACTTAAAAGTTAAACCCTATTTCGAAAGGCTCAGCATTTACAGAACATTCCAGGGTGATAAGCAGCTGAGATGCCGGGCACTCACTCAGCCATAAAGTTCCTAAACATCCTCCTTCGTAATAAGTTCCGAGGCAATCTTGAAGGTTAATAACATCAGGGGAGCTGAGACAGCTATGTGGAGGATGGAGTGAAGTGGAGACATCGCGGCCAAACTCTGCGATAACATGGAACTTGAGGGTTAAGATGGAACTGATAATTTGCACCCCTGCTGTCCCTGGCCCACAGCATGCTATCCTTTTGGTGAATTACAATGTCATCATAATACCAAAACACACCTCCATCAATTTCGTTAATCTGTACCTCTAAACACAGGGTGAGAGAATTTTACACCAATAAAGGTATGTATGACTAGAGTCGCTCAAGCTCCACCTTAAAGATAAGAATTGACAATAAAAATAGCCCAAAATCTAAGATGTGTCAGGGAAGATACCACCGTGTTAGGGAAGACACCCTTGCGCCTCATCCTGATCCCTGGGACCAGCCGATGGGCTGAGCCTCTCTTCCCTCGCATTGGGACGCCTCTGGGTAAGATTTGGGCACTTGGTCATGCCAAGTGCCTCCCCCAGGAAACTTAGAAATCTCTATAGAGTTACTGGACATCTTTTAAGGCGTTAGTAGTTAAGACCTTAAGTATTTACTAATGTTTTGCAGACAGTGAATTTATCACCGGCAATCCAAAGAATCTGTGTGTCTGTTGCTTGAATAAAATACGCTTTTATTTGATCCTGTCGTTTTAGTTCTCATTGAAGGCAACCGAACTCCTTTGAGGCAGCTGTGGTAGTTCAAGGAACGCGACTAGGTTGACAGAGTATTTCATTATTTGGAAATCTGAATCGTGATAGTTCAGTGCACGGAACACGACTGGACTTATAACGACTAATTGGGCATATTGTTACCCTTAACACAACATGGGGCTGAACCACCACAGTCCTTTTTGGCACCCAACGTGGGGCTCAAAGGGTTGGGATAATTGTTACTCACCAACGCAGAGGAACTTGTTGGAGAAGTCAAGATTGGTAGGTAGAGTAGGCTGTAGTGATCATGCCATGGTGGAATAAAGTATATTCAAGACCCTAAACCTTAGGAAAGTGAACTTTCAATTGTTTCCCTCTGCTCTGATCACTGAATCAGTCTATCTTCTAAAACATCATACAGCAATTATGGTGAAAGTGTAAAATTGTAAATTACTTCAAGAATTGTCCTTTTTTGAATTTAAAAAAAAAAAAAGGGGTTTGAAGTAAATAGTGAGGACTGAATCCCTCTGGAAGACAGGCTGAGTAAGAAAGGTGGGAAAGCTCCACCTTGCCTTGTGCAGTGTTGCACTGTGGGATGTCCCCTTGATTTGGGTTTGTGTGGCAAGGTTTTGGTAGTAGGGGGGCTACAGGTGTGGCTTCTGCGAGAAGCTGCAAAGAAGCTTCCCCTAGGTCTGACAGAGCCAATACCAGCCAGCTCCAAGATGGACCCTCTACTGGCAAAGGCCAAGCCAATGAGTGATGGTGATAGCATCTCTGTGATAACATATTTAAGAAGGGGGGAAAAAGCCCACACAACACTGGAAGCTTTTCCAGGAAGAGAAAAGAGTGAGAAGCTGTGAGAAACTTTGCAGACACCAAGGTCAGTGAAGAAGGAGGGAGAGGAGGTGCTCCGGGCACCGAAGCAATGATTCCCTTTTAGCCTGTGGAGAACACCATGGTGAAGCAGGCTGTCCCCCTGCAGCCCATGGAGGATGATGTGGAGCAGAGATCCCACCGGCAGCCCATGGAGGACCCCACGCTGGAGCAGGTGGAGGCACCTGAAGGAGACTGTGACCTGGTGGGAAACCCATGATGGAGCAAGCTCCTGGAAGAGAGGAGCCCATGTTGGAGCAGGTTTGCTGGCAGGACTTGTGACCCCATAGGGAAACCACTCTGGAGCAATCTGTTTCTGAAGTTCTGCACCCCATGGAAGGGACCCACACTGGAGCAGTTCATGAAGAACTGATGTAGAAGTTCACAGAGGACTGCCTCCCATGAGAAGGACCCCACGCTGGAGAAGGGGAATCACAGAATCACAAGGTTGGAAAAGACCTTTGAAGATCATCAAGTCCAACCATTCTCATCCTAAGCTAAACCATATCTCTAAGTACCTCTTCTACCCTTTCTTTGAACACATCCAGGGAAGGTGACTCAACTACCTCCCTGGGCAGCCTGTTCCAGGCCCTGACAACTCTTTCAGTGAAAATTTTTTTTCTTATGTCCAATCTAAACCTGCCCTGGCGCAGCTTCATGCCATTTCCCTTTGTCCTATCACCTATCACCTGGCAAAATCGCCAGGAGGCCTGCATGCTCTAGGCGATCCTGCTCTGGCAGGGGAGTTGGACTAGATGATCTCCAGAGCTCCCTTCCAGCCCCTATCATTCTGTGATTCTGTGTAAAGACTATTTTCTTAGACCTCAAGAACTATTGATTCCCACGTGCAAGAAATTGAACAAGGAAGGCAGGAGACCAGCATGGCTGAGTAAGGACTGCCTGGTCAAACTGAAACACAAGAGGGAAATGCATAGGCAGTGGAAGCAGGGGCACACAGCCTGGGAAGGATATATGGATGCTGCCCAGATGTGTTTGGATGGGATCAGGAAAGCTAAGGCACAGCTAGAGCTAAATTTGGCAAGGGATATGAAGGCTTATAAGAAGGGTTTCTACAGGTATGTTAGTCAAAAAAGGAAGGGAAAATAAATTGTATTCCCCCCAAAAACAAATAGGACAGCAGGAGATCTGGGCACAATTGACATGGAGAAGGGTGAGGTACTCAACAACTGGATTGAAAGGAGCCTTGAGAAGTACTTGGCAGTGTTGGTAGATGAGCAGCTCAACATGACCCAGCAATGTAAACTCGCAGCCCAGAAAGCCAACAATATCTTGGGCTGCATTAAAACAAGCATGACCAACAGATTGAGGAAGGTGATTCTCCCCCTCTGCTCTTGTGAGACCCCTCCTGGAATCCTATGTCCTGCTCTAGGGACACCAGCACAGGACATGGACCAGAGGAGGGCCACGAAGATGATCAGAGGGCTGTAATGTCTCTCCTATGAAGGAAGGCTGAGAGATTTGGGGTTGTTGAGTCTCAAAAAGAGAAGGCTCGGGGGAGAGCTTTCAATATATAAAGGGGGCTTGTAAGAAAGATGGAGACTTATTACCAGAGCCTATAGTGACTGGACAAGGGACAACGTTTTTACACTGAAAGAGGATAGATTTGGATTGGATATAACGAATAAATGCTGAGTGCGGTGAGACCCTGGAACAGGTTGCCCAGAGAAATTGCGGCTGTCCCATCATTGTAAGTGTGCAAGGCCAGGTTGCAATGGGCTTTGAGCAACCTGATCTAGCAAATGATGTCCCCGGCCATGGCAGGGAGGCTGGAACTAGATGCTCTTTCCAACCAAACCCATCCTATGACTCTATGATTCTATGTTCCAAATATTTGGCCATCTCCAGTGTGCTAGGATCCCCTTTAGTTCTCAGCTCATTTCGCTGTCACCAGATCCTCTCAGTAGTCTACCCGTCCTCCTGTTGAGCCAATTTCTCCCCATCTCTTGACTCATTTTCCAGCCCCTTCCTTTCATTTTTTTTATTGCTATGATACCAATATGCTAGATTATAGAAGGCTACCAGCATCTTTTTCCTGAGATAATATTGTATTGACCAGATTCACCCATTCTTACTTTTTAATACAGTAAGATTTAAATCTGTGAAGATCATTACACCCTTAAAATAACGTTCTTCTATAAAATGAATTACAATAGCCTTATAGGAAAATGATTTATGCTGAGTGTATGCATATCTTTCCATATGCAATTTTGAGAGTTCTGAGATCTAACACTACTAAGAGATACCTCCCAATAAAGAGGAAGTCAGGCAAAATCGCCAGGAGGCCTGCATGCATGAACAAGGAGCTCCTGGACAAACTGAAATAGAGAAAGGAAGCCTACAGAGGGTGGAAGCAAGGACAGGTAGCCTGGGAGGAATACAGAGAAACTGTCTGAGCAGACAGGGATCAGGTTAGGAAAGCTAAAGCCCTGACAGAAGTACATCTGGCCAGGGACATCAAGGGCAACAAGAAAAGCTTCTATAGGTACGTTAGTGATAAAAGGAAGATGAGGGAAAATGTGGCGTCTCCCCCCGAATGAAATGGAAGACCTAGGTACCCAGGATGTGGAGAAGGCAGAGGTAGTCAATGACTTTTTTGCCTCAGACTTCATCAGCAAGGGCTCTAGCCACACTGTTCAAGCCTCAGAATGCAAAGGCAGGGACTGTGAGAATGAGGAACCGCCCACTGTAGGAGAAGATCAGGTCTGAGACTATCTAAGGAACCTGAAGGTGCACAAGTCCATGAGAACTGATGAGGTGCATCTGCGTGTCCTGAAGGAACTAGCGGATGAAGTGTCCAAGCCACTCTCCATCATATTTGAGAGGTCCCGGCAGTCCAGTGAATTTCCCACTGACTGGAGAAGGGGAAACATAACCCCTGTTTTTAAAAAGGGAAAAAAAGAAGACCCGGGGAACTACAGGCCGGTCAGCCTCACCTCTGTGCCTGGCAAAATCATGGAGCAGATCCTCCTGGAAACTCTGCTCGGGCACATGGAAAATAAGGAGGTGATGACAGCCAACATGACTTCATGAAGGGCAAATTGTGCCTGACGAATTTGGTGGCATTCTGTGACAGGGTTACGGCATTGGTAGATAAGGGAAGAGTCACTGACATCATCTACCTCGACTTGTGCAAAGCTTTTGACACTGTCCCACACGATATCTTTGTCTCTGAATTGGAGAGATGTGGACTTGACGGATGGCCCGCTTGGTGGATAAGGAATTGGCTGGACGGTTGCACTCAAAGAGGTGGGGAGAATGGCTCGATGTCCAAGCGGAGATCAGTGACGAGTGGCATTCCTCAGGGGTCAGTACTGGGACCGGCACTGTTTAACATTTTTTTCAGTGACATGGACGGTGGGATTGAATGCACCCTCAGCAAGTTTGCTGAAGACACCAAGCTGTGTGATGCGGTCGACACGCTGGAGGGAAGACATGCCACCTAGAGGGACCTTGACAGGCTTGAGATGTTTGCCCGTGCGAACCTCATGAAGTTCAACAAGGCGAGGTCCTGCACATGGAAATCTGGAGAGGGATTGTTTAGAATGGCATGTAGTGATAGGACATGGGGTTATGTCTTTAAACTGATAGACAGTAGATTTAGATTACATATAAGGAAAAAATTCTTTACTTTGAGGTTGGTGAGACAGGTTTCCCAGAGAGGCAGTAGCTGCCCAACCCCTGGAAGGGTTTCAGGAACAGGTTGGATGAGGCTTTGTGCAACCACATCTAGTGAAGGGTGTCCCTGCCCAAGGCAGGGGGGACTGGAACTAGATGATATTTGAGGTTCCCTTCAACCCAAACCTTTTTATGATTCTATGTTCCAAACACAAGCATACAAGCGTGGAAGCTGGGACAGGTAAGCTGGGAGGATGCATTTGGTTTACATGGCAAGGGTTTGGTAGCGGGGAGGCAACCAGGATGGCTTTTGCAGCAAGCTGCTAGAAGCTTCCCCTAACTTGAAAAGACCCAATGCCAAGTGGCCAAGGAGGGAAGAGATGCTGTCTAGAGGGACCTTGACAGGCTTGAGAGGTGGGACTGTGAAGTTCAACAATTGGTGGATAAGGGAAGAGTGACTGACATCATCTACCTGGATTCATGAAGTTCAACAAGGCCAAGTGCAAGGTCCTGCACATGGGTCAGTGCAATTCCAAGCAGAAATAAAGCCTAGGTGGAGAATGGATCAAGAGCAGCCCAGAGGAGAAGGACTAGGGGACAAGAAGCTCAACATGAGCTGGCAATGTCTGCTTGCAGCCCAGAAGGGCAATTGTATCACTGGCTGCACTCAAAAGCAGCGCGACAATCAGGTGATTCTCCCCCTCTGCTCTGCTTTCATAAGACCCCACCTGGAGTACTGCATAGAGGTCTGGGGTCCCCAGTACAAGAAGGACATGGAGCTGTTGGAGTGAGTCCAGAGAGGGCCATGAGGATAATCAGAGGGCTGGAGCACCTCTCCTCCAAAGACAGGCTGAGAGAGTTGGGCTTGTTCATTCTGGAGAAGAGAAAGCTCTGTGGAGACCTTATAGCAGTCTTCCAGTACCCGAAGGAGGCCTACAGGAAAGCTGGAGAGTGGCATGTAGTTATAGGATATCAGGTAATGTTTTTAAACTAAAAGAAGGTAGATATATATTAGATATAATGAAAAACCGAGCACCCAGGCGAAGAGCTTCAGAGCAGAGAATCATGACGGCGGTCCTTCCTGGAGCGACTAAAACAGCCCAAAAAGCTCAGGGAGAGAGAGGGTTTCCAAGCTCCCCTCCCCAGCAGGCGAGAGAGAGCTCCTGAGGGCAGGCGGCTCTGACTCAGCGGGGGCGGAGACTAGAACGAAGGCGGCCAAACCCCCTCCCGTACAAGAGCAGCCCCCAGGGAGCGCGATGAACAGCAGGACAGGACGGGCAAACAACAGGGCGCAGCGCGGCAGGGCAGTTTGCGCGGCAGTTGGAGCAGGCAGGGCGAGCAGGGAGGACAGAGCGTCCCTCCACACCCAGGAGTTTAGCTCTCACCTATCGGCTGCCTACCTGGCAAGAAAGCCAGCCATGGTCTCCACTAGGCAGAAAGCTCTTGCCAAAAAGCCTGTGGACTGCCTGCCCAAAAACGCAGCTGTAGGGAGTGCCTGAGCCTGTTGCTGCCATCAGAGGGTGGCAGAGATTCCACCTGCATGATGTGTGAGCAGGTGGATGATATGCTCAGCCTGGTGGCAGAGCTGGAGGAGGAGGCGGAGAGATTGAGGACTATCAGGGAGTGTGAGCAAGAGATAGACTGGTGGAACAGCTCCCTGCCACACCTGCGAGAAAGGCACTGAGGTAATACACCCCAAATAGTGGTGGATCCCTTACCCTGTTGCTGCCGAGCAGAGGGAAGGGACCTAAGGGACGAGAAGGAATGGAAGCAGGTCCCTGCTCGATGTTGCAGGTAACCTCCCTGCCTGCCTGCCCCGCCTTCCCAGGTGCCCTAGCACAATAGGTTTGAGGCTCTGCAGCTTGAGGGGCGGTGGGTAGGTGAGGATGCGGTGGAAGACCCACCCAGGAGTTTGTCTAGGGTGAGGAAGTCGACTCCATGCCTAAGACCGTCTCCACCAAGAAGGAAAGAAGGGTACTTGTCATAGGCGACTCTCTTTTAAGTGGAACAGAGGGCCCCATATGTAAGCCAGACCCTACCCATAGGGAAGCGTTCTGCCTCCCTGGGGCAGAATGGGACATTAGCAGAAAACTACCGGACCTGGTTTGCCCCTCTGATTATTATCTCCTACTGATAGTTCAGGCTGGCAGTGACAGAATTGCTGAGAGAAGCCTGAAGGCTATCAACAGGGACTTCAGGGGTCTGGGGCGGTTAGTGGATGGAGTAGGAGTACAGGTGGCGTTTTCCTCTATCCCTTCAGCGGCAGAATCCTGCAAAGAGCAGTAATTGTCAATATGGACACCATGTTGCTAAGATCATATCTTTTTCCCCAAGAACAATGAACAGCTTTAAGAAGTTTTAGTCATCCTTAACTTGAGGTAGACTTGAACCCATGAACTAAAGGTGAAGGCTCTATATCCTATTACCAAGCAGAATATCAGAATGAGCCTTGCAAGAAGCAATGCAAGTGCAGCAATGATGCAACTTCATAGGAACACTACTTTTCCTAACCATTCAATATCTACCTTGTGTGGGAACAAGTGGAGTCAGTCAATCCTGATAAGGATTTGAAGGGAGTATTCTAACTCCTGGGATAATGCCTTTTCATGTTTATAAGAATGTGCATTTACAGTGGAACACCACTTGGCTGTATGCATGTGGGATGTGACTGAAAACAGTCACGAAAACTGAGAGAATGTGTGAGAACATAAACATCAAAGTGGCAAGAATCCTGTGAATCCTAATCGGCTAACAGCTAGCAGGGTTGTTTTTGTAAAAGGAAAGAATAAAAGGAGCGCTGGGAGAAGAAATATATATATATATATATATAATAAAAGAGAACTAGAGAGAAGAAGCTGCTCCAAAACCAAACCACTGTCTGTGTTTTTCATCACCAGCACCTTCTGTACAACTACACTACATATAGCTTAATAGAAAACAAAGAATAAAGAGGAATATTCCGGGGAGACAAAAACTTGGGATAAAAAATATTTACCCACCACTGTGGAAGACAGACTTTGAGAAACCAAAACTTCCAGAAGTAATTACTGGTTTTGGAGCCTCAGTTTTTGTGTAATCAGTTTGAGGTGCCTGAACAGGGGAAAATTTCCCCCCTTCTAAAGACTAGGGGCCTTAAGATATTTTTATTTTAGCACTGGAGAGGGGGCGTGTTGGGGACAACACTCATTCCACTTTGCTTCAGAGACACCACATTTTCCAGTATTGTAAATGTGTATCATGAAGAGCTTCCCTCTAGTTGAGGTAGGGGTGGTCCAGGAGCGGCACAAAGGGATTAATGCACACAAATCCATGGGCCCGGATGGGATACATCCACGTGTGCTGAGGGAGCTGGCGGAAGTGATTGCTGAGCCGCTTGCTATCATCTTCAACAGCTCTTGGAGAACAGGAGAAGTACCTGAGGATTGGAGGATAGCCTATATCACTCCAGTCTTCAAAAAGGGCAAGAAGGAGGAACCTAACAATTATAGGCCAGTCAGCCTCACTTCTATCCCTGGAAAGGTGATGGAACAGCTCGTTCTGGATGCCATTACCAAGCAACTGGAAGAGAAGAAGGTCATGAGGAGTAGTCAGCATGGATTGTGACTAGGGATGATAACATTGAATCCCTATGGGTAAAGATCAGAGGAAGGGCTGACAAGGCAGACATCCTGGTGGGCGTCTGTTATAGACCGCCAAACCAGGATGAAGAGACAGATGAGGTGTTCTACAAGCAGCTGGCACGAGCTGCACGGTCATCAGCCCTTGTGCTGATGGGGGACTTCAACTTCCCTGACATATGCTGGGAGTACAGCACAGCACAGAAGAAGCAGTCTAGGAGGTTTTTGGAGTGCACAGAGGATGCATTCCTGATGCAGCTGGTCAGAGAGCCCACAAGAGGAACTGCCCCGCTAGACCTGCTGTTCGTGAACAGGGAAGGTCTGGTAGGAGATGTGAAGGTTGGGGGCTGCCTTGGACAGAGTGACCATGAAATGATACATTTCTCAATTCATGGTGGAGCTTGGAGGGGGAATAGTAAAACTGCTACCTTGGACTTTCAGAGGGCAGACTTTGATTTGTTCAAGAGACTGGTAGGGGGAGTCCCTTGGCATTCAGTCTTAGCGAACAAAGGGGTACAAGAGAGCTGGTTGCTCTTCAAGAAGGAAGTCTTAAGGGCGCAGGAGCAGGCGGTCCCCCTGAGCCGCAAAATGAGCCGGCGGGGAAGAAGACCAGCGTGGATGAATAGGGAGTTACTCTTGAGGCTCCGTGAGAAAAAGAGAATCTACCGCCTGTGGAAGGAGGGACGGGTAACTGAGAATGAATTCAAGGAAGTTGTCAGGATGTGTAGAGGTGAAATCAGAAAGGCAAAAGCCCAGCTTGAATTTAACCTAGCCGCTGGGGTGAAAAAGAATAATAAACTCTTTTATAAGTACATTAACAGTAAGAGGAGGACAAAGGAGAATATCCACTCTTTACTGGATGAGGCTGGGAATGTGATCACTGAGGATAAGGAAAAGGCGGAGGTTCTGAATGCCTTCTTTACGTCTGTCTTTAAAGGTCAAACAGATCCTCAGGGTACCCCTCTCTCTGACCTGGTAGTCTCAGCTGGGGAGCATGCTAACTCCCCTGTGATTCTGGAAGAAACAGTCAGAGACTTCCTACTCCAACTGGACTGCCACAAGTCCATGGGGCCGGATGAGATCCACCCGAGAGTGCTGAGGGAACTGGCAGAGGTGGTAGCCGAGCCGCTTTCCATTATCTATCAGTCCTCCTTGCTGACTGGTGATGTCCCAGAAGACTGGAGGCTTGCCAATGTGACTCCCATTTACAAGAAAGGTTGTAAGGAGGATCCGGGGAACTACAGGCCTGTTAGCCTGACCTCGGTTCCAGGGAAGGTTATGGAACAGATAGTCTTGAGGGAGATCATGCGGTATGTGCGGGATGGCCGGGGGATCAGGCCTAGCCAGCATGGGTTCATGAAGGGCAGGTCCTGTTTGACCAACCTGATCTCCTTCTATGATCTAGTGACCCATCTGCTGGATGAGGGAAAGGCTGTTGATGTGGTCTACCTAGACTTCAGCAAAGCCTTTGACACTGTCTCCCACAGTATTCTCCTGCAGAAGCTGGCAGCCCGTGGCTTGGATGGGTACACCCTCGGCTGGGTAAGGAGCTGGCTGGAGGGCCGGGCTCAGAGAGTGGTAGTAAATGGAGTTAAATCCAGCTGGCGACCGGTCACGAGTGGTGTTCCCCAGGGGTCGGTGCTGGGGCCTGTCCTCTTCAATATCTTTATTGATGACCTAGATGAGGGCATTGAGTGCACCCTCAGTAAGTTTGCAGATGACACTAAATTGGCTGGGAGTGTGGATCTGCCTGGGGGTAGCGAGGCCCTACAGAGGGATCTGGACAGGCTGGAGAGCTGGGCTGAAGCCAATGGCATGAGGTTCAACAAGAGCAAATGCCGAGTCCTGCACTTTGGCCACAACAACCCCAGGCAGCGCTATAGGCTTGGGGCGGAGTGGCTGGAGGACTGTGTGGAGGAAATGGACCTGGGGGTACTGATTGATGCACGGCTGAACATGAGCCGACAGTGTGCGCGGGTGGCCAAGAAGGCCAACGGCATCCTGGCTTGCATCAAAAATAGTGTTACTAGTAGGAGCAGGGAGGTAATTGTCCCCCTGTACTCAGCACTTGTGAGGCCGCATCTCGAGTACTGTGTTCAGTTTTGGGCCCCTCACTACAGGAAAGACATTGAGGCTCTGGAACGCGTTCAGAGGAGGGCTACTAAGCTGGTGAGGGGTCTGGAACACAGGCCTTACGAGGAGCGTCTGAGGAAGCTGGGATTGTTCAGCCTGGAGAAGAGGAGGCTTAGGGGAGACCTTATAGCTCTCTATAACTTCCTGAAGGGAGGTTGTAGTGAGCTGGGGGTCGGCCTCTTCTCCTGTGTAGGCAGTGACAGAACTAGAGGGAATGGTAGCAAGCTGCGCCAGGGGAGATTCAGGCTCGACATTAGGAAGCACTACTTCTCAGAAAGGGTAGTCAGGCACTGGAATGCACTGCCCAGGGAGGTGGTGGAGTCACCAACCCTGGGGGTGTTCAAGGAAAGACTGGATGTTGTATTGAGGGATATGGTTTAGTGGGAGCTAGTAGTAATAGGTGAATGGTTGGACTGGATGATCTTCTAGGTCTTTTCCAACCTTGATAATTCTGTGATTCTGTGATTCACCAAGGGGAGATCGTGCTCGACCAATCTCATAGCCTTCTATGATCTCATCACTGGCTGGGTGGATGGAGGGAGAGCAGTGGATGTTATCTACCTTGACTTCAGCAAGGCTTTCGATACTGTCTCCCATGACATCCTGATAGAAAAGCTGAGAGAGCGTGGAATAGATGAGTGGACAGTGAGGTGGGTTGGGAACTGGCTGTCAGACCGGGCTCAGAGGGTCATGATCAGTGGAACAAAATCTGAATGGAGGCCTGTGACTAGCGGTGTTCCCCAGGGCTCGGTGTTGGGTCCAGTCCTGTTTAATATCTTCATCGACGACCTTGATGAGGGAATAGCATCCACCCTCAGCAAGTACGCCGATGATACAAAGCTGGGAGGGGTGGCTGACAGGCAGGAACACTGCGCTGCCATCCAGCGAGACCTGGACAGGCTGGAAAGCTGGGCAGGGAGAAACCAGATGAGGTTTAATAAAAGCAAGTGTAAAGTCTTGCACCTGGGGAGGAATAACCGTCTGTATCAGTATAGGCTGGGGGATGACCTGCTGGAGAAGAGCTCTGTGGAGAAGGACCTGTGGGTCCTGGTGGAGGACAGGTTGCTATGAGCCAGCAGTGTTCCCTGGTGGCTAAGAGGGCCAATGGGATCCTGGGATGCATCAGGAAAGAGTGTGGCCAGCAGGTCTAAGGAGGTGATCCTCCCCCTCTACTCTGCCCTGGTCAGGCCCCACCTGGAGTATTGTGTCCAGTTCTGGGCTCCCTGGTATAAAAAAGACAGGGATCTCCTGGAGAGAGTCCAGAGAAGGGCTACAAAGATGATTAAGGGCCTGGAACATCTCCCGTATGAGGAAAGGCTGAGTTAGCTGGGACTGTTCAGCCTGGAGAAAAGAATACTGAGGGGGGACCTAATTAATGTTTATAAATATCTTAAGTATGGGATGCAGGGGGAATTGGCCAACCCCTTTTCAGTAGTCTGTGGAGATAGGACAAGGGGCAATGGCTGCAAATTGGAGCACAGGAAGTTGCGCACCAACATGCGGAAGAACTTTTACACAGTGAGGGTGACAGAGCACTGGAATAGGCTGCCCAGGGAGGTGGTGGAGTCTCCTTCTCTGGAGATATTCAAGACTCGTCTGGACGCCTATCTGTGCAATATATGCTAGGGAGCCTGCTTTGGATGGGGGTTTGACCCGATGATCTCTCGAGGTCCCTTCCAACCCCTACGATTCTGTGATTCTCTGATTCTGTGATTCTGTGATCATTAGAACAGCCCATCATTTCTGCATTGACAACTCAAAGTACTGAAATTGTATCTTTAATAGTAATGGACAACTCACATAAATTTATTTCCTCCAATGGGTACTAATCCTTTTTGATAAAAAAGATCAGATCAGTGCCCCTTATAATGTTTCCATTACTGCTTGAGCAATGCCCAATGCAGGCAAACATCAGTAATTTCCAATACCTGTTATCTCTAGAATGGGACTAGAGATGAATAAAATAACACCCACCACCACTTTCATGACATGGTAACCATATAAAAGACTGAGAAATATACCCCTTATCCTTAATTAGCCAACCCAAAAAGCAGCAGTGTGTAGAGGAAGACAAAAACAATCTGGACTTTCAAGAAGACAACACAGCCTCTGCTATGCCATGACACCTCTAACACTCCACAGTGGGCAAGTGCCCGTGTTTAGGCTACAGGAACCTTACCTTCTCTCCAATCAGCACCTTATCTTTGCTGGGACAGTAACCAGAAAGGCGCTCTGTTATTCTACCTATCTTCATGGCCTTGTATATCTTTCTCAACTTTGACTGCTGTTAAAGGCTTCCTTCTACTCCTCTTACTCACATAGTCTCTACTGTTCTTATATGCTATCTCTATTAAAAGTGTATACTGGTATTTCTCAAAAATAGCACAACAAAACCAGTTTCAGTCCATTACAATCGTATGCAGATAAACCGGACAGCCTTCCACTCCCTGTCCTAGGTGTGCACAAGGATTAGAAACATTTATATGTGTCACATAACACAAATCAATGCTTAATAACATCAATGACAATTTCTAATTGTATTGATAAAGGAGTGCATACTTCATGACAAGAAATCATAACAGCCAAGTATTAATCAGACAGGACTGAAAACTCCTGTAAAACTCCTGTAAATCAAGATACAAGAGCTGAAGTTCTCTGGCAGGTTATGAAACGAGTGACCTGGAGGATGGGCAAACAGGGCATGGTACATCAGAAGGGCATAGCACAGCAGTTTGCACAGGGAGGGCATGTGGGGAGGGTGATGGCGATGTACGGAAATAGACTCTATAACTCAGAAGTTATAAAGTAGGTATGTTTAATGCTCGCAGATGCACGGGGGATCATTCTGCCAAAAAAACGTGCATACCCGAAGTAGTGCACCGTCCCACATTTATACAATGAAATAGTGAATATTCAATTGATGCCTATACATGTTCATTACCTAAACCCGCCTACTCCCGCTTTGTATGCTAATTAGCTTATCAGTCCTTCGCGCTTGCGCAGATTCTTCCAATAATTGTGGGCAAGGGTCTTCGGTGGTCCTTGGGAGGAAGGCTGTAGGTCTTCCTCATGATGGATTTTTCACCCTTAGCCTGGAATGCAGTGATCCTGCAAGCTTGCAGTGCTCTTATCGGTCTGAGCTAATTCATGTCCTTGTTAACCGTCTGTTTTCCTTTAGCAAGCTATAACTTATCAGTGTGGACGTAATTCATGTTCTTGCTAGCCAAAGCAAGCCCTTTGTCCAGTAAAGAAAAACAGGCTTCTTTCTCCATTAGTTATTTTATTCAAACTATATTGTTACGCAACTAAGTTCTATGACTATATTTTCTAAGTACTTATTGCCCCTATTTCAGTGGCAGCTCACCTAACGGCCACCACCACCCCAGAAGAACTAGAACCAGCTATGGTCTCCACTCGACAGAAAACCGTTGCCAGAAGAAACGCGGTAACCCAAACTGAGTACCCACAGAAACACGCAGCAGTCCAAGTCTCTGGCTGCAGACAGTGCCTGAGCCTGTCACTGCTACCAGGGGATAGCGGTGATACTGACTGTGTGTGGTGTGAGCAGGTAGGTGATTTGCTTAGCATGAGCAAATCAATATGACTAAGGAGCAACAGAGACTATGAAAGAGAGATCTCAGGTTGATGGCCCACAAGATGGGGACTGGGGAGACAGAGTCCCTCCCACTGTAGGGGAAGATAAGGCTTGTGACCATCTGAGGAACCTAAACAATTTCATGAGACCTGATGAGATGCATCCCAGAGTCCTGGAGGAATTGGCTGATCACAGAATCATTTAGGTTGGAAAAGACCTTCAAGATCATCTATTCAAACCGTCCCCCTACCACCTATGTTACTTACTAACCCATGTCCCTAAGTACCTCATCCAATCTTTCCTTGAAGACCCCGAGGGACAGTGACTCCACCACCTCCCTGGGCAACTCGTTCCATTGCCTAACCACTCTTTCTGAGAGGAATATAGTTGCCAAGCCACTCTCCATGATATTTGAAAAGTCATGGCGGTCAGGTGTAGTTCCTAGTGACTAGAAAAGAGGAAACATTACAGACATTTTAAAAAAGGGTAGGAAGGAGGACCCTGGGAACTACCGACCTCTCAGCATCACCTCTGTGCCTGGGAAGATCATGTAACAGATCCTCCTAGAAGCTATGCTGAGGCACATGGATGACAGGGAGGTGATTCAAGACAGCCAGCATGGCTTTACTAGGGGCAAGTCCTGCCTGACCAATCTATTGGCTTTCTACAGTGGAGTGACTGCATCAGAGCTACGGGTGTCATCCATCTGGATTTCTGCAAGGCCTTTGACACGGTCCCCCACAACATCCTTCTCTCTAAGTTGGAGAGAGATGGATTTGATGGGTGGGCTGTTCAGTGGATAAGGAATTGGCTGGGTGGTCACATCCAGAGAGTGGTAAGGTGCTGGAACAGGCTGCCCAGAGAGGTGGTGGATGCCCCATCCCTGGAGGTGTTCAAGGCCAGGTAGGATGGGGCCCTGGGCAACCTTATGTAGATCCAGGCCTGGAAATTGGTGGCCCTTCCTGTGGCAGGGGGGTTGGAACTGTGTGATCCTTGGGGTCCCTTCCAACCCAGACCATTCTATGATTCTATGATTCTATCCAGAGGGTAGTGGTCAGTGGCTCAAAGTCCAGATGGAAGATGGTGACAAGAGGAATTCCTCAAGGGACTGGTGCTGTTTCATATCTTTATTAATGATTTTGACAGTGGGATTGAATGCACCTTCAGCAAGTTTGCTGATGACACCAAGATGCGTGGTGAGATTAATGTGCCAGAGGGATGAGATGCCATCCAGAGGGAGCTGGACAGGCTGGAGAAGTGGGCCCAGGTGAACCTCATGAGGTTCAACAAAGCCAAGTACAGGGTCCTGCACTTGGGTCAGGACAACCCCCATTATTCATACAGGTTAGGAGATGATGTGCTGGAAAGCAGCCCTGAGGACATTCAAGGTCAGGCTTGATGGGGGTCTGAGCAACCTGATCTAGTGAAGATGCCCCTGCTTACTGCAGGGAGTTGACTAGATGACCTTTAAAGGTCCCTTCCAATTCTATAGACTGATGGAGCCACTCCTTGTGCCACTCCTTACAAGAGAGGAACCAGGAGCATTGTCATAACTTTGCGTGGCTGCGTTCTGGTGGAGAAGGGGGGACTGCAGAGGTGGCTTCTGCAAAAAGCAGCTAGAAGCTTTCTGTAGGCCTGACAGAGTAAACACCAGCTGACTCAAGGCCGGAGTTATTGTTAACCAAGGCCAAGACAATGGTCACAGCACCTCTGGGAATCACATTTAAAAAGAAAAAAAATGTTAGCAGCGGCTTTTTGCCCCCAGAGAAGAGAGTGAGAAGATGTAAGAAACTGTGCAGGCACCAAGGCCAGAGAAGAGGGGGAAAGGAGGAGGCGCCCCAGGTGCCAGAGAGAAAGATGCCCCTGCAGCCCGTGGAGAAACCCATGGTGGAGTGGGTGTCCCCCCGCAGCCCGTGGAAAAGGATGAGACCCCACCTGCAGCCCATGGAAAGGCCCCATGCTGGAGCAGGTGGACACATACAGAAAATGCTGTGACCTGCGTCACAGCAGTACACACCCACAACAGTGTCACTCAGACTAGCATGACCCTTGATTCTTACCCACAAGCACTCGACTGATGGTTCATCTTTCCTCAGGTGGAGCTCAATACATTCCAGCTGCTCTCTAACATAAAGAGCAACTACTCCACCTCGCCTCCCTAGCCTCTCTTTCCTGAAAAGCACATAGCCATCCATGACAGCATGCCAGTCATCCAGGCTGTCCCACCACATCTCTGTGATTGCAATGAGATTGTGGCCCTGCGACCGCACAAAGATCTCTAATTCTTCCTGCTTGTTTCCCATGCTATGTGCATTTGTATAAAGGCACTTTAGGGGGCAGAAGGTGCAGGTATCCTCAGCAGATCACAGCGAGATTTCCGACAGGGGATGGGCAATAGTGGCTCCACTGAGGAGTCCTCAGGGCAATCCCCAGAATTTTCCCCACTATCACATGGAACAACATCCCCAAGTCCGTCACTTGCTGCTGGCATTTACCTTCTTCCACCGTCAACTCACGTTGTGTCTCCCGAAGCACTTGCCTAACCCCAGCAGCCTTCATAATATCCCCTTCAGATAAGGGGAAATAACTTGGCTCATAAGGAAGCGAAACGGGCTGCATTGTTAATACTAAAAGAAACAGGAAAACCCAGGGAAACAATGGGAAATAGTAAGAGCTTTACTGCCCGAGAAATAGAAAAATTACAACGGATGGGAACAGTTGAAAGAGAAGTGGACACTCCCTGATGGGAGGGAAGTTATCCCTAAGGGTATAGCCTGGAGAATAATGAAAGAGTTCCACCGACAGACCCACTGGGGAGTACAGGCACTTGTGGACCATTTTGGAACCAAGTATATGTGTATTGGAATTTATGAAATCGCCAAAAAGATGGTGAGGGAGTGCCTGACATGCCAGAAGGGAATGGAGACACCTTGATATCGTTTTTCTTGTTAATAGGAACAAGCACAGCCCTTAACCTCCAGGGGACCAGACCCATGTTTGACCCAAGACAAAATGTGTGGGTTACATTGTCTCAGGCTCTGAACACCACCACCTTTTGTGCAAGCCTCGCCACACAAAGCACTCCATTCTTAACCTGCCTTGTAGGGGTGCCACTCAATGATTCCACTTGGGAAATCTTCGAAACAGCACTGAGCAAAACAGCCAGATGGGATCGTACCAATAATGCTAGTAAAGGCATGGAGAAGTATGATTCCTGGGATGATAGGCCAGGCTAGATGGAAAAATGCCTGAGTGTGGTGGTCGAGTTACTGAGGGATGGTGTGCTGGCAATGACCTCTGGTCAGGCATCCTAGTTAATCAGGGGGATAGTGTGCTAATTCAGAGTAGAGATGTAACTACTACTGATGGGCTAGGTAACTTAACCAGCTGTCACTTGGGAAGCAAGGCTTCCCTTAGGAGCATAACAAGATCAATAGCCCAGCTGAAGTGCATCTACACCAATGCACACAGCATGGGCAATAAACAAGAGGAATTAGAAGTCCTTGTAACTGAAGGAGACTATGATGCGATTGCTATCACAGAAACGTGGTGGGATAATTCACATGACTGGAGTGCTGCAATTACTGGTTATAAACTATACAGGCGTGACAGGCTGGGTAGGAGAGGAAGTGGGTTAGCCCTGTATGTCAGAGAATGCTTTGACAGCCTAGAGCTGGAGTATGGTGAAGACAGGGTCGAGTGTCTCTGGGTAAAAATCAGAGGTGCACGTAATCAGCGAGATACAGTGATGGGAGTCTGCTATAGACCACCTGACCAGGAGGAGGAAGCTGATGAGTTGTTTTTTAAACAACTGGGAGAAGTATCGCGATCACCAGCCCTCGTCCTTATTTGGGACTTCAACTTACCGGATGTCTCCTGGAGGTACAATACAGCAGGGAGGAAACAGTCTAGCAGGTTCCTGGAGGGTTTGGAAGACAACTTCCTGACCCAGCTGGTAAATGAACTCACCAGGGAAGGTGCCCTGCTGGACATGTTTGTAAACAGAGAAGGCCTAGTAGGGGATGTGAAGGTTGGAGGACACCTGGAGAAGTAAGGAAGGGAGACAGCAAAACAAGCACCTTAGACTTCCGTAGGGCTGACTTTGGACTGTTTAGAAAGCTGCTCGGTAAGATTCCATGGGAGGTAGCCCTTGAGGGCAAAGGAGCCCAAGAGGGTTGGTTGCTCCTCAAGAGGGTAATCTTGGCGGCACAAGAACAGGCTGTCCCAGTTGGTCAGAAGAGGGGTCGGCGAGCTAGGAAGCCAGCCTGGCTGAGTAGAGAGATCCAGACAGATATACGGGAAAAGAAGGAAAAATATGAGCTTTGGAAGAAGGGGCAGGTGTCTTGGGACAACTATAGGAATATAGTGAGATCATGTAGGGAGAAAGACAGAAGGGCTAAAGCTGATCTGGAACTCAGGCTGAACAGTTCTTTAAAGGATAAGAAAAAGTCCTTCTATAGGTACATTAACAGTAAAAGGAGGGTCAAGGAGAATCTCCAGCCCTTATTGGATGCCGATGGCACATTAGTGACAAGGGATGAGGACAAGGCTGAGGTCCTTAATTCCTTCTTTGCCTCGGTCTTTAATAGTAAAGAAGGATATTCCCTGAGTACTCATCCTCTGGAACTGGCTGACAGGGAGGGGAAGAATAACAAAGTTCCCATGGTTCAGGAGGAAATGATTAGCGACCTACTTGGCCAGGTAGATACCCACAAGTCAATGGGGCCAGATGGGATTCACCCGAGGGTGCTAAGGGAGCTGTCAGATGTGCTTGCCAAACCCCTTTCCATCATCTATCAGGAATCCTGGCAGACTGGGGAAGTTCCAGTTGACTGGAGGCTGGCAGATGTTACAGCCATATACAAGAAGGGTCGGAAGGAGGATCCAGGGAACTACAGGCCTGTCAGTCTGACCTCAGTCCCAGGGAAGATCATGGAGAGGGTCATCTTGGGAGCTATCATGCAGCACATGCACGATGGCCAGGGGATCAGGCCTAGTCAACATGGGTTTACAAAAGGTAGATCCTGTCAAACTAACCTGATCACTTTCTATGACAAGGTGACCCGCTTAATGGACGAGGGGAAGGCTGTGGATGTGGTCTACCTGGACTTTGGTAAAGCCTTTGACACCGTTTCTCACAGCATTCTGACTGAGAAACTGTCTGCCACTGGCCTGGACAGGTGGACCCTCAGCTGGGTTAAAAACTGGCTGGATGGCCGTGCCCAAAGGGGGTGGTAAATGGAACAAAATCCAGCTGGAGACCGGTCATGAGTGGCGTCCCCCAGGGCTCAGTCCTGGGTCCAGTTTTGTTCAACATCTTTATCAATGACCTCGATGAAGGGATTGAATGCTCCCTCACTAAGTTTGCAGATGACACTAAACTAGGAGGAAGTGTTGATCTGCCTGAGGGTAGGGAGGCTCTTCAGAGGGATCTGAACAGACTGAACCGATGGGCTGAGACCAATGGGATGAAGTTTAACAAGGCCAAGTGTAGAGTGCTGCACATGGGACATAACAACCCCATGCAGCACTACAGGCTTGCGGAGGACTGGCTGGAGAGCTGTCAGGCAGAGAAGGACCTGGGGGTGTTGGTTGACTGCAGGCTGAATATGAGTCAGCAGTGTGCTCAGGCGGCCAAGAAGGCCAATGGCATCTTGGCTTGTATCAAAAACAGTGTGGCCAGTAGGTCTAGGGAGGTGAATGTGCCCCTGTACTCAGCATTGGTGAGGCCGCACCTCGAGTACTGTGTCCAGTTCTGGGCTCCTCACCACAAGAAGGACATGGAGGTCCTGGAGCGAGTCCAGAGAAGGGCAACCAGGCTGGTGAAGGGGCTGGAGGGCAAATCCTATGAGGAGCGGCTGAGGGAGCTGGGGCTGTTTAGCCTAGAGAAGAGGAGGCTGAGGGGAGACCTTATCACCACCTACAACTACCTGAAGGGAGGTTGTAGAGAGGTGGGTGATGGTCTCTTCAGCCAGGTGACAGGAGATAGGACAATTGGAAATGGCAAGAAGCTGTGCCAGGGCAGGTTTAGATTAGAACTTAGAAAAAAAATTTTTACTGAAAGAGTTGTCAGGGCCTGGAACAGGCTGCCCAGGGAGGTGGTTGAGTCACCTTCCCTGGATGTGTTCAAAACAAGGGTAGATGAGGTACTTTGGGATATGATTTAGTTTAGGATGAGAATGGTTGGACTTAATGATCTTAAAGGTCTTTTCCAACCTTGTAATTCTGTGATTCTGTGATTCTTTGACTCCCGATAGGCCCACACCCGCAGGAATTAGAACTAGTGGATTCATTAAATGCCAGTTATTGTATCTGTATTAACGCATCCAAGAACTCATGTAATGAAGGTACTCGATACCCATGTAACAGCACGATTAAAACGCACATAAGTCCATTGGGCAACCCTGATTACTGGGAAACGGCATGGTGTAACAATCACAGCCGCCCAAAATACGACCCGGCTCCAGGAACTACATGGCCCCGACGGCTGCCACCTGGATACTTCCTTATTTGTGGTCATCTAGCCTGGTCGGGCATCCCTTTTAGACTGACAGGCTGTCCCTGTACCATAGGACAACTTAGTTTAGCCTTGCCCCATCATCATCCTAACGCTTCCTCCCCCACAAGATGGAAGAGGGACCTAGCTGAATCTCTTGATAATATGTGTGAAGATAATGTGAAACTTTGGAGTAAATGGGAAATCATCCTGTCAGCCATATTTGTGCCTGGAGCCACCGCTGCCCGAGCGCATCGAAACCTAGAAACACTATCATGCTGGGTTGTCAAACAGGCTAATGCCACTAGCCGGGTGCTCTCTGAATTGGCTGATGACTTGTCTGCAGTGCAACATACTGTGCTGCAAAACCGAGCTGCTATTGATTTTTTGTTACTCGCACACGGCCACGGTTGTGAAGATTTTGAGGGCATGTGCTGTATGGACCTGAACGACTATTCCAAGTCCATCCACAAAAAAATTCAACATCTCATGCAGCATACTCAGGCTATAAAATAGGACGTGGGAATTTTTGTCCTAAATGGGCTGGCAAACTGGCTCGGGATAGGGGGATGGCTAAAAGGCTTGTTAAAAAGTGGCATACTGTTACTCATTGCTGTTGTAGTAGGGCTTTGTTGCTTAAACTGTGTATTATCGTGTGTAAAGAGTAGGCTAGAGGCGACTTATTTAATGCTGTTAAAAAGGCAATACGAACACCTAGAAGATGATGAAACCAGTAAAGGAGAGGCTCTAAATCTCTCTTTAGCCCAAGAGACTGTCTGTTGAAGAACGGCTAAAGGAAAGGGGGAACGAACCCCAGGATATGTTGTACAAGCCAGGCTCTGAGGGTCACGAATATAGTAGGCCTGTTGGTAGTGGCTTGTCAGCATGACTTGGCAAAATATGGGCACAGGAAACAAACAATTCAGAGGAACTGAAACCCGAGAGGAAGAGGAAGAAGAGCTATGTTTATATAACCTTTGGAGCTTAGCCAATGAGAAATTGACTTGTAGGCATAATTAGTGATGGTATAAATGAGGGCGAATCAGCATTAAAGGCAGAGTTTGCTTCACCACCCTGACTGAGTCGACTGCTGGCTTCCCCGCGCCGATTTCCTCCCCCCACAACTGTCGCCCACTTTGATGAACAAAATAGTAAAAACAAAAAGGGGGGATTGTAATAAACTTTGTATAATCAATTTGTTAATCAAACCGGTAGACGGTTAAACTATGTTAACCTTTGTAACCTAGTGACTCAGCTGTTTCTATTGTAATCGTCTGTTGGCTTTTGACTAATCAATAACTTGTTAGGCAAGGCCTGCAACCCCAGGTAAAGCAGCGTCTGCATTAACCGAAGCAAGAATGTGCAAGCAAGCAAAATGTGCAAGCTAAAGAAAACAGATCATCAAGAGGACAATGCAGAGGAAGACTACTGCCTTCATCCCTGGCCACCAAAGAGGAAGAAAAGACCCCTAGTAACAAGAAGCAGAACCAAAGAAACAATCAGAGGAAGCCACGTCAAACCAGAATTTACCCTGGATTTAAAAGACTATAAAAGAGGACTCTGGTGGGGGTGAAATGTGTGCCGTTGGTGAGCAGGAGACTCCCGGGCCACCCAGCACTGTTTTGCCTGCTTATCACTTGCTCAAATAAATTCTATTTGGATATTTTAAACCGAGTGAACAATTTATCATCGCCGTTTATAACATCTCCTTTCCTCATTTTCTTTTCAAGTTGTTTTTTGCAAGGGTTTTTTTGTTTGCTTTTTTTTCCTGGATGCTTTTAGACAAATACATGCCCAGAAATTTCTTGCCATACATATATAGATTTTTTTGTTTGTTTTTAAAGAGTGGGAAACGGGAGGAAAGCCACATTAAAAGATTTCTAAATCTCTTAGAAAATCCTTTTAGGAACACCTTGGTCTCAAGCTGCAACAAATACTTGGAGGTCGAAGCTGACTTTCCCGGCTTGGAGAAATAGACAGGGTGGTGAATACTACAGTAGGAAGTGTCAGATTTTTTTGACTCTGACTAGATTTTTTAACTAAAGAGGCGATTAAGTTACTTGCAATAAAAACACCCTGTCCAGTTAGAAAAACACAGTGTAAGCTTATGACTTGAGGGATTTAAAGCAACACAGTAGCTAGCCTGTTTCAATTTAGGGTTTGTTCTTTAAAACTGAAACCAGAGTATTGCCAATTTTATTATGTTTTAATGTAAAAATTAATGAAATGCAGCTGCCTGGCTGCACTATAAACGTCTTAAACTGTACGTGATTGTTTAGTTTTTGGCACCGCTCCTCCCCATCTCTGTGTAGAGGACGCTGCACTCTGCACCTCATCGTGCCCTGCTCCGGCCCGGGCAGACCTCTAAGCGCACTCTTGATAAGGACAGAGAAAAACTTGCCTGTCGTGGCTCCACATCTGGCTCAGGGAGGCTCTTAGGGAGCTGCCTCCAAGCAAGGAAATTGTTGCTTGGTAGCAAAGGAGCGCGGCTTTAAGGCGCACCCGGTGTGTATTCAATAAAATAAAAAGGGAGACAAGATGGGACCCGTGGGAGTGAGACCCTGGGATCTTGCCGGGTGGAGCGGAGGGACCCTGCGCTCTCTCTTTCTGCGAGCAGCATTGGCGGAGCTGCCACGGGATGTGCTCAGAGGAAGTCTCTTCCAGTACTACACTGGGACCACCAATCTCACCGACACCGGGCACCTTTCAATTCAATCTGTCAAACGCCCGGGGCTTTGACCATGGACAAAACTATGGGGCACTACCACTTTCCTTCCTTCCACTTTTTCCCATACTTCCATGTAGAGTCTTGATTGCAAGGGAAACCTGCATCTTTGAAGGCCAGGCCTTGTGCTCCTTACTGAGCTGACACCAGGAAAACTGTTGGTGGCAGCACAAACAAATACGTACATAAATATGAAAGAAAGAAACCTAAAGGTAGCCAGATGCTGTTTTCAGTTCACACCTAAAATTCAGTCAACCACTTCCTAGTCAAGGTTCAGCTTGGGAAAATAGCTGTGTTTCTCATAGGAACCAATGTGCCATTGTTCCTGCTCCCATTAAACCCAACTACATCTGATAGGATGGCAGGTCTGAGAGACAGGGAATGAGGGACTGGAGGACAGGCATTTTGGTTTAGTCTCCAAAACTGTAAAAGACTGTCTTTTCAAGTACTATGAGAATTTTGCCCTGCCCTGTCTGCCTCACGCTTGCTAGGCTGACTTTTCAGGGCTTCACAAATAAGACCTGAGCACTTAAATTCTTTCTCATCAATATACTGATAGACTTTGACCTCCTCTTCTAATGGGATTATTGCCAATTCCTGCGCTAGGGCATGGTGAGCCAGGGTAGGTGAGTCTTTGTACCCCTGAGGCAAGCGGGTAAAAGTATACTGCTGTCCCTCCCAAACAAAGGCAAATTGGTCTCTATCACTTTCTTGGAGTGGAACCATAAAAAACATGTCTTTCACATCAATGGTTGCTAAAATAGGGTGGGCCTGTTCCTGAATAGTTGCAATTAATTTGGCTATATTAGGCACAGCTGCAGTCAGGGGACCTGTGTTTGCATTTAAATGCTGATAGTCAACAGTCAATCATCATTTCCTGTTAGATTTGCGTAGGAGCCACACTGGTGAATTATACAGATAGTGGGCAAACACTAGGTTTCCCTGTTGTTTGAGATCCTCGATCACCGAGGCTGTCCCTTCCCTAGCCCCTAATGGCAATGGATAGGGTTTCACGTTAACAACCTTGGAAGGGGGAAGGGCAGGCGCAGTTTGCAGCAGGCAGGCTTCTGCCCATGATGTTTCGGTTAATTGCCTGATCTGGGGGGTGCCAAAAGACCACGAATTCCCCTGGGTGTCATGCCACTGTCTCCCTCTCAGCACGTCTATACCCAAAAGATTCGTCTGAAAAGGTCCTATGGCCACCATGGTATTAATGGGGGATTCCTCCCCTGGCAGCCACAGTGTCACCGAAGTCACAGGCATTGACTGTGTTTTCCCCAGAGCATTCAAAACTATTAGATTTCTCGATGGGATCGAGATCCCACACCGTTTTGCCTTGGTCTGTGTTAATGCAGTAATTTGTGCCCCAGTATCAGTCAAAAAAGGTTGCTGGTCTTCTCCTTAGTCCTACAGCAACGGTAATGAATAGATCCCCTTTTGCATTCACGGTGAGCTGTCTTAAAAACATCCATTCTCCTTCTCCCCACTTTCAGGGAGCAGAGGGTCTAGTTTCCCACTGATTCCTCCTTAAGGTCTATCGAGGTGGAGCTTCAGGGACTAGTCCACGGGTAGCCTTTCTCCCTGACCATTTTTGTACTAGTTTTTCTAATTTTTTGGTCGGGAGTCCATCCATGAGGTCTTGGGGAATGCCCTTCTGAAGGCCTAAATGCCACAACCCTTGTCAGCTTAGGGGTTTTTTCCTCCCAAGATTATTATTCTGGAGCAGAATACTTGCCTGATCTCGGGGGGTACCAAAAGACCACGAATTCCCCTGGGTGTCATGCCACTGTCTCCCTCTCAGCACGTCTATACCCAAAAGATGCGTCTGAAAAGGTCCTATGGCCACCATGGTATTAATGGGGGATTCCTCCCCTGGCAGCCACAGTGTCACCGAAGTCACAGGCATTGACTGTGTTTTCCCCAGAGCATTCAAAACTATTAGATTTCTCGATGGGATCGAGATCCCACACCGTTTTGCCTTGGTCTGTGTTAATGCAGTAATTTGTGCCCCAGTATCAGTCAAAAAAGGTTGCTGGTCTTCTCCTTAGTCCTACAGCAACGGTAATGAATAGATCCCCTTTTGCATTCACGGTGAGCTGTCTTAAAAACATCCATTCTCCTTCTCCCCACTTTCAGGGAGCAGAGGGTCTAGTTTCCCACTGATTCCTCCTTAAGGTCTATCGAGGTGGAGCTTCAGGGACTAGTCCACGGGTAGCCTTTCTCCCTGACCATTTTTGTACTAGTTTTTCTAATTTTTTGGTCGGGAGTCCATCCATGAGGTCTTGGGGAATGCCCTTCTGAAGGCCTAAATGCCACAACCCTTGTCAGCTTAGGGGTTTTTTCCTCCCAAGATTATTATTCTGGAGCAGAATACTTGCCTGATCTCGGGGGGTACCAAAAGACCACGAATTCCCCTGGGTGTCATGCCACTGTCTCCCTCTCAGCACGTCTATACCCAAAAGATGCGTCTGAAAAGGTCCTATGGCCACCATGGTATTAATGGGGGATTCCTCCCCTGGCAGCCACAGTGTCACCGAAGTCACAGGCATTGACTGTGTTTTCCCCAGAGCATTCAAAACTATTAGATTTCTCGATGGGATCGAGATCCCACACCGTTTTGCCTTGGTCTGTGTTAATGCAGTAATTTGTGCCCCAGTATCAGTCAAAAAAGGTTGCTGGTCTTCTCCTTAGTCCTACAGCAACGGTAATGAATAGATCCCCTTTTGCATTCACGGTGAGCTGTCTTAAAAACATCCATTCTCCTTCTCCCCACTTTCAGGGAGCAGAGGGTCTAGTTTCCCACTGATTCCTCCTTAAGGTCTATCGAGGTGGAGCTTCAGGGACTAGTCCACGGGTAGCCTTTCTCCCTGACCATTTTTGTACTAGTTTTTCTAATTTTTTGGTCGGGAGTCCATCCATGAGGTCTTGGGGAATGCCCTTCTGAAGGCCTAAATGCCACAACCCTTGTCAGCTTAGGGGTTTTTTCCTCCCAAGATTATTATTCTGGAGCAGAATACTTGCCTGATCTCGGGGGGTACCAAAAGACCACGAATTCCCCTGGGTGTCATGCCACTGTCTCCCTTTCAGCACATCCATACCCAAAAGATTTGTCTGAAAGGTCCTATGGTCACCATAGTATTAATGGGATGTCATGACATGGAAAGGTCTGGTCTGGAGAGATTTGTTGTTATTCCCATAGTGAGATTAAGACACAAACAAGGTCAGGTGCTATAAAGAAAAGAAGTTTAATAGTTACATCAAAATTCACAGAGGTGCAAGAAAGAGAGAGAGAGAAAGATGGGAAAAGAAAAGGAAAGTAAAGGTGCAATAGGTACCACCATGGAGCTGCGGTGTCCCATCGGTCTGAATTGACTTCATGTCAGGTGGAGAATTCCATTTGATGCTGGTTGTCATGGCTCCTTTATTGAGGTGCGTTGCTCCTCTCCACGATGTAATCAGGAAATGTATGTCTTTGTGGGGAAGCAGATGCTCCATCGAGATAGCAGTCGCTCAAGATAGCAGTAATAGCAGGAAGTGAAATATTTCAGCAATGTTGAGACAGACATCCGCTGGTACACACATCCATTGGCACAGACATCTGTTGGTCCGATGCTGTAAATATTCTTTGGCATAGATATCCATTAGTCCAGTGATGCAAACATCCTTTGAGGCAAACATCTGTTAAGGCAGACATCCGTTGAGGGACACAGTCCTTCACACCACCCTATGGCTCAACATTGCTGTCTTATAGATGGTCCTCCATGGTGCATAGAGGATATAGGTAAAGAAAGGAAGAAGGAAAGGAAATAGCATGCTTACAATAGCTAACAGTATCTAATAACTACAATTAAAGCATTCAAGCAATTAACAATCTTGAAATAACATTTCCAATAACTAACAATAACTATTAACATTTAATAAGCATTAACTGAAAATTGCAATTTGTCCAATTGCAAAAATGAAGCAAAACACGTTATAGCGCCATTTCTTGTAGTTCAAGGGTTGGAGGAAAAAAAAACAATGATGGTTTACATGAAATTTTACAAGATGAACATTCGCAAGAACAAAACATACGTATCACAAGAACACATAAGATGCATAAGAGATTGGTACAATCAAATGAATGCATTCCATTGTTTTTCGCAGTTTCGGAAATGCAAAACTGAGTGGTTTTGGCATATGCAGTGTGAGCAGTCAGCTGGCTTGGTCTGTGCATCAGGAAAATGGGTTTTAAAAGATTCTGGTTTATACTTAAGCAAAGGCAGAAAAACAATAACATTTAAATTGGTTGTTAGTGAATACTACAGTTTTTCCACCCCGTCACACAATATTTAGCAAATCAAGCTTAGGTGGCTCTCCAGGCCTGGTCAAAACCAGCTGGAGCTGTCCTTTGCCAGTTATGGCCTTGATGCGCTGCCATCCAGCGAGACCTGGACAGGCTGGAAAGCTGGGCAGGGAGAAACCTAATGAAATTCAAAAAAAGCAAGTGTAAAGTCTTGCACCTGGGGAGGAATAACCGTCTGTATCAGTACAGGCTGGGGGATGACCTGCTGGAGAAGAGCTCTGTGGAGAAGGACCTGGGGATCCTGGTGGAGGACAGGTTGGCTATGAGCCAGCAGTGTGCCCTGGTGGCTAAGAGGGCCAATGGGATCCTGGGATGCATCAGGAAGAGTGTGGCCAGCAGGTCTAAGGAGGTGATCCGCCCGCTCTACTCTGCACTGGTCAGGCCCCACCTGGAGTATTGTGTCCAGTTCTGGGCTCCCTGGTATAAAAAAGACAGGGGTCTCCTTGAGAGAGTCCAGAGGAGGGCTACGAAGATGATTTGATGTGGTTGCTGAGCCGCTCTCCATCATATTTGAAAAGTCGTGGCTGTCAGGAGAGGTCCCTGGGGACTGGAAAAAAGGTCACATCACTCCCATTTATAAGAAAGGGAGCAAGGAAGACCCAGGGAATTACAGGCCGTTGAGCCTCACCTCTGTGCCTGGGAAGATCATGGAACAGATCCTCCTGGATGACATGTTGGAGCACATGAGGGAAGAGCATGTGATCCGGGACAGTCAGCACGGCTTCACCAAGGGAAGGTCATGCCTTACCAATCTGGTGACCTTCTATGATGGAGTGACAGCATCGGTAGATAAAGGGAAGGCAACCGATGTCATCTACCTGGACTTGTGCAAGGCCTTTGACACAGTCCCCCATCACATCCTTATCTCTAAATTGCAAGGATGTGGATTTGATGGGTGGACCATCCAGTGGATAAGAAACTGGTTAACAGACCGTAGCCAAAGGGTGGTGGTCAATGGGTCTATGTCCAGGTGGAGGCCGGTGACAAGCGGGGTCCCCCAGGGGTCTGTCTTGGGACTGGTGCTCTTTAACATCTTTATCAATGACATCGATGATGGAACTGAGTGCACCCTCAGCAAGTTTGCGGATGTCACCAAGCTGAGTGGTGTGGTCGACACCCTAGAAGGAAAGGAAGCCATCCAGAGGGATCTTGACAGGCTGGAGAGATGGGCCCGGGTGAACCTAATGAGGTTCAACAGTGCAAAGTGTAAGGTGTTGCACTTGGGCCGGAAGAATCCCAGACATAGATACAGACTGAGAGTAGCCCTGCTGAGAAGGACTTGGGGATTCTGGTGGATGAGAAACTTAACATGAGCCAGCAGTGTGCTCTTGCAGCTCGCAAGGCTAATGGTATCCTGGGCTCCATTAGAAGAGGGGTGGCCAGCAGTGACAGGGAGGTGATTGTCCCTCTCTACTCTGCCCTCGTGTGGCCCCATCTGGAGTACTGTGTCCAGATCTGGGGCCCCCAATACAAGAAGGATGTGGAAATGTTGGAAAGGGTTCAGAGGAGGGCCACAAAGATGATTAGAGGCCTGGAGCACCTGTCCTACGAACAGAGGCTGAGGGAGCTGGGCTTGTTCAGTCTGGAGAAGAGAAGGCTGCGGGAGGACCTCATTGCAGCCTTCCAGTACCTGAAGGGAGCTTATAAGCAGGAGGGGATTCAACTTTTTAAAAGGATAGACAATGACAGGACAAGGGGGAATAGATTAAAACTAAAGGAAGGAAGGTTTAGATTAGATATTAGGGGGAAGTTTTTTACAGAAAGAGTGGTGAGGTGCTGGAACAGGCTGCCCAGAGAGGTAGTGGATGCCCTGTCCCTGGAGGTGTTCAAGGCCAGGTTGGATGGGGCCCTGGGCAACCTAGTGTAGATCCAGGCCTGAGGTTTGTGGCCCTGCCTGTGGCAGGGGGGTTGGAGCTCTGTGATCCTTGGGGTCCCTTCCAACTCACACCATTCTATGATTCTATGATTCTATGATTAAGGGCCTGGAACATCTCCCGTATGAGGAAAGGCTGAGTGAGCTGGGACTGTTCAGACTAAGAAGACTAAGGGGGGAACCTAATTAATGTTTATAAATATCTTAAGTATGGGATGCAGGGGGAATTGGCCAGCCCCATTTCAGTGGTCTGTGGGGACAGGACAAAGGGCAATGGCTGTAAATTGGAGCACAGGAAGTTCCGCACGAACATGCGGAAGAACTTTTACACAGTGAGGGTGACAGAGCACTGGAATAGGCTGCCCAGGGAGGTGGTAGAATCTCCTTCTCTGGAGATACTCAAGACTCGTCTGGACGCATATCAGTGCAATATGAGCTAGGGAGCCTGCTTTGGCGGGGGGTTGGACCCGATAATCTCTCGAGGTCCCTTGCAACCCCTACGATTATGTGATTCTGTGATTCTGTAAAACCAATTCCCTTTTTGTCAAGCATCACCATCATGGTTAAACTACTGGAGTCACGCATGCAGGATCTTCTTGGATCCCTTTCCAGTACTTTCTATGGGGAGGGGGGCAAAACACGCATGCACATTCCTTCTCGTTCTGCTGCTTCTTCTCCTTCTCCTTCTCCTATTCCTTCTATTTCTCCTCTTTCTCATTCTCTTTCTCCTTATTTTTCTCCTTCTTCTTATTCTTCATCTTCTCCTTCTCCTTAATCTCCTTCGCTTTCTCCTTCCTCTTGTTCCTCTTCTCCTTCTCCTTCTCCTTCTCCTTCTCATTCTCCTTCACCTTCTCCTCCTCCTCCTTCTTCTTGTTCTTATTCTTCTTCTCCTCCTCCTCCTTCTTCTTCTTCTGCTCCTTCTTCTCCTTCTTCTCCTCATTCTTCTCCTTCTTCTTCTCCTCCTTCTACTTCTCCTCCATCTTCTTCTTCTTCTTCTTCCTCTTCTTCATTCTTCTTCGTATTCTTCTTGTTCTTCTTCTTCGTGTTATTCTTCTTCTTCATATTCTTTATATTCTTCTTCTTCTTCTTCGTATTCTTCTTCTTCGTATTCTTCTTCTTCTTCGTATTCTTCTTTGTATTCTTCTTCGTATTCTTCGTATTCTTCTTCGTATACTTTTCCTTCGTATTCTTCTTCGTATACTTTTTTTTGTATTCTTCTTCTACCTCGTATTATTCTTCGTATTCTTCTTCGTATTCTTCTACTTCGTATTCTTCTTCTTCTTCGTATTCTTCTTCTTTGTATTCTTCTTCTTCATATTCTTCGTATTATTCTTCTTCGTATTATTCGTATTTTTCTATGTATTTTTCTTCTTCTTCGCATTATTCTTCGTATTCTTCTTGTTATTCTTCTTCTTCTTCTTCGTATTCTTCTTCGTTTTCTTCGTATTCTTCTTCTTCTTCTTCGTATTCTTCTTCTTTGTTTTCTCCATATTCTTCGATTTCTTTTTCGTATTCTTCTTCCTATTCTTCTTCTTCTTCGTATTCTTCTTCGTATTCTTCTTATTCTTCTTCTTTGTCTTCGTATTCTTCTTCTTCGTATTCATCTTCTTATTCATCTTCTTCTTCTTAGTATTCATCTTCTTATTCATCTTCTTCTTCTTAGTATTCTTCTTCTTCGTATTCTTCTTCTTCTTCTTCCTCTTCTTCTTCTTCTTAGGATTCTTCTTCTTCTTCTTCGTATTCTCCTTCTTCTTCTTGTTCTTCTTCGTATTATTCTTCGTATTTTTCATCTTCGTATTTTCCTTTGTAGTCTTCTTCTTCTTCGTGTTATTCTTCTTCTTCTCCCTATTCTTTATCTTCTTCTTCTTCTTCTTCGTATTCTTCTTCTTCTTCTTCGTATTCTTCTTCTTCTTCGTATTCTTCTTCGTATTCTTCTTCTTCTTTGTATTCTTCTTCGTATTCTTCTTCTTCTCCTTCGTATTCTTTTTCGCATACTTCTTCTGATTGTTCTTCTTCGGATTCTTCTTTTTCTTCTTCGGATTCTTCTTCTTATTCTTCTTCTTCTTTTTCGTATTCTTCTTCGTATTCTTCTTCGTAGACTTCTGCTTCTTCGTATTATTCCTCTTTTTCTTAGTATTCTTCTTCGTATTAATCGTCGTATTCTTCTTCTTCTTCTTCGTATTCTTCTTCTTGTTCTTCTTCGTATTCTTCTTCTTCATATTCTTTGTATTCTCTGTATTCTTCTGCTTCTTCGTATTTTTCTTCTTCTTCGTCATATTCTTCTTCTTTTCTATATTCTTCTTCTTACTCTTCGTATTCTTTTTCTTCTTCTTCTTCCTCGTATTCTTCGAATTCTTTTTCGTCTTCTTCTTCTTATTATTATTCTTTTTCTTCTTCTTTTTCATATTCTTTTTCGTATTCTTCTTCGTATTCTTCTTCATATTCTTCTTCTTATTCCTCTTCGTATTATTCTTCGTATTCTTCTTCGTATTCTTCTGCTTCTTCGTTTTATTCCTCTTTTTCTTCGTATTCTTCGTATTCTTCTTTGTATTTTTCTTCTTTGTATTCTTTGTATTCTTCTTCTTCGTATTTTTATCTTCTTCTTCTTCTTCTTCGTATTCTTCTTCTTCTTCTTCGTATTCTTCTTCTTCTTTGTATTCTTCTTCTTCTTCGTATTCTTCTTCTTCATTTTCTTCGTATTCTCCGTATTCTTCTTCTTCTTCTTTGTACTTTTCTTCTTCTTCTTCGTACTTTTCTTCTTCTTCTTCGTAGTATTCTTCTTCTTGTTTATTTTTTTCTTCTTCTTCTTCTTCTTCTTCGTATTCTTCCTCTTCGTATTCTTCTTATTTTTCTTCGTATTATTCTTCTTCGTGTTCTTCTTCTTCTTCTTTGTATTCTTCTTCTTCCTTTTCGTATTTATTTTCTTTTCTTCTTCTTAGTCTGCTTCTTCTTCTTCTTCTTCGGATTCTTCTTCTTCGGATACTTCTTCTTCATATTCTTCTTCATATTCTTCTTTGTATTCTTCTTCGTATTCTACTTCGTATTCTTCGTATTCTTCGTATTGTTCTTCGATTTCTTCTTCTGCTTCTCCGTATTCTTCTTATCGTATCCTTCTTGTCCTGGTTTCAGCTATGATGGAGTTAAACTTTTTTTTTTTTAGCAGTGGATGGAATGCCATGTTTGGGTGTTAGCATGAGAATAGTGCTGATAGCACCCTGATGTTTTCCGATTTGTTGCCGGGCAATCAAGGACCTTTCTCAGCTCTGCATACTTCCTTACTAGTGAGAAAGGAGGGGACGCAGCCAGGACAGGTGATCCGAATTGGCCAAAGAGGATATTCCATACCAGTTACGTCATGTTCGGTATAAGGGGGGACTGGGGGGAAGAGGGGGAGACAACGCCAGGACGTGCAGTTTCTGGGGCGGTCGGGTTGTCCGGGACGGGCTCTAAGCTGTGCGGCCTGAGTTGTGTGGTTTGGTGAGAAATTGCATTGTGTATCACCAGTTTCATCTATTTTGTGCTTTAAACTTATGTTATTGTTATATCTAGTTTTCTGTTATTGTTTAGTAAACTATCCTTATCCCAACCTGCGTGGTTCTGGTTTCTAGGTTGTGGTTTCTTTTCCTCCTTTCTTCCTTCCCTTTTCCCCTTCCCCCAACTTTCCCTCCCCCTTCCTTTTAAAAGTACAAGCGACTGTGTGGGGTGCGGCCCTTGGCTGGGGCAAAACCACGACAGTTATTTTGGCGCCCAACGTGGGGCACGAACGGTTGGGATAACGGTAGATCTGACCCTAACTATCGCAATTAAGATAAGCACTGTTGTTTAAGCAATCTCTGGTCACGATGTTGTGGTATTTATTTACAAGGCTGTGGCAGCAAAACCACCGCATGCTGTATACAATCCTGGCAGGATTCTTTACTCTCTCAGGTCTGTGGCTCCCGTATTTGTTCCCATACTTCATTATAGTGTATTTTATGATATCGGTCTATGATACAATAATATCGATGATCATGAGCTTAAGCTGGTACCTGTATGAGGTTTTGCTGTCCTGTCCATTCTTTGGACAGGGAGGGGTTAATAACAGCAGCCGGTATGGTGGGGGCACTGCTTTCTTTTCCTTTGGGCTAAATACAACAGCTCTTAGGGCAGTTTTTGAAAATCTTCAATATCTCTGGGATATTCAAACTAGCATTTTGCTATTGGTAGGTTTGGTGCAGATGGTTCAGTTTTTGTTATATATCAAGCATAGGTTTATGAATACCACTGAAGAGCTTTCTCCGAGACAGAATAATCACGAGTGGCAGGGCATGTGGCAAAGTATGGGCGAGTACCTAGGTACTTTCTCACGCCCGATGGTTTGGAATTTCACTCCTGAACAGCTACAAGACCCCGATCAAGTGACTGCATACCTAAGGAAAAATTGCTGTAGGTTTCCCAGAGATGGACACCTTACTGCACTGTGCTGGGCTCTGGCCACTATTTATCAAACACTGCTTGATAGCAGGCAGCACTGTCAGCACTGTCAGCACTGTCAGGGAGAAGGGAAAGGAAACAGACTGGCAGATACTATAGCTGCTGCAACCACTGGGGCTGACACTGCAGCTACTGCAACCCCTGTGACCGACACTGCAGCTACTGTAATCTCTACAGCAGACACTGCAGATGATCAGAAAAACCAACCCACACCAGTGTCTGTTGCTCCCGTACAAAAGAGGAAAGGCACAAAGAAATCAGTTCGTATAGTGACGGATAAGGATGATGATCAACCGGGATCATCTCGAGGATATCAGGATGAGGCAGAACCAGAGATTGTTACCCGATCCCTGACTCTGAGTGAGCTGCGTGAGGTTCGAAAAGATTTCACTCGCCACCCAAGTGAGCACATTATCACTTGGTTGCTCCGATGTTGGGATCACGGGGCCAGTAGTTTGGAATTAGAAGGCAGAGAGGCCAAGCAGTTGGGATCCCTAGCTAGAGAAGGAGGAATTGACAAAGCAATTGGGAGGAGGCCGGAAATCCTCAGCCTCTGGAGGCGACTACTGTCAAGTGTGAAGGAAAGATATCCCATAAAGGAATATATTACATGCCAGACACCTAAGTGTAACAGCATAGAGACATCTGTCCAGCACCTGAGAGAATTAGCTGTACGGGAGATAATTTATTATGATCTGGACAATTCACGGCTTCCCTCTGATCCCGATGAAGTCCTATGCACTCCAGATATGTGGCGTAAGGTTGTACGAAGTGCACCAGCAGGGTATACCAATTCACTGGCAGCAATTGACTGGAATGATACGAATCCGCCAACCGTAAATGAGGTGGCCTGCCGACTCCGGAAATACCAAGACAATGTTTCCCTCTCCGTCATTGCAGCAGTAGAGAAACTGGTTCAACGACTTGACAACAATGTGTCCAACTCCCAACCCGTATGGAGCAATGTTGCAGCTACTGGGAGAAAGCGTCCATCGTTCCAAGAGGGAGAATACACACCACGACGTACATTGTGGTTTTACCTGCTTGATCATGGAGAGGACATGAGGAAATGGGATATGCAGCCCACCTCAGCCCTTCGAGCACGAGTAAATGAGCTGCGGGGTAAAACATTCGCACAACGAGATTCTGCCAGGAAGAAGGCTGCACCAGTTTCTACTGGGCAGTTCCCTAGACCAACTGGAAGGCCTACCTATATGTCTGATGTGCCTGATCCTTTTGAAGGGACCTCTAAGTCCTTTATGCAACCAGTGGAAAACAAATATGATCAGCAGCAATAGAGGGGCCCTGCCTCCAGCCAGGTGGAGGAGAGGGACAATCGGGTTTATTGGACTGTGTGGATCCGATGGCCTGGCACGTCAGACCCACAAGAGTACAAAGCTCTGGTGGATACTGGTGCCCAGTGTACTCTAATGCCATCGAATCATGAAGGGGTAGAACCTGTTTGTATTTCTGGAGTGACAGGGGGATCCCAACAACTAACTGTGCTAGAGGCTGAGGTGAGCCTAACTGGGAAGGACTGGGAAAAACACCCCATTGTGACTGGTCCAGAAGCTCCGTGCATTTTAGGTATAGATTATCTACGTAGAGGGTATTTTAAAGACCCAAAAGGGTACCGATGGGCTTTTGGAATAGCTGCTTTGGAAACAGAAGAAATTGAACAATTGTGTGCCTTGCCTGGACTCTCGGAGGATTCTGCTGTTGTGGGGTTGTTGAAGGTTGAAGAACAGCAAGTGCCAGTTGCTACGACGACGGTGCACAGACGACAATACCGTACTAACCGAGATTCCCTGATTCCCATCCATAAGCTGATTCGTCAACTGGAGGATCAGGGAGTGATCAGCCGAACCCACTCACCCTTTAATAGTCCCATATGGCCAGTGAGGAAGTCCAATGGAGAGTGGAGGCTGACAGTAGATTATCGTGGCCTAAATGAAGTCACTCCAGGTATGAGTGCTGCTGTGCCAGACATGTTAGAGCTCCAGTATGAATTGGAATCGAAGGCAGCCAAGTGGTACGCCACAATCGACATTGCGAATGCTTTCTTCTCGATCCCACTGGCGCCAGAGTGCAGGCCACAGTTTGCTTTCACTTGGAGAGGCATCCAATACACGTGGAATCGTCTGCCCCAGGGGTGGAAACATAGCCCCACCATCTGCCATGGACTAATCCAGAATACACTGGAAAAGGGTGAAGCACCAGAGCACCTGCAGTATATTGATGACATCATTGTATGGGGCAACACAGCAGAGGAAGTTTTTGAAAAAGGAAACAGGGTAATTAAAATCCTTTTAGAAGCCGGTTTTGCTATAAAACGAAGTAAAGTCAAGGGGCCTACGCGAGAAATCCAGTTTTTAGGAATAAAATGGCAGGATGGGCGTCGTCAGATCCCAATGGACATTATTAATAAAATAGCAGCTATGTCTCCACCAACCAACAAAAAGGAAACACAAGCTTTCTTAGGTGTTATAGGTTTTTGGCGAATGCACGTCCCAAACTACAGTCTCATTGTGAGCCCACTCTACCATGTAACTCGAAAGAAGAATGATTTCCAATGGGGCCCTGAGCAACAGCAAGCCTTTGAGCAGATCAAACGCGAGATAGTCCATGCAGTGGCCCTTGGGCCTGTCCGGACAGGGACAGATATTAAAAATGTGCTCTACACTGCAGCTGGGGAGAACGGCCCGACCTGGAGTCTCTGGCAGAAAGCACAAGGGGAGACTCGAGGTCGACCGCTGGGGTTTTGGAGTCGGGCCTACAAAGGATCTGAGGCCAATTATACTCCAACAGAAAAGGAAATACTGGCCGCCTATGAAGGGGTTCGAGCCGCCTCAGAAGTGATTGGAACTGAAGCCCAGCTCCTCCTGGCACCCCGACTGCCGGTGCTGGGCTGGATGTTCAAAGGGAAGGTTCCTTCTACACACCATGCCACTGATGCTATGTGGAGCAAGTGGGTTGCACTAATTACACAGCGGGCTCGAATAGGAAACCCCAATCGCCCAGGAATCGTGGAGGTGATCACAGACTGGCCAGAAGGCAAAGATTTTGGGATGTCACCAGAGGATGAGGAGGTAACACGCGCTGAAGAAGCCCCACCCTACAACGAACTGCCAGAGAATGAGAAGCGATATGCCCTGTTCACTGATGGGTCTTGTCGCATTGTGGGTAAGCATCGGAGATGGAAAGCCGCTGTATGGAATCCTATAAGAAGAGTAGCAGAAGCCACTGAAGGAAAAGGTGAATCAAGCCAGTTCGCTGAGGTGAAGGCCATCCAGTTAGCCCTGGACATTGCTGAGAGAGAAAAGTGGCCAAGGCTCTACCTTTATACTGATTCATGGATGGTGGCGAATGCCCTGTGGGGGTGGTTGCAGCAGTGGAAAAAGAACAACTGGCAGCGTAGAGGCAAACCTATATGGGCTGATGACTTATGGCAAGATATCTCTGCTCGGTTAGAGAAACTTGTTGTAAAGGTACGTCATGTCGACGCCCATGTACCTAAGAGTCGGGCCATGGAGGAACATGAAAACAACCATCAGGTAGATAAGGCTGCTAGGATTAAAGTGGCTCAGGTAGATCTAGACTGGCAACGTAAGGGTGAATTATTCATGGCTCGATGGGCTCATGATACCTCGGGTCATCAAGGGAGAGATGCAACATATAGATGGGCTCGGGATCGAGGGGTGGACTTGACCATGGACGCCATCGCACAAGTTGTCCACGAATGTGAGACATGTGCTGCAATCAAGCAAGCTAAGCGGTTAAAGCCCCTTTGGTATGGAGGACGGTGGATGAAATATAAATATGGGGAGGCTTGGCAGATTGATTACATCACCCTCCCACAAACCCGCCATGGCAAACGTTATGTGCTTACAATGGTGGAGGCAACTACCGGCTGGCTAGAAACATATCCCGTACCCCATGCCACTGTTCGAAATACAATTCTGGGCCTTGAAAGGCAAGTCCTCTGGCGACATGGTACTCCAGAAAGAATCGAGTCAGACAATGGGACTCATTTCCGAAACACTCTTATAGACACCTGGGCCAAAGAGCATGGCATTGAGTGGGTGTACCACATTCCTTACCATGCACCGGCCTCTGGGAAAATTGAACGATATAATGGACTTTTAAAAACTACACTGAAAGCAATGTGTGGTGGGACATTCAAGCATTGGGATACACATTTGGCCAAAGCCACGTGGTTAGTTAACTCTAGGGGATCTACCAATCGGGCTGGCCCTGCCCAGTCAAAATTTCCACGTACTGTAGAGGGAGACAGAGTGCCAGTAGTGCATATGAAGAGTGTATTGGGAAAGAGAGTTTGGGTCATTCCTGCTTCAGGCAAAGGTAAACCCATGTCTGGAATTGTTTTTGCTCAAGGACCTGGCTGTACTTGGTGGGTAATGCAGAGGGATGGAGAAGTTCGATGTGTACCTCAAGGGGATTTGATTTTGGGTGAGAATAGCCAATATAATTAATAAAGTAGAAATTATAATAATTGCCAAATAATCCATTATTGTATATTCATTATTGTTATGATTGCTGTATGTTGTACCATAGCATTATAGCCGGAGTCATACAAGTTAATGAAGAATGAGTGCCATGATGATGGAACTAAAGCCTGGCCTCTCAAGAACTTTTTGCTCCCGTTGAAAATAAACTCTGACCCACAGACTATGAGCATGGACCATGCCAGGTGTATCAGTCAAGAGCCTGAGATGCAGCGTGCAACGAGCCAATGGAACATACAACTATCCTGAGAAACTGTTACGACAAATGGAGCCTGGAAATCATGGACTAAATGAACTCAACAACTTCAGAGGGATGATTCACAGACTGAGGGAATAAGATCTGTATGCACATATGTGTGCATACATGTGTACATACATATATGTGTGTGTGAAACCCAAAACTGGTTGTACCCAAAGAAAATTGTTGGATCTGGTCATGACGTAAATGGTATGGAATAAGGGGTGGATAATGTCCTGGTTTCAGCTATGATGGAGTTAAACTTTTTTTTTTTTAGCAGTGGATGGAATGCCATGTTTGGGTGTTAGCATGAGAATAGTGCTGATAGCACCCTGATGTTTTCCGATTTGTTGCCGGGCAATCAAGGACCTTTCTCAGCTCTGCATACTTCCTTACTAGTGAGAAAGGAGGGGACGCAGCCAGGACAGGTGATCCGAATTGGCCAAAGAGGATATTCCATACCAGTTACGTCATGTTCGGTATAAGGGGGGACTGGGGGGAAGAGGGGGAGACAACGCCAGGACGTGCAGTTTCTGGGGCGGTCGGGTTGTCCGGGACGGGCTCTAAGCTGTGCGGCCTGAGTTGTGTGGTTTGGTGAGAAATTGCATTGTGTATCACCAGTTTCATCTATTTTGTGCTTTAAACTTATGTTATTGTTATATCTAGTTTTCTGTTATTGTTTAGTAAACTATCCTTATCCCAACCTGCGTGGTTCTGGTTTCTAGGTTGTGGTTTCTTTTCCTCCTTTCTTCCTTCCCTTTTCCCCTTCCCCCAACTTTCCCTCCCCCTTCCTTTTAAAAGTACAAGCGACTGTGTGGGGTGCGGCCCTTGGCTGGGGCAAAACCACGACACTTCTTCAAATTCTTATTCTTCGTATTTTTCTGCGTAAACTTCTTTGTCTTGAGATTCGTTTTATTCTTCTTCATATTATTAATCTTCTTCTTCTTCATATTCTTCTTCTTCTTCTTCTTCATCTTCGTATTCTTCTTCATATTCTTCTTCTTATTCTTCTTTGTATTCTTCTTCTTCTTCGTATTTTTCTTCATATTCTTCTTCTTCTTCTACTTCTTTATCTTTTTCGTATTTTCTTCGTATTCTCTTTCGTATTCTTCTTCATATGCTACGTAATCTTCGTATTCTTCGTATTCTTCGTATTTTTCGTATTCTTCTTTGTATTCTTCTTCTTCTTCTTCTTCTTCTTTATCTTCTTCTTCTTCTTCTTCTTCTTCTTCTACTTCTTCTTATTCTTCGTATTCTTCTTCTTCTTCGTATTCTTCTTCTTCGTATTCTTCTTCTTCGTATTCTTCTTCTTCTTTTTCGTATTCTTCTTCTTCTTATTCTTGTTCTTCGTGTTCTTCATCTTCTTCTTTGTATTCTTCTTCTTCCTTTTCATATTCTTTTTTTTTCTTCTTCTTAATCTGCTTCTTCTTCTTTTTCTTCTTCTTTGTACTCTTCTTCTTCATGTTCTTCTTCATATTCTTCTTCTTCATATTCTTCTTCGTATTCTTCTTCGTATTCTTATATTTTTCTTCTTATTCTTCTTCTTCTTGAGATTCTTCTTCTTCTTCTTCGTATTATTTATCTTCCTCTTCTTCTTCTTCTTCTTCTTTTTCTTCTTCTTCGTATTTTTCTTTGTATTCTTTTTCGTATTTTTCTTCTTCGTTTTCTTCTTCATATTCTTCTTCATATTCTTCTTCGTCTTCTGCTTCTTCTTCTTCGAATTTTTCTTCGTATTCTTCTTCTTGTCCTTCTTCTTCTTCTTCTTCTCCTTCTTCTTCTTCTTCGTATTCTTCTTCTTCTTCGTATTCTTCTTCGTATTCTTCGTATTATTCTTCGTATTTTTCTTCGTATTCTTCTTCGTAATCTTCTTATTCGTCTTCTTCTTTGTATTTGTCGTGGTTTTGCCCTAGCTTAGGGCCGCACCCCACACAGTCGCTTGTACTTTTAAAAGGAAGAGGGAAGGAAAGTTGGGGGAGGGGGGAAAGGGAAGAAAGAAAGGAGGAAAAGGAACCACAACCTCGAAACCAAAACCCCGCAGGTTAGGATAAGGATAGTTTACTAAACAAAGCAGAAAACTAGATATAACAATAACAGGAGTTTAAAACACAAAATATATGAAACTGGTGATACACAATGCAGTTTCTCACCAAACCACACAACTCAGGCTGCACAGCTTAGAGCCCTCCTGGAACCCGACCTTCCCCAGAAACTGCACGTCCTGGTGTTGTCTCCTCCTCTTCCCCCCAGTCCCCCTTTATACTGAGCATGACGTAACTGGCACGGAATATCCTCTTTGGCCAATTCGGGTCACCTGTCCTGGCTGCGTCCCCTCCTTTCTCATGAGTAGGGAAGTATGAAGAACTGAGAAAGGTCCTTGATTGCTTGGCAACAACTAGAAACATCAGGGTGCTATCAGAACTGTTCCCATCCTAACACCCAAACATGGCATTCCATCAGCTGCTAAAAAAATTAACTCCATCGTAGCTGAAACCAGGACAGTATTCTTCTTCGTATTCTTCATATTCTTCTTCTTCGTATTCTTCTTCTACTTCGTATTCTTCTTCGTAATCTTCTTCGTTTTCTTCTTCTTCTTCTTCTTCTTCTTCTATCTTCTTCTTATTATTCGTATGCTTCGTATTCTTCGTAGTCTTTGTATTCTTCATATTCTTCTTGTTTTCTTTTTCTTATTCATATTCTTATTCTTCGTATTCTTCTTCGAATTCTTCTTATTCTTATTCTTCGTATTCTTCTTCTTCGTATTCTTCTTCTTCGTATACTTCTTATTCTTCTTTTTCATCTTCTTCGTCTTCTTCTTCGTATTCTTCTTCTTCTTCTTCTTCGTATTCTTCGTATTCTTCTACTGCTTCATATTCTTCGTACTCTTCTTCGTATTCTTCCTCTTCGTATTCTTCTTCTTTTTCGTCTTCTTTGTATTCTTCTTCTTCATGTTCTTCTAATTCCTCATATTCTTCTTCGTATTTTTTAACATCTTCTTCTTTGTATTCTTCTCCGTATTCTTTGCATTCTTCGTATTCTTCTTCGTATTCTTCCTCTTCGTATTCTTCTTCGTATTCTTCTTCGTATTCTTTTTTGTATTCTTCTGCGTATTCTTCCTCGTAAACTTCTTCTTTTTCGTATTCTTCTTCCTCTTCTTCTTCTTCGTATTCTTCTTCTTCTTCTTCGTATTCCTGTTCTTCTTCTTCGTATTCTTCTTCTTCTTCTTCTTTTTCTTCTTCTTCTTCTTCTTCTTCTTTTTCGTATTCTTCCTCTTCGTATTCTTCTTCGTATTATTCTTTTTCGTGTTCTTCTTCGTATTATTCTTCTTCTTCCTATTCTTCTTCTTCTTCTTCTTCTTCTTCTTCTTCTTCTTCTTCTTCTTCTTCTTCTTCTTCGTATTCTTCTTCTTCGTATTCTTCGTCTTCGTATTCTTCTTTATCTTCGTATTCTTCTTCTTATTCTTCTTCCTATTCTTTTTCTTCTTCTTCGTATCCTTCTTCTTATTCTTCGTATTCTTCGTATTCTTCCTTTTCTTCTTCTTTTTCTTCTTCTTCATATTCTTCCTCTTCGTATTCTTCTTCGTATTCTTCTTCTTCGTGTTCTTCTTCGTATTATTCTTCTTCTTCGTATTCTTCTTCTTCTTCGTATTCTTCTTCTTCTTCCTCTTCTTCTTGTTCTTCTTCTTCTTGTTCGTGTTCTTCTTCTTCTTGTTCTTCTTTTTCTTCTTCTTCGTATTCTTCTTCTTCGTTTTCTTCTTCGTATTCTTCTTCGCAGTCTTCTTATTCCTCGTATTCTTGTTCGTATTCTTTGTATTATTCTTCTTTGTATTCCTCCTCTTCTTCCTCTTCTTCGTATTCTTTTTCTTCTTCTTCGTATTCTTCTTCTTCGTATTCTTCTTCTTCGTATTCTTCTTCGTATTGTTCTTATTCCTATTCTTCGTATTCTTCTTCTTCTTCTTCCTAAAGCCATGTCTATGCGTCCTGCAAGCTCCTGGGCAAAGACTCTCTTTCCTCTATGAGAAAGGTGGCTCCCAGGTAATGCCTGTATTAAGCCTGGTGCCACGTAGGCCATCCCATTGTCAAAAAACCCAGAATTATTACGTTGGCACCAGCCATGGAGCCATGTATTAATAGATTGGTTACGCTTATTCCATCCACTGTCACTGCCTGCAGCTGGAAGGAGTGAGGAAAAAAATCTCACCTGGGCTCCAGATTCCCTCACTAGCTGTCCCAGGGCCCTGAAGTCTCTCTGATTGCTCTTTGACTATGTACTGCATATTCGTCACCCCCCACATGGAAAAGCAGTAGTGGATAGTAGTCTGAGGCCCGTACCAGACTAGGAAGTTTCCTAGTGATACCCCGAACCCGGGCTCCCGGGAGGCAGCAGACCTCCCTATGAGTAGGGTCTGCCCTGCATATTGGTCCCTCCGTTCCCCTTAGCAGGGAGTCTCCTACCACTGTCACTCGTCTTTTCCTTCTTGCTGCAGATGTAGTAATTCTGGAAGTATGTTGCTTTGATCTTCACCCCTCCTCTGGCATAGATGAATCAGCATCCACATTGTCCCCTGCCTGGTCCTCCACAGTTAGAGCCTCATATCTATTGTTTAGAGGCACTTGGGGAGGTATGGGCAAGGAGGAAGTTTTTCTTGCTGCCCCTTTTGCGGACTAGCTTACACTCACTGTTTCCCTTTAAGTCCCTGCCTGTGTCCTGATGGGGGAATGATACCAATTTCTTTCTGATCAGGGGAATTTACTGGTGGTTGTCTCTTCTCATGTTTCAGGGAGCTCAGGGTGTGGGTCCACCAATCTATCTCATGTTCTGACTCCCTGATGCTTCTTATCCTGTCTGCTTCCCCTCTTAGTTCTACCACCAGGCTGAGTAGATAGTCCACCTGATCACACCGTACACAGCTGTTGTCTGTGTTGCCTTCCATTTCCCGCGCAAGCTGGTGGCACTCCCTGCAGCCAGAGGCCTGGATGGTGTGATGTTTTGCTGGGAGCTCCGTATTGGTTGACGTATCCCTTCTGGTAGTTATGGAGGATGCAGCTTGCCACCGAGTGGATACCAATGCTGGGCTGCCTCTTACCAACTCAACTTACCTCCTGAACTGTGAGAGAGACAGAACCCTTCCCGCTCACTCTACCTGCTCTAACTGCTGCGCAAACTGATGCGCTGTGCCCTGTTTTTTTATTCTGCGTTGAGTCTGTTCTGCCCGTGACGCTAATTGCTGAATGAACTTTCCCTGTCCTTATCTCGACTCCTAAGCCTCTCAATATCCAGTTTCTACCCTGTCTAGCTGAAAAGGGGAGTGATCGAGCGACTTTGGTGGGCATTGGTGAGCATCTGGCCTCCAGCCAGGGTTAAATCACCACAGCAGCCCTTTGACCATCTCCTGAAGCTCAGTCAACTGTTGCAGGAGGTCCTCCACCTGGACACACCTTGTACAGACTAGATTGCCACCCACCTCTGCTCCGGGAAAGAGGCCTATGCACTTCCCACAGCCTGTTGTCTGCACAGAAGCTTCCATTTTTGATGGAAGAATTCCTTTTTGTGATTGCTTTTCCTTGCATCTCTTGTACTTGTTTCTCTACGGTCAAGGTAGGCTTTCCATCCCACCTCCTCATGTCACCAACATGGTAACATAGGTAAAACCAAAGGATGCCATGTCCTGTGCACCCTCTATATCCTCTCTCTGAATCAGAGGAAAACTTACTCCTTGTAGCTGAGATACTGTTCTGTACAGGCAGGGAATGGGATAAATTGTCTTTGAATTGTTGGATCTTCCAGGAAGGTTTCTCCACAGCCAAGACAGGGGAGGAGCAGAAACTTTCTTTGTATTGCTGAAAGCAGCCAGCCACTTCATTCACAGTTGGTGCCTCTTCACCTTTCCAATCCATTACTGCCAGTGGGTTGGCATACAACAATGGTGCGCTCTGTACAAACTTCCGCTACATAGGCTGTGTTTACTGGAATTCATATGAATCTGTGGGCAACTGCACATTGTCTGGGTCATAATAAACCATCTCCTGCAAGCTACTTCCCTCAGGTACTGGATATCTCTCTGCATGGTGGTCCACTTGCTTGAACGACATGCAACATCTTCTTTTAAGGGATATCTCTCCCTCGTGCCTGGCAGAAGCTGCCTCCAGAGGCTGAGGGCTTCTGGTTTTTTACCAATGCCCCCTTCCCTAGACAGGGATCCCAGCTGCTTGGATTTCCTACCCTCTACTTCCATGCTACTGGCCATATTATCCCAGCATCGGAGCAGCCAGGTAACAAAGTGCTCACCTGGATGGTGGCTGAAATCATTTTTCATATCTCACAGCTCGCTCAGAGACAGGGATCGAGTGACTATCTCTGGTTCTGCCTCTTTCTCGTGCTCCTGTGAGGGTCCTGGTTCATCGTTATCCCTCACTAAGCAAACCAATTTTTTGGTGTATTTTTTTTCTCCTGTATAATGGTGACTGACTGATACTTGTTCAGGTTGGGTTTTTTGGTTCAGCTACACTGCCTGTCATGGGCATTTGAGCAGCCACAGTGCCTGTTGGCCTGGTTTCCCTCTCTTCCCCCTGAGGGTGCTGCCTATTATGAAGCAGTGTTTGGTAGATACTGGCCAGGGCCCAGCACAGCGCCGTAAGTTGTGCCACAGCACTTTCCCTTAAAATATTCTATCACTTTATCAGGGTCCTGTAGCTGTTCAGGTATGAAGTTCCAAACCATTGGAGGTGAGAAGTTCTCTAGATACTTGCCTATATTCTCCCACATGCCATGCCACCTTTGACTATTTGGCCTCAGAACAGATCTCTGGGCAGTATTCTTAAAACATTTTATTGCACCCCTAAACAGGACTCGAAACACATTCAGGAAACTTAGCAATAGGAGCATGTTTGCTTGAACATCCCAAAGGTATTCAAAAGTCTCAAAAGCTGCTGTAACCAGCCTGAAGGAAAAAGGGCAGGTGAAAGAGCAAGAGAAGGTATTCCCCACCCCCCCTCCATCTTCCACATAGATTGGGTGTGATGACTAATCAGTTCTGAGACATGTCATCCGAGATACGGACAGAACAGTAATGCAACGTACAAATACCAGCTTAACCTTATGACCGGTGATGATGTTATATCATGAGTCAATATTACATAGTACAGGAAAAAATGAGAATCCTAACCCCTCTCCCAGAGGTGATAAACAGTGCTGCAGGGAATCCATACAACAAGCATGGATTTACATAGCAAAACGATGTGGACAGAAAAAAACACCGTTGTGACCAGCAACTGTTTACCTGATATAATAAGTGCATATAACAAATTTGTTTTACCATGCTCTGGTCAGATCTGTTGTTATCTCAACCCTTTGGGCCCCATGTTGGGCATCAAAAAGGACTGCCGTGGTTTAGCTCCAGCCTGCAGCTAATGCTCACTCATCCCTCTTCCCCATGGGAACAGTCTTGGCCAGCTCAGCTCACCTCTGCTGGCTCCTTGGGGAAGTTAACTCTGCCCTGGCCAGAACCAGGACACCCCTCCAAGGGCATGGGGAGGAAAATAGGAGGAAAAAAAT